>CM056607.1:9408909-10128909 GCA_029721355.1 Tegillarca granosa
AAATAATTCAGGTAGATTATAAATTTTTGATATTTTTATCAGAAAATTCAATAAATAAATAGGTAAATGAATAAATAAATATTTTTGGACATTTTAATTTTCTTCATGTTTGTGTAACGGTCTAAAGTATTGTGTTAACATTTATAGCCTTTTTATAATAAAATACATTGGATACATTGATTCAGTGTTTAAATTTTTTGCAGGGTGAGTTAATTCTGAGTTACTATGACGTTTTTTTTCTGTTGTGTTGAGACAGTTCTGTTGTAAGATTGGGAGAAGCTTCTCATTTATGGTTCGACATAAACAAATTTGTGCCGAGCTTCCTACCCCAGGTCATTGAGATGCTGAATGGCCGTCACCCGAAAACAGCGAGGAGTGTATTTAGTTTCAACTATTGCAGCATGGCATTATGTCAGATAAAAACGGGCAAATGTGCGTTTTAAAAGTGGTTTGAACATGAACCATATATCAGACTCTTCAGGACCAGCCATGGCTTTTTATTATATTGATTGAACAAACTTTGGGATTTTTGTCAGTTTTATCGAAGCACTGGAAACAGCGGTTTAATATTTTTACAGGACAGTCGACCGTCTCAGTTGCATATATATTTAACATCTGCTATTTTCGTCTGTATGAGATATCTCCCCTCTGAAAATTTTTTGGTTGTATTTCATGTTTTCAAGTTACTTATTCTCCAGACTCGTCACTGTGAAACTCAATTATAACTGTGGTTTTAACTGGTGGTGAAATTCCATAGCTCGGGAAATAAAATTTATAGAACAGATGGTACCATACACACTTTTTCAGTATTATGAGAGAAATTCTGGTACTTTTTAGATGATTGGAAATTTTCCGTTGTGTTTTTAATTCAATGTATATTTTAAAATTAATAAATATTTTTTCTCAGGCTGTGTTGTTGTTTTGTTATGAAACATCTTAAAAAATAGTCCAGAGAGTGAAATATTCACACGCATAGTGTAATGATCATGTGATCAATGTCAGTTTTTGTACCGTATTTGCCACATGTCTCAAACATGTTTATATAGTAAAGTTGCAAAGCAAATGTAAATACAGTTATTTTACCAGTTCCGAACAGGGTTTCATATGGGCGCAGCTGCCGACGTCAACGACAAGGAGAGGAAACAAAAATTATATAGTGTAATCACACAAATGTTTACCGGTTCTGATCATGTTGAGATACTATTAAAAGTTTGCAGGGGAAGCGCAACAGCTCAGCGAAAACGATCGGCAGCCATTTTGCTAGTTGCGAATGGAATTGCCACTTCCGAATAAGGGAGCACCTTTTAAGAGTAAGGGGAGATAACGTGGCAACTATACATGGTTTTTTTAAAGCAGTATGGCTTGTTACATGTAGCATCCAGAAATCGTACTTTATTGGTGGAAAACATTTCTTCTGGTTACATTGTTAATGGTAAAAGAAAAAAAAAAACATATATCTTCAGTACATATATTTTTTTATTTTAAAACAATTAAATCTTTACCTAAGATTTAATATTAACAAAAATTGTAAATCAACATAAATTATTGAAAAAAAAACTTAATTAGATAAAAATTAAAAAATTAGACTTAAGTATTTTTAATATTATTGCACTGACAACACTAATTTAAAAAAACAATTGCTGAAACATAAAAGTTCTCACTTTTCATCAACACCACTTTTTATCAAGATTCTTTATTACAACGATATCGTTATCAAATATTAGAGGTTTAACAGTACAATATATAATAATAATAATAATAATAATAATAATAATAATAACAATTATAGTAATAATAATGATAAATATATACAATGGCGGTACACAGATTACAACATTATTTTACAACAAAATATTAAAACGATTTACAATAATTATTCAGTATGATACATGTTATAAACATGAAAAAGAAATAAAGTTGATATTTAAGTATAATGTTTTAGACCTTCGTTTAGAAATTTGCATAAATTTAACATTTCTACTTTATTTGTACTAAGGTGAAGGCCCATTTCTGCTTTGTAAACCAACTGTACCACTTACTCTACGCTGAAGATAGCTATAAGACAAGTTATATTTTTCAACAGTTTTTAAAATGCTTTGTCCAGACTGTACCTCAAACAATGCTTTTTTGGCCTTTGTAGTCTTGGTAGGTGTAATTGGAAATCCTCGTTTGTACTTTTTCTTTAATTTTGAAGCAACAGCTACCGCTGAACTACCCGGCTTTGCTTTCTTATTTCTTCCCATTCTGCAGTAAATAAAAACAGGAAAAATAAATTCTGAAATATTCCCTTACCAAAATCATAAACAAATGAATTTATTGAAATGATATCGAAAACTGTTTAGAGGCAAAAAGAGTTCAAAGTTTAAATGTGGTACATTGGTACAATCACCTAAAGAATTAAGAAATTGGAATTTGATTTGACAAGACTTCCTGTTGTACCCTACCCATTAAAACCAATGTAAAATATTAAATTATGTCTTCACAATTATTTTCTTTTTTTTTTATCATTTGGCCTTATCCCTCATTTTCCCCATTAATTTAGCTAGCATGTACATAAACCCTGGTGGGGTATAAAGCAGTTCTTTTTGTCTATGGATTACTTTAACATATGTGTTAATACATTTTATATTTGTACAACAAAATAATAATAATAAAAATCCACCGGAAAAGGGAAAATACAATTGCTTCTGTCTATCTCGAGTTCCATAGCAAGCAGCACATTGTAGGAGATTAGTCTCGATGTTGATATTTTTACCTATTCGAAACTGGTAAAATCATGACAGTAATTCAAGTACAGTATATTAATAGATCGAGAGAAAATAAAAGTTCAACATTTTAATGGTTAATAAGTTGTTAATAGTACTTACTTTTCACACATTCAAAATACCCGCATCTGTCATCGGCAACACGTCGATTTCATGTTTTCTTGAAAAAAGCATTTCCGTGACCACGATTTGTTTATATCGTTAAACTAGGTCACCAACAATTTGCCGACCTGTCCTGTACATACATTTAGGAAGCGGTTGAAGTTTATATTATTTAAACAATTAATGTCCATACTTTCAAATAAAAACATATTGATAAAATTATTTTGCGATTCCTTTCATTGAACGGGATTTAAATTTTGGATTATTCGGAACTAGTAAAAATTCGGAACTGGTAAAACAACTGTATATATCGTTGTGTTATTATTGGTAATATTTGTACGAATGCAGGTTAAAGTGGAAATTTTTCAAAAGGTCTCCTTGTATGGAAATACATGTTACAATGTAAAAGTAAATGCTTAACAATATTTATTAAAAGGGATCTATATATTTATTTCCTAAAAGGCGCATGGCACGCAAACTAAAGTCAACTACTCGATATTGGTCTGGGTCTTTTTGTTCACAGGGTGTTTAACTTTCGTTATTTAGACTTTTTAGCCAAGCCTAGAAATCAACAAGAGACCTAACACCGGGAAGGAACACCCCCGAGGAACACCTTCAGTGTCCATTTATGGGTTTTGGTGGCAATCTTGGATTTCTAAATTTTGACAGGTTCATTATTGTTATTATTATTGTTGTTGTTGTTGTTGAGAACAAGAGGTTTTCAGACAGTTAACGATCACCTCCCTCCAATCAAACCAACATTGGAAATTTGTTTAACTTAACTCGATATGGTTCCGCTTCATCAAACACAATTCAGAAAATTCTTCCAAAATAATTTATAAAAATAAATACATTTTTACAATTTGATAGGTTAAATACCTAAAAAGATGCATTTGGCCAGATACATTTATTTATTTATTATTATTATGAAGAAGAACATGAAACACTCATTCACACAAACTTATTGTATTTAACGCCAATGGAAGCATTTTACAAGCACAATCAAACAGATAAATCATAACTGTTACAAAGGCCGTAAAAAGAAGTAGTACCATGCGAAAGCAAATAACAAAACTTGAAATAACACAAAATATACATAATTATTATAAAACTACTGACTATTAAACCTTGAGTGAAAAATAAACTAGTGTATCCAATTGTTTAGGTCAAATACATTTGTATGGTTTCTAAATATCCTATTTTCAACAATCAAGAGCTAATTTTAACAACTCATTAACATTTAGTTAAAAATAAAATCATTCAGTCTTAAATTTACTTATGTATATTAAAAATGTTTTAAGACATCTATATTAAATATAGTATTTGAGGTTGAATGGTACTAGTGTATTGCAAACCAATACCAATAATGTTGTTTTTATAAGTAATAAATTTTTACTTCTCACAAGCAATCTGAATGTTAATATTGGAGAGAATCATTGACACGCCCTTCCTGTAGCTCTTCTATGACCGATGTGAACTGCTTTCTCCCCAATTTATTGCCCAAATTTCCTCAGCTAGCATTCTTGAGATTGGTAAATCTTTTCAGTATATTATCAAATTCATGATTTGAACAAAAAAGAGATAAAATTATATGTTTATTTTATTATATTGAACAAACATTTAGATAAAATTATATGTATATTTTGTTTTTTTTTTAAATTTATTTAGATAATGCATACACATCAGTTTTGGTTCTACATTTAAAATAAGACTATTTTTAAAAAATATTCATGGATGCATAATTATGGACCACTGGTTGTCAAATTATTGGGATGGTCGGGGGCCTTGTTATAGTACTATAACCTCTTCAATGGATAATAACTCAAGTGCCCGTCAAAAGTCAAGAATTTGATGTGACTTCATATCACTGACTTGTCTGGTGTTGTGTTTTTGGTTACGAGTTTTTACATGTTTTTCAGCTACATTTTTTGTATTAAAAAAAAACCTCATGATACTGAAGAGTTGATAAGCAAACCACTTGCACGATAAAATCAGTCATATATCAAGGTTTATCGTAAAAGTATCATAAACAATATTTAAAACATATTTATATAATATTTATGATGATGTTAAATTGTGATATGGTTTATCTACAAGTAACAATCTTCGTGTGGTTCACTTCTTGTTGGATTTTAATGACATACATTAAATACATGACCTCATTTACATGTTCAAATGATCACTATTTAAATCTAAAGAAGTGTCATATTTTGATTGTAAGCAAGATATATTATATAACAGACCATGCAGTCAGTGTTAAAGACTAGCTATAGCATTTTGTCCTTGGATTTATAATAATCAATTGGTCTGTTTTTAAGATTTGTAGTTTAAAAACCTGCAAATTAAACAATAAATGAATAACACAAGTATGTCTATGGAAACACACACACACACACACACACACACACACTCTAATATATCTTTATTATATTTTAGTAAAAACTCTTTTAAAAACCCACAATTTTACATCTTTTCCATAACATTTTCCAGACATGATTTTTTCCCATTATCTAATTCATTTTGATAATGATCTATACATGTATATCATATTTCAAAGTTGGTAGGCGCATTGGTGACTTTGCAGTCTAAAGAATGCACCTGAGGATCAGTTATCCACACAGGCAAGGTTGGTATCTAACTAAAGCAGATTCTAGTTGAAGAAAGTTTGTCAGTTTAATTCTGAAGATTGGTGGTTTTCCCATCTACTCCAGTTTCCTCCTCCATCCCAGACTGATCACTTTTTTTATAAATGAAAAAAAACTTGATTAGGATGTAAAACACTTGTCTCTGTTGAATATAATCATCACTAAAACTGCAAAAACAAATTTCTGGTACAAGAAGGTAAATGTAGAAGAAGAAATACACTAAATGTCTTAATCCTATTTTGATGAGAAGCAGATTGTAAAATGCATGTAGTACTTATCTGCTAACATTAATGCTAAACTTTTACTACTACTTTTTGTAGAAAAATAACTTAAACATTTTCTTCAGGGGCTTATAACCACATCTCTAACATCCTATTTCTTACCTAAATTTGGTATTTGGCACATCATCCCATGTTGGTATACTTCTTTCGCCAAACACTCAGTATTACGAAATAAAAGTCGCGATTCTTTCGGATGGGGACTTGAAATAAAGGAGGTCCCATGTCATGGTAGTAGTGGCAGGATAAAGAACCCTGCTGTATAATGCAATCAGCGCAACACACAGGCAAAATTTCTGCACTTTCACCTATAGCTGGCAATGTCTCGATATAAGTGAAATATTCTTGACTGGGATGTTAAACACCATTACTCAACTCAACTCTATGTTGGTATATAAATGTACCAAGTTTGATCCAAATCCATCTAGAAATGTGGAAGTTATGGAGCTGAAAGGATATTTACTTTGTTTACTGGGTACAAAATGATAATGTCAAATTACACAACTCAATATCCAAGAGAAATTATAAATTTATACAAACATCATGAAGTGTTTTACACTGTGGAGTACATTATAGTGTTGAAGGTTTTAGATCTGTACAGGATATCACATAAATTTTATATTTAGTTTTTTATTTATGTGATAGATATATACAAATGTACAAGAAGACTTAATAAATTCAGATATTATTCTCTCATTTATTTTGTTGTTCATTTTAAATCAACAATGTTATGTGTGTTGAAATATACAGTACTGCAAATCACTTATCGCCAATTTGTTCCAAAACAATTTCACACGAGGAATTTTTTAATTTTCCATTCATAATACTCTGACTTATTTTACATTTTCATGGAATTTTATATTTTGAGTACTTCATACATGTACATGTATTTGCAAAGTGGAGTGGAGTGGAGTAATGGGATTTTACACCCAAGTGAAGATTCTTTCAATTTTAACGAGGTGGTCAGTTCAGGATGGTGGAGGAAACCTGAGTGCCTAGAGAAAACCAACAACCTTTCCAAAGAGAACTTACAAACTTTCTTACATTAGGATATGCCTGAGCAGGGTTTGAACCAAACAGTGAGAGGTGGTGTGATCTGTAAGTGTGCACTTCAGACCACTTGGCCACTGATGTCACCCAACATGTATAAAGGGTTTAGAAGTATAAAACAAATACTGAATATTGTAACAGTAATTCGTTGACAAAGGTGATTCAGTTTAAATTATTCTGAAACTAAGCACAATGTAACTGACGTAACATACATGTAATTGTGTTGATATTACATTTATTCAGAAATGGTACGGTAAATTTGTATTAACTGTATGAAGGCATCAAATGTCAATGTGAATGTATGACATTGTCAAATGTTTCATTTCTTTAAGAAAAATATTTTACTTGGAATCAAATGTTCACAAATATGAATGAAAACACTTGTTCCTGAAATCACAAGAAATTCCATAAATTATGTTTTAAATGTCAATGAGGCTGATGATGAATGATATTATCTTCAAAACTGTCTTTTTTAAATTTATCTTTTGCTATTTATAAATAAATGTCTATAGAGGTAATCATATCACCAATTGCTGAAATCACCAAATTTCCCTTGAGTAATTTTTGCTTTTTTCTTCGCTGTTTCTGACAATTGATCATCCAATGAATGTTTTTGTCTATAGAAAATAATAATAAATACAAATTGTTAATAATTAATAAAAAATAAAAAAAAAATTAAATATATGTCTATAAAAATGATTACTGACACAACCATAACACAAGAAAACTGTTAATTCACCACAACAGGCTTTGTAATGTTTTAGTTTTTTTTTTTAAACAAACAAACAAAAAAAAAAGCTACTTGTATGTAATGATAATTTTTAAATTTATATGTAGGTTCTAAAAAGTTTGATGGACCAGATCTGGTCTGATGGATGGTCATCTGACTGGTGACTATGAAATCTTCAATACACCTAAGTGCAAGTGCATTCTAAAAGAAAGTAGTTTTACACAAAGAGAAGAAATAATAATGATTATATTCATTTTTTTTATATTCTTTTCTGAATACTTCTTCATGTATATGATAAACTGCAAGCAAATCTGACATGGTTTAATAATTGAGTGGAGTAATGGTGCTAGAGGTAAAAGCGAAGATGCTTTTAATTTTATAACAGCAGTCAAAGTCCTAGAATTATGAAGGTACACAGTAATCAGAATTCTTAGAGAAAATCAGCACTCATCTGCAAGCAAACTCACAAACCTTCTTTAACTAGGAATAAATGGGATTCAAACCCAGGCTTTCTGAGTTATCAGAAAGTTAACACTTTTGACGATTCCATCACCACCCCTACCCCAAAACTACTTGACTAATGAGTTACTTACACTATACTTGGGTTTATATATTTTCCAATTCCTGATTTAAAAGTTTTTGGTTTTACTATTTCTTTTTCTTTTCTTGCATTTTTCTTTCTTTCTGCTTCTGCTTCAGCTGCTATCCTTGTCACCTCATCTTCTCTCTCTTTCTTTAACTGTTCAAATCAGCCAACAGAATTTACAATTACAAAATTGTCATCAAATTAATGAAAATTTTAACATAAGTCTATGAGTTAATGCACCAATATAATTTGTATTTTATAAAAACCATTGCACCTAATTAAGCTTTTATTTTAGCACCTAATGAAATAATTTCTATTTTATTTCATTTTATTTATTTATTTATTATTATTTTTTTTGTTATTATTACTGCTATTTTTTTTTTCTAATTTTAGTAATTTAATTTTTTTTAATTGAAATACCTTAAACTAATTCCTTTTTTATATTCTACTAATTATGGTACAGTTTATTCAAATAAGATTCATAAATTTTTATCTACTCCGTATATTTTTTAGACAAGGCTCTAACAGCCTAGGTCTTTTACAATTTCAAGTATGTAAAGTCTGAAAAAGTTTGCAAGTAGTGATTGCTGACTAATATACATTACATGTATATACAAACCTCTTCATCAACTTCTTCAAAAGGATTTACAAATATTACTATGTCTTCTATCTTAATTTCTTCCTACAATTAACAAAATTACCAAAATATTATAATTAAA
This sequence comes from Tegillarca granosa, assembly GCA_029721355.1. Classification (NCBI taxonomy): domain Eukaryota; kingdom Metazoa; phylum Mollusca; class Bivalvia; order Arcoida; family Arcidae; genus Tegillarca; species Tegillarca granosa. The sequence goes on from CM056607.1 coordinate 9,417,785, forward strand.
TCTGCTCTCTCTCTCTCTCTTTAACTGATCACTTTAAAAAGTCTGTTACAACAATTTTTATTTAGCATAGACAGGAAATTGTTTTTCCTTTTTGTTAAGGGAAAATAAAAGGAATGGACATTTTCCACAGTTTGTAATTCTAGACTATTTATATTCCTCAGATTAAAATTTCATGAATTTGCAATTATATATATATATAAAAATTGAAGAAAATTTCATAAAATTGAGTTTTATGAAAATACTAGAAAATCTCATTGGGGGCCTTAATATTTAAAAAAAAATCATAAACATTTAACTTCATGGTTTTTACTAACCCACAAAAATAGCCAAATTTAATCCCCCATACATATATGTAACTTTACAGTATGCAATGTGTGGAAAATGTCCATAAAAAAGAAAAAAAGTTTTGTAGTATGTTGTAATAGTTATGTAGCGGTACAGACCTTTGGTTTGTCATGTTTATTTGTTTCTACTTTTTCCATTTTATCCAATGTATCTAACCCACCAACCACTCTGTAAGTAAAGTATGATAAGTACAAGTCTACTGAAACTCTTGTATACATGTTTAATACAAATGCAAATTAAATATATCAAACACATGTTTATATATATAACAACAACAACACATTTACGGTAGACAAATACATCCAAACAGGTATAAAGCTAGTCCAAATTTCCATGTCCGTATTACACAAACATCATGACTGCAGAGCCGTAAAGGAATCTCTTAAACACAGACACATGCTTGAGACTATCCCGCATTCACAAAAACCTCGTACTGACCAAATTCAAGGTTACTAAACAAAAACAATTGTGTTTAACTATAAAGCAATATACAAACCTCATAATAACCAAAAACCATCAAAGACGCACCTGAGCACAATCACTGACTTCAACCTAGCCGGTATTTCCAACCCACAATACATAAACCTCAAACCAATCAAGGATTATGTTTTCTATTTTAATTATTGAAATGTTAATGATGGTTTTTAACAGTTTTTCCTTTTATATAAACTTTTGTGTAAATCTTATTTTAAATTATTCTAGATCCTCAATAAAATTGAAGACGTTTTTAAGCTTTAACAATTTTAAAATGTTAGTCAAATATACACTTAAATACAAATGTTCGTGGAAAATGTTTGATTGACCAAAACACTTCTGTGATATCACAGGTGCCTACGACCACAGCACAAAAGTAACACCTAAGTCTCGCCTTATGGCATTATGGCAATGTCAGGCTCGGCAAAAATGGTGGATGCGTTTTATTTTCGAGAACAACCAGAACTACCAAGAACAAAAAACGACAGTATGAATGGAAGAAAAAAATTCAATGCATTACAGCATAAGCTTGTTTATTGCAACTAATATACATGTATATATATATAATTTTCTGCTATAATTTTCTTTTCACATCTTAATCTCTGGGTTTTGTGCAGGAATAAATTGAATTTTTTTTTGATTTACAGTATTTTACAATTTTAAAAAGTTATTATTGATAAAAAGTTATAAGTTACATATTTGTTTTTTATTTCTAGTAACCTGTCAGACAAAACTTGAATCAAATTCAATTACTGTACTTACTTTCCAAAAACTGTATGCTTTCCATCTAAATGATGTGCAGATCTGAATGTTATAAAACTAGAAAACAAAAATAAATTACATCTTTTTTTTTTTTAATTAAAATGGTATGTGAAATATAATGTAATCCTTCTATGTTTTCAAACCTAAGGTTTTCAGACACTCAAATTAAAAAATTTCAATACCTTTTAAATTCCTTATAATTTTAGATATCAATATTTTGCACAGAATTTCAGACATAACTTTGCTGAAACCAAAGCTTCTGATACAGTATGCTTTTGAAAAAGATTAAATAAAAACAAGAAGAAACACTTTTTTTTTTTGTTTTGGTTATTTTACATATAAATTATGTTGTTTTAATGTGTTTGTGTCGTACATAAAAACATGTAAAATCATAAAAATAGGTGTAAAATCATTAAGAGGCAAGTGCACCAAGGAAATATGCCTCATACATCATGTTATTATCTACTGACAAAATAACTAAAATATGTGAAATGAATCAGCTATTATACTGAAGGTGTCATTGATATTGGCTTGAAAATAAATCTAATATGTTTCTGTAGTCATACATATGACAACAGGTGTTTTTATCGCTGGAGAGAAAATCAACAAATTTCTAATTTCATTTTTGCCACAAAAGTATGGTTTTTTGCTTGACACAACATACATTGTGTATTATGCAAAAAGTTTTAGTATACAAGAACTTACAACTGAGATTTGTTCGTGTCAGGTCCAGAGTTTGCCATACTAAGTATACCTCTACCTGAATGTGTTAAGTTTGGTTTGAAATGATCTTTAAATGATCCTCCCCAGGCGGATTCTCCACCTGAAAAAGTCAAAGTCTAATTTAAATACAATGTCAATGTATAAATCTTTCATAATTTTGGAATTGAGCAATTACATAAGTTTAACTTTATTTATCTTATGAAGTTACATGTATCTGGAATTTAGCAAATTTAACAATAAAATATTGTGTTTCAAGTGTAACCTACATACATGTATTTTGCAAAGCTAAAAATAACTAGATAACAGTTATGTTAAAAATTAAATTTAAAATCTTCCCATTTTTAATATATTGTTGAAAACATAAAAACCAACTCTATATGATACCAAGAGTTTCTTTATGTGTAATATAATGTATAAACACGGAATATTTCATTGCTTGATCCAATTTGTAAACTTTCTTATTCCACTTTTTCTTACCTTTTCCTGTACCTGTGGGATCACCACCTTGAATCTAAAACACAAAAACAAAAATTTAGACATTTTAATGATACACATGAGTTTGTACATGTACTTTATAATGTATTCAATCTACTACTAAATTACTAATATTACTTCAAAATGACAGGGATTCCTAGATTGTTGACTGGTCTAAAGCACTGGCCATGTCTCACTTCTGGGTTTGACTCACTCTTGTGCAGATTCTGAGAGAAAGTTTTACATAAAGGTAATGATAATACTATCAAAAACTTGTTTGTTCTCCACCTCTGACAGAAAATCTCATTTAACCCACGGAAATTTCTTTCTGTCTAAACCATGAGCAACAAAGGCATGCTACCCATGTTGTAAATAAAAAAAGTCACAATATGTTTATGAAAGTGATTTCATTTGTAGATGCCAAAATTGGGTGCATTTTTATACAACAATTAGTATATAGTAATAAGTATTTTAAACAATTACAAGAATCCCATGGATTTAAATGTCTCGCCTAGTTAGTTTATGATCAAGTAGAAAAACATTACTTTTAACATAAACTTTCACATTTTGACACGCCACCACCAACAACACCAGAAAAGTAACACCTAAGTCTCACCTTATGGCATTGCCAAGCTAGACAAAAATATAAATTCTATTGCAAATAAATTTTGAAAACAAATTAATTCAAATGGTGTTTGGTTTCACTAAATTGATTTCTGTTTAATTACATTACAATTCAAAGTAAACTTACCATAAAGTTTCTGATAAGTCTGTGGAATATTGTATCCCTGTAATAACCACTGACACAGTGTTTTATAAAATTCTCACAAGGTTTGGGTACCTAAAACAAAACAATACTGATGAAGTCTGACTTAATAGATAAGTAATTTTTCAGTGTCTAGGTAAAAATGGGTTAGATTGTCTCAAAATATTAGAGAGTCCATTATATATGGCAAGTTTACGAAGACAATAGGAAATTTCATAATCTCTAAAAATAGCATAAGTTCTTACAAATGTTTGCAACTTCTACAAGTACTTAAATGTATCCAAATATTTACAGTTATTGAAATTACAACCTCTCTCATAATGGTTGGTTGTAATGCTCATGAGCTATACACAACAAGTTATTTAATCTATAAGAATTAATCTAAGAATGTATATGAAAATATACAATTTTACTTTGTTCTTTGAGCAATATCTTTAATTTTTTTTATAATTGTGTTAGTAAAAATTCTGTATATACAAAAATAAACCAAATTATTTTGTAAAGTCATGGTTTAAAAGCTTGCATAAAACAATTCTGTATTTTTTTATATACATGTATACAAAAAATGTTTTTACATTTAATAAAAAGTCATACATGTACATGTACATTAAAGTTTTGTGTACATAACAACACCTTAACATAGTGTTTCGGTTTTACACTGGAGAAAGGGGTCCGTTTTCTTCACAATAACCCCCACAAAATCCCATGTACTTTCAAATCATAAACATTCTCAAACAGAAATGAGGATTTATTCTCGGAGTAATATGTACCTACCATTTCACAGTGAAGTTCTAAATTCAACATTCCAAAGTTAGTAATGACTCTCACATAACCTTTCTTCTTTATTCTTTCATATCTGATTATGTCTTCATCAATAATAGCTGGAGAGTAGAAATAACACAGGTTATAGTGATATAGTTCAGAAGATCTGTAAGTTAACCTTGCTCAATTCATGTGTGTACTTACTTCTAATGCTGGTATTGGACAAAACATATCAAAACAATAAAAAAATTTAAAAAGTCAATCAGCCTTGTATAAACATCTATACTATACTGTAAGATTGGGGGTTGTCTTGTATAAATGTTTACAAAAATTAGGACAAAAGTCTTCAAAGATTTGCAATTACTGGTACAACATGTAGCTCACAGGATTGCCAACTTTTATGTCGTATTTTCTTTTTTGTCAGTGTATTTTCTAACATTTAAGCAGTACCATCCACGGTTTTGGTGGTGTCCCCAGTTCAGCTGAGGAAACTACAACTGTTAAATTAGGATCATCATGTAAGAACTTCTGTGACTTCTGAATTCAAATATTATTTTATCAAAATCAGCACAAAATTCAAAGTCCTTAATAAGTGAACTGAGGTTTCATTCGTTGAGCATTAAAAGGTTTCACCATACACAGATGAGCAAAAATCAATGACAGCTAGTATTCAATAATCTATAAATAAATAAATAAATAAATAAATAAACATAACATAATCTGTAACTTGCAGTAGATTTGAGATTTTATTAAGGTGTTTTGACAGCCTTGAACTGTTATATAATAGCTGTCAAAGGATATCTGCACAAAGATTTATTACTTATTTAAGTACAAAATCAGGAACTTATAAACATATTAAGCAAATATTAAAACAAGTGAAACAATAACAACAAGGAAATAAACAGCTGCACCTGGAGTGCATGATACACCCGTCAGATATTTAAACTTCTTTTTTAATGTCTTAAACAACTTGACATTTTATAGCTGAAACATATTTTTTTAAAACAAAAGTAGCAAATTTATTTCTCAATGTTTATTCACAAACCTTTTTGATTATAGGACAAATATAACACAAAAGTTTCATAAAAAAAGTTGAAATGATTTTTGAGTTACAACATGCAAAAAAATGCCTAAAATTTGACAATTAAAGACCAATAACTCTACAATAAGAAAACATACGAATCTCAAAAATAAAAGGGAGCTCTCTGCCATGGATACCAATATAACACAAAAGTTTCATTCAAATTGTTCAAAGCATTTTTGAGTTAGCATACGACGTGTGGACATACAGACGGACAGATGGAAGGACGGAAGGACTGTGCCATACCATAATACGTCCCGTCATAGACGGGCGTAAAAAAATGGTATTGAGTTTCTATTTCAGTTTTTACAACTAAGAGTTATGAAGCGAGTTGAATAACTTGGGTATTCACAATATAACACTATAACAGTGCTGCATGAAAATTTACAGGTTTATGTACATGTATATGGTTCCTTTTTTGATTTATCATTTGGAAAAATAATAAATGTAAGTTGTACCTGCTTCATGTTGTGTTTCTGGAGCCATTGCTGTTGAGGTAAAGGATGCTGCCACTCGACCAGTGGAGTAATGAGCCTGAAATATTTTAAGTTCTTTTAATTTGTGTCATATAGTTTAAATGATCCAACCTTTCATGAATGCGTAATTTTGAAATTGTAAACAAATTTCATGACATCTTAGCAGACACTGTTAACCAAGTAACTAATAGTGTTTTACATCCCACATAAGATTTTCATAAATATATTGAGATGTCAGTTTTTAGGATAGTAGAGGAAACCAGAATGCCCAGACAAAACCATCTACAAGTGAACTGTCTAATCTTTTGAGACTAGCATCTGCCATTGTAGGATTTAAACCTTGACAGTAAAAGGCATTGTGATCTTTAAACAGGCATTACAGAATTACATGTAATTCTCCACTGAGGCCCCAAGGAGATGAGAGATACTGCAACTTTAACAAAATTACATTATATTTAATTGAAATCTTAAATAACCAGTAACTTTTATGCCTGCTGTTTTGTCTCGTATCAGGGTATCTTCATAAACACTCTCTTTAGTTTATATTTAACACCACAGTCACTGTTAGGAATCGATTTGATCAACAAAATACACCTACATGTATGTCCTTATTTTCAAAGAAAGCTATATATTAACTGCATAATTAGATGCAATCCAGTTAGTTTTTTGGTACCTACAGCTTGGGTAAATAAATTTGTGACCTTCAGATAGGTTTCCATTATTCATATACATGTAGATCTAGCTTTCTTTTTGTCTAACCAATACATACATAGTGGCATAGTATGTTATAAATGTACATGTATAATCCATATAATGAATCATTTATAACTTACTGCATTAAATTTATCTGCTGTCTTCTTCTCTTCTTCTTTCTTTTCCTATATCAAAAACAAGAATTACCTGTAAATATATGTCTCATCATCTGCATTTCAACACTAATGTTAATACGAATGGAACACCAATGACACAGGTAAGTAAATTCTTCTGGTAGGTATTATCTCCCTTTCTTCATTGTGATGAGACAAATATTAAAATGAACTTAGTTTTTTGCTACTGAAAATTGTGTTTCACCCATGACGAATGAAAATCAAGATTAAGTAGGTAACAAGTATTGGCCAAGAAGAAATTTTAGTAGATTCAGATACTGAAAATAAGATGAATGGGCTTTTTGGAGAAAAGTAAAAATTATAATGTGTCACTTACAATTCTATGTTAGTTGACTTGAAACAGACAAAATATATGTCACTAAAACATACAGAATTTCAATTTTTTTAAATGGTATCTGAACTCCCAATTTTATGCCAAAACAAACAATTTTCTATAATCATGAAATATATTATGTAATGACTTACAGGAGCTTTATATTCTCTGTCTAGTTCATCTAACACATCTCTTGTTTCTGCATTCAAAGCTTTCAAATTATGTCTAGGGTCTTTTTTAGCTTTCTCATCATCTGTTCAAAAGAAAATATTATTTTAATATTTAACAAAATTCATATTACAAAAGTATCATTCATCCCATACTTAACTCTTAACTTGTAACAGATCAAATGTACAGTGTGTGGATCTTACTCGATATGTTTGTTAAGAAAATTAATATTTTGGTAATGATGAAAATTCAATAAACTCCGAACTGTTTAACAAATGTTATTATAAATGTTGTAGTTAAGTATAACGAGGGTATTTAACAGTGAAGTATGATAAGAAATTTATTTTTTCAAGTGAAATGAGAAAGTATTTTAAATATTTTCTCACTCCAGGAGACAAAATAAATTCCATATTCATACTTCACTGTTAAATGTTCTATTTATTTTATATCACTGAATTGTTTTTATATCACCGGGATGGTTTGGCATGCCATAAAACCAGGTTAAACTAAACCAGTGGAACTAATTTGTTAGTATTTCCTCTGAAAAGACATTTGATACAGGTATATCTGACATGTTTGGTTCATTAAAACAATGGATTGCGCCATCAACGTACATGTGTGGCCGTTGTTTTGCTTTTGACTAGATGATAATAAACAACATTGACAAGGTACACTATTATTCGCTCGTCTAATGGTTGGTGCAATTCGGAAAAACCTGCGGCACCGAAGTGTGACGAGAAACAAGTACAGGGCACCCATTCCCAATAATGAAAGGGGAGTAGCGCTAATAAAAAAACCTCTAAATTGCACACGAAAAAATTCGGAGTCAAATACATATATTTCCACCTGTGAAAATATATGTATTTCACTGCTGTGAAAATATGTGTTTTATCAGTTAAATATTTTCAATTATTTCATTATTGATATAAAATAAATAAACATATTTAAATGGAATAAACCAAGATGACCTAGTGTTGCAGAAAAGTCAATATGTGTTATAAATATGCTGATACCAAGTGAGTAGTAAGCATTATAGTGAATTATGATTCAGCAGTGTAACATGATATCTATTTTACACTTAATTTCAACGAATGATAAAATGTAAATGTCAAATTGTTATTTGCCATATGTGTACATATAAATAAAGTAAATGATTTTGATATTTGATACATGCTATGTGCATCTTTCTTACCTTCATCTGTCAATTTAAGGTTATGTTTAAGATGATAAAATCCTGTCATGTTAAATTTATCTAAATTTGTTGGATCCTGAAATTACAAAAACACAATACCGGGTATATCACTCACAAAGAGGAAAATTTCCAACCTATGATTGTATATTTTAAAATTAGATTTGAATATGTAAACCAAATGAAAAATTAACATGAGGTGAAAAAAAAAGAAAAAGACCACCACATATAATCATACTGAAAACCTACTTTTAATCTAGATAGGCTTCCATTGCAAAGTATATGGACCAACCTTAAAAAAAAAAAAGACCATCACATATAATCATACTGAAAACCTACTTTTAATCTAGATAGGCTTCCATTGCAAAGTATATGGACCAACCTTAAAGAAAAAAGACAACCACATACTGTATAATCATACTGAAAACCTGTTTATAATCTAGATGGGATTCCATTGCAAAGTATATGGACCAATCTACCATGTAATAAAGAAAATGATAGATAATATAGCAACTGCCAAAACAGAAGATCAAAATATTAAATTATCCATATACATTTGTACATGTACTTAAGAACTGTAGAAGCTAAAGGGAGATAATTTTACCTGATGTAAGGGGGATAATCTTACCTGGATTGTTATTAAATCTTTCCTTGTGAATGGTTCATCTGTTAGCAGATCTTTTAGATAACCTGGCTTTAGATTTAATCTTTCAACAGCCTACAACATTTTTCAAAATTAATTACAACACATACATAGTCTTCAAATAAAAAGAATAATTAATTTTAAGAAAGATTTTAAGATTTTATATTACATGTATTTAAAAATTACTTTTAACATAGATTTAAATAAAAAGATTGAATGACTAAGAAAGTTTTAACATTTTTTTACCTTCAATGTGAAGCAAGATGTGTTCATTGTATCTTATTTTCACAATTTGAAATCTAAAACACTTAACCTAAGCAACTCTATTTCGATGAAAAAACATGCATAGAGTAAGATAAAGCCATAAAAATGACATATAAAAATGATAAATAAAAAATAAAAATAATGAATAAATTTTTAAAAATCATAACTGTATATAACCATTATACCATGTATACAAAAAATGTGTGTTTCTGTTTTGTAATGCTAAGTCAAGTATTTGTCAAGATTTGAAGTTTTCTGGAGTATACTTGCATCATAACTGTAAACATTCCCTGTAACAGATACAGCCACTATGTGTGTATTCTCATTGAAGACTTTAAATGTAACAGGACAATGGTACTTCCCTAGAAATAAAACACAGAATTAACTATTGCTAAGAGTATTGGAATATGTAATACATGTACAATGTACATGTAGAATCTGTGCGTTTGTTTTAATTTCCCTTGGTTTAGTTTGGGGCCTCGGTGGCCAAATGGTCTAAAGCATGCGCTTACGGATCACGGCGTCTCTCACCGCCTGGGTTCGAATTCCACTGGGGACAGATCCTAATGTGAGAAAGTTTGTCAGTTCGCTTGCCGAAGGTCGGTGGTTTTCTCCGAGCACTCCAGTTTCCTCCACCATCCCAGAACTGACCGTCTCAAAATAAGTGAAAGAATTTTGGACTGGGGTGTAAAACACCATTACTCCACCCCACTCCTTGGTGTAGTTTCCTCTGCCATTCCAAACTGACTACCAGTTTCATATTATAAGTGAAAGAATCTTGATAAGAGCAAATAATCCATTACTCCACTCCATTCCTTTTATTCCTATACCAAAAAAATTCATTTCCTCGTAATTTGACACACCAGCTTGATGTCAATCTATAACATTCAATATCTAATGGAAATTATAGTTCGATACAACTAGTGTAGAGTAATACACAGTATACTTTCAAACCAATATTCAGTGATATACATGACTGTATAAATAAAGTTTCAAATCATATTTAAAATTATTTTTTACAATTTTATTTGGAATATACCTACCCTCTGAATTTTTGTGAAAAGTTAATTTTATTAAATCTTTGGCACTCATTTTCTGTAATGTATAAAAAAAAGATAAAGTAATTATATGTTTCAACAGGTACATAAATTTTATTTATATTATACAAACTTTTAAAGTTTTTCTTAGTACAAGCTAGATTAAAATGATAAGATAGTCTATATGAACAGTGTGTGTGTGTGTGTGTGTGTGGGGGGGGGGGGGGGGTTATTTGTATGACTATGCCAATTAAATATTGCTTTATAAAAGTTTTTGGTAACAAAAAAGGCTGACAAGACAAGGGTACTGTAAACTAGTTTGAATATTTTTCTTATAGAAAATCTCAAGGAATAGCAGTAAAAGAATTTACATAAATATAAATAAACAACATAATTTATAACACCATCTATGTTTTTATATATATTGAAGTTATAAGTTACGATGGTAAATCTTGCAACTGTTTTTAACTCAAATATAACAAAAGTTATATAAAATATGATTTTTTTTACCTCCCCATTTACAGGACTTATCCCATATTTCTTCAAGAATGGAACAATATTCCTGAAACATGTAAAATAAAATACAATTTACTAGTACATGTATATGTATAATTGTTATATCATGTATTGACATGTGTTACGTACACATGTAAAATTATGTACAATGTACAGGTATAATTATAGGCCGACATTATTCACACGTATGGTAGAATAACGCATGTTGTTGGCTGGCATTATTCACACGTACGCATGCGCAGTACGATAACTTATATCAGCCGTATACGAACAAGGTGTATGTTCAATGAAGTATATCGGACTATTTAATACGCTTTTAATATAGAGAACATTTAGCCATGAAGTGTTATTATATGCAATATTATATAAATTATATAATAATTATTGATATATTTATTTATTTATTTAAATATTTATCATATTGCTAATGAATATTTTTGTAATATTTGTATAATATTTCGTTTAATAACTTGTTTAATATTATAGAGAACACTTAGACATGAAGAGTTATTATATGCAATATTATATAAATATTTATAAATTATATTATTACCGATATATTTATTTAGTTAAAACATCATATTGCTAATGAATATTTTTGTAATATTTGTAAAATATTTCATATAATAACTTGTCATGTTTCCAGATCCCACGACGAGGATGTGGTTCTCACGGGATCCATTTATTTGATTAGTTATCCATCCCGATGATTTTGATTTAATAAAAATTTTACTGTTTATTTTGATTTTTTTGTTATTGTGATTTGTTTAAAATGGATAACCAATATATGAAAAAAAATTATGGACAATCAATATATCTGAAGTTGCACATAGAATGTGGATCTCACGAATAAAGCCGCAACTGATCACCTCAGATAATTAATTGTGCCGGCCTTACAAATTTATTTATGAAATAATTATTTCAAAAATCACTTAACTACTATTTACAGAGTACATTTAATAACTAATTCAATTGTTTTTCCATATTACAAAAATCGCTGCAAAAATAAGTTGAATTGGTCCAGAGTCTACGCAAGATACATGGAACCATTCACCGCAATTAGTACATTCAACCATCTCGTCAGTTTTCTGGTCATACATATTTCTGCAACGGCAATATATTTCTATCTTTTGCCGACCATGTTTTGTTATGTTACGTCTATTTGGCTTTATGAAATGTGGAAATGGGGTAATTTCAGATTGTTCTAAGCATTTTACCAAATGTGCTCTCATTTCTCGTTGATAAAAGAAGAAAGTTGCCGGATCTTTCCTAAACAGATAACAAGACTGATTGCAGTTGCAAATACACCGCAATCTAAACCACCAGATTGTTGTTGTACTAGTTTATGGTTTATTTCGATATGTTTGTTTTCACTTTTCAAAATTGCACAGATTTGTTTTATCGTTTCAATAGAAGCTGGTTTGTTGAGACTGTCATATAGATTTATATGACCGTCTTCACAATCGATCGTTGAAACTACAATCCAATGTCCTAAACTATTGGGACCTTCAAATATAATTTGAACCATAGGACCAGAAACGGGTGTGAATAAGTTTATATTTTGCGAATGCAAAGTTGTCTTGAAACCCTGAATTTTGAATTGAGATTTTAGCAGAGATTGTGTCGCCGTCAAAACCTCGTCTATAAGTAAGTAAGTAAGTAAGTAAGTATCTTTATTTGCATAAAGCATACAATATACTTATAGCATTAATACAAAATGAATTAATAGTGGCAAGACACACTACAAGATGACATTTCAAGCAAGTAATACAATAATATAATAATATTAATACGGAAAGACCACAGTTGATTATAATAAACTTAATAAACTTTCACGCCTCTTATAAGCATTCTGCGTCAATTTCATTTTTGTGTTCATTTTCATGTTCAAAGGTAATTAATTACGTTGACACGAACGCTCAATTAATTACTCAGCATCCTGTGTTCAAGGCGTTAATTACATTATTTCATTAGCCGACGTCCTTATCACAAAAGTAATCAAAGCGAACGATTGCGTTAACTAGTTGAATACGATTCATGAACACTATTCATAAATTAATAACTTAATTTTTTATCCGTACACACGTCTTGATTTGATTATGTCTTTAAATTTTAATTTTACTTAATAATAAATTATTTTTCTTAATTAATATTTTGTAATAATTTATTTTTAATTTTAACTAGTGATTTCATTTATTTTTTTTAAATTCTATATATTCTATATATAACATTTTTAATATAATTAGTATTGTCGTTATCAAATTTTTCACATTTAATAATCAATTTATTTGCTTTTATTATATTTTAATGATATATTTTTAATCTTACCTAGTATATTACACATAATTATTTTATTATCATTCATGATTATTTTATTCTTATACATGATTTTTTTTTTTATTATACATGATTATTTTATTATTATACATAATAATTTTTTCAATTCTATACATATTGTCGTTATCAAACTTTTTATTTAATAATAACTTTTTATTTAATAATAATAACTTTTTATTTAATAATTATTTTATCTTAGTATATTAGACATATTTATATTATTATTATACATGATTTTTTTATTATTTTTTTTTATTATACATGATTATTTTATTATAATAAATACTAATTTTTTAATTCTATACATATTGTCGTTATCAAACTTTTTATTTAATAATAATTTTATCTTAAATGGTTTTATTAGTTAGATAATTTATTTCATGTATTCTTACATTACTCATCGTATCGTATTAAATCACTGGACCATAGGTCCGATATACTTCATTGAACATACACCTTGTCCGTATACGGCTGATATAAGTTATCGTACTGCGCATGTGTATGTGTAAATATACCAGCCAACAACATGCGTTATTCTACCAGTACGTGTGAATAATCACTCCGATAATTATAATACACACAATGTACATGTATATATAACACACAATGTACACACATATATTTCATGTATATAATGTGTATAATATGTATCAAATGCTTTTTAATTAAAGTTACATTGAAATTGTAACTTACAGCATATAGATAATTGGACTACTGTACAATATGAACATTTCAGTTATCATATCAACACAGTTTTTGCAAAATGTGTAATAAATGCACTTTTAATGGTACTTTTCAAGATCTCTTGTTTCCAGTGTTATCTTTGTTGATATAAAAAAAGTTGTATGTTATTTCAATAAATACACATTCATTATCACAAAATACATATTTTAATATATAATCACATTTCATTTTCAGAAAGATTTGAAATACATGTATGTACACATCTTCAAATCATGACATCATTTAAATTTGTAACAAAAATTAATCGAAATAACACCTCTTGTCAAACTATGATAGTCAAAATGGTAAAATTAGATTTTTAACTATAAAATACAACTTTCACATTCTGAAGTGGCAATGCCAACATCGAAGGATAATCTAAGTCTATAATCTTATAACAACTATTGCCTGTTTAGACAGTACAAAAACAATCAAATACTACATACATGTACATTATATAATTACTTACATGAGATCAAAAACAACTCCTTCCTTTGTACAAAGAGGGTTCTCAAATGGCTGTAAGGATAAGCTATAGTAAAAAAGTAAATAAATAAGTATAAAATTAGTATTCAATCACATGTAACAGATGAGAGCTTCATTTTTAAATATTGTGTCTCTGAAAACTGCTGGTAAGAATATCAATAATATTTGCATGGAAGTTGAACAGATACATAATATTTCAACTTTAATTAAGGCATAACACCATAACTTACAAACCAAAAATTTATTATAATGACAATATGTCAATAAAACCAGATCTACAGAATGAAAAAGTATTCTCAATTTAAACATGGCCTGTATTTCTGAAATATCAGTATTCCAAACAATATGATAGTTGCAGAAAAAAAGAAATCATTCAGAAGTTAACATACTATGATCCTTAAACAAATAAACAGACAGAAATAAAAAAGGAAGAGCACTAGAAAACATCCATGTAATTTGTGTGAAAAGATATTAAAAACTTTCGTCTTTGTTCATTACAATTAGATTCTAAGTGACATGTGTCTGATATAATGTAACATGTGTACCTGCAGCAGTGAAATGGTAGCCGTCTGAACCGTGATGTGTCTCCAGATTTATTTGTTCCCTTATATCCTCCATACTCATGCTTCCACTCTGTTGTTGTTAAATACCTACAGAAAACAACAAATAATAATAATAAATAAATAATTATAATGTGATCATAGTATATAATGCATTATGGTGTATTGTATCACAGTCAGAATTTCTTTTGACCCTAACAGCTACTAACACACTTTATGACAAACAGCTATGTGTAAGGTCAGAACACTTTCTATATCAAAAACCTAGAAATTTCTGATACCAATGCAACTGGTGTCAGAAGGGGTGTCCACTTATTTTGCTTCAGGATCAGAGGAAATTTAGACTAATTGTAGCATTCCAGGGTTTAATGAAATTGCTTCTATAGAGGTGAGTGGTGAACTAGCAGTATACTTCATTATATACTTACAGTTTATCCTTTTGATGTTGTTTTTTACCCATGTTGATGTGTGATTAAACAAACATGGAAAAGGTCTTTATTGTGGTATTTTTCTGTCCTGAAAATATTTCAGAAAGACATATAGATGATAATGGTCTTATTAGGTTCCAAAATTAAAGTAACAATTAAAATTAGATGAATTAATAAAGTAAAACTTTGAATCAAGACTTTCTTTCATTTGTTGACTATGGAAATATCATGAAGCATGACTTTTCTGTACGTTTTATAGCTAAATTTGATCATTATTTACATAATTTACAAAGCAAAATATTTTCCTACGAAAAAATACATACACCACAATTGCATTTTTGTGATGTACATATCAACAACCTTACCACGCTCGTGTAATGAAACTGATGTTTACGGTACATGTCAGCATGTAGGCTAGTAGTTATAACAAAAGTTTTATATCAAGAAGTTAAAGATAAAACTAAATAAAAAATCAATGTATTTTTCTGCATTTGTCTGACTGTTTGCGAAGATAAATCATTTAATTACCACACTTTCATATATGAACAACCTTAGTCTATTTCTATAACAAAATACCTGTTTTTCTTCTGTAGCTGTGTGACTATCTCTGAATTTGACTATTTATCCGGATGTCGCATAACTACTCTAATAGTAAAATAGGTCAACGGTTTCATATCCGATTCATATAACTTTTAGTGACGGTTATTCTGAAGTAACTTCAAGGTAAGTTTTTTTTTCAGACCTGAAATTCAAGGCTCTTGTAACGGCATTTATATACGGACAGTGTGCTGTTACAAGAGCCTTGATTATTTAGTCGGGTCTAAAGTTTCTTAATTAATTAATTAATTAAAGAAAATCGTCACTGATAAACGGACAGTTTTCACTCTAAAATTATTTCGGCTAGGTGCTTATGTAATCCGTTTCTGCTTTTCCGAACCGTGTATAGTTGTGATTAAGCGTCCATATATTGTCCGTAGTTTTGTCATTATAGGTGTCAATATTATTATGACATTACAGTTTCTGGGTTTTTCTGAGTCTTACTGTTGTTTTATTTGAAAATAAAGGAGATACATTGACTGCTGTAAATGATTGTAAACTTGACAACATATACTTTTTTCTTATACGTACAGGGATTGTAAAAAAAAAATCGCAAAAAGTTTAAAAGGTTATTTCCCGTCGTTAATCTGAAATGCCACGACATCGCCTGAGTTTCACATAAAGGAAAAAACCCGTTTTCACTACTAACCACAAAAATGGATGCAACTTGAACCATCTCACTTCGTACAAATTTAAAGTTAACTTTTCTCCTTTTGTCCTATAGGGGAGAATTTTTGGTGGCCGAATAATCTATTTAAACGGTACGCGTTTACGGGGTTGGGGGATGGCCGGGGTGTATCTCGGCACCACTTTACTAGGTTCGAATCATCTCCGAGACAGGTACTAGTGCGGAAAGTTTTTAGTTCCGGCTCTTTGCAAAAGTGCCAGTATTATTAGTTTCTGTGTACATTACTTTGCTGCAAATAGTGTAATAGGTTATCTTTTACCAAACCCCACACTGAACAAGAAAGTAAAAAAATAATTACCTTTTAATGTCAGTTGGTGTAAAATTAAATCTAAAAGCATTTTATTTCGGTAAAGTCAAATAAAACTTGACAACCTGTCCTTATCAAACGGGGTTCATTCATGATTCCCCTTAAAGTTTTCTGAACTTTGTCACTAACTTTGTCTAATGAATGCGATACATTTTTATTTGACGCCCCCTAAATAATGACAGTATCAAAAATAAATGAATAATATATATGTGGCTTTCCAGTTGAACAATCATCCGAACACAAGTAAGCGCCCGAACAAAAATTGGCGTTTAGCCTCCCAATATCGTTTTATTTTTATCATTATTGTAATATTATCCGGGCGATTTGGTTGACAACAGCGTTTTCTCGCGAGTGGAGACCTTTCATAAAGCTTTTATAAAGTTTATGCAACTGAAATGGAAAATATTTCGGTCCAGAATTTGCTATCTGAATATCAGTTATGAAAAGACTCGAGTAAGTGCTTTTGTTCATTGTAATTTTCTCTGATTCATACACTCGTTAGTTTACGAAGCAGTTGAATTACACGTACTAGTTCCATATATTTTGGTATCTTGCTGTTTACACCTAAAACTCATATCGAGTTCATGTCTTACATCATTTATGATAACCCATGTATTTCCCGCGAAAGGACAACTTGCACTGAAATGGGTAAGTTAAATCATTTTTAATGGTGTTGCCATTGGAAATAAATATAAATCCCCTTAAGCAAATTTTTGAGGAACCAGTTTGGTAACCTAACATTAAAAAATCACATTTTTTCAGGATTGTTTTAACAACAATCGGAATGGTTCTTTACTGTAACTTAGTAAGGCGACGTTTTATTAATTATGTACATTGTATTCATATATTATTTGTATGTTTAATTAAGGCCCAAAAGTTGCCACCTTGGATGTACATGTGGTAATAGACTGTATAGGTTTAAGGGAAAAAAATAACACTATGGTAGCTCAGTTGGTATGGTGCTCGCTTCGTACATGTATGTGGGAAGTTGAGGTTTCGAACCCTGGCCGGGTCTGACCAAGACTTGAAAATTGGTAGTGACTGTTCTTTCGACAAGCACTTGGCATTTAGAAATGAAAGTCAGGTGGTCCTTCGCAGGAAACCTCAAAAACCGACGCCCCGTGTCACGGCAGGCATGCCACGTTAAAGAACCTTCCCTGCACATTGTCCCTAGCACACTGCAAAGGTCAAAATTTCTGCCACTTCACCTATAGCTGGTGACGTCTCGATATAAGTGAAATATTCTTGACTTGGACGGAGCTAAGTTTCGACCTAAAATGAAAAATAGCTTCTTGCGGGAAAAAAATTATATATTTATTTATTATTAAAATTCACTTTTGCGAACAGTTATCAACTTTCTGTTCACAATTAGTCGTATTTTTTCCACTTTTTTTTTCTGTTGACCAAGAGGCGCTTTCATCAACCTATACTTTCCACTTTTTCTGACCAATATCCTAGATTAACAGATTTCTTGCTTTGTAATAAATGTCAATTAACAATAATTGTATTTGTAGGGTTCAAGGCATTTTCCTTCGTGGTAATTACACTTCATATTTTATTTCAAGGTAATTTTGTACTTAAATTTATCAAGAAATGATTATGTAATAATGTTTTGAATTGATTTTTTGATAAACTTCGCCATAAATTTATCTAAGAGTCAACGGTAACATGAGTATATGATAACAGAAAGGTGAAATTCACATCTATTATGACAACTGTTATAATTATCTTTAAATTAAGAAATTTCCTAAAACAAAGTTTTGACTTTTATATGTTAAAAAACGCATGTACCACTGCTGAAGAAGGCGTATACTAGTATTTTAAATGGAAATGGACAAAAAGCTACATATATTCATATTGAGTTATTTTTGAATGATGTTTTGTTCTTTAACTTTATACTGTACGTATTTAAAAAAATGAAAAATGGTTTTTAATTTTTTTTGATTTTCTAAAATTATATTTTTTTAAGAAATAGATAACTTCTAATCACGAATCGTGAGATTCATATTCTAAATTTTCATTCCTATTAGCTGTAAATAAACGAAATCTTCTAACGGGTTCGTCAATGTTTAACAATAATAATTATTTGCTTGGAGCATGCGCACGGATGTACGGAAATTCCAATGAATCGAAGGTGAATCCTGAAAAACTGTATTAACTGTCCATCATTAATATCCAAATGTATTCGCAATGGTGTTACATATCCCTTATAAAGTCACAAATGACAAATTTGATGAAATTCTGTGTTTACTTTATCGTATCTATTGTTTTGTAAGTTGTGTTTAAATTACCCGGTTTTTTTAAATGACGTAACCACTTTCTAAAATTAGATCCTACAGGCTGCATCTCGCTGGGAAATTGTTGTTATTTCTGTATTTATTTGAGCTTTTATCGTTGAACTAAATTTAACATTGTTCATTAGGAACATCATTAATTATATCAGCACCTTTTTAATTTTGTCCTGGGAAAACTTAATGTATTAAACGGAGAAAAAAATGTTTCTGTATAAAATGGTGATATTCGTACAAGCTTTCAAGACGTCATCATCTGACCAACGGTGGGTACCAACAATGACCGTTTTAAGTGTTTTGGAAATAGATGAAAGTCTGGTGGAGCGAAATCAGGCGAATAAGTGTCATTGATTGTTATTTCTTTTGGAGATAACCTACTACCAGAATACCACCAGCATCCTAGGAAACCGAGGCCATAACCTTTCCAGCTAATGGAACAGTCATTGTTTTCTTGTCGGAGATAAACCAGGGTGCTTCCATTGTTTGGACTCTGGGGTAAAACGATGTACCCATGTTTCACTCATAATAACAAATAGAAGAAAGTTAGCAGAATCTGAATCTTAAAGGTTTCGATTACTATGCGTGTGTGCGTATAATTAACTGTCATAAGTTTTGATACTACCAAATGGGTTAAAAGCTTTCTCATTGCAAGATCCTGTGTCAAAATGGAATGTACTACTTCCTGAGAAATGCCAACTTTATTGGTTGTATATCTTTGTGTAACTCGCTCGCATAACAATATCATAAAATTCATTGACAGTTTCTGGGATTGTTACAGTGGACGGGTGTAACCATTAAGACTCTGCCGCGATTAAATTCCATCAGCCACCTTTTTTGTAGCATATGAAGGGACATCTGTTCCCTAAGTATTGTTTCTGTAATAGTATAAATGTCCTTAGGTGCTAAACCTTATGCAAATTTTTGACCATTGCTCTATATCTTTCACCGATTTTGTCTTTTCCAAAGGTCGCTTACCTTGTCGATATAAACTGACCAACTGACACAATCTTTGGGTACATGAGAAGTCAGGGAATAGTAGATATTAGGCTCACCATATATCAATTACATCTCGTATATTGATAATAAGTATAAGAAAATGTCATTGAGCTAAATCAAAACAAAACAAAGCAATAATAATAATAATAATAATAATATATATATATATATATATATATATATATATATATATATATATATATATATATAAACCGAATAAATAATATAAAAAATAAAAAATATTGTATTTAACGAAAAAGACGCACAAGACGCAATGTACATGTATGTATGCAATGCAAGAATTTATCGTTAAATTCTCCATTTTTTAACATTTCCCTTAGCCACAACATTGTATAATTTACACGGATCAAATCAGTAGTATGTGACATAGAGGTAAATATTTGGTAAAATAGAGCTATAAACATATATTTTAATTCTTTGTTTATGTTACTGATGATATTCTGTCTTATAATGTTAGACTAGGGTTCCCACGGTAACGAATAGGTTACCAATTTTGAAAATGTCGATCTATATTATAAGTTGGGTCTGCAATTGAATTCATATATATATATATATATATATATATATATATATATATATATATATATATATATATATATATATATATATATATATATATATATATATATATATAATTTTATATATATACTAATGACTTTTTATCTGTAAACCTTAACAAAATTGTATTTAACCCTAGCTAGTTTAAAGGAATAAAAAGAATGAAATGGGAGATAAACAATCACTCTTAGACAGTTTCATTAAGAGTGTCATTGTTAAATTCACTGCAAATTATATATTTTTTTCTTCAAGGAATCAGATGTCGTGATATGGTAGAGTTGTCGAGAAGAGCGTAAGTTATTTTATTATCAATAATTTTAACATCGCATCCGAGAAAATAGTCTCTTGTTACTCAAAAGGCTTGAAAAAAAATTGAGTAACCAACCTTTACTTCGGATGATAGTTAACACGATAAGGATAACCTTCACGTGTTATTTTTTTATTTCCGGACCGTACAGTCGAAAACCTGTTGATATAAGTTAGGAAAACATTTTTCCCCGACACAATCAGATTTTTTTATGCCGTATTTAAAAATAATCCTTTATAAAAAGGCAATATTTCTTTTGATTTTAACAGCAATACTAATGACATACACAACCATCCATGTGTTGACACTGCTCCAGATTGCGCCTATCTAAAACAAAGTACTAGTATGTGTTTAAACGCCGAAGTGGTTGCTGCTGCCGGGTGCTACGATACCTGTGATATGTGTGGTGAGTAAACGCTTGCGCGTTGTTACGATACATGTATATGTGTGGTGTGTAAACGTTTACGGGTGTTACGATACATGTGATATGTGTGGCGAGTAAACGTTTACGGGTGTTACGATACATATGATATGTGTGGTGAGTAAACGCTTACGGGTGTTACGATACATGTGATATGTGTGGTGAGTAAACGCTTACGGGTGTTACGATACATGTGATATGTGTGGTGAGTAAACGCTTACGGGTGTTACGATACATGTGATATGTGTGGCGAGTAAACGTTTACGGGTGTTACGATACATGTTATATATGTGGTGAGTAAACGTTTACGGGTGTTCCGATATATGTAATATGTGTGTTGAGTTAACGTTTACGGGTGTTACGATACCTGTGATATGTGTAGTGAGTAAACGCTTACGGGTGCTACGATACCTGTGATATGTGTGGTGAGTAAACGCTTACGGGTGTTACGATACATGTGATATGTGTGGTGAGTAAACGCTTACGGGTGTTACGATACATGTGATTTGTGTGGTGAGTAAACGTTTACGGGTGTTACGATACATGTGATATGTGTGGCGAGTAAACGTTTACAGGTGTTACGATGCATGTTATATGTGTGGTTAGTTAACGTTTACGGGTGTTACGATACATGTTATATGTGTGGTTAGTAAACGTTTACGGGTGTTACGATACATGTTATATGTGTGGTTAGTAAACGTTTACGGGTGTTACGATACCTGTGATATGTGTGGTGAGTAAACGCTTACGGGTGTTACGATACATATGATATGTGTGGTGGGTAAACGTTTAAGGGTGTTACGATACATGTGATATGTGTGGCGAGTAGACGTTTACGGGTGTTACGATACATGTAATACATTTGGTGAGTAAACGCTTACGGGTGTTCCGATGCATGTAATAGGTGTGGCGAGTTAACGTTTACGGGTGTTACGATACATGCGAAATGCATGTTTAGTAAACGCTTAGGGGTGTTACGATACATGTGAATGGACGTTCACGAGTGTTACATGTGATATGTGTGTTGAGTACACGTTCGGGGACATCACGATACCGGTGATATTTGTGGTGAGTCAATGTTCACGGATAATGATACGATACCTGCGATGTGTGTGGTGAGTAAACCTTCAAATTGGTATCTAAAGGAGTGGTTTGAAAATGTAAAATCTAGCTTTTTGGTTGCAAATTCTTGGTCCTTATTCATAAGTATGCTGCTTCGTTATTGAATTTGCAAAATTTGATGTTTTAAATTGAGAACAAAATTTCTTGTTTCAAAATAGGTATTGTCAAAAATCAATAATTGATAATGATTTTTCATATTTTTATAGCACGTACTACTTACCCGCCACCGACCATATCTCCTTCATCATTTGCGGACTGTAACCACAACAAAACTAACTGCCACAGTAAGTAAATAAAAAGTGTCCCATTTGCTATTTTTATTGACGTGTACTTTTTGTGTCATACTTTTGAAAAATTCACAGTTGAACATATCTGAAAAAATCTGAACAATTTTCAATTCCGTGAAATGTTATACAGTGTTATGTTAGTAATTGATAAAACAGCTACTGTTAGAGTCACGGTGTTTGTAAAAATGTATGCAAAACTTTCATCGCAAAGGAAAATGTTGCTGCTATGTGGATTTTACATGTTGAAAATTGATTTTGCAACATATAAAATCCCCGAGCAGAAACTCTACTGTTTGCAGAAATATGTTATAGCGGATGTATATAGTGGTTTTAATTATGAAAATATAAATAAAAATAATTCCACACTTGACTCTATTTTGTTGATTATCTATAAACATTAAGCACAATTCGATGTCACAATTACAGTGACTCAAACAGTACAATAATCAGTAGAATGTTCGAAAAGTTCTGCGTTTAATATCGTACATTTTAAAATCGTTCCAAGAATGTGTCAGGAAAATTGTTTGAAAAATTAGATTTAACAAAGTACAAGAAAAACAATCAAAATAACGCAAGCAAGCTAAAACTTTTCTAGAGTCCTTACATAACTAGAAAATGAAGGGTTTTAATGAAACCGTTATGGTACCGTATTGTGCCTCTGTCATAATAAACATTTCTTTAGAACTCTATTCGCTAATGATTTCAGTAGAAAAACGTGTGGCGGTTAGTTCGTCCCAGAAGGTGTTTCCGTGGCAAGACTGAATGCCTAAGAAAGTGTTTAAAAAGGTTAGTCTCGACCATTCGACGCAATAAGTCTAAGTCAGTGAGATAATAAAAACCTAAACGGCCAATACTTTAAACAAGGAATATGTCGATGACAGATGTCAGTAAGTGGTCAGAAAACACTCTTTGTGATTAAAATGGACTTTGACACGTAAAGAGTTTGTTAAATTGTTAACTGAGTGTTCAAGTGTTACTAATTTGTCAATGAATTTCAGAAAAAATTACGTAGAACAAAGCATTTTAAATGAACAATTGCTACCCCTGAGCGGTTAACGATAAAAGTGGAGTAAAACTTCCCGAAGGTATCCTTAACTCAGTAGTCTTTGCTAACAGATAAAATGTACCATGTAGCAAAAGTTTCAGTTGTAACAATTTTATAAAACATGTTCAAAACTAAGGTTTGATCCTTCATGTAAAACATTCCCTAGCTGGATTTAGATTCACAATTTAGAACTTTGGATTCGTTTATTGTTAACTATTTTGCTTTTTTTTTAAATTATTATTATTTGTTGCTATCAATTTTTTCGGCTTCTTGTGTCACTGATGAGGAAATTTAAGTTAATATACGGCCAATCAAAATGAAACAGGTACTTTGGTTCAATTTTTACACAAAACATATATATTATTGTTAAGAATGACCGTCTGGTTGTTGTATGTAAAGTTATCTTTCGTAAAAATTTAATTCTTAAATTTTTGTTGTTTTCTTAGGTCAGATTGGAAGAGAATTTTATTTAATGTTTTTAGAAGATCTTCCGTCATCCTATAATGATTATAGTAATCTCGAACTTATTATTACTGCCGATGCAGAAGGCATCGTTAACATTCAATGTCCGGCTATAAGCGTTTCAATCACAGCAAATCTTCACAAAGGGTCACAAAGCTTTACGCTTGACAAAGCTGCAAAAACACGTCCTTTACAAAACGAAAGGAAAGGTGTACGTGTGTCAGCGACAGTTGATATAAGCGTTTATGCCATGAACATGAGACAGTACCAATCCGAGGGGTTTACAGCCCTTCCAGTTGACATAATTGGAAAGAAGTACACAGTAATTACGTTCACACCTACTCGTAAAAGTCTTATCGGTATTACAGCCATCGAAGACGATACTAAAGTTACGATCCGACTTAACTGCACAAACCCAATTACTATTGAAGGTGTACAACGAAGTGTTAAAACAGGTCCATTTCAACTTATTTTAAACAGATATCATACATTTCAACTAGAACATAGCGAGGATCTATCGGGTACAAGAATTGAGAGTGATAAATCTGTTTCCGTGGTAACAGGTAATCAGTGTTCTTTTGGAGCCGATAATCGGTATAATTATCAATGCACACACTTATGCGAACAAGTTCCTCCGATTACTTCATGGGGAAGAAACTTCATTGTTCCAAGTATACGCAACATTGGATCGTCCGTCATCAGAATCGTTGCCGCATATGGATACACAAATATCACAGTTACAGGAAAAACGATTAAGGAATTTTTTGAATTAGCAGACCCGAATTATAGAAAAGATGTAAATATCGGAAAGCAAACAGTGTCCATTGAAGCTTCTGGACCTATTTACGTATTACTGATTCCACAATTTACCTCTAATGATTATAATGGTTTCATGGTATCCGTTCCAGCAGTTGAACAGTACGGACATTACTATCATATCGCGACACCACCAGCTCACTTCTCCACCCATTATATGGTTGTTCTTGTCAGTTCAAGAAGTGACAGCCTACGTTTTATGCGCCTAAATAACAATCATATTGATGAAAACGCTGGTATCGAGAACACTATGACTGTGAATGGTGAGGACCATACAGCCCTTACTTTTCCAATTTCACCGAAAGATTATACTGTCACAAATATACTTCCTTCATCAAACTTTGGTCTTCTTGTTTATGGATTTGGAACACATGAAGCATATGGATATCCCGGTGGAATGAATTTAAAGACTGAATAATTTGAACATATAGTCTTGTAGGCCTATTCTCTACTTTTTCGTAGAGTCGTTGCGTTCTTTTGGAAAGTGTGTTTTAGCATTTTAGCAGTTTATCTCTTTGTATGTAATTAAACATTACAATGTTGTACTCGGAATATTCTATCAATAATATTTCTATATGCAATAAATGCTCGCTTATTGTATTCGAACGTATTTGTTGTAATTAATTGGGAGTGTAAATAAAGTATAGGAAGGACTAATTCATTCTAAAATACTATGTAACTCTTCAATTTGGTTCGTCGGTACCTTTTTTTTTAACTATCCGCCATAATAGTGATTTTTGTTCCCTAATGTTTACAATTGTCACTTAATTTCTTATTTTTTGTCCTTGATCATCAATTTGTTTTTTCAATAAAGATCAATAAATGTAAACATTTATGAATTGGTTTAAACATATAAACACGTTTATAGACATTAATAATATTATATAGTTTTGCTTTAAGGTGTCAAAAGAGATTAATTTCTTTGCATGTTTGCCTAGATAGGTTTAAGACGCAAATTATGAATTCCATTTATGATTCTTAGTATAATAAAGACAATATTGAGAATAAAAGCTCAATAAAGAGAGTTATAAATCAGTTGATGAGTTACAATTGAAGCCTTTAATTTAACATGTATCTAATCTTAGATCGCACGTTCGTAGAATATGATATAGACAAATGTTTTAACACTAGTTTTTAAATTTTAAGAGCAAGTTTCTATTTGAACCATTTTTCATTGTACACATTTAAAAATGAATCTATAAGCATCTATAAGCATGGACTTTGATAGAATTGGGGACAGGGATAAACTTTATCGGGACAAATGGTTCATCTTCTCTGCCCGTTTTCCTGGTTAGGTTTCAATTTCAAGCAATATTTTACAAAAATACTTAGGTGTCCGTCTCGAGAGCAGGAGGTCTTTGGTTCGAAACTCTGTCGAGTCATGAATAAGACTTTGAAATTTGATATTGCTTCCTCCCCCGGAGCTCGGTATAAGAAAAATATAGTTTGGACTGGTCCAGTCGTTGCCAGGATAATAGACTGGGAAAGTTGTATGCTTGTCTGCAGCATATTGACTCGGTAAGCTAGCACCTTACCAAAAAGTCAGCCTGAACTGCGTTCTTGTACACAGCAAGCCATATTACACACTCGCAAATCACACACATGCATGAACTGTAAAATTGCTAATGCGACGTTAACGTCAAAACAACAAAAACTTAAAAATCTAGTTGATGGAAATATGACTTTAAATAATAGACAAAATGGTCAGCGGACACTTTCTTTCTTTTTTTTTTTAAAAAATCTTTACCAAGCAACAAAAATAAGTAGTTTGCATTGAAAATCGAAATTCTAAAACTAGTGGCATATTAATATTTTCTTTCAAATATTTCTATTCGAAATGATTTTTTACATGTGCCTTTTATTTTCATTAAATCATTATCAGAAAAAATTGTCTTGGGGCTAAAATAAAAAGTTCTGTAAAAACGTAAATTATTTTTTGACACAACCTTAAAAAACATAACATAATCGTTATGCTATCGAAAAGGAAGAAAACTGTAGCTATGTTTTCTTTTTGTGATAAAGAAACACGTCATCATCATCATCATCGAAGATAAATTATTTTTGTTGCATTTAGCATAATCTCTTTTAAAATAAGTTGGCTAAATGATGTAGGATACGACATTTAAATCAAACATTGATTTTGTGTTAACAAATAAAACACATAAATAGTATTTTATGGTTACAGAATAAGTAGAAAAGTTAAGGCACCCCAAATAGAACTAAAACAACTTTAACAACACCACTGGACATGCTTTTATTTTCATTTGCTTATTTTATTTGACTTCTTTAATCTGATGGCCCTGTTGTACCAATTCTGTATCTGTCAAAGAAATAGTTAAATTGAATTTTGTAAGTACAATACAGATAATTTGTTATTGACATCCTTGAACTGGTTTAAGAGTTAAACTAATCAGCAATAATAATAATAATAATAATAGTAATAATAATAATAAATCCTTCCTCAAAAGTAAAGAAGTGTCGCAATGTTTTAATGAAGATACAGTGGCACAACTTCCAAATTTATAATGCTCAACAAACCCGAACACATGTGACCTTTTCATTTTCTCCTATAACTGACAGAACTGAAAAGCATGCTATATAAAAGCAATTTCTAATGATAGAAAATTTAAAAAATTAAATTCGAGACTATCATTATTTGAATTCACAAAATTAGGTGGAATTTGTATTCTCAAATTGTTCTTTCAACTTCTCCTTGAGGAGCCCATTTTCAACTAAGTTCACTCCTTTCTATATAGGGCACATCATTCTTTATGAAAGATATCTTGTGAACAAAAGTTGCTATAACATATATAAATGTTCTTTTATATTAATTTTCATCGACTTTTTTTAGTTCAATAGAATGAACACAAATAGTACAAAAGATAAAATCCAGGTTCTTTTAAAAAAGACCAATTAAAACAATTTTACATTCTTTAACAAAAAATAATCATAAATAACTGGCAAATTTTGGTCATACGGAGGAACGCAAATAGCTAAAAAGTAAGATTTAAAAACTAATATGTCCCGGCATCATTCGCTCGTCTTTTTTTATTACACCTCATAAAAAGAATACAAAAACCGTAAATCTAAAAAACAGCGGTTCTGTCTAACGGGTAAATTTTAATATTAAATCATTTGCGCGGAATCTGTTATTAGTACTCCTTATTTATCATTCACTCTTAAATCCATTCCACCAGGATATCCATAAGCTTCATTAGTTCCAAATCCAAATAGCATCAATCCAAATTTAGCATTTTTGTAAAGATTTGTGACCTTGTGAACTTTTGCTGTTATAGCAACAGTAAGTGCTGTGTAATCTTCGCCGTTAACAACAACTGTTTCTTCATCTGTAGGGTTTTCATTTAAATGATTGTTGTCTAAGCGCATGTACAATAACTGGTTTTGTTTTGAAGCAATAAGAACTATCATATAATGACTAGTATATCCGCTCGATGGCAATGCAATATGGTAAAAATGACTGTACTGTTCTATAGCCGGGACTGATATCATGAAAGAATTGAAGGAAGTCGAGGTGTATTTTGGTACAAGTAATACAGTCAAACCTGTCTATAAAGGCCACCCATGGGAATCAACAAAAGTGGCCTTTATGGACAGGTGGCCTTTATATACAAGTTCAAATAATATGAATAAAGAGCAATTGGGATAGAATTTTACTGGCCTTTATAAGCAGGTGGCCCTTATAGAGAGGTGGCCTTTAAGGCAGGTTCGACTGTATATATATTGGTCTTGAAGCTTCGACCGACACTGTCTTTGACCCAATATCGATTTCTATCCTGTAATTAGGGTCGGTTATCATATAATTCTTTCTTATTGTTCTTCCTATTACACTGATATTAGTGTAGCCATACGCCGCTACAATTCTTATAAACGAACCTGTAACATTACTTATTCTAGGAACAATATAATGTCTTCCCCATGACTCAATTGGTGGTACTTGCTCACAAAAATGTGAACACTGAATTGCATTTGAACTTGACGCGCAAAGATTTCCGGTGAAAACTGATATGACATTATTACTAGAAATGACTGTTCCAGAGAGATCATCGGTGCTTGCGAACTGAAATGTATTTAATCTGTTCATTGTTATTTCAAAGGACCCGCCTTTACTTGTTCTATTTACACCTTCAATCAATAACGGTTTTGATGAGTTAAGGTGGATATTCACAACTGTATCATCGGTTGTTGCGGTTATGCCAATAAGGCTTTTCCTAGTTGGTTTATAGGTTAATATGGTATATTGTTGACCTAGAACGTCTACTGGGAGTGCTGCATATCCCTCAGAACTGTATTGTTTCATATTCATGGCATATACAGTAATGTTTACTGTGGACGATACACGAATTCCTTTCGCCTCGTTTTGTAATTCTTTAGCTCTTGCAGATTTATCAATCTTGATGCTTTGCTGACCTGCATTTATATTTTTAGTAAGTAATAAATTTAAAGCAGGACACTGAATGTTTACTACGCCTTCTTGGTCGGCTGTTATGATCAGTTCAAGATGGTCAAAGTCATGGTAGCCATTCTCCAAGATTTCCAGAAACATCAAGTAAAACTCTTTTCCAATGTTACCTTAAATCAGTAAAAAAAATATTGGTTACAAGTAATGTTGTATCTACTGACTTCTAAGTTAAGTATGAATAGGATTTCTATTTGATAGGTATAGTTGTCAGGAATTATGAATTATGTGTGTTTTTAATCTTTATTAAAAAAATTGTTTTCATTAAAAGTTGTAGAATTTACTGGTCATGTATTACAATTTAGGTTTTCCTTCCTTTCTTTTTCAAATTTTCAACCCATTTATAAGACTTTTTTTTAATCATATTTAGATATTAGATGTATATCTATCAAAGCCATTTATTTTTATACTTTCTTTAATTTGCGATCAGCTTATTATGTTTTTTTAAATTTACTACATCAGAAAAATTAGACCTAGGGTGTTTAAATTGATATTGATTTTAGATTATAAAAGTAATATGTATGTACCTACCGTGGCAATTGAAACCGTTACAGTCCATGAATGATTCCGGAAATACTGAAGGAGGAGGGTAGGTTGTTCGAGCTAAAATAGAAAGTATGTTGATAGACTTATTTTAATTTATTTTCGAAAGATAAGTTGTTTTTATAAAAATAAATACTGTAGAATCATTAATATTCGTTGGGTTAAAATTTCGTTGTTTTGCCTTTTTTAAAAAGTTCTGCTGGTAGAAATTTTCGTGGAATTGAGTTTTGTAAAAAAAATCCCTTTGAGGGCGATGGTAATTAAAAATATTCGATGGCATTTAATTTCGTGGATTTCAATAACCAACAAAAAAACGAAATTTAATCCCCCACGAATATTTGTGATTTTACAGTATATAATAAGCAACTTGTTTAAATCTGTCTAGACTTTTGTGTGTACTTGTTTTACCTTGTTATATCTGTGTATTCCTAAAATAGTTTTAGTCATCACAAAACACACATATTTCGAATAATGTTAAAAGGTAAAACTTGAAATAGTTAAAAATCATTGTGAGAGAATTTATTGTGAAAACCTTCAATAACCACGAAAACACCATAAAAAGCTGTAAAATTAATATAAATAAAAATGAATATCCGAAATGTGCACATCTGGTACATCAAAATTTAACTGGTGTTTGTGTTATATATTAAACAAAATTTTTAAAAACGACAATTAAGAAATGTATTAAAGAAAATCATTTTTAAATTGTATGAAGGCAGTATCATTTTTGATACCGGAGCATAAAGACTTAAAAAATACTTACGGCAAAATAACTGACAAACTTTCTCAAGCCAGGATCCGAGTTGGGCACGTGTTAATTGGTGGCTAAATTCTAATTATACGGGAAGATTCACTTACCACACATGTTACACGTATCAAAACACCCTGATGATATTATTAATTCCGTGTTATTGCATATTTCACTTCGTTTCAAAAAGGCACAATCTGGTGATGCGTCTTTACATGGATAATTAGTTGATCTAAATACAAAGAATAATTAAAAATAATATGGTATAAATATTTAAAATAATATTTACGTTACTGCGCTGAAATTGAAATTGTAATGTCAAAAGAAAAATAAAAGTTAGCACTATGGAATTTGTTAATTTCTTTGTCAAGTTGACAAGTTTCTACCCTTCTTTTCAGTGCTTCTGTTTTGATACAGAAAAGAAAACGGACAAAACAAAGAACACAAATAAAAGAAACATAATATCGTTATAATTTGAATTGCATCATACACATAAATAAAATAAGGCTTCGAGCATTTATGTACGTTTCTGAGCAAAGTTATACTTCCTTTATTTGTGCAAATATATGTGTAAATTTTAAATACATGTATATATTATAATGTAATTGATACTTACATCTGTTGTTTACTGTTAATACCTGAAAGTTAAATGCTACAAATTTATGCTTAATTTAATAAAATCTAGATAATTTTATAAAAACAAAACTTCTCTTGAAAATAAGCGATATACTTTGTCAATGATATTAAGATGTGACATAATTTACGTTTCCCAGTTACATGGCAATCGGTAAAATTTAAAACCACGTTAAATGGTAAAATTACGATATTTTTTCTCTTAACGTCAAAATGTGACTTCGGTTAGAAATTGGCTTGTAAACTCAAAGCTATTTTACAGGTTTGACTGCTTAAAACACACACACACACACACACACACACACACACACACACACACACTTTATCCGGCCAAACACATGACCTTAGTTATATATAACACAAATACCTGTTAAATTTTGATGTACCATACATGCACATTTCGGAAAATCATTCCTCATCAGTGACACTAGGGGCCAAAAAGCTTGACAGATAAAAAAGATAAGCCAAACCGTTGAAAATTAATTAATCTAAAGTTCTAAAATGATATGAATCCTATTCTAGCTAAGGATAGCTTTGCATGAGGGAACAAACCTTAGTTTTAAATTAATTTAAAAAATAAAGACATAAAATCCCTTTTAGATATATACAGAATCTTTGTGGTTTAAAAGGTACAAAGTATTTTATTCTGTCGCTATTATATATATATATATATATATATATATATATATATATATATATATATATATATATATATAACAATAAGTAAAATAATAACAGGAAAAGTTCAAAATTACATTTTCGCAAGTACTTTCATGCGTATGTTTCGCAATCTTCAGGCGAATAATTTATTGATAATTATACCATAGTAACGTTACTATGACTTCACAATGTTACAAGGGGAGATAATAATACAACGGGAGGTTATTTTGAAAAGCTTTGGAATTATCCATTTAATTTCGGTTTAAAAACCTCGATAAAATGTTGCTCTCTGGTTAACCTCTTAGTTTGATCTTCATCTAGACATTTGTAGAACGGGAAAATTTTGAAATCTTTGTTACCACAGATATCGATATGTTCACTGAGTGGTATTTTTCTCGTTCTCGGGTCTCTTATTTGCTGCTTGTGAACCCTTACACGTTCACATAGACTATTTCCCGTTTGACCAATGTAACTTTCCTTACATCCTTCACAATTAATGATGTAAACTAAATTCTTACTTTTACAAGTAAAATTCCAGTTTGGTCTAACGATTTTACCATTTACTAATTTTATGGAACTTCCAGTTTGAATATGCGCGCATGTACCGCAACGTGAGTTACCACATGTTTTTACTTCAAATGAATGAAGCTTATTTCCCGGCATGTCAAATTTGGCTCTGGTGATAAGCTTTTTTAAGTTTTTAGGTTGCCGTTTACTTTTTAATAGAGTGTGTTTATTCAGGACAGTCTTCATTCTTTGGCTACGCGTTAATGAAGGTGCATTTGTTCGGATTACCTTCATCATCTCTATGTGTCGAGGATTATATATAGATACAAATGGGATGTTGTTTTCAGTAGTGGTTTGTTGTATCGTCGTTCTCAATTCCTCTATTGGGATGGATTTTGCCTTTTCGATTCCATTCTTTATGAGTTGTTGAGGGTAATCCTGAGCAAGTAAATATTTGTCCAATTCTTGAAGACGTTGGTTTCTTCTTGTGGTATCGGTGACTATGGTGCATATTCTTCGTGCAAGGCAATATGGAATGTTCCGTTTAATATGAGATGGGTGGCATGATTGAAAATTAAGGTACTGGTGTGTATCTGTAGACTTGTAGTAGATGTCTGTTGTTAGGTTTGTTCCTTCTTTACATACCAGTATATCTAGAAACGGAATTTTTTCGGAGTTACTTTCGATCGTGAATTGAATTGATTGGTGCTGGTTGTTTAGTATTCTGTGGAATTTTTCAAGATCGTCATCCGTGTTGTTCCATATGATGAAACAATCATCCAAATACCGTTTCCAGTTGTTTTTTATGTAGTCTGCTATATCTGGATTCATTTGAACAATTAATTCTTCATACAAGTTATTTTCAAGGAATCCCATTACTAATGTAGCATACGTTGGTGCGAATTTTGTACCCATTGCTGTTCCTTTTATTTGTAGGTAATTTTTCCCGTTAAAGTAGAAGTAATTATTGTAGAGAACTAATTTGATTGCTTGGAGAATAAATTCGGTGTTAAATCGGCTATCAATCAAGTTCCGGTGTTTCTCAATCCAAAATTGTACCGCCTTTATCCCAAAATCATGCGGTATGTTGGTATATAAACTGGTTACATCAAAAGTTACGAGTTTTGAATTTTCTTGTACCGAATTGGGAATGTGGTTAAGAAAGTCCAGATCATCTCGGATGTAACTAGGTACTAGAATCGTTAGACCAAACTGGAATTTTACTTGTAAAAGTAAGAATTTAGTTTACATCATTAATTGTGAAGGATGTAAGGAAAGTTACATTGGTCAAACGGGAAATAGTCTATGTGAACGTGTAAGGGTTCACAAGCAGCAAATAAGAGACCCGAGAACGAGAAAAATACCACTCAGTGAACATATCGATATCTGTGGTAACAAAGATTTCAAAATTTTCCCGTTCTACAAATGTCTAGATGAAGATCAAACTAAGAGGTTAACCAGAGAGCAACATTTTATCGAGGTTTTTAAACCGAAATTAAATGGATAATTCCAAAGCTTTTCAAAATAACCTCCCGTTGTATTATTATCTCCCCTTGTAACATTGTGACGTCATAGTAACGTTACTATTGTATAATTATCAATAAATTATTCGCCTGAAGATTGCGAAACATACGCATGAAAGTACTTGCGAAAATGTAATTTTGAACTTTTCCTGTTATTATTTTACTTATTGTTATATTTCATCTGTATACAAGATTCAAAGACTTTGGATTTATATATATATATATATATATATATATATATATATATATATAGTGCAATAACCCGCATGTATCATGGTGCTATAACGGAGTCATTTGTAATATATGAGTATAATAAGAGTACTTATTATCATTAATAACTTAATTATGTTTCCACCCTGGACACTTACCGTTGTGTTGTACTAATAATACCAGTACAATAGTTATGACAAAGACTATCTGGAAATCTAAGAATAAAATAGTATTAAAGTGCATATTAAACCATTTAACAACAACAACAAAAACAATGACAAAACACATTTAGACACACACATATTGAATATTATTGTTTTCCATATTCAGACAAGATGTGCTTATTTTGTCCACAAGGTCCAAAGTTAACTACATAAAAAAGACTGATGGAAATTCCAATAAAAGAGATATGCATTTTAAATGTGTTACAAGTTGGAAAAAGCAAAAGCTTTGTTAGGAGCGCCAACGTTATTGTCAAAATACAAAATGCTTATACAAAAAATACTGAAGATGCCATCAACAAAATGTTAGAGTTTTTAAAAAACAACATATTTGTTGTGTTTGGTAATATAATCTTTTAACAAAAAAAAAATCGGTATACCAATGGGCACAAACTGTGCACCTTTGCTTGCTGATTGGTTTTCTTTAATTATATGAATCAGAACTTTTACAGAACCTTGTCAAATCTGGAGAAAAGACTGTCACTAAATTATTCAACTACACATACAGATAAATAGATGACGTTCTATCTCTAAATAATCCCAAATTTGGAGAATATGTAAATGCCATCTATCCAAATGAGCTTGAAATAAAAAACACGATAGATTCTCCATGTTCTGCTTCATATTTGGACTTATACCTCAATAATGACACCCACGAAGGTTTCATCTGAAGATATACGGCAAACGTTATGACTTCAATTTTTCTATTCTCATCTTTCCATTTCTTTGCAGTAATATCCCTGCTTCTCCTGCGTATGGTGTTTCACAGTTAATACGGTACAGTAGAGCTTGTTCCCACTATGGGGACTTTCTGCAACGAAGCAAACTGCTTACAAGTAAATTGTTGAAGCAAGGGTATTGCAAGCCTAGGCTAATCAAGGCCCTTAAAAAGCTTTATGGCCGTCATCACAATATTGTTAAGTATGTAGTTTCTGTATCCAAACTTATACTGGATATAGTTGACTTGCAAGTGACGGGTGTAGCTAGCTAGACAGGAGGTGCTTACCCTTCCGGATCACCCGGCCTCACTTCCTTGATGGAAGTTCACGTGTATAACTAATTTTGCCAGTTTTCAAAGTTTTTATTTTGTTTTGGGGATTGTGATATGGACAAAGACTGGTATTTTTGTTTTATTTATGTACTGATTTGTTAGGAATGGTTTCGTCTGTATTTTTGTCCGTGCAAATGTGTTCTGAATATAACTTAGAATATGTACCATTTAGCAAAATTGTCAGCTGCCTTAAACTATAAAATTTGTTTAAAACTAAGATTTGTTCCCTCATGCAAAGCATTCCTTAGCTGAATTTGGATTTATTAATTTTGGAACTTTAGATTCATTAATTTCCAACTGTTTGGCTTATGTTTTTTATTATCAAACTTTTCGGTCTAAGTGTCACTGATGAGGAATGAATTTCCGAAATGTACACTTATGGCACATAGAAATTTAACTGGTATTTGTGTTACATATTATATATGTAATCCTTTCAAGAGATACTGTCAATGCTAGTCAACAATACAAGCTATTTATTTGAATGCGTCTATTATGAATATTAAACAAAATACCTGTTTAATTTTGACGTGCCATATGTGAACATTTCGGAAATTCATTCCTCATTAGTGCCACTAGGAGCCGAAAAATTTGATAGATAAAAAATTATAACTCGAACATTTGAAAATTAATCGAAAGTTCCAAAATTATAAAGATAAAAATCACAGCTAAGGAATGCTTTGCATAAGGGAACAAACCTATGTTTTAAATAAATTTCAAGAAATAAGACGGCTGAAAATTTTGAACCTTAAAAAAACTTCTATCAAATAAAGTTGTTCATAAATTCATGCATTTTTTAAAAAGTCAAACTAGACGAGTTTAAATATACATTATACGTTGTCCAAAAGCTTATTTAAAATATTTTGTATATTGTATACATAAATTATTTAAGATATTTTAGTTAAAAATGTTTTAAAAGTATGATCTTTGATCCTTATACTAAACTTACCCATTTGTGATATCCTGATTCAGTTAACTCTATTCTTTTACAGGCAATCTC
Organism: Tegillarca granosa; assembly: GCA_029721355.1. Lineage (NCBI taxonomy): Eukaryota > Metazoa > Mollusca > Bivalvia > Arcoida > Arcidae > Tegillarca > Tegillarca granosa. Next base: position 9,454,687 of record CM056607.1, read on the forward strand.
AAACGCAGTTATCTGTGATATTTTGAATGACCTAGATGCATAACTGATAGCACTCCTTTAAGATTATACAAAGGGCAATTTTAAAGATTAAACATATGGTGCAAAGCGTCGTTTCATTTTTTGTTAGTTATGGAACAAGATCATGCTTTGCCTTATATTTGTTGAATATAAAAAGCTGAATTTTGCTGAATTGTTCAAAAAGTACGGATCATTTTAAAATTACAATCATTAAAGCGAAAAGTGAAAACTATTACCCCTCATGTCTGGGTAGGTACCTCCTCCACGTTTGAAATCATATTTGAAAATGAAAGGAAAAAGCAACTTTGGGACGTCATAATCAGAAATATCCAGGTTAGGCTTAGCTAGAGTGACCACCATACTTATCGAAAATAATGTGATGGCGACCAAAAAATATTCGTACAAAATAGATTTAAAAAGAACTACAAATATAATTATCATTCTTCTTGAACAACACTTTTTTTGAAATAGTAATTATTTATGATTTGTTACTTTAACAAAGTGTAAGTAACTTAGGAAAGAAAATCTCGTTTTCTTCGATTTCCGAGAGAAATGGAATGCAAGAAGTTGTCTTTAACTGTAAAGGCAGTGCCTTTCAAATTGTTTCATATTCATTGTGTCATTACTTGTGAATTTTGGGTTACTATAAACACACATTAGCTAAGAAATTTGATATCATAATATCTGGTGCCCATCAGGAGAAAACACTCGTCAAATGTAACATCACTTTAAAGGATTTAAGATTGATACCTGGGGTAAGAGGACGGCCAACAGAAACTATAGTAGAGAGACACATAACAAAGTTATTATATATTTCAACAGCAAGCAATGAACAGAGTGAGAATAAAAGTAATTGTGGCCAACGTTCCCCGCGAAATGAAAATGCTTTAATACAGCAAGTCTTTTTCAGTAAAGACTTCCAATTCCATTGATCTAGATCAATTTTATATTTTTTCTTCCCTTAATGAAATTATTTTTATTTGAAATCAATGTATATATTGTTAAAGGAATATAATTTTAATTAGAATCTGTATTAAAGTATTTTACTTGAGTAATATTGTTTAACTCCAAGCCAATTTCTTTTCATTTCTTATATATCCAGGCGGTAAGTTTTTGAATGATCGAGAAAAACAGAGTCAATTACCTTTTGGCAAGCGACTTAACAAACTTTCTCACATTACGATTTGTCCTAGCAGGATTTTAGCCTAGGCGATAAAAAGAGAAATTTGTATTAAAGATTTTGCTTTCAGTTTCCCAATAAGATCAAAAGTACACATATGTTTACGATGGTTATATAAAAACTTTGCATTTTCAGTCATCCGATTTTTGTTCTTGCTTTCACATTGTTCTGCAATTGATCTTTATTGCCTTTTTGAGATGATTAAAGAGTTCTTTTCATATCTAACAAATAACAAAATAAGATTGTTTTCTAGGAAATATTTAAATTCATTCCTCCAGGGTATCCATATGCTTCATGTGTTCCAAACCCATACACAAGTACACCAAAATTAGTTCCAGTAATCAAATGAGTAATATTATGGGACTTTGCTGTTATGGCAACGGTAAGAGCGGTATAAGCTTCCCCATTAACGACAACACTTTGCTCGTCAGTCGCATGCTCACTCAAATGACCGTTATCCAATCGTGTCAGCGCTAACTGATTATTTTTTGAATTGATTATTATCGAGATGTAATGGCTTGAAAATCCTTTTGTTGGCGTTACTACATGATAAAAATGCCCGTACTGCTCAGTAGCGGGCACTGAAACCATAAACGAGTTAAAGTTATTTGAAGTAAACTTTGGTACCAGCAAAACATATATAGGATGAGATGCTTCAACGGCTACTGCATCTGTCCCAATATCAACATCAATTCTATGATTTGGATCAGTAAGTTTGAACTGTTTTCGTACCGATTTTCCAGTTACGTTAATTCTAGTGTAACCATACACGACTACAATTCTTATAAACGAACCTGTGACATTGCTTATTCTTGGAACAATAAAATATCTCCCCCAAGATGAGACAGGAGGTACTTGTTCACAAAAATGAGTACACTCATATTTGTATGAATAACTACCCATTTCGCATAGGTTGCCTGCCACCACACTTATATCTTTATTGCTTTCAAGTACTGTACCAGAGAGATCTTCGCTGTGTTTGAACTCAAACGTATGATATCTGTTCAATATAATTTGAAATGGACCCGTTTCTCTGGTTCGATTAAGCCCGTCAATAAGCATTGGAGTTGTTGTGTTAAGATGAACAGTAACAACTGTACCATCATGTGGCGCAGATATTCCAATTTGGCTCTTTCTGGATACCAGATATGTTGCTAGTATATACTTAGTTCCAATAGCATCTACTGGCAGGGCGGTATAGCCTTCAGACTCGTACTGTCTCATATTCATTGCATAAACACTTATATTAACTGTTGATGATACACGTATGCCTTTTCTTTCATTTTGTAAAGGCTTTGCTCTGGCGGATTTGTCTATTTGGACACTTTGTTTACCTTTTGATATGCTTTTCTCCACAGATAAATCTATACCAGGGCATTGAACGATTAGAACGCCGTCCTCCTCTGCTGTAATTAATACTTCCAGATAATCAAAATCGTTATAGCCAGTATCAATATTTTCCAAGAACATCAAGAAAAATTCTTTTCCGATGTGATCTGAAATAAAGAATGTTGAATAATTCCTATCAAGCTTAACAGTTAAACTTTAACAACTGTGACACATTGACAATCTGCATTGTTCAATACAAAAAAAAAAATATAACTAATTCACATATACAATTTAGGATATTTCGACTTACGCACATCTGTTTGTTTCAAACGTTTTAAGAAGTATATATATATATATATATATATATATATATATATATATATATATATATATATATATATATATATATATATATATATATTTTATATATAATTTTTATATAAAATTTTTATATATATATATATATATAATGTTTTGAATCCATAAACTATCAATTTGTTCATCACAAATGGTGTATGTTAAAATATCAGTCCTAGATAAATAGACACTATTAAGGGTACTGATCAGGTAATCGTTAGGCTTTTAGAAGGGGGCCTCGGTGGCCGAGTGGTCTAAAGCGCGCGCTTACGGGTCACAGCGCCTCTCACCCCCTGGGTTTGAATCCCACTCGGGACAGATCCTAGTGTGAGAAAGTTTGTCTGTTCGCTTGCCAAAGGTCTGTGGTGTTCTCCGGGCACTCCGGTTTCCTCCACCATTCCAGAACTGACCGCCTCGAAATAAGTAAAAAAAATCTTGAATGGGGAGGAAAACATCATTACTCAACTCTACTCCTCGCTAGGCTTAAGAAGAGTTTGACTCAAATAATTGTAATTGAGAAGCATAAAAAACTGACAATTCAATTTAAGAAATACAATTATTTCAAGTTAAGGCTTTTCCATTTCATACGTGGTGAAAATGATTGCCATTTTAATCATTTCTGAGAAAATATGCCGTTTTGGCTTTCTGTTTTGTAAACAGACATCTTTTGCAAACAATTGACAAAAATTAAACAAACATGATCAATAGAAAAAGCTAAGCTAATATCCGATAAGAAAACTCCAATACATTTCCCATAGTAACTTACCATGACAATTAGTACTATTTTTGGAACAATCAGCAAACGATTCGACAGAAACAGTAGGTGGTGGGTATGTTGTATGAGCTAAAACATGAATTTTCAAAATCAGAATTAAACAATTGTCATTTGATAATGGAATATTTTCACCAACATATCAAAGATTACTAAAAAGAAAAAATATACCTACAATTTTCAGTAGGTCCGGGCGTTAAACTTGCAATTACGACATCAGTACACTTGCACCAATGTAAATGCATAAAGGACAAATCGTCACTAGACAGCTAGGTGTATAAACTTGGGAATCAAAAGTTACAAACACTTAGTTTTAAAAAATTTTATCTTTCATTTTCACACATTTTTGTTTAAATGAATGCTAAAGAACCACTCGTCGCAAAATCACGTGCATCTTATAACATTATAAAAACTTTATATGTTTTCTTTCATTTTCTCCCATTTGTCTATATTTTAAATTTTGTAGTGAAAAAAAAAATTGTATCTTCACGTGCGTTTTACAACCAGTGTTTATCGATATCTACACTTTTTATGCTATTTTCATCTTAGTGATAAAAAAGGTTCCAACAAGGGTTAAAACTGCATATTACACTTACTGCACATTCCACAAGTTTTATAACAACCCGCGGCTTTTATTAAATCAGCACTTTTACAGATGTTTGCATTTTGTTGAAGATAATGACAGTCTGGCGATAAATCAACACATTGGTGGTTGTAAGTTCTAAATTCAATAAAAACGTTACATTAATACTAAGTAAAGATCAAAAGGTAATTTTTGCATAAAAATTTAAACAATAATAATAATAATAATAATAGAAATATATATATATATATATATATATATATATATATATATATATATATATATATATATATATATATATATATATATATATATATATACACATATATATATATATATATATATATATATATATATATAATCTTAATCTTTCGAACTATGTTGAACTTTTATTTTTCGTTTCATTTTACTTAAAAATTCCGAAAATGTAGGAATGTACTAGTTGTTCATCCTTCTGACAAGGAGTTGTATATTTTTAACAGTCGAACCATTAAGGGCAATGAAATTAATTTTTGGAATTGTTACTGTTTATAGAATTAAAGTATTACTTACTTTCTTGTTGTTGCACTTGTTAAACTTGCTGCCCAGACTAGGTCATTAGGACCTATAAAACCTGTGAAAAGAAGACTATGGTATGAAACAGTTACTCCCCTTCAAAAAGCATAATCCACTTTCAAGACAGGTTTAATTACTCTTGACTATGGATATCGGTCATAAATTGTCCAAATAGTCATATATATATATATATATATATATATATATATATATATATATATATATATATATATATATATATATATATATATATATATATATATATTCGTGTGTGTGTGCGTTCGTGTACGAAGAACACATGTATATGAATTGTCTAATGCAGTTACAAAAAATCTTAAATGATTCTGAAGTTAATATTGTTTTTTTTTAATTTTAACCTTTATTTAAAAGTTTACAACTGTCGATTGAACTTCAACGTTGTTGTGGGTGTTATGCAATAGAGGCAGCTTACTTCCACCTGATTATAATTGTTTTATGTTTACTTTTATGCATAAATTTTGTTACAGCTAATTGTATTTAATAATTGATTCAATGTCACTTATCTTTTGATTCATGAGAGAGAGAGAGAGAGAGAGAGAGAGAGAGAGAGAGAGAGAGAGAGAGAGATTTTACAAATAAACCAAATACATACCATGAAATACAAAGCAAAGAGAAAGGAAACTTTGAATGTATGACTTTATCTCTGAAATGTAATTTTATTTTCACTAAATTCATTGTGCAATTGTAACTATATGACTGAATATACGAATACTTAATTATCTAGGAAATACTTCATTTTGAACATTTCTGTAAAAATATTGATTTTTCAAAATTTTTACGTAGAATTTAATGGGTGGGAATACAAAAAGAAGACTTACTATTACCTTTAGTAATAAATAGTATTTACGTCACAATAAAGAAAATTTTAAAGCAGTCAGTTGGAAGCTGGAGGAAACAAGACTTAGAGTGATCAGAGAAAACCATCAACCTTAATAACAGAATCGAAGAAACTTCTTCAGAATAGAAACTACCAATTATGTTTCAGAACCTCCTTGGTTCCGTTAACGACAGGTGCTTATATCATAACAACTCGTTCAAAAAAATCCTGACATTGTGAAAATAGTTTTATGAAGTTAATGTTTTTTTCAATGTTTGTATATTCCACATCATGAGTAAGTAAAATTTGATTCTGAATTTACAATTTCAAGACTTTTCTTTTTACTTTTAATCAGTGTATTAAAATTAAAATTTCTAATGATAGATATTGTATTATAGGGTCATTGAATAACCCACCAGCATAGCATAGAATTAAAAACATTAAACGATTTTGAACTTACCCATTTGGTTTGTTGAATAACCCACCAAGACGGCATAGAATGAAAAACATTCAAGATTACATTAAGGCTACGATTAAGGTTATCGAAAAATGTCAAACTACGCACGACTAAAGTTAATACCAAAATACTACATATAGATTAAACTATATTAAGTAATAAAATGTTCTTTTGGCTCAATTAAAGATGTCTTTTTCACATGCTTTTCTTTCGTACTTTATATGCAATTTATTTACTTCACTTGTTGACGGACACTAGTAAAAGAAAACATAAACTAGTTACATATGTCATTTTTTTTTAGCTCAAATGGCTATGGACAGCTTACGATTTCATGGCATCTTGTTCCATTTAAAAAGTTCATTATTTCGGAAGCATTTTGCTGGCAATTTTTCTGGCATATTCAAATATCAATTTCTTTTCTAATGATAGATATTGTATTATAGGGTTATTAAACTGATATTGTTCAAATATCAGTTTAATAATCCTTCTATTAAAAACCAAAATATATTGTATTTGCTTCCCACTTATATGTCTTCTGAAAGTACCATTTTGTCTCAAAATACACGAGTATTGCACTAGGTCTTATATATTGATATGAGAACTAGTGTAATATCCTTTTTGAAACTCAATGTCCTCTTCAGCCATGATTCAGACGGCAGTGTCACTTGATAAAGTGTAGAATAGAAAAAAATTATTCGGGAAACATCGCGACCAGAACAAAGTTTGCATGCAAATATCATATATATTGCACGCTAACACCTCGGAATTATTTGTTTATTTTTTTTTTGTTTCTATGTGAAACCATATATCGTTGTATAATAAAATTATATATTGTAAACATCTTGTATACGATGAGAATCTGTATTAATGTTATATTGTAATTTTTTTTAAATTTTTTGAATAAAATATTCAAAAATTTATTCATATTTAAATTTCTGAATGTTTCATTTAGCAAATTAAAAAAAATTATAATATGACATTTATATGGCAAGAAGGAAATCAACGATATCGTTTAGGCTGATTACTGAATTAAATTATAGAAGTTCAAAACGCTTTTGGTAGACTGATTACCGAATAAAATTATACGAGTTCAAAGCGCTATTGGTGGCATTTTGTAGCATTTTCATATATCAATTTTGTTTAAAAACTGCATTGGGAGTATTCGTGTTTTTTAATTACGTTATCTTACGTTTTTATTTTATTTTAATCAAAATTTCAATTTAGTTATACGACCATTTGGTAAAATAGCTTTTATCGTTTTGTATCAAGTGATTTTTTTTATTGTGGTACAGGAAGTGCTTTCCCTTCCGGAGCATCCGGCGTCACTTACCTGGTGGAAGTCTACGTGTGTAACTCAATTAATTTGGGACTGTCATGTAAACATGGACCAGCATGTTTCTGTTGGCTTATCACTTGTGAATTATACCCTTCAATTTCATCGCTGATAGAATTAAGCTTTTAGAAACTGTCATCATATAGACATCAGTTACACATTCGTTTAACATATAAAGACATGTAGTGTTTTAAGAGAAATAAACATTTGCAAAAGCTACACAGTTGTTGGTATTACGATGTTCTTTTCCGAATTTGAGTCGACAACTATCAGAACGATAATTAAAAAAAAATCTTTTGAAGAGTCATGATAAATGGTATTATATATCTCATATAGACATATACTTAAACGCTTGTACAAAGTAAAAAGTGCAAATTCTTATAACGCTACACAAATGATGGCCTAGATGACCTAGCGGTCTTATCACCTAAGTTCGAATCCCACTCGGTATGATCTTAGTGTGAGAAAACTTTGTCAGTTCACTTGTCGATGATCGGTGGTTTTCTCCAGGCACTCCAGCTTCTTCAACCATCACAGAACTAGGGGCCTCGGTGGCCGAGTGGTCTAAAGCGCTCGCTTGTGGATCACAGTGCCTGTCACCGCCTGGGTTCGAGTCCCATTCGGGACAGATCCTAGTGTGAGAAAGTTTGTCAGTTCACTTGCTGATGATAGGTAGTTTTCTCCAGACACTCCAGTTTCTTCCACCATCACAGAATTGACCGCCTGGGTAACAGTGAAAGAATTTTGACATGGGCGTAAAACACCATCATTTAACTCTCTCAATACAGCTACATACAGTATTTTATTTTAAAATGTAGCTTAACACTACAGTTTTTTGGTGGCGACTGAAAACCAAAAATGTGGATAATAAAAGTTTTGATTTATATTATATTTTTGTGACACAATTTGCCAGTTTTTAGACCCCCCCCCTCTCTCTCTCTCTCTCTCTCTCTCTCTCTCTCTCTCTCTCTCTCTCTCTCTCTCTCTCTCTCTCTCGATCCCACATTTATAGCAGTCTCATATCCTTAATTCTACTATGAATTGTTTTATAGCAGCATTATATATTCTATATATGTAAAAATAACATTTTAAGAACAAGAATGATGAATATGTAAAATAAGAAGTAAGCAAACAATCAGTATTACAATGTTTCTTTATTTAAAGATAAAAACAAATATTATATACAATGTTTTAAAAAGAATAAAACTATCTTAAGAGTCATTTTGTTGCAAATTTCAATCAAACGTTACGCTAATTGTTTTTATATCAATAAATCCTTTTGTTTGACAAGCCATTGAGCTATTGGTTGAGGCTAATAAAAGGAAGAGCATGCGCTCCGAAGACATCCTGAACTAGAATGGTACACAAGACAGAATTATGTCATTGCGCTTTTGCAAGCCCCGAAGACCGAACAGGTGAACTTAATATGTACCTAGTGTTCTATCTTAAGTTTTAAACAGATAATATATTGTGTATTGGTCCATTGCACATTGGAATCTATAAAATATAACAACTGGAAAAACAATATGCATGACGTTACCCCAATAATTTTGTCCATAAAAGTCATTTTGAACTACGGTCATAGCATTATACCGAACGTCACAGAAACTGCCCTCAATCCATCTGCCGAAGTTCGTGAAGAAAAGAAACAAGCAAACATGTTCGATTGGCCAACGAGAATAGCTAGATTGCTTCTTATTGTAACGATGTGCCTGAAGAATGAAAACCGTTTGGAAATAGTCAAGCATTAGATTAAAAAACCCTTCTATAAAAACTAATTGTGAATTTACATGCCTTTCTGTCAAACCACCAGCCAACAACTCAAACATGTGAAATACTGTGTCCACGTACGTGCAAATAAGCAAAATCCATTCATTTCCAGTAAGAGATTTGGACCCATTTATTGGAATACATTCTTTGCTAAGTTTGTAAAACGCAATCATGTTTAATGATAAAAGCAAGATTTTATAGTGAAATTTGTAAATCTCATACACTTGGTAGATTTGGTGATTCTCATCGTTCACAAAAACCAGAACTATCGAACCAACAAGTAGAGGCATTGTTACTAGTGAGCCCACAACCAGTGAAACGGAATATGAGATCGTCTGTCCAGCTGGTGATCGCCTAACGCTGATATTTCCAAACGAGTCGCTAGCGTTCAGCGGTGTGGTCTCATCATCAAGAAGTCTTGTCTCTTCCTGGTCAATTGCTGTTAATGTATTTCTTTCTTCCGTTGTATTTATAGATACCCACATGTTCATGACAAAGCTTACAGCAACAAGAGAGTAAGCAACTATTCCGGGATATAAAAACGGCTCAAATCGACAAACAAATTGAATAAATGGTGATCTGCTTTCAGAAGGAACAGAGGAATTACTTGGAAATAAAGCATCACATAATTGAAAGGTATTGTTTGCAACGGTGTTGTTTGAATCAAGGTGTTTGAAATGAGCGGAAGATTTATTAAAGAAAGACTCAAACCAAATAGCAATATTTGCTGCTAGAATGAACAGAATAAAGTAATGTCCGCTAACAGTTCCAGCAAATTTACTTTTTGAAAAATAGCTCAGAAAAACCATTTGTGTAAAGTAGAACACGATCAGGATAGTGTTGTAGAAGATGTAGCCTTCGTAATGAAAATTGGACTGCAAATTTTCAGCCAAGCAGTAGGCGGATAATCCTATGAGAAAACAATTATACATGACACAAACAAACCCAAAGAACCATAAAAATTTTAGTTTTAGGCCTGGTATCGTTTGGTCGCTGTTTCCCCTCAATACAATGTCCGAGTTACATAAAAAGGCAAGGATAAAAACGATAAGCATGGACGATAGCCCGATGACTACCAGACTTGCTAAAAGAATGCTTATGGCTATGCTGGGAATCTTCATGTTTTCTGTGTCCTGTTGCGTGACGTGCACAACAATCATAACGAGAATAATCGCCACAATACAGCAGACGATAGCCATGGTTGATATCCTTCCATCATGGCGCTCTTTGTTGTCTATGGAATACGAGACATTTCCCGCCGTTAATGGTAAAACGACCACGGCCTGGAACACTTTGTTCAGTGTTTGCAAAATTCTATCCATATTTATGATATAATGAATCTGAAATAAAAGATCAATATTTAGAAAATCTGTTCAGTCTTGTAGGTCTCTCTCTCTCTCTCTCTCTCTCTCTCTCTCTCTCTCTCTCTCTCTCTCTCTCTCTCCTGAATATTTCAAGAGGTTTGCAACCCCAGTAACCAACCCCCTTGAATTCACCAATAAATAGACCTGTAGTGGTTAATAGATGTTTTCACAAGATTTAAAGTTGTTACTCCAACTTCCAGTTAATATGTATAATTGCAATATCACGCGACAAAGTTGTTATTTTAATTGTTGTTGTAATGTAGTTTTATATCGCATCAGCATTTTTTTCAGATTATTTGCAATGGGGGCAAGGTTATTAATCTCTTTTGATTAATCTAAGAACAAGTTCGTTTATGTATGTGATGTGTGAGTTCGAATTATGGCCTGCTGTGTAGTAGCGCGCATTCAGGGCGAATTTTTGGTAAGGTGTTGTCTGATGGAATCAGTATGTCACAAACAAGTATACAACTCCCCTCGTCTATCACCCAAGCACCAGAGGAACTAGTCAATACTCTATCTCCTAATGCCAAGCGCCAGACGAGGAAACAATATCACAAATTTTATGACCCGACCGGGATTCAAACTCACGGATTATTGAGGAAACATTTTGAAGTAAAGTATTTGTAATTTTTCTATTGTTTTTATTTGCATCACTGTATCATTTTAACTCATAGAGCACAATATACACTTGATAGTTCGTTGCACATTTTGTTTTTTACCTTGAATAGCATTTTGTCGTCTTATCAGATGTACCCAAAAGTATGTGAACATATCAGTGGTCTTATTTTGTTTATCTAAACTCTTCCCTGTCTTGTTTGTAACTGATATAGTGAGGTAATAACCACATATGTATTAACACATCGGGAAATATTTTACTTAAAGGTAAATGAAAATACCTTGTTTTCTCGAGATCTTCAGTTTACTCTGAGTAGAAAATAACCTTAGTACTTCTGCCGTGTAATTGATATGATAAGTTATTGTACCAAAAAACCTTCAGTTTCTATTTCCTTTTAATTTGTCAAATCTGATTTATTCTCTTGTTTTAAATATGCCAATTTCTACAAAAGGAAGTTTTTGTGGTGAGAATTCTATACAATGTATTCCAATTATAAACTAAACTAATTGATTACCAACTCACTGACCTTCACTGATCTTGTACTTTGATCCTTGTTGCAAGAGTAAACTACACCACGAGTCAAGGACATTGAAAGGGAGACAATTCAAAATAAGTTTCCATTTTCCTTGTAATCAGTTGAAAGAAAAAAATAGTTTTTTAAGAACAACATACTAGTCACGTAGGAATCAATAGTCAGTTTATTATGTCCTTTATGCATATACTCTGATAAAAAAGGCACGAGTATGTATAGAGAACAAGCAGCAAGGTACATACTATATATAATGATAACTGGTTAGCACTGCAGTGAAATAACTTGCATTTTCTGTAAAGTTTACTACTGAATGTTAAAATATTTGAAAATGCTATTTTTAAGAAAGAAATTTTACTTATATTTTTGAAAATAATTAAAAAAAATATTGTAATATTTTAAAGAAAATTATGTTAATACATGTACAAATCTTTTTTATTAAATCTTGTAACCAAATAGTAAATAGCAAAATATTTATACTTTCTTAATACACCACGTAGTGAAAAAAATAATGCGAAATTCTACAACTGGATATTCTTATTAATTATTATCAACATATTAAATGGAAAAAAATAGCCATTGTAGTAAATACTTACCTTACCTTGTTCACTTTAGAATGTATGTATTTCGTTAACAAGGTTTAAGTGTGATTCATGAATATGGATTTTTATATAACCAGGAAGCATTAGAAAACGCATTTAAATACAACAGGAAGAAAATAATCCAAGTTTTTCTATATAGTTGAAATGAAACAAAAATAGTGTGTACCGGATATTGACAAAAACCAGGAAATTGGCTTTTTATTTATTTTTCAAAAATAATATTTAAGTGAATAATTAAACGATTATCTAGAATAATTTATATTTATTTTACTTTCAAATTAAAATTAAATACAGTTTTTTTTTAAATTAAATAATTGTGATGGAAGTAGCATATCGAATATCAAGAATTAATTTTTATTTTCGAGGATATGCTTGGTTTCCGTTGTCATAGTAAATGATTGATTAAAATATACTGCTTAAAATAAAAATATTTATTCACATGAAATAAATGAGTTTTAGAATCAAAATCTCTACATTCTGATAAATCATAAAGCTAATATAAAGCTAACTTAATTAGTACATCAAATTACTGTCATGTGCTTCGATTCTTTGGAATTTTTATGAAATAGTTCATTAAAAAGTAGCACACGTGTTTTATTAACAACCTAATCATATCAATCCTATTTTATTCACTGTATTCGTTTTTTCCTAAATGTTTTTAAACGTATAATACAGAAGATACATTCCCATGAACGACTGAAACCGGAAGAAAACCGCAATCGGAAACACAAAATTCATCAATCTTTCCCAATAACGGGTACCGTAAAACACTGCCTGAAGTTTGGTTGCATTGCAGTAATAATATATTGTAAAGTTATCTATCGTCCATTGTCCAAGATTTAGAATGCATAAAAGGAAGCAAGTATTCTCAATCGGCCAGTTCAGGTTGTTTCGCACTTTTTTCTCGTATCTCCCGGCTTGAATAATTAACACGGTTTGAAAATAGTCTATTAAAAGGTTAACAATATTCTCTACAAACATCAATCGAGCTGTGTATTCCGAAATATCTTTACTAGGAGAAATTAACGCCGCCGCTAAAAGACCAAACGTATGGAACATAGCGTCGGCAAATGCACTGAAAAACAGAATATACTCGTTTCCTTCCAGAGGTTTAAATGCAGCTTTTGGTCGACATTCAGTTATAAGTTTGTAAAACGCAACTAGTCCAAAAAACAAAATAAGAACCTTGAATGTCATCTTATAAAACTGCCACATTTCATATAAAGATGATTCATATGAATTTACAAGCAATATTGATCCTAAAATATACGGTAATAACAATGCAATACCTGCAACTATTGTTGCATAGTATGACATCGAATGGTTTCTTAGAAATTTAAACTTATGCCTTTCCATAACGATGTCTGATTCGGCGAAATCGCTTGTAAGTTCGATGTAACGAGATTTATCCGAATTCTCTACCTCGTTTACAGGTGTACTCAGATTCTCTGATGCACACCATATTGAAATAAGCATACTAACAGACAAAAGTGGAAACGCTACGGAACCTGGATACAGAATAGGTTTTGCGTTTTGTAAAAAATGTTCAAACGAAGAGCCGTTTCTAATGCAATGGTAGTTATAACTTTCGTTGCTCTTCATATCATGAAAAACAAAAGTATTATTTAGAACTGGTGTTTTGAAAACCGAGCTGGATACCTGCAGGAAACAGAAAAGCCAAGTTGATCCATTTGCAACCAAAAGAAACAAAATGGCATAATGACTTGCCACTGATCCTATGAAACAGAAATTAGAAAAATAACATATGAAAACGATTTGAATAAAATTAAAAACAACAAGAAGTCCATTGTAAATTATATTAACAATATACTTAAAATTTTCATTTTGATGTGTTGTTAAACATTCTGCATACCACCAAATACTTAGTCCGTTAAACACATTACTCATGATTCCAAACAGCCACAAAAACTTGATTTTCAGTTGATTTCGATTTTCTGTCGAGTTTTTCGATGTAACAATCTGCTTGTTTTTCCAATAATGTACGAACAGGACTATCATTGTCACTAAACCAATGGAAACCATAGTTGACAATACAATTTTGACTGAACCCACTGGTATGTATTTATGTTTAGGTTCATGCATACACACGTAAAGAATAACAAGCATGATAGAAATCAAACAGCCAACTATTGCTATAACAGAGATACGACCATCGTGGATTGGTCTGTTCCTGTTTCCATCAAGCATGTTCCCTGCTGTCAGCGGTAGAATGACAACACTTCGGAACACACCGGAAAGTACTTTTCTGATATGTCGCATAATGGTTTTAACTGTTGTTACCTAGGTACCTGGAAGTAAAGAAGAGCTAATGATAGTTTCAAAATTAATTTTAAAATACTCAGACATCAAAACATTCTCGAAATTTGAAAGTGTTGATTAAAATGTAAAAATAAATGATACTTGTAGTTAAATTTATAGTTCAGTGATGAGTCTCGGCGCTAGGTACATGCCAACAACTTGATGTAAAAGTGCTCGTACCTCACTAGAAAAATAATTTATTTATAAAGTATTATAATTATTAACGTTATATTATTTCAGAGGTGCTATTAACTCACTAGAAAAATAATTTATTTATAAAGTATTATAATTATTAACGTTATATTATTTCAGAGGTATATACAAAGTTTTTGCAAGGAAAACACTTCAGGAACTCGTATTTCTATTCTAAATAGAATAAAAAGTGATACATAGGGTAAAAATTACAATAGAAATTAATATATTAGATTTTAAACGTCAATTGCAGTTCGATTTACAATGTCTGTTGCATGTTTTTGCAAAATTTTTATGTAAAATGAATTGACTTTACTAAAATATGTTTTTCTAACATATTGGTAACAGAAAAACACCGCACGTTAATCTCATAACCAAAAATCTTTACAAGGTACGGTGTTGCCGCTTTAGGAGATACAACACATTAAATTATAAGGGCACAAACACTCATTTGCAAATTAGGCGTTATTAATACCTCATCACATTTAGCTTAAAATGACTTATTTGAGCAATTCGAATTACTAGAACATTGATCTATTCGTAAAAAGTCATATATAAAAATTAAGTCAAACATAAGTGCTACTTTAAATGGCGTCTCTCTCTCTCTCTCTCTCTCCCTCTCTCTCTCTCTCTCTCTCTCATTTTACCAGTCGCTCTTGTTTCAACACAGATTTCATTTATCAATAAATGAAATGGTTTTCTTGTTCTCCAAATTAATAATTAACACTAACGTGATAGTTTTTAGGGTAACCAAATAAATAAATAAATAAATAAATTAAACACGAAAATGATTATACGTTTATATATATATATATATATATATATATATATATAATTCAAAATATCTAGATAAAATTTATCCTTTGTGTGAGGTAAATTTATATATTGAAAACACTTAAAAATAAGTTAAATAATAAATTTAGTTATGTTTTAGAAAACATTTTAACTTATTTTTAAGTTTTCAATATATATTGTATATATATATATATATATATATATATATATATATACATACATATATATATATATATATATATATATATATATATATATATATATTTCGACGATAAAAAATTATCCTGGTAAGAGGAATATTTACAACAAAAGAGTCTGCTTGTATTTAGATTTAATTTTGGTCCATAATCTGTGGTCTAAATCACATGATTTGAACAATAACAATCAAATACTAATTAAATATATTTTAAAAATAAATTCTAATTGTCATGTGCTAAGTTAAAAAAAGCACTTATCATAAACATAAACACGACTTACCTAAAGGTATGGATAAAACTCTTATACTTTTAATACTTCATGTGAAACCCAATAAATGTTATTCAATAATGATTTTGTAAATTTACGCAATTTTTCTTTAAAGAAAAAATTATTGTAAATTCTTTCTGTGATTTATATTATAAAAGAGGAAACAAAACGTCTTTAGTAAAAAAAAAAAATTAAATAACTCGGATCAAAATTAAAAACTGGCACATGTTCTTCCTTGTTTAACAAACTGTTTGAAAAAAAACTTCCCTATATTTCAATATTAATGATCGATTTGTGAATAACTAATAAAAAAGTTTCTAAAGTATTTTTTTTTTTTATAAAATTTTACTCTGTCTGAAATTTGAATTTGAAACTAATTTGCATTTAAAAACGTCGGGTTTTCCCTTATCTGGCTTAATAAGATGTGATATTTTTCCGCTGCATTACCTGTTTGTATGTGCTCTATTATAATCATTTAAAAAAAATAAAAAATAGTAATAAGTTATAAAGTTGTCATGTGCTATTTTTGTAAACTGTATTTAAAGAAAAACAAAATTTACGATTATAATCTACATATATAAAACATAATAATAGAAATATAATTAGGTAAAAAATGTATTGAATTTTTTATTTAAAAATATTTTTTAAATGCGTGTATCAAAGAACTGCTTATGGTAAAAGAAGTGGAATTGTTTATAGTTGTAGAAATAAAAATTGAAATTAATAATGTGCGAAATTACTGGGGGCCCGGTGGCCCAAAACCACCAGATTTTCATTCGGACCAGGGAATATATAGACTCGCGAGTCGCGAGTCCGGTTGGCTTTTGACTTTTCAGCCGCTTGTTTCCGTATTTAAATAATAATAATAAAACCCATTAACCCTACCATAACACAATGTGTTCGACTTTCGCTATACTTATTTTTGACCTACCTTGCTTGGTTCGGTCGTTTTTTTTTCCATTGTTGGCCAATAAAAATAATCAATGAGTATCTCTCAAACCTATATGCATTGCCCTACAAAATGGGGTATATCGGAGCTACCGTCGCTTTCTCTAAACTATAATACACGAGTTAAACTGAGACTGTCCCTTGTAGCACACGCCATTTTGCACTTCTAATGGCAATCGTCATCCCGTGCTGAATCATGACAAACGTTCTGATAATGTCAAGGGTTTTTTTTTTTTTTTTTTTTTTTTTTTTTTTTTTTTTTTTTTTTTAATTTTTTTATATGGAAACAAGCACCTGTGCTGTAGATTAACAATGTTGGGCTTTTTGGTTCCTGAAACACGTTTGACTTTTTTTGTTAAAAAAAGGTTCTTTCTTACATGCTCGACGCAAATATTTGTATCTCGATATCTTTTTTAAAGCAATCAAACAATTATGTTGTAATTTAATCAAAAGAACATGTTGTTTTGTAATTTTAATGGTATTATCTTGTCATTATCTTCATGTAGAATAGACCAGACATTGTTAAATTTTCGGAGCCATCAAGTTTTAATCAGGGCCACCAAATTTTAAAAGTTGATAGCCCAGGGGCCTTCACTTTAATGAATCTTGTTTCATACACTAGTTCAAAGAAAAACCTGAACATGTCTACAGTTCATAAGAATTTTATCCTGGATATGAGAGATTAAGTTAAGTAAGTTGAGTTGTATTTGACAGGTCAACGCCCCATTCCTCACATACAATGCAAAAAGTAAAATGTTCTGAAAAAATATCAGGTGCATATATAGTTTTATAACAAAATTTACAAAATTACAAAATGAAAAAAAAAAAAAAAAAAAAAAAAAAAAAAAAGGAGTGTCATACATTGAATTTTAAACGTCCCTTGCAGTTTGATTCACAATGTCTTTGCAACCTACTTTTGGCATGTGATTGCAAAATTTCCATATAAAAATGAATTAACTTCAGTAAAATATGTAAAATTTCACAGATGACGAGGGTATACAAGTACATGTTTATGTTACCAACTGTTCTTGGTTACATTTTGCTATATTCAAGTACATGTTTATGTTGTAAGCTCGTCTTGGTTACACTGGCTATAATCAAGTACATGTTTATGTTACCAACTGTTCTTGGTTACATTTGGCTATATTCAAGTACATGTTTATGTTGTAAGCTCGTCTTGGTTACACTGGCTATAATCAAGTACATGTTAATGTTGCCAACTGTTCTTGGTTACATTTGGCTATATTCAAGTACATGTTTATGTTGAAAGCTCGTCTTGGTTACACTGGCTATAATCAAGTACATGTTAATGTTGCCAACTGTTCTTGGTTACATTTGGCTATATTCAAGTACATGTTTATGTTGTAAGCTCGTCTTGGTTACACTGGCTATAATCAAGTACATGTTTATGTTACCAACTGTTCTTGGTTACATTTGGCTATATTCAAGTACATGTTTATGTTGTAAGCTCGTCTTGGTTACACTGGCTATAATCAAGTACATGTTAATGTTGCCAACTGTTCTTGGTTACATTTGGCTATATTCAAGTACATGTTTATGTTGAAAGCTCGTCTTGGTTACACTGGCTATAATCAAGTACATGTTTATGTTGCCAACTGTTCTTGGTTACATTTGGCTATATTCAAGTACATGTTTATGTTGTAAGCTCGTCTTGGTTACACTGGCTATAATCAAGTACATGTTTATGTTACCAACTGTTCTTGGTTACATTTGGCTATATTCAAGTACATGTTTATGTTGTAAGCTCGTCTTGGTTACACTGGCTATAATCAAGTACATGTTAATGTTGCCAACTGTTCTTGGTTACATTTGGCTATATTCAAGTACATGTTTATGTTGAAAGCTCGTCTTGGTTACACTGGCTATAATCAAGTACATGTTTATGTTACCAACTGTTCTTGGATACAATGGCTATAATCAAGTATATGTTAATGTTGCCAACTGTTCTTGGATACAATGGCTATAACCAAGTATATGTTAATGTTGCCAACTGTTCTTGGATACAATGGCTATAATCAAGTACATGTTAATGTTGTAAGCTCGTCTTGGTTACACTGGCTATAATCAAGTACATGTTAATGTTGCCAACTGTACTTGGTTACATTTGGCTTTAATCAAGTACACGTTTAGGTTGTAAGCTGTTCTCTTTCGCATTGGGCTATAATCAAGTTCACAGTATGTTACCAACCGTTCTTGTTAACACTAAATATAATAAATAATCAAGTACATGTTTATGTTGTAAGCTGTTCTTGGTAACATTTGGCTATAATCAATTACATGTTTATGTTGCTAACTGTTTTTGGTTACACTGGATATAATCAAGTACATGTTTATGTTGCTAACTGTTTTTGGTTACACTGGATATAATCAAGTACATGTTTATGTTTCTAACTGTTGTCGGTTATACTGGCTATAATCAAGTACAAGTTTTTGTTGTTAGTTATTCTTAGTTACATTTGGCTTTAATCAAGTACATGTTTATGTTGTAAGCTGTTCTCTTTCGCAATAAGCTATAATCAAGTACAAGTTTTTGTTGTTAGCTATTCTTAGTTACATTTGGCTTTAATCAAGTGCATGTTTATGTTGTATGTTGTTATTGGTTACATTGGATATCATAAATTGTAGTTTTTTGTTGTTAACATGTAATCTGTGTCATGGCTAAAGACAACATGTTATGTTTTATTTATTTATTTTATTATTTTTTTGATTTATTTATTTATTTATTTTATTTTATTTGCTGAATCAAGAAAACGTTTTGTTTTTGTTAGGTTTGTCCAAAGTAAAGTATATTTGTTTTTATTTACATTTTGAATAAATTAAAAATTCGATGATTTGTTTTTAAAACTTTAATAGAAAATTTATTAATGACAAATCAATCTATATTAGTAAGTTTTAATCAACAGAATAATTAAGTATTACTAAAGTCTTTTAAACTTATCATATAGACTGTACATGCCCATAAATGACTGAAATCGGAAATATACGGCAACGGGAAACACAAAGCTCATAACACCATCCCAGTATCTGGGTAAATAAAAACGTTTTTGAACCGTTGTAGCTGTGTGGTACTCTTTCCCGGCAAAACAATCAATTAACCACTGTCCAATATTCAAAATACATAAAAGTAAGCATGTATTTTCAATGGGCCAGCTAAGATTGTTTCTTGATTTCTTTTTAAACCTGTTTGCTTGGATGAGAAAAACGGTCTGGTAGTAATCTATCAAAAGATTGAAGATGTTCTCTACTAAAACAATATTGGATGCGGTTTTCATTACGTCATCATTTGGAATTATCAGTGCTCCTGCAATTAATCCAAATGTATGAAACATCGCGTCTACAAAAGTACTAAAAAATAAAATCCATTCGTTTCCATCAAGAGGCTTATGGCGGAGGTTAGGTTTACATTCTGATTTAAGTTTGTAAAATGCTACAAGGGAAAATATCCATAAGATAACCTTGTAGCCAAATTTATACGATATCCAAGTATTGGTTAGGGATTGATCGTTCGATTTTACTACGAGAACAGCACCTAAGATATAAGGCAAGGCAAACACAATACCTATAACAATTGTTGCGTAATATGACAACGGATTGTGTCTTCTAGGTACGGCTCTGTTTCTATTCGGAACATATTCCCTGTCGTTATGAGCACTGTCACTGTCTCCATCACTTAGTTCAATGTAACTAGAAAGTTCTACAATATTGGTTTCATTCGTTACAGGATTTTCCGTCGACGACCACATTGAGAGTAATATACCAACTGACAAAAGCGAAAAAGCCACATGCGCCGGGTACAGGATTGGTTTAGCTTGATCCAAAAAAATATCAAATGACGAGGTGTTTCCTAGGCAATGATAGACCCTCTGACTAGGCAAATTTGTTGTTGCTGTGGAACTAAAAAGAGTACTAGAAGCCTGTATAAAAGAATAGAACCAAACAGCTCCGTTTGCTGTCAACAAAAGTAATATCCCATAATGACTTGTAACGGATGCCAAAATCAGCGAACCAGAAAAATAGCTGATAAACACAATCTGAACAAAATGGAAGACGATGAGTAAACAACTGTACAGTATCCTGAAATAGAACGTTATCTGTGAGTATTTTGTAGTGTTTACACTAAAGCATTCAACAGAAGCACCTATTGTAAATCCTTTATACACGTTACTCATTATTCCGAACAGCCATAGGAATTTTATTTTAAACCGACTTTTGCCTTCCAGTCTATATTGTGTGGCAACTTCTAACTTGTTTCTGCAGTTATATACAGCTAATATAATTATGGTTAATAAACCAATGAACACCATAACTATCAATAAAATTTTAATTGTTATAAGAGGGATATCATATTTTTTTGCCTTGCTGTTATGGACCAACAGAACAACAGCAACCATTGATAGCACACAACCAACTAATACAATAGTAGAAATACGTCCGTCATGTACTGGTCTGTTCCGGTTCCGGTTCATTCCAAGTCCGTTTCCTGCTGTCAGTGGTAGTATGATGATGCTGCGAAAAACATCTTTTAAGAACTTTTTAACCTTTCCCATCTTTGTAGACTTATTGAAACAGCTTCTCTGATATAACCTGGCAATGAATAATAAGATTAAATTCCATATTTTCCATTGACATATAAAATGGAGGAATGTGTTGTTACATATAAAATAGAGAATTGCCTTTTGATTGATAACACGGAGTGTTGTCAATAGAAGATTGCCTATTGATATACACACAGAGTATTGTCAATGGAGGGTTGCTTATTTCTATATAACACGGAGTATTGCCAATGGAGGATTGCCTATTGATATATAACACTAAGTTTTGTCAATGAAGGATACACACAGAGTATTGTCAATGAAATAGAGTATTATTTATTAACATATAACATGAAAGAATGTGACATGTGAAATGGAGGAATGTCCTGTAAATATGAAATGGAGGATTGTTCTGAAACAAATAACATGGTAGGATATTCTATTTCTATAAAATAGGGGACAGTCTGTCGGTATTTAATGTGGCCAATTGTTTAATATTACACATGATGAAAAGGCATCTTTAAGGATCCTTAAAGCCTCCTTAAAGCTGCCTTAAATGTCCCTTTAAGGACCTTTAAGGGGGCTTTAAGGATCCTTAAATATGCCTGTAAGGAGTCTTTAAGGACTCCTTAAAGATCCTTAATGGAACTGAAATTTTAAGGATCTTTAAGGAGGCTTTAAGGATCTTTAAGGAAAATTTTATATCTATTCCTTTTTTTAAAAAAAGCAATGAAATATTATTTTTATCATTATTTTTATTAAAATTTTATTTAAAACAAACTATTGCATTTATAAATTTTGAAAAAATAAAGTGATAATAAATTACTTTTTTTTATATTATTTTTATCTCAAGTTTTTACATTTATTTCTTTAATTTTATTTATTACATGCTGTAGTCTCATTGGATTTTAATTAATTAAATAGAATGACAAGAAATTTTACAAGTAAAATTTCAACTGTTATCCGCTCTTACTGGGAATCGAACCCTGGTCCTCAAGTTAGGAGTCCATCACCTTACCTATGTGGCTATAGAAGATGATGATCCTGATGTTGATAATTATAAAATATGTCTCTAACAATATGCAAATAAGATCACGTGACTGAAAGAAAGCAAGTGGACATTTTTCATTTATTTGTGAAAAATTTTTATATTTCTTTTAAAATATCTCTTACAACAAAAGGATCAAATTAATTTTATTTATTTATTTTTATAAAAATTTCATATATAATTTGCTGCAGTCATCATTTTTATCTATATATAGAATTTTAATTGCATTAGATAAAATATGTGTTGTTAGGAATGCATTCCAAAATTTACCTGTAATATACTAGTATATCTAACATTAATCAGCAAGATGGTGTTTGATGATCAAGTGTATTAATCACTTAATTAATTAATGTTGATGACATCTGTTCTTTCTAACTCCTTTTACTTGAAAATTATTATTATTTATATGTAATAATTAGAGATGTAATTGATACAGAAAAAGCAATATGTTAACTGTACAAACAGCTTTTTAATTAAATAATTGGCCATAATGTCCAAAATAAATAAATAAATAAATAAATAAATAAATAAATTAATTAATTAATTAATAAAATAAATAAAAATAAAATAAAATAAAATAAAATAAAAAAAAAATAAATAAATAAATAAATAAATATGGTCTTTCCGAGTCTATTTTTTAACCATAAAAATTAACAGTAATTTTTTTTTTCTGGAATCTGCAGTACACATAATATACTAAGGTACTAGTAATATCATTCAGAAATTCCCGGTGTGTGTGTGTGTGTGTGTGTGTGTGTGTGTGTGGAAGGATTACCTATTTTTCACCGTCAAGTTGCGAATTAAAAACAGAAAGAGATAATAGTCAGAAATTGAAAATGTAGAAAGGGTGAGCTTTTTTTATTTTTTTTTTAAATTCATATACGGGCAAGTCAAGAATTCAATGTACGGGCAAGTCAAGAATTCAATGTACAAGAGAGAGAGAGAGAGAGAGAGAGAGAGAGAGAGAGAGAGAGAGAGAGAGAGAGAGAGAACTGATTACATTAAGGGAGAGACAGATAAAGGGCATCAGCGTAAACTAAATATTTTAAAGAACGAGATATAAGGAACTGAATATGCTGAGAGAGAGAGAGAGAGAGAGAGAGAGAGAGAGAGAGAGAGAGAGAGAGAGTGGAAACTGAATATTTTAGAGAGGGAGAGAGAGAGTATCCACTTGTGTTTTAAAGAGAGAGAGAGAGTATCTACTTGTGTTTCAGAGAGAGAGAGGGTCAGCAGAAACCGAATATCAGAGAGAGAGAGAGAGAGAGGGTTCAGTGCAAACTATTTTAGAGAGACAGAACAAGATCGGGAAGGAAATACATTGAGAGAGAGAGAGAGAGAGAGAGAGAGAGAGAGAGAGAGAGAGAGAGAGAGAGAGAGATGTTATCGTCGTTATTCCACTGCACTCCATCTTGACTGCAGAAATTCACATCCAACTGGGTAAAGTTTGTCAGTTAATGGTTATCTTCTGTGACTGGTTTCTTACTTCAATATGTTTACTTCATAACTTGTTCATGTTTGGAAAGAATAACCTTTTCCCTAATGTTCTTATTTTGTTTTAAATATTTACTTTACCAACTCTTTTTTATTAGGAATTGAAATTATTCGAAATCCGATATCATCATGTGTCAGTTATGAGTTCCATGTATGTCAATTCAAAGACACTAAAATGTGCTCGCTCTCACTCTTTCTCTTTCTCTCTCTCTCTCTCTCTCTCTCTCTCTCTCTCTCATGCTTTATTTGCATATATGCATAACACTATCCCCCCTAAAAAAAATAATAAAAAATAAATAAATAAAATAAAATAAAAAAAAAAAAAAATAAAATAAAATAAAATAAAATAAATAAAATAAAATAAAATAAAATAAAATAAAATAAAATATAAGACATGCTTTGATTATTTTGCGATTACTTTTATTTCTTTAGTTAATGTATGTTTTGAAATTTTAATATTAAAATTGTCTCTTAAAATCACTTCCAATAACACACCTTTATTTTCAACACCTAGAGTTCAGGGTTAGGTACTCATTTTCAACATGTTATTTGACTTCATAGTGATCTCCTACCTAGATAAGAAACTAAACATCAAAGTCAAAAGCCGCGCGTGAAATCACCTGGGATCGATAATCAAACAAGTACCGCTGTATACAATTAACAAATACCTGTTAATTACTTATGTTACTGCCGTTCTGATTAAAACACGGGTTGTTTACCTGTACTGTGAAAACTTCACATTTTTATCTAATTCATTTATGAATTAAAAAACAAGGAATTATTAGGAAAAGACATACGGCTCCTCTACAAAAACTTAATGTAAAAACTAGAATTCAGACAGGCGTTATCTATGTCTCCTATGTTGTATAAACTATAAAAATTCAAAATATACTAAAACCAAATCATACTTTTTAACTGTATGAATGTGATAGCCATCGTTTACATTAATAATTAAAAAAATGAGTTTTTCATGATGAAAAATCTTTAAGGATCCTTAAAGCCGCCTTAAAGATCCTTAAAATTTCAGTTCCATTAAAGATCTTTAAGGATCCTTAAAGATCCTTAAATATGTGCTTAAAGAGTCCTTTAAGGTCCCTTAAAGATCCTTAAAGATGGAATGGCTTTAAGAGGCTTTAAGGCCCCTTTAAGGATCTTTAAGGACATATTTAAGGATCTTTAAGGATCCTTAAAGATCCTTAAAGGAGGGGGTTGGTCTTGTGTTATGTAAAATGGAATATAAATTTTTTTCGGCTATATGAATATAAAATAAGATATTTTGTCTTAAGACCATATCAACACCAAGAACAAATATATAACAAGTTGATGACAGACACTGTTCAAAAAGTCAGAAGGAGACAAGACACATTCAGGTCATTTACGTAATTAACAACCTTTTAGAGGAAATACAGATTGTAGACATTTTAACGCTTAAATCTCGCGAAAGATTCAAAACTTGCATAAATAAGAAGGATTTTAGTCATAATTCTCGTTATTGATTGATTGATTGATTTATTTATTTTGATTTTTTAGCAATGGATAAATTTTGGCATTTTGAAACAGGTTATATTTTAATTTGATCAAAAAGAAGTTCCATTATTAAATAAAAAATATTGATACATAAGTGTATGTGTATTTTTCCTTAGTTATTTCTTTTTAACTTTTTTATAAAAATACAGGAATGCGTAGTTTCTTTTCCAAATAGATTTCACCTAAACTCGATTAATAGACATGTTACAAGCTGATAAAACAGTATCGTGTTTCACTGGTAGAAATTAACATATTTTTGATTAAAATTTTAAACTACATAGTCTTTAAAATAGTAGCTTTAAGCTTTAAATTTCGGTTTCATTGGTCTTACAGTTATTCTTTGAATAGCTGAAAATTTTGGAACAAATAGATTTTTAATAATACCCCCCCTCCCCCCGATAATATAAAATTTTTTGGGATAGCTTTATAATACGTTAATTGGTTGAACCATAAAGGTATAAATTGACACTTTTTCTGTTGTTTACTATCTCTTTATAAGAGATAACAGACATATATTAAAATAGTTCTATCTTCTTTTTGTTAGAAACCAAACTTTCTTAAACAAAAAGGCAAAACTTAAAAAAGAAAGAAATTCACTTTTAAGATTATCAACCTTAACATGAATATGTTAACCTGAGGAAAACTCGCTTAATGTTATAAATCAACTTACTTTAATGGCTCAGGTATTGTTACTGGTTCAGTCAATAAATACGTAAACCTCTTGCAATCACTAGTGGCCATTGATCTACTATCTGTTCGGATAAATTATGTACTGGGAAAATTAGATAATTTCAACAATTTTAAAAAAGGAGTTTACTCTATATAATCGTGACGGGAAATGCTGACATACTTACATATTTTTAATAGTATTATGAAAATACTTCCTTGTTAGACAATCGGGATACTTAAATATTTGGATTTCACATGTAAAAGAGGAACAAGATTAATTAGATCCGGACCGTTATTAATTTTTCCAAGGAAAACTAAATGCAGCTTTAAGTACAAATACATCCCTGTGTTTAATACTGCCCCTGTTGAAGGCGAGACTTTTTTGTACACCCAACAATTAAATTCTTTGTCATGTTCAAAACGGCTTGATTTCATCATTGGATTTTCAGCAAAAATTAAACGAGAGACCAGTTAAATTTTGATGTGCCAGATGTGCACATTTCGGAAATTCATTCCTCATCAGTGACACTAAGACCGAAAAGTTTGATACATAAAAAATATAAGCCAAACAGTTGAAAATAATGAATCTTAAGTTTCAAAATCATATAAATTTAAATCCAGCTAAGGAAAGCTTTGCATAAGGGAACAAACCTTAGTTTTAAATAAATTTCAAATTTTGGATATTATTATATTTACTGTTTATTTATATTCTCGTATGCTGTTGTATTTTGTATTTAAACTATATGTATATATGTTTAAGGTTTTATGATTTATAAAGAGAGAACTAAAGAAACTGAAGCCTACATAGTTGAAAGGTAATATTGGACATGTATTTGTTAATAGGATTGCAAAGAAGCGTAAAAAATGTCATATGGACGAGTTGATATTTTTAAAATGTAAACACTTTCAACTTTCTTGTTGTTATATAATAAACCCAAACAGTCACCTTACATTAAAAGATTTGAAAGTGACTTTTTAGGGGTTGTGATTTTGTCATGGACTGGTATTTCAAAACTAGTCGCACATGAAAAGCGCAAAGTAAGCCTTTTAGGTGCAAGAAAATGTATTTTTATCCAAATTGTTGCTGAGGGAACATGCTTGTTAAAAAACCTCAGACATTGAAAGATTTATTGGTTATCTTTTATATTTGTATTTGTAATATAAAATTAAATATTTTATTAAATTGGTTTTATTCATATGAACTTTAATGAAAAAAGACAACATATGTATTGAAGGCTTCAAAATTATAGAGAATAACTTCACAGTCAATTCTGTCTTTCTAATTTGCATTTGTCTTTTTTATGTGGCTACTTCTGTCATTGACATACATTGAGCCCTTGTACCACATGTTATTTGTTTCATTGTCTAAAGACAAGTACATGTTATTCTTTTTTTTATTTTATTAGGTATGGTGTTTTTATCTGTTAAACTTTTCGACCCTTGTGTCGCTGGTGGGGAATGATTTTCTGGGTGTGCACATCTGGCACAGCAAGATTTAAACAGGTATTTTTGTTAAATAATTACTACCTCTGAGCAGGTACCGCTGCTGGTGGAGTGCAACTCCCTGAGGGTATCCATAACTGAACAGGCAGTACTTTAAGCTGTCAGAAAATTTACCAATAAGAAAAATTTTCTGCCGTCTTAATTTTTGAAATTTATTTAAAACTAAAGTTTGTTCCCGCGTGCAGGGCATTCCTTGGCTGGATTTGGATTAATGTGGTTTTGGGGCTTTGGATTCATTAATTTTCAATTGTTTAGCTTGTGTTTTTATCTGTCAAACTTTTCGGCCCTGGTGTCGCTGGTTAGGAATGATTTTACGGGATGTGGCCTCAGACCATCACTTGGTAACAGCAAAGATCAAGCTAAAGCTGAAAAAGAACTGGACCAAAAACGAAAAAAGGAATTCAAGATTTAATGTCAACTTTCTTAAAGACGAGGCAATCAAGGGGGAATTCAAACAGGCACTGAAAAACAAATTCCAAATAGTCCAAGAGCTTATTGTGTACGACCAAACAGAAACAAAACAACAATTGACAAAGTATCAAGAAGCAGTTGTTGCAGTGTGCGAAGATGTCCTTGTAAGGAAGAAATCACTACAGAAAGAATGGAGCAGATATACAGAAAGATTGAGATCAGAAAAAGCGAGAAAGAGGCAGTAAACAACAGCCGAACAAAAACAGCAAAAGCCAAAGCTCAGGAAGAGTACAACAAGGCAAATAGAGAGGTCAAGAAAAGTGTCTGGAAGAACAAAAGAGACTATGGCGCAGATCTAACAGCACAGCAGAATCAACAGCAGCAGCCAGGAACATGAAACAACTTTACAATATAAAAAGACTAGTAAGAAAAAGTAAACCACCAGAGAGGCTAGTTAAAGATAAGGAGGGTAAAGTAATCATGGAAATAAACAGGCAACTCAACAGAACATTTGGAGGAACTGTTTAACCGATCATCGCCAGCTACTGTACTCGAGATTACAGAAGCAGAAGCCGATCTCCCTATTAACTGTAGACGCCCAAACATAGCAGAGGAAGGCAATTAAACAGCTTAAAAATGGGAAGTCACCAGGGCCAGATGAGATCCCAGCAGAGGGTTTGAAGGCAGACCCAGAAAACATGGTAGAGGAACTATATGATTTGTTCGGAAAGATCTGGGAAGAAGAAGAGATACCATCAGACTGGAAAGGGGGTCACCTGATCAAACTACCAAAAATGAGATCTCAGTTTTTGCTCAAATTACAGAGGAATCACACTACTGTCTGTGCCAGGAAAGATCTCAACAGAGTATACTAGAGCGTTTGAAAAGACCAGTTGACCAGAAATTGCGAAATCAACAGGCCGGCTTCAGACAGGACCGATCATGAACCGACCAGATAGCGACACTGCGCATAATAATTGAGCAGTCAATGGAATGTAATTCCTCACTTTATGTAAACTTCATGGACTACGAAAAAGCATTCGATTGTTTCGACAGAGGAACATTATGGAAATGTTACGACATCACCGACTACCAGAGAAGTTTGTCAACATTATAAGGAACTCATATGAGGGAATTTCATGCAGATTAGTAAATGATGGGCAACTGACTAAGAGCTTCCAAGTCAGGACAGAAATAAGACAAGGCTGCCACCTCTCACCCTTTCTGTTCATTCTAGCCATAGACTGGATCATGCGCACCATCACATGCGAAAAGAGAAATGGCATCCAGTGGACACTGTTGAACCAACTTGATGACCTTGACTTCGCAGATGACCTGGCACTCCTTTCACACACACATAGACAGAGATAGGAAAAGTCTTCATTATTGAGGGACACCTCAGCACGGGGAGGACTTAACATTCATAAAATAAAGACGAAGATCCTCAAGGTCAACAACATTAGTAAAGAAACAGTAAAACTGGATGATGAATCACTAGAGGAAGTAGAGTCCTTCACATACCTTGGAAGTGTAGTGGACAAGCTGTGAGGCACAGAGGCCGACGTGAAGACCAGGATCAGCAAAGCCAGAGCAGCATTCATCCAATTAAAGAAAGTTTGGAGCTCCAAAGAATTCAGTCGCCATACCAAAATCCGACTATTTAACTCCAACGCCAAATCAGTGCTGTTGTATGGAGCGGATCCACGAAAACAACGATCAATAAGATTCAGACCTTCGTCAACCGGTGTCTGCGTCGTATCCTCTCAATACGCTGGTCAGAGACCCTACGGAACATCAACCTCTGGCAACAGACGAACCAGCGACCAATGGAGGAAGAAATTCTCAGAAGGAGATTGGGTTGGTTAGGCCATACTCTAACAAAACCAGCAACCAACACAATCAGGCTGGCACTTACTTGGAACCCCCAGTGAAAAAGAAAGAGAGGAAGACCCCGCAATACATGGCCCCGATACCTTGATGCAGACGTCAAGCTGACGGGAAAGACCTGGAGACAGCTGGAGCAGATGGAACAAAACAGGTAGAGATGGAGGGCAGTCGTTGATGGCCTATGCTCCAGGAAGACCGAAGGGCCTAAGTGAAGTGAAGTGAAGCACAGTTGGCACAGCAAGATTTAAACAGGTACATGTGTATTTTTGTTTAATAAGTAACTAGGATCGCAGTACTTTATGCTGTCAGAAAATGTACCGTTTAGCAAAATTTTAAGCCGTCTTAATTTTTGAAATTTATTGAAAACAAAGGTTTGTTCCCTCACCTCATGCACAGCATTCTTTAACTGGATTTGGATTTATATAATTTTGGATCTTTTAATCAAATAATTTTTCATCTTTTTTACTTTATGTTCTTACCTATCAAACTATTCGCCCTCTAGTGTCACTAATGAGGAATGAATTTCCGATATGTACACATATGACACATTAAAATTTAACTGGTATTTGTGTTTAATATCAAGTACATGTTTATGGTTTGGTATCGATGAATCAAAGTCAAGTATATTTGTTTTTCAGCTAAATTTTGAGTAAATTAAAAATTCGATATGTTTTCATAACTTTATTTGACTTTTACTTTTTGGAAAATTAATTATAAAAAAAATTATACTAGTAAGAAAGAAGTGACCAATAACAAATCAGGATTAATTATTTTTTTTAAACTTATCATATAGACTGTACATGCCCATAAATGACTGAAATCGGAAATAAACGGCAACGGGGAACACAAAGCTCATAACACCATCCCAGTACCTGGGTAAATAATACTGTTGTTGAACCATTGTACCTGTGTGGTACTCTTTCCCGGCAAAACTATCAATTAACCACTGTCCAATATTCAAAATACATAAAAGTAAGCATGTATTTTCAATGGGCCAGCTAAGATTGTTTCTTGATTTCTTTTTAAACCTGTTTGCTTGGATGAGAAAAACGGTCTGGTAGTAATCTATTAAAAGATTGAAGATGTTCTCTACTAAAACAATATTGGATGCAGTTTTCATTACGTCATCATTTGGAATTATCAGTGCCCCTGCAATTAATCCAAATGTATGAAACATCGCGTCTACAAAAGTACTAAAAAATAAAATCCATTCGTTTCCATCAAGAGGTTTATGGCGGAGGTTAGGTTTACATTCTGATTTGAGTTTGTAAAATGCTGCAAGGCAAAATATCCATAAGATAACCTTGTAGCCAAGTTTATACGACATCCAAATGTTGGTTAAGGATTGTTCATTGGATTTAACTACGAGAACAGCACCTAAGATATAATGCAAGGCAAACACAATACCTATAACAATTGTTGCGTAGTATGACAACGGATTGTGTCTTGTAGGTACGGGTCTGTTTCTGTTCGGAACTGTACTATCACCACCACTTAATTCAATGTAACCAGAAAGTTCTACAATATTGGTTTCATCGGTTACAGGATTTTCCGTCGACGACCACATTGAAAGTAATATACCGACTGACAAAAGCGAAAAAGCCACATGAGCCGGGTACAGGATTGGTTTAGCTTGATCCAAAAAAGTGTCAAATGACGAGGTGTTTCCTAGGCAATGATAGACACTCTGACTAGGCAAATATGTTGTTGCTGTCGAACTAAAAAGAGTACTAGAAGCCAGTATAAAAGAACAAGACCAAACAGCTCCGTTTGCCGCCAACAAAAGTAATATTCCATAATGACTTGTAACGGATGCTAAAATCCGCGCACCAGAAAAATAGCTGATAAACACAATCTGAACAAAATGGAAGACGATGAGTAAACAACTGTACAGTGTCCTGAAATAGAACGTTATCTGTGAGTATTGTGTAGTGTTTACACTAAAACATTCAACAAAAGCACCTATTAAAAAACCTTCAAACACGTTACTCATTATTCCGAACAGCCACAAAAATTTTATTTTTAACCGATTTTTGCCTTCCAGTCTGTACCGCGTAGAAACTTCTAATTTGTTTTTGCAGTTTTGTACAGCTAATATAATTATGGTTAATAAACCAATGAACACCATAACTATCAATAAAATTTTAACTGCTAAAAGAGTGATATAAAGTCTTTTTGCCTTGTTGTTATGGACCAACAGAACAACAGCAACCATTGATAGCACACAACCAACTAATACAATAGTAGAAATACGTCCGTCATGTACTGGTCTGTTCCGGTTCCGGTTCATACCGAGTGTGTTCCCTGCTGTCAATGGTTGTATGATGATGCTGCGAAAAACATCTTTTAAGAACTTCATAACCTTTTCCATGATTGTAGGCTGGTTGGAATAGTTACCTGGCAATAAATAATTAACATTTAATCACGTATTTTTCATTGACATATAAAGTAGGTGTATCCTGTAACATATAAAATAGATAATTGTCTATTGATATATATCACGAAGTATTGTAAATGGACGTTGTCCTGTGAAATATAAAAGATATCAACTATGTATCGAAATATAACATGGCGAATTGTCAATCGACATATAAAACGGAGAAATGCCTTGTGTTATATAAAATAAAGAATTGTCTATTGATATATAAAATGGAGAGTTGCCAATCGACATATAAAATTGAGAAAAATCCTCTGATATATAAAATAGATGACTGTCTATCGGTATACTAGTATAATATTGATGATTGTCCAATGGAATATAAAAATTTTCAGCTTAGTAAAATTTTACAAAATGAATTATTTTACCTTTGAAACATGTACTTATCAACAGTTTACACACCAAGAACAAATATATAATAATTTGATGACAGACACTATTAAAACATATCAGAACAAAACTAGACACATTAAGACATAACTGTTTTTAAAACTTTGTGGTGATAGTAAAACAAAAAAACCAAAAAAAAAAAAAAATATAGCACATTTAACACTCAGACGGGCACGGTATAAAAATTTGTGGCACTAGTACTTTTGAGGAACATTAGCTTAAAGATCAACCTTTTCAAAGAAATAAAAATATCAGATTTAATAGGCATTTTAATGCCTAAATCTCTTAAGGTGAGATCTAAAAGTATTAATTAATATATCTATTTACACATATTTTTGCAATGAAGTAAATTGGCATTGTAAAACAGGTTATATACTGATTTGACCAAAAGAAATGAACAACTGTAACACAAACGTGTATTTTTTTCTTGAGCTTGATTAATAGACCATGTATTTGGCTGAAAAAACAGTTTTGTGTTTGACTTGCAAAAATTAATATAATTTTGATTTAAATTTTGAACTACTTTGTCTTTGAAATAAAAGTTTTAAGCTCAAAACTTCGCGCCCTTTGTTGTACAGTTTTTTGCATTAATTAGCATAAACTTTTTAAACTAATAGGTTTTTGATAATTCTCCAGGATAACATAGAATATTTTGGGATTACTTATACGTGAATTTATTGAACCTTACAGGTATCATTGTCACTTTGGTTGTTTCAACTATCCCTTTATTAGATTTATTGTTTTATTTCTTCTACGTTTCTAAGTGCTCAGGAGATTTTTGCAATCCTTACGGACACACATAACAGGTATGTTGTTGTCCCAGCTGAAAAACTTCTAACAACATAATTTTCGTTTTTAAGAAATTTTTTGTTGAATGTCTTTTTTAAGGAGCTTAGTTTAGATAGTATATCGGAGAATCCTACTTATACCAAAACTAATTTTACCAAAAATGAAGTTCTTTCCAATCATAGGGGAGTCCTTGAGTCTTTCGGTATCAATTTAAAACAGGAAGAACTTGACCTGCCTTACTTGTAATGGATTCCAAAACGTCACAAATATCCATACAAGAAAAGATATATAGCAAGTTCTTATAAATGTAATATTAAATTATTATCAGTAACTCTAACACAAATTTTGACAGTCGTCAAAGACAGCCTTCAGACTTATTCAGAAAAAGTCTATTCTACATCTGGCATCAACCAAATGTGGGTTTTTAGAAATTCTAAAGAACTACTTGACCATCTTGTTTCTCTTACTCTAACTTAGGTAAAAAGTATAAAAACTTTTTATTTTTCTACCCTTTACAACACTATCCCTCATTCTAAATTAAAAAAAAAGTCTGAAACAAATCATTCATTTTTTCATTCTTTTACAAAAACGGTAAATTTAGATATAAATATTTAGTGCTAAACAGGGATTCTGGTTATTTTGTAAAACACCATACAGACTGCAAACAAAAATATACTGAAGATACCATCAACAAAATGTTAGAGTTTTTGATAGACAACACATCTTTGCATATTTTCAACAAACAATCAGTGTATTTATGGGAACAAACTGTGCACCTTTGCTTGCTGATTTGTTTCTTAATTCATATGAATCAGAATTTTTTACAAAACCTTGTCAAGTCTGAAGAAAAGACTGTCGCTATATCATTCAATTACACCTATAGATATATGGATGACGTTCTATCACTAAAAAATTCCAAATTTGGAAAATATGTGAATGCCATCTATCCAAGTTGGCTTGAAATAAAGACACGATAGATTCTCAATGTTCTGCCTCATATTTGGACTTATACTTTAATTACGACACTCACAAAAGATTACATCTTGAGATATACGACAAACGTGATGACTTCAATTTTTCTATTGTCAACTTTCCGTTTCTTTGCAGTAATACCCCTAAGTATTGCAGTAAGCAAGAGGTTGGGAGGAGGGAATTAAGTAAACGAACTTGTTATTCATTAGAAATTAATAGCCCTGCTTTCGTCGCCATAAGCTGAAAAATGTTGATGCGACGTTAAACAACAAAGTTAGTTGGCTTATGTTTTTAATCTTTAAACTTTTTCGACCCTTAGTATCACTGATATGAGGAATGATTTTCAAAAACGTGCACGTGCACATAGGGCACAACAGAATCAAACAGATATTTTTGTTAAATACAACTGTATATATAAAGGTTAAATGCCTTTTAGCTACCGAATACTTTATTCAGTTTAAATAAGAATAAAATAATAAAATTACATTTAACAGTCTTGTTTTATGGCCCGGTCGTTAGAAACCTATACTTCCTTAAGCAAAAACGCACATCATTGTAAAGACAGTCTAAACAAGGGAAAAAAAATCTCTTTTGAGTTTGGCAACCTCAAAATAAATATGTTAACACGTGGAAAACTTGCTTATTGATATAAATCAACTTACCATAATCCCTTAGGTAATATTTCTGGTGCTGTTAAAAGTATGTCTTACCCCTACAAACCACTTGTGACCATTTTTCTACCAACTGTTCAGATAGATTACGTACCGGAAAAATTAGATATTTTTCTTAATTTTAAGAAAGGAATTTACTCATTGTACTAGTGACGGGAACGCTGACCTATTTTTTATAAAATGTTTATACTAATATGAAAAACTTCCGTGTTGCACAATTGTAATACTTAATGTATGGATTTAACCGGCAAAAAAATGAACATGTAATTCGATACAAAATAATTATTTATGAACATAAATATTACAAAAACATTTCTGTGTTAGAGTTAAAGTTAAAGGCGGGACTTTCTTTTGTACACCAACAAATAAATTCTTTGTCATGTTAAAAACGGCTTGATTCAATTATAGGATTTTAGCAAAAACAGTAATATGTAAACTATTGAAAGTCATTTCGAGTTGAATATGCAGCCTTAATTGTTTGCTTGGTTTATTAATTGGCATGTGAAATGTGATTTTTACATTAAGTAAGTCAAACAAAACGTTTCTGATTTTATCACATACCCAATCTTACTTTAGCGATATATTACATTTTACAATGGTCCGTATCGCACATGTGCGATACAACATTCCGTATCACCAAAGTAGCCGGTAACTACTTTTAGGGGAATTCACTTTTCCGACAACAATAACATTACGTCATTCAGTTGGGAAAATTTTGTCAAGTTGGGAGAATCCCGGACGATGTTAACAAATTTTGATAAATCAATGTTTGTTTTTAAGTTTTAACATTTGTTTACGACAGTAGTATTAAAATGTTAACAAATTAGGTTGAAAACGAACGATCATCTGTTGTTATTAATTACTTTTTAGCAGTTTTTAAAACTATGTTTTCCCAGGCAGATATTAGTTTTTCTTATCACATAAAAATTAATATAAAAAAAAGCTAATTGTGAATTTTTTTGGCAAATTAAGTAAGAAAGAAAACTTCGTATTTAGACTGGTAGGGTATGTGATAGATACAAAACCACATATGTGTTGTTTTGCGTATTTCTCATATATTCATTGAATCTTGGTATAGCGATTCATTACATTTTCTGGCTATGTGATACAATGGTCCGTAACGCACATGTGCGATACAACATTCCGTATCACCAAAGTAGCCGGGAACTACTTTTAGGGAAATTCCCTTTTCCGACAACAATAACATTACGTCATAAATACATAAAAACTTTTCCTACAAGACGTCATCATTCAGTTGGGAGTATTTTGTCAAGTTGGGAAAATCCCGGACGATGTTAACAAATTTTGACAAATTTTTAAAGTTTTAACCCGTGATTACGATAGTAGTTTTGAAATTTTAACAAATGAGGTTTAAAAGAAGAATTTTCTGTTGTTTTTAGCTACTTTTTAGTAGTTTTTTTTACGTTTTTCCAGTCGGATATCAGTTTTTCAAATCAAATTAAAAATCAATATAAAAAAGCTGATTGTAAATTTATTGGCAGATTAAGTTAGAAAAAAATATTTGTATTCAGATTGGTAGGGTTTGTGATAAATAAACAAGGGGCCCATGGGCCTTATCGCTCACCTGAAGATATAGCCGAAATCATTTGCAAAATACATACAATATTCTAATATACATGCCTATACAAAATATTAAATAGTTTTATAGATAATTAACAATTTGAGTGTTCTTGAACATCTATGACCTTGACCTTTGAACGTAAGACCTTGAATCATACACATAGGCAGCTATCATGTACATTGTCGTACTTCACCTGTACAACGATCTACAGTTCAGTGTCTTACGATCGGTATAAGGAAATATAGAACAGGTGTACAGTTTTTATTTTGTTAAAAAGAAACAAAAAACGATATAAAAATTGTCCACGTATAATTAAGTTCCTTATGAAATCCCGGTTATTTCAATATTTTTTGTAAAATTTTAGGACGTCGGAAAGTTTCGTCCATTTTAAGTTATAAATATAGCAGTTTTATACCAACTATTTCTTAATAGTTGTATATTGTTGAAATAAAAATGTGACAAACAACCGTTAGTTATTGGCTGATTTTTCATGCTAAAATGATTTTTTTTCAAAATGTCCACGTCTACAGTGTTAGAGCACACTTTTATAAAGATAAAAATGTAAAAATCAAGTCAGTTTTGCCGACAAATTACGTCCAATTTCATTTAAAGATAGGGGAATTCGTAAATTTTCATCCGCTAGTAAAGAAATATCCAATATGGCCGACATCTGGGACTTTTTCATAAAAATTATTTAATACGTTGTTTTATTTTCTTCACTAATTAAAATGTAACAAATTGAAAGGTTTTATTTTCTTTCAATTCAATTAAATAAGAAAGATATACATAAAAAGGCAAAAATAAATAAATAAACTTAACAATTGATTAAATAAAGAATTTAACTGAACCATCAATTAAACAAAGAAATAACTAAAAAAAATAAATGAAAATTAAATAAAAAATTAATGAAAATTTAATTAAAATTTTTATTACCGTATACAGAAATAAATGAAAAAATACTTAACAATAGAATAAATAAATAAATTTAAAAAGATTGTCGAAGAAAATGCACCAATAAGGTAAAAAAAAAAGTTCAAAAGTAATAATCGAATATGAAAATAAAAAGATAAAAAGTAAGATATCTATAAAAAGCAAAAATAAATAATTAAATAAATAAATAAATAACCTTATGTGGCAAATAAGTTGCAAAAAATGTTTTGACTCTTTCAATAATATTGAGAAACTGATGGTAATTAATGAAAATATTTCTAAGTTGCAGAGACATATATAACGAATCTCTGTAAATTGCAAGTGTCAAAAGTTTGTCTGATGCAAACTTGGACACTTGCAAATTTAGAAATATTTTCCTGTTTTTGATGTAGTTAATCGCCGAGTACACTAATTAGCAAATTAATCGTTTGCGGGACAGTTTGGTTATTTCCATTCAACAAACTGTAAACAAACTTACCTGTTAATACTAGAACTAATTAATTAAAAATCTTATCATCAATGAATGCATGAGTGAATAATATACACTAAGTGAAAAAGAAACCGTAGGAAAAATCACATTGAGAGAGAGAGAGAGAGAGAGAGAGAGAGAGAGAGAGAGAGAGAGAGAGAGAGAGAGAGAGAGAATTTCTTCGATTTAAAAGCAAATTAATTATAAAAATAATTAAAATTATAATAATAATTAAAATTTAAAATATTTTGTTCTTTTTGTCTTCCTTGCATTTTGTTTACTCTTTCCTTTATGCAGCAGTCTAAAGTTTTATCAGAGACATATATTGTAATATATGTCTCTGGTTTTATCTTCTACACGTACCCTATTGCAAGTTCACACAGACAGTAACAACTCTGAATAGCACAGGTAAACTACTGATCAGAGTTGCGCCGCCTGATCATAGTACGTGATAGCTGAAGATGTCAGAATGATCGCCATCTTACTTCCTACAATATTCTAGTATACATGCCTATACAAAAAGTTAATAGTTTCCAAGATACTTAACAATTTCAGTCTTTTTATGAACCTTTGACCTTGACCTTTGAATGTATATCTTTGAGCTATTTATCAAAATGATTGTCATTTCAATACCTACAATATTCTAATATATATACCTATGCAAAAAGTTAATAGTTTCAAGATAATTAACAATTTAAATGTTCTTGTGCATCTATGACCTTGAACTTTGAACGTGTGACCTTGAGCCATATATCAAAATGATTGTCATATCAATACTTACAATATTCTAATATACATGCCTATGCAAAAAGTTAATAGTTTTCACGCTAGTGCAGAATTTAAGTGTTTATAAGCAAAAAATAACATTTCATGGGTGTAATAAATTTGGTCTGTCTGCTGTCACCACAATGAAGCACGAAGTGAGAACTTTAAACCAAAAATCTTGGGTTGGTTTGGTTACCTCAGAAATTACAACATACAAGTGATATAAGTTTAAAAATAGATTTATTAAATAAATAAATGAACTTTTGCTCCAAAATCAACAGATATTGTCATAGTGTCTCGAGCGCAAGAGTCAATGGGGGAATAATGAGCAATTTGTCTTGAGAGATCAAGGAGCATTTGCCCTCTGCTGATCAATGACAATCACCCTGGGGGGATCAAGGAGCACTTGCCCTCTGTTGATCAATGAGTTTTCACTCTAGACAACTTGCGTTCAAGACAAGGATAATAAAATAAACGAGCATTAGCTAAAACGTTACAATATAAAATCCCTAAATTTCGACAGAAATTGTCAGTAATTTACCCAAAACAAAAATAAATAAAACGGAGAGCCGAAATAAATATTAATCCCCAATAAAAATAACCTAATTTAAAATGAACCCGGAGCTTCAAATTCTTCCAGAATAAGCATTACCATGTTGAAACAAAAAGTAAACAAAAACAGCTGACGGGTCGGAAGTTCAAAGTGGCTCTGTCAACGCACTGACGTCATGACCTATTTATACCCCGTAAAAGTACAATAATAACCTCCAAAAGTAAAACCTCGAGTAGGCATACTTCCCGGGTATAAAGTACGGAGTATATTAAAATACAAACTTATATTATCGATCAGAATAACTTGAAATAAATAGTTACATCAAATAACATGTGTGAATAACAGAATACGAATAAAACTTTGGCATCGCGGCTTAAATTTTGCAATAAAAATGGCTGCTATCAGTTTGAATGTGTTGCACGTGAGGTTTGCCGGTAAACCAAATCAAAGCGATTATGGATAATAATACCTAAAATCGGCATTTGTTACAGGTTAGGAAATAAAAGTATTTATAAACTTTAATGGTCTAACATCCCGATTTTAATGACATTTAAACTTGTATTATAACAATCTGATAAGTGCAATTCCAAACTGTAATTATTACACAAATTATAAAACGGTAACTCCAGTTTTACAACACTTCCCCCCTTCTTGCAAGTATTTCGTCCCCGAAATATTTAACAATAAGAATAACTATATTCTAAAAGTGTCAACAACAATAATAACAATAGAAGGGGGTGGTTGAAACACTTTAAACAAATATCATGCAACCAATAATATAACGATAAAACTTGCCATCTCAATTATGTTGCAACAATCGCAACAGTTACATTAACAATAAGAAAAACTTATATGACACACACTATTTCCCACAAGTAATTTACACCAGGTTGCAACAAATGCAACAGTTATTCTAATAATAAGAAAAACAATAAATGTGGTCAACTATTTCAATGGTATTGCGACAATTGCAAGTTATTATAACAATAGAAAAAATTAGTATGACAAACAATACATGCTTTTAACTATTTCAAAAAAAAAAAAAAAAAAAATGTTCCCGGCATCGGAACCTGAAAATTTTAATTATGAATTGTGTATTCTCAACATGACTATCAGCAACACCAGATGCAAGGTTCCTTACAAAATTTGTTATATATTATTAAAGTGAAGATTACTTTCATTTGCAGTAATAACAATATAGCTTAAATGTTGTTTTAGTAAATAATACTCCCTTACCAAAATACATCCATACAATGCTGCAAAAACACATTCACTCAAAAATTACACTCATTACCTTACTAATGCACATTCTCCTTATTCGACACTTTCATAACCACACTCTTCATTCTCTTGGATTCAGTATCTTTCATACATGTCTCCCACAACTCTTCAAACTCACCTATACTGTACATTCCGGACACTTTAACATTCTCGTTAACTCTCTCCCCAAACCTCCTCTTCCTCAATCTTACAATCTCACTCTCTCTCTCCTTCAACTTTCGCTCTAATCTTTCAATGTAACCTCCAAACCTTTCATTCTGACTCTTTAATTCCTGCTCCAAACTCATAATTCTTGCATTCAACTCAAATGTTTCATTAAAATTATCTGTTTGTGTACACATATTGCAAGTAATATTAGTAGTCTGTATGCATACATCATTTGTAGAAAAACATAAATCAAAATAGTCATTTTCATCATAATCGGGTACAAAATTACACTCGTTCTCATATAGCTCACTCAACTCGCACGCATGCTTCAGTATATCCTCACTCACAATAGCTTCTTCTTTGCACTGCTCCTGCTCTTCCTTCTGCTCCAAACCTGTCTTCATCACACACTCCTCTTCTTTGATTACACACTCCTCTTCTTTGATTACACACTCCTCTTCTTTGACTACACACACACATTCTTCTTCTTTTTCCATGTTCTCCTCTGGTTTGCCCAAACGCACACATTCCTCTTGTATAATCCTCACATCACATGATCCTACACCGAATCTCACTCTGTATGGTGTTTTTGATATTTTGATGTAATCCTCATCTTTAATATCCTGGGGAAAAACTTGCCTTCTCATTTCATGTTTCTGGGATCCTTTCCAGTGACCTTGCATCTGTCTCATGGTTAGAGATCTGTAGCCACAAATTAAACAAGTAAAAGGGATGTCCTCTGCTGGCACGTGAGCATTAATATAGTGGGTTGATGCGCTTCTTCTATTTTTGCAGGTGTATTTGCATTTCGAACACTGGAATTTAGTTTTGTTATAAAAGCCGTCTTGCATTGGTCCGGTTCATCCAGCTCTATTTGCCAGTAACCACTCTGTAGGTCCATAGTTGAAAATACTGATGCAGACGACAGACAATCAAGGCACATGTCGATACGTGGTAGTGGATATGCATCCTTTACAGTGCAATCATTAAGTTTTCGAAAGTCAATACACCATCTGACGGAACCGTCTTTTTTCCTTACAAGTACCACTGGAGACGCCCATGCAGATTTTGATGGTTGTATGGTGCCATTCTCTAATTGTTCCTTCAAATACTTTTCCTCCTCCCCCTCAAAACCTTTAAGTGTTCGTCACATGGGTTGACGGATAGGAGCTGCCCCTGCTGTCTCAATCTTATGCTTTATTATAGACCAGTTGCCAAGTTCCATTTTATTCCTAGCAAAGGTATCTGCGTTTTATGAAGGATTTCAGCAAGCTGGTTTTTGAATCCATTGTTGTTAATATTTGAACAGCTTCTCGTATACAAGTCAAGGAGATGGTCCGGAACACCTGAGCATTCGGCCTTTTGCTTCTTGTTTGGATCATCTTCTTGATTTTGATTATTCCAAGCATCTGGAATTATTGGTTTGTCAGGAACACTCTCTCCTATGAGTCGATGTTTCTTAATATCAACTGCCATATTGTCTTCCAAGTTCTTATGTTTTTGCTTCAAACTCTCAATAACATAGTCCCACGGATCATTTGTTTTATCAAAAACTTTTTCATATTTGATAACTGAGTGTAGTTCTCCAAGTAAATAGTTTTTCTGCAACTTCACTGGAAAAGTATCTAAATTTAAAATTCTAACTGGAATTTGCTTCTTAAATGGATCTACAAGGGAATGTGAAATGATAATATTCCGGTTGTCTTCCACCACTGGTTTCAAAGAAGAATATCGTGTTTCAATGTTTTCAGCGTTTTCGCTTCTGCCCATGATAACCACTTCCGACGCCGCTGGAATGGTTACGGTCTCATCCACCACACGTCGAGAAATGCTGTCACTAGCTCTAGTAACATCACAGGTGATCCAATTTCCATTAAA
Organism: Tegillarca granosa; assembly: GCA_029721355.1. Lineage (NCBI taxonomy): Eukaryota > Metazoa > Mollusca > Bivalvia > Arcoida > Arcidae > Tegillarca > Tegillarca granosa. Next base: position 9,497,680 of record CM056607.1, read on the forward strand.
TTCTACACCTCTTTTAGTACTGATGATAAGATCCTTTTCGTCTATTACATCGCAACCAAGTAATAGATGGTCTCTTATCGGTGCAACATACACACTCCAATTAAATGACTCAGATCCGATAGTGAGTTTCAATTCTGCCAGTCCTTGTGTTGTCATTCGCTTACCCGCTTCAGCAACAACCAAACAGGTGGGAGCTTGCTTAAGCACTGGTCTTATCTCGTCTGGTATATCATAAAACACTTTTTCATTGATGACAGTTACTTCTGCTCCAGTGTCTACAGCTTTCACTTCCAGCCCTTCAACCAACATTGGCAACTTCATAGTCACTGCCTGCACCCTGTCCAATACCAGTTCTCTGAAGGCCCCCTTCACTGGTTCCTTGGCAACAGGTTTATGAAATAATTTTGTTAATATACCATCATCTACTAATTCCTCATCAATACATTCCTTAACACGACTGAATTTATTCCTGATCTCACTAACAGCATCTTCCATCAAATTTATTGGTGTCACTTTGTTATATTCTTCTTTGACATCAGAGTTCAAGTTTCCAGTTTCATAATTCACAACTGTCTCCTTTTTAACATCTTCAAGGGCTAAGACTTGGCCGTTAGGCTCAGCCCTGTCTCGTTTAACTGTGTCTTTTGTTGAGTTGTTGGGGAAGAACAGTGATTTTGTTGTACCCCAGGTGTTCTTTCTTGTCCAGATTTACCATTTCTCTGATTGGGACGATTTGGACACTCTTGACTTATGTGTCCTTCTTGTTTACAGGCATAGCAGATAATACCCGGTTTCTTCTCATGATTTTTGGGGTTCAGGTCTTTGAATGGCCTCTTTTGTTCTTGTAAAAAGTTTTTACATGTGCTCACTACGGTATCCTTAATAGCCTTGTTAACAGATTGAGTAACTTCCTTCGTTATGTTTGTGGTGATATCTCTGCCAAACTGTTGTAACCTTTCTTCAGTAACAAACCGCTTTTGTTGTACACGTCGTGTGTCAGTGATTTCTTGATGAGGCTCATTAGTCAATTTATCTATGACTGCACGGCGTACATGATTTTTACTTTTGAGCCCTCTTTAACAAGATTTGTGCCAGGACAGCAGATTGACAGCTTCTTCTATTGTTGTGGGTTGTCTAATTATCACATACTCTTATTGGTAACACCGTTTAACAGGTGCTCCACACTGAGGCTATTCAGTAATGTAGTACTAATACCAGGATAGGCTTTCCTAACCATATAGGTCACTCTAGCAGAATACTCGGTGTAGCATTCTCTATCTAATTGTTTAATTTGTTCAAGAACTTTTCTGTATTGGGCTGGAAGCATGTGATCCCCAAAACGTCTCTCCATTTCTTGGCACAGCATTTTAATGTTTGATCTGATATAATATGGCAACTGTGCTGCAAATGTCTGTGCTTCATCTTTAAGACATAAAATCAACTCTTCTGCTTGTCTTTCAGGATCCCAACCATATCGGTTAACTATGATTTTAAAAGGAACTATAAAGCTTTCCCAGTTACTCTTTCCATTGTAAATTGGTAATCTAGAGCGTGGTTCATCAAAGGTTCTAACGGTAGAATCAGATCTCATTCTTGAGGATGACGCTATGTTGCCTTGGCTGGGAAACGGTATTACATTACCATGTCTGTAGATCCCTTGATTTATTCTTGGAATTGGCTGATCCAGTTGGCATTGATCTATACCTGTTTAATGCCTGAAGTGATCTAACTGATCTGTATTATGTCCCAGTTGCTCTCCTGTATTGGTACATGTACTATAAATGATCCTTTGATCTACATGCCTTGGATAATTATGTTGATCTATATTAGGTTGAACATCTTGTTGAAATTTTCTGAACAGATCACTTTGACCTCTAAGTCTGTGTAGATCACTTTTATATGTATGTCTGAATGGATCACATTGACCTCTATGTATGTCTTGATTACGTTGATCTGTAGGTCTGAATGGATCACATTGACCTCTATGTCTGTCTTGATCACATTGATCTGTATGTCTGAATGGATCACATTGACCTCTAAGTATGTCTTGGTCACGTTGATCTGTAGGTCTGAATGGATCACATTGACCTCTACATCTGTCTTGGTCACGTTGATCTGTAGGTCTGAATGGATCACATTGACCTCTATATCTGTCTTGGTCATGTTGATCTGTAGGTCTGAATGGATCACATTGACCTCTATATCTGTCCTGGTCATGTTGATCTGTAGCTCTGAATGGATCAAATTGACCTCTATATCTGTCTTGGTCACGTTGATCTGTAGGTCTGAATGGATTACATTGACCTCTATATCTGTCTTGGTCATGTTGATCTGTAGGTCTGAATGGATCACATTGACCTCTATATCTGTCTTGGTCATGTTGATCTGTAGGTCTGAATGGATCACATTGACCTCTATATCTGTCTTGGTCATGTTGATCTGTAGGTCTGAATGGATCACATTGACCTCTAAGTATGTCTTGGTCACGTTGTTTTGTAGGTCTGAATGGATCACATTGACCTCTATATCTGTCTTGGTCACGTTGATCTGTAGGTCTGAAAGGATCACATTGACCTCTAAGTATGTCTTGGTCACGTTGATCTGTAGGTCTGAATGGATCACATTGACCTCTATATCTGTCTTGGTCACGTTGATCTGTAGGTCTGAATGGATCACATTGACCTCTATATCTGTCTTGGTCACGTTGATCTGTATGTCGGTGTGTTCCAGTAGAAGCCTGGTAAATATTAGGGTATGGTATAGATGTAATTGGATTTTCAGTGGTTGATGTGTTCGTGTTAACATCATCCGCTGTATTTTGTAATGATGTTCCTTGTTGAGCATTATCGACACCACGAGATTACGCAACACTGGAAATGCATGTTGACACTGCCCAGGTAAGACTAGTAGAAGAATTTACTGGTGATGAAATCCCCATTACACTAGGAACCCTTTCCGGAACACTTAGAGCAACACTAGCCATGCTTAAAGTAACACAACAACTCCTACATGCATTATCATATAGTTACGAAACTTTGTACCTTTTTAAATTTAAATTTTAACAATTGAAATGTTTTAAAATAATGTTTATTGTCAATATTAATGCAAAAACTTTGCACAAGCAAACTGAATAATGCCCGTTAGCAAAAATTTATTTTACATTCATCTTGACAATGAACATCATTTTAAAGCATTTCAATTGTTAAATAAAACAGTTCAATTGTTATATTTTCGTAAAAAGTTCTTTTTTAAAAATATTCATTGAATTCGATACTCAAAAATATGTATTCATACACGGAGTCACGTGATTTTTGTGATTAGTGTTGATTCATAATGAGAGAAATAAAGAAACCTGAAACCTACAAAATAGACAGGTAATATTAGAAATGTATTTGTTAAGATTGCGCAGAAGCGTCAAAATATGTCATATGTGCAAGTTGGTATTTTTTAACTGTTAACATTTAAAACTTCCTTGTTGCAAGATAATAAACATTTTTCTTAAGTCAACCTCTAAGATTATAAAATTTGTGAAGGACTTTTTTTTACAGAAAACCCTCGATAGGCGCCTGATCGCAGATAAAATCTCTATACCTTTTATCTTAAATGTTTAAGTTGTATCATAAAACACTCTAAAGTAAAAGATATAATTATGTAGAAATGTTTATTTCCTGCGTTTTGCTTTAAGTGCAATTTATTTAGTTCTTTTTACTAATCATGTGATATTCATTTCCGATAAAATGTTGCAAGATTTTTTAAAATCAAAATACATGTATCAGATAAATAATAAAGCCTGTATTTTTCTCTTATACAGACTTCAGAAAGTTATAAAGGATATCCTTTAAATGGGGTTTCAGGATAGTGAACAGACAATAGGGATAAAAAAAATATCTTCGTCCCGTAAGCGTCTGAAATTAAACAAACAAATAAATAAATAAATAAAATAAATTTTAATATTTAAAATTGAAACAGCAAATTGAATGTGCTTGTTGTAGATTTGAAGAGTTAGTTTAAACAATATTTTATTCATAAATATATAATTACAAATTAGTAAATAAACATATATGACTCTTACATAGGATTCGGGAACAAGCCAGATGCTTATATTAACCGTCTCCATTTGAACAGTTAACTATAAGGATAGACAGCAACAAGTTGTGTATGGCAAAGTAAGTCACTTACAATAACTTTACCGTTTGATAAAGTAGCCTTTTAGCGGTATGAGCTTCGAGTAAGTGAACTATACTTTTAATCGCATCAGCATTATTACAGGAAAAAAAATAAGTCTGATCTCCAATTAACAAAATTATGTACAACTACGAAACATTTAATATTTCGACACACACACACACACACACACACACACACACACACACACACTTAAGTTATAAATTGAAATGACTTGAGAAAATATGGCTGGAGGAGTGACGCAATATTGTTTACGCGTCACTCAAGATTCTTTCAATGATCTTTTATTGGAGGGTGGATGAAACCAGCATGTCGACAGCAAACAACCGACCTTAATTTAATCTGTATGTTGTAAGAATTTGTCAGAGTGAGGTTTGAAAGCTAAGCATTGAGAGGCACTGTGATCTGTAGGTCCAGTACTTAAACCATCTTACCATCAAGGCATCCAGAAATAAGATCTTTTTACGATGTTCTATGAATGTTTTCTTGCGGCTCTTTCAAATAGCCACGAAACTTGTTTATTCATTGCCTTCAAACCACATATCAAAATTATCGTAATATCTGAATATATGAATCTGCAATATACGAATATACATCCACTTTATATTTTCAAAGATAATCGACACAATTTAGCATTCCTTAGCAGCCATCACCTTGACCTTTAAACCTATGACCTTGAAGTATATATAAAAATGATAGTCATATCAATACCTACAATATTCTAATATACATGCCCATACAAAAGTTAACAGGTTTTAAGATAATTACCAGTTTTTGTATTGAAATATAATAAATATATGTCATAATCACATTTAAAAAAGTTTCCATGAAAGTATAAAAATGAAAAAGTAAATTTTAGTTTATGACCAGTGATTGTGGTTTTTCATGTTTTTGTTGTTTTAATTGATCTTCTTGCCTGACGCTAATTGGGCTTTGGTGGCCGAGTGGTCCAAAGCACGTGCTTACGGATCACAGAGCATCTCACCTGCCTGGGTTCGTATCCCACTCGGGACAGATCCTAGTGTGAGAAAGTTTTGTCAGTTCGCTTGCCTAAGGTCGGTGGTTTTTCTCCGGGCACTCCGGTTTCCTCCACCATCCCAGAACTGACCGCCTCGAAATAAGTGAAAGATTATTGACTGCGGCGTAAAACACCATTACTCCACTCTCCACTTGCCTGATGCTTACAATTTGAGCTAAAATTTTGCTTTCTCCTATTTTAACTATACCATTATTACACAAAGACTTGTTTTCCTAGGCTTGGTAACCCTCTAAGGTCTAAACCTGAATTACATCAGAATGTGCTAACTTGTCAAACACCAGGTTATTCAATTTGAATAACTTATTGTCTTTTATATGTATATGCTAATTTTTTATATTTCAGTATTCAATACTGCAAAGGTTGCAAAAACTCAAAGAATTAAAGTAGTATGTAGTAGAGTGAGGTAAACAAAAGAATCTGGTCAGACTTCTACATACTGAACATCATAAATACGATCAAGCTGAGATTTACATACTTAGTTTTGACACACTATTTTGACAATATATAGCATTTTCAAATACAAACACATGGCAAAGTTAATTATTATGTCCACCATTTGCCAGTGAAAAGTAAACAACATACAGCATTTATATTCAAAAATATACTGGCATACAGAATAATTTATGCAATTTTTCTATGCTAATTTAACCCAATGCTGATTACTTGCAAAAATATTCCAAAAAATGTAATCAAGCTTGTTTTTTTTTTTTATAAAAAACAACCTACCGTGATAGGAATATCTGTTTGTACTGTCTTAACAAACCCAAATATGGTGAAGTGTTGTTAAAGTAGAGGTAACTGTATTGGTAATACAGTAAAGAAAACGTTAGTACCATAAGAATTTTTTATAGTAGAGAAATCTGTATTTCACAAAATGTTCTGTTTCAAAGAAATCGGCAAAATTAAGGAACAGTAGTGTAACTTATGATTTAATGCAGAAGTTGTCAAGTTAGATCATCATATCTTAACAGAAAAAGGCTCTTATATACATGTGTATTTATGAAAAAATTTCAAACATAAAAATGATAAAACACAAAATATATAACATGCAATTTTAATTGTGTAAAAGTATAAAAATACAAAAATAAACTTTCTGTAATAAATTATTTTTTCCTTAAAAAAACAAATAGTGATTTGGTCACAGTTCAGCTGTTCCATTTCACTTCTGACAATCATAATGCTGTATATAACTATATATATATATATATATATATATATATATATATATATATATATATATATATATATATATATAATTTTGCTTGTGGAGGTATCATGGAAATAATACTATGACTTAATTCTAACCAACATAGTGGATCATTTGTGTTGTTTCGTAAGTTTCTGAATAAAGATGGCTCCTGTATTTTCTAAACCATTTAACAGTTCTGGTGTGTTTGTTGAAGGTACTGACACTGCAAAATAATTCTGAAAAAAGAGTCACTGATACATGAAAAATTAAACTCATTATTTGTTTACATCAATTAATAATCAACTTTTTATACCATTAATGTATTTCTGTATTTAATAAAAGTTGTCAAAGTGTTAATCAGGATAAAACCATTACAAAGAACCATTTGTGTTATACCCAAGTCAAACAATTTTACATATTTTTTGTATGTAGGTTCTGTGAATGTTAAAAGAAACCACTGTGCATACAGAAAACCAACTTTGAAAAACGATCTAATAAACATTTTTCAAAAGAATAGGGGGAAACAAAATGTTGTGATAAAAGCAGCATAAATTTGTTGTATTACATAAAGTGGACAGATAGTATTATGTATGTTCTCTTTAAGTTTCTTTTGGAGATCATGGTGTGTTCCATTAAAACTGATAAAAGTTCTTGGAAGGCAATACATGTAGTAAGTACCCTTAAAATTTCTTCTGCAGATCAAAGTGCATTCCCTTAAGTATATTGAGCAAATCTAATAATGTCCCCCAAATTTAAGTTTGGTGTCAGATCAAAAGAGATTGCTTACCAGATAGGTTTTTAAAGGGAGTACAGTTTTCTTCATGCTAGCATTAAATGCCCCCGTATTGATGAAACTTAAAAAAACTTCATTGGAGGGAAAACAGACTGAGTAACATAACCTACTCCAGTCTTTTAGGAGATGCTTGGTCTTTTTCAGTGTTTATATTAAAGAGTTATTGTATTCACATCCCAATCAAGATTTCACTTTTAGGTAGTCAATTATGTATATAAAGGACACCAGCTGAGTGCCTTAAATAAACCATTAGTATCCAAAATATCTGGCTTTCTTACACTAGAATCTTTTATAAAAAATTATATCAAAATTGAATCTAGACAACCGTTTAGGTGTTACCACCAAGGTCATATCCAGAAAATACCTGCAATTGTATCATGATTGTCTAAGATAGTCTTACCTGATATTTTGTTTTAATCAATGCTGCATTAGTTCCAAATTTTGTATGAGAAGTAATATTTAAATAGTCAGGGTAACTTAATGTCAGGTTAGCCTAAAAATATAGGTAAACATGATGTATTTAAATACAAAGCCCTGACATATTGCTACAAGCAACCATTTACAATCATGTTAACAGGTAAAAGATGTACATGTACATAACTTCAGTAGTGACAAAAAGTTCCATCATAAGGAATATTAACTGTTTATAGACAGACAGGCCAAAAGAAGTATGTTTCAAAAACAGAAGGCTATACAAAGTTACATAAACTTTTCAGAAGCGTATGAATGGAAGACTAGGTTGGTACTTCTAGGCTTAGGCAAAAACCAAAGGGTTATAACAAACATATTACTAATATTATTTTATAAGGAGATAGACTTACAGATACACATAGATATTACAGACACTGAAATGCTGCAGCATCTTGAAAAATCTGCCAAATTAAAACCTTCCATATTTGAATGTGGTTTATTTATACTGTAGACAACCACTTTATATTCTAACTTCAGTCTAATAAATAGTTTGAAAAAACTGTATGACAAGATACTATGTTTCTGTCAAAGCAACTTTACAAATGTGTATCAAATATTTTCCCAAAGAAGAGTGGGTATGCTAAGGTGCCTCTATTGCCACTAAATACTGATCTTTGATTGCCTAAATACTGTCATACATCAAGAATATATCATGATAATTTTCTTAAAAATTGCTTTTTCTGTATTTGCTAAAAATACTCATATTAACAGGTAAATATTTAGATATTTAAGATAAATATTCAAAAATGATATAGCCTCACATAGCATACATTTGAGGGTGTCCCCACAAAGATCCACAAGTTTCATTCAAATATTTACCTGTGCAAAAAAATATCAATAGTATGCTAGGTGAGACTACAGGTTATAAATTATGTCACTTACAACACTGCCAGGGCATGGTGATACCCTGTACCGAGAATTATGACACTTAGTTTGACCTCTAGTAGAATTCCCAGTTACAAAGTTCTTTCCACCATAATATACAAATATCTGGCCATTTTCAGCTGCAGTAGAAGTTAAAAATATGATAAATATTAATGAAAATGAATAATGATTCAAAACATTTCATGAAAATAGCTTATCATCTCCGATTTAATTGAAAATGTTCATCTAGTCAGTCAATATGAATATTTTGATACAGCTAAGTGAATTTTTAAAGCCAGTGACTAAACATCCCCTAGCCTTGTAAGTTAAACATTGATGTAAATATTAAATAAAGATATATGTTGTAAAGCTTTTTGGGGAGTTCCTACTATGTATAATTAACTGCTGGAAAGACAAAACAACTTCAAGTAGTACTTTTTATTGGCTGATTGTTATGTTGCTTTATTTTGTATCAGCAATTATATAGCTATTTGTGACAGGAGCAAGAATTATTCTGACTTTTACAGAACAAGCTTGAATATGTGTGTGTTTCAGCGTATATGGAACGCCCGAATCACATTAATTACTTAATCTAGGATTCAGTTACTGAATCTAGGATTTACGCTACTGAATCTAGGATTCAGTACTCTAACTCCAATGAACGCTACTAAATTGATTTACTACTAAATGTGAATTCATCTCTATTTAAGTGACTAAATAGAATTTAGTAGAGAAAATCCTGGATTTAGTTGTCCGAAATGGAAATTAAGTACTAAATCTAGGATGAAGTAACTCCATCCCGGATTAACGCTACTAAATCACTGAAGTGTAGTTGTTACTATTTTTAGAACATACTTTTCAAAACGAGATGTGACATACAAGTTGATTGGTCAATTGTGAATTTCCTGTTTCTCTTGGCAGCGGTCAAACATTTTAACCGGAAATTGTTGAAATCTAAGAAGTCTTGAAGTTTTAGGTATTTTATGGGAATTAAGGACTTTCCATACATAGATAATATATATAAATATAAACAAAGAAATGATGTACAATAGCCATCGCTGGTTTCACACACGTACCTGGACAGATTCTGTTTGTCTTACAATCCAATTTATGTTAACACAGGGACATGACACCACGTTTTTATATCTTTCAAATATATGTCCGAAGGTATTAAAAAGACTTATTTTTTAAAGAAAGATATAAAAACTCGACAAGTCGCAGTTTCTGTAATCAATGCACGTAAAAAGGGATTATTCCTTTTTATTTTTCTATATTTATTTTTAAATAGAGCTTGAGTACGTGGTAAACCTATATGATGGACTGTAACCCGTAATCCTTTCTCCTGTTTTAAGACATTGTGATGGAAGGATAATATAATAAGATACAGTCGGGGTCCTAGACAAGCAAAATAATTTTATTTTTTATATAAATGTAGCAATATATTTTGCTGCTGATGCAAGTCTTTTACACAAGACAATCTGTTTCCCCAATATGTGCAGTGATTTCTACATGCTTTTATTGGTATCAGGTCAATTCGCCCCACGGTAAATTCGCCCCCACTTCTTGCAAATTCGCCCCCTTCAAATTCGCCCCACTTCTTGAAAATTCGCCCCCACTTCTTGAAAATTCACCCCTAACTTTTATTGAGATTTTACCTTTTTAAAACTGTTTTTATTATTATTAATTTTATTTTACCTCGAATATGCCAAATTAACACTGTTAACATATTATTTGTGCATTGCGTGTGTTGCAATTTATAACGAGTATTCATAATGCATTGACTGAATTCACACATAAGACAGCGATTACTTTAATAATTTATATTGAAATGGTGATTATCAAAAGTCCTTTGTACGATTATTGCTATTTACCTCTTACCACCAACTGTCCACATTTTCAACTTGGACAAATATATGGAACTATTAGACGGTATTAGACGATAGCTGTTGTATGGATAATATTTTTAATTAATCAATAAATACTTTTCTTAAGTGAAATACTCACTACCGTCTAGTAGCCTCCAGTATTTAGAGTTGAGTTGAGTAATGGTGTTTAACTCCCAAGTCAAAAATATTTCACTTATAATGAGCTATCATAATGCTGAGTGCTCAGTCGTGATCTTGGACCATACCTTGTCTGGATTCGAACTCACTACCTCCCACTTACGGCGCGATTACTCTGCCAACTGAGCTACCGCATTTAGACCTACTACCTTTGTCACTGATTGACAGGTTCCAGGGGGAATTTACTTTAGCACTTGTCATAAATCAACTCATAAGTCATTGCTACAAAATGAAGTTCAGAAAAAATGGGGCGATTTTGTACGTGGGGCAAATTTGTTGAAAGTGGGGGCGAATTTGCCCGAAGTGGAGGCGATTTTGAACGGGGGCGAATTTGACATGGGGGCGAATTTGTTAAAAGTGGGGGTGAATTTGACGGGGGCGAATTTACCGTGGGGCGAATTGACTTGCAATTCAGCTAAAAATAGGTTAATAACATTCTTTCAATTACTCCTTCACATTTCCCAAGACTGATCCAATTGATATAAGTGAAAAATATTATTTGTGTGAAAAACATTATTATTTTCTCTCAACTGTACCAAAACTGAAATCCTTATATTGCAAATAAGATTTGAAAATTAATTTTAAATATGACACTACTCAATATTTATAACAATATTGCTGGGTTGAAATATAAATGTTGACTTCACAGAATGGAAGCATTCATTATTTTGAAGTACATAATTATAAATCAATTTGACATTATTTTAATAAAGACAGAAAAATGGTAGAAAATCATAATGACACTTTTCAGTTACATTTAAAAATTATCAGAATATCAACATTAACTTCTCACAAATCATTTTGATTCACAAAAGACCCTAATTATTGCTTCAGTAGCCCTCAACTATCTATTCTTTGAAGATACAGAAATAGGAACTCTGTTTCACATATCAATGTTATTTAATTTCACTTAAAACAATTGATTTTTCAAAGATATAGATCTGACAATTATGAAATTGTTATGAAAATGGAAATGGGAAAAAGGTGTCTCTATCACTTGATTTTTCTGATGAAGAGTTTAAAGAAGCAGTTAGAAGTCTATATCAGAAACTTTCTGGAAAAACTTTTGAATTATATACCAACAGCCATAGCAGACAGCTGACCAGAGTACCCTTTAACTTAAATCACTTCAAAGATGTTAATTATCAAGGAACAGTTATCATTAAGATACAGGTATAATAGATAATCTTTGGATGTATAATTATAATTATATATTCCTTTTTGTAACATTCAAGTTTAACAGTCAAACTCACAGAATAATTAACTAATCATGAAAGAATCATTTAAAATGTAAACAGTTAAAAATAAACTTGTATTTCCACTTCTCTGCTAGTATGTTTCTTTAAAAACAAAAAAGTCAAAGGTAAAGGTAATGGCTTAATTTTTGACATTCTGTTTAGTAAAGTAGAAATGAACCAAACAATGTTGTTGCCCCTGAAATGTAAAAAAAAGTATAAATTTCATTTCCTGTAAAGTAAGTATATGATACATGTATGTTATATTTTAAATGCTAATTTTGTACAGAATATATTTACATTTTTACAATTGAGCTGATTCTAAAGGTCACTATATTGATGTACATTAATCAATCCTAGTTTTATTTAAATTCTAATTGAAGGATGACATTCCACCAGTTCAGTTACCAGTTATAAGCCAACCACAGTCCACCATATCCTCTTCATCCCATTCACTTGTTTTAAGCCAGTCATCACCTTCAAGCTTGCAGTCATTCCCTTTACGACCACCAGTCACAAGTCAGCCAACATTGTTAAGCCAACCATTAGTGTCATCCCAACCATTAGTGTCAGCTCAACTGTCAGCTCAACCATTAGTGTCAGCTCAACCGTTAGTTCCAGCCCAACCATCACCAATTACCCACCCTTTGGGAACTGAGACAGAATTAAACCAAACAATAGAAACAACAAATCAGAATGTATCAATTACCCAAGACCAGAGTATTGTTGTAAATGACCAGGGAAGTACACAACATCAAGATAGCTGGATTGCAACTGGCACACCTTCGGTAAAGTTTACTTTGAAACATTTACATTTAAAGTCAAGTAATTTCTTTCTTAAAATAAAAAAATGAATAAATAATAGTCCACTTAAAAGCTCATTTAAATATTATCCTATGGTCTCTTAATCAATGATACCTTTATTTATTTGACATAATCATGATATTATATATGTCTTTTTTTATTTTTGTCATAAACTTAATTTTTTAACACATTATGAAAAATTATTTCATTTATTTATTTTAATTTTAAATAGCGTTAATTAGTAAAATTCCAGAATATTGCTATCTTCACCCATTCAGCCAAAATATTTGTAATAAATAAATAGATAAATAAAAAATAAAAACAAGCTCTCTCCCTTTTAGTTAATTTGTATGTCCCTTTTTACTCAGTACAAAGTTAGCTAACCTAATTTCCAAATATAAAATATAACAATGATTATTATTGAATTCCTCTAAGGTTTTGATTAATAAATCATATACAAGTTTTTGAATTATATCATATTCCCAAATATTTGGCATGAATAATAACGAATAATAACGAACATGGTAACTTATTTTCTTAGAATTGTTTGTATATCAAAATCAAATTCATAAAAATCAAATAAAATAAGACTTAAGTTATACGATTATTGAATATGTTTCGTCCTTTTGGTGTTACAAATAGTAAATAGTTTCCAAGATAATTAGCAATTTCAGCCCTTTTATGCACCTATGACCTTGACCTTTGAACGTATGACCTTAAGTCATATAACAAAATGATCATCACTTCAATACCTACAATATTCTAATGTATATGCCTATACAAGAAGTTAATAGTTTTCAAGCTAATGCACAACTTTAGTTTTTATGAGCAAAAAATAACATTTCAGGGGCAACAACTCATACGTGCATTATCATATAATTATGAAACTTTGTATCTTTTTAAATTTTGTCATGCTGAACATTTTAACAATGTTTTAGATTATATATATCTTTAAAATTTGGAGAAAATAGCCTAAAACTGCAAAATTACAAACTAGGTCATGGCCTTGAACTTTGAACTTGACCCCATTTCAAAGGCCATTTCAAGAAAAATTCCATTTTTAAAAAGGCAAAACCACAAAATTTCAACCCAATGAATATTAATGATTATACAGTATATATTCAATGCAATTAAAGCAAAAAAGGAGAAATCAGATAATGATTGAAATTTGTCTGTTGACTAATGATTATGATAGATAATCAAGACTGGTTTAAACTTTTTTCAGGCCGATGTAGGAACCTTCCACACGAAACTTGGTTCCAATTCGCCCAGTGGTTTTAGAGGAAAAGTTTTTTTTAATAAATATTACACCTAATTTGCATATTTCTTTAAAAGTGGGTCAATAAAAATTTTCTCAGAAATAAAACATTATATATTTTGAATCCCACACAGTATACTTTCTATATTGAACATTTGAGAAATGGATCCACAATGGCCATTTAAGTGTTTTTTCTATTTATAGTAACAGTGGCCATCTTGGATTTCAGGCAGGGTTGCCTGGTACAAACTTTAGTCTAACACACCTAGGGATCTTCCACACCAAATATAATTCTAGTTGGCCCAGTGGTTTCAGAGGAGAAGATTTTCAAAGAATTGATTAAATATTACACCTCATTTGCATAATTTGTAAAAATTCGGGTCAACGAAAAAATTCTCAGAAAAACCCATTATATATGTTGAATGCCCTGGTATCTACTCTCTACATTTCAAATTTGAACAAAAACGGTTAAAAATGACTCAACAATAGCTATTTATGTGTTTTTGCTATTTATAGTAACAGCTGCCATCTTGGATGTCGGGCAGGGTCTCCTGGTATAAACTTTAGTCTACTCCACCTAAGGACCTTCCACACCGAATTTGGTCCCAATTGGCCCAGTGGTGCCAGTTGAGCTAAAAAGCATTTCATAAATACTTTCCTTTATTTTACACATCTAAATTTCATTTTCATAGTCAACAATAGTTCACTTTCTAATACATACTTTAAAAAAACCTTTTACATGTACAAGTGAATTTCATTATAATGTACTGGTTTTATTTGTCAAATTACATGTAGGGGATTATGTGGCCAAGTGGCTGACAGATCATAGCGCCGCTCACTGCCTAAGTTTGAATCCCATTCAGGACAGATCCTACTGTGAGAAAGTTTGTCAGTTCCCTTGCAGAAGGTTGGTGGCTTTTCTCTGGGCACTGGCTTCCTCCTCCACCAGACTACTTTGTAACAAATGTTTTATAGAGGCTGTTGAAACAGAATTGATTAAAGGAATATTTTCTTCATAAATACACTTCTTTACTAAGGAAAATTAAAAGAAATTGGATCAAACTACCATATATCAGGAATTTTTCACTTAGTTTCACAATTTTTAAGTAATTTTTTGTCATGTGTAATTTTCATGATATGGGTCTATCAGCTTAAAAAATTCCCATTGCACTGAGCTAATTTAATGTCAAGTAATGCAGGTTAAATTTTTGCTAAGGGAAATTTTCACAATATTTTTTTCTGCAAAAATAGCAAAAATAAGCCATACACAAAAAATTCCTGATATATTGGCCCATAAGTGTTTGTCAAATGTTTTTTTCTAAATATTTCTTTTACTCAAAAATTTCTTCATAAAAATATCAGATTTAATTCAGAATCACTGACCCAACCAAATTCTATTTTTTGATACAAAAAAAAATCTTCACTGAATTGTTTTGTACATAGAGCAGATTTTTGAAAAAAAAAAAAAAAAAAAAAAAAAACAAAACAAATATATAATATAAATATAAAAAACACAATATAAAATCTTTGCAATGAATTTCAAAATTCTGAACATAATATGTGACATAAAAGGGTCCAAATTTTCCCAATCTGAAAGGTGAAAGGTAGTTTTTAAAAACTATAGCAAAATCACTGGATTCTATTGGGTCTTTCCTTTGGTGTAGAATTTAAAAGATTAATGAAAAGAAATTGATGTCCAAAGATGCAATAGATACAGTTTAAAACAAGAGGCCCAATAGGGCCTGTGATGCTCAACTGGCTGCATATGTAAGACAATGTTTGTTTTTGATTGAAATGCTGTTTAACGTTCAACTCAAGAATATTTCACTTATATGGAGACTGTCAATTTTGGAAATGGTGGAGGACACTGGATTATAGGAGAAAACCACAACCAAGCAGCAAGTTTACTGACAAACTTTCAAAGATGAAGTGCTAGCCCACTTGGCATTAATGCACAATGTCAGGGGTGAAAGGTGCTGTGATTCGTAACATCGAATGTTTAAGACCACACAGCCACTGTGGTGCCTTTAAGACAATGTGATGTGGTTACCATAATTGGTTCATCAGCTTAAGATGGGAAATAAATTGAGCTTATGACCATTTTTGCTTCAATGAAGCCTACTTTGCAACACACACATGCAGGCATGCTTCACTATGCCATAAACTCAGCTTGGTTTAGCCAGTTGAGCTTAGAATAGATCCACAATGGCTATTTTATATATATATATATATATATATATCTAGTAACAACAGGCATCTTAGACTGGTTCAAACTTTTTTTAAGCCGACGTAGGAACCTTCCACAGGAAGTTTGGTTCCAATTCGCCCAGTGATTTTAGAGGAAAAGATTTACTAAATATTACACTTAATTTGCATATTTCTTGAAAATTGGGTCAATAAAAATTTTTTCAGAAAAGAATATCATATATTTTGAATCCCATACAGTACTTTCTATATTTAAAATTTGAGCTCAATTGGTGGAAAAAAAGATCAACAATGGTCTTTTTTTTTTCTATTTTTAGTTATGACGGCCATCTTGGATGTCAGGACGGGTTGCCTGGTACCACCTTTAGTCAGGCTGACATTTGGACCTTCCACACAAAATTTCATTCCACTTGGCCCAGTTGTTTCAGAGGAGAAGATTTTCAAAGATTTCACTAAATATTACACCTTAAGCATAATTCTTGAAAATTGGGTCAACGAAAAAGTTCTCATAAAAACCCTTTAAATATGTTGAATGCCCTGCTATCTACTCTCTACATTTCAAATTTGAACAAAAACGGTTAAAAAATGACTCAGCAATGGCTGTTTATGGGTTTTTGCTATTTAAAGTAACAGCGGCCATCTTGGATGTCGGGCGGGGTCGCCTGGTACAAACTTCGTTCTACCCCACCTAGGGACCTTCCACACCAAATTTGGTTCCAATTGGCCCAGTGGTTTCAGAGGAGAAGATTTTCAAAGAATTGATTAAATATTACACCTCATTTGCATAATTCGTAAAAATCGGGTCAACGAAAAATTTCTCATAAAAACCCGTTACATATGTTGAATGCCCCGCTATCTACTCTCTACATTTCAAATTTGAACAAAAACGGTTAAAAAATGACTCAGCAATGGCTATTTATGTGTTTTTGCTATTTATAGTAACAGCGGCCATCTTGGATGTCGGGTGGGGTTGCCTGGTACAAACTTCGTTCTACCCCACCTAGGGACCTTCCACACCAAATTTGGCTCCAATTGGCCCAGTGGTTTCAGAGGAGAAGATTTTCAAAGAATTGATTAAATATTACACCTCATTTGCATAATTCGTAAAAATCGGGTCAACGAAAAATTTCTCATAAAAACCCGTTACATATGTTGAATGCCCCGCTATCTACTCTCTACATTTCAAATTTGAACAAAAACGGTTAAAAAATGACTCAGCAATGGCTATTTATGTGTTTTTGCTATTTATAGAAACAGCGGCCATCTTGGATGTTGGGCGGGGTCGCCTGGTACAAACTTCGTTCTACCCCACCTAGGGACCTTCCACACCAAATTTGGTTCCAATTGGCCCAGTGGTTTCAGAGGAGAAGATTTTCAAAGAATTGATTAAATATTACACCTCATTTGCATAATTCGTAAAAATCGGGTCAACGAAAAATTTCTCATAAAAACCTGTTACATATGTGGAATGCCCTGCTATCTACTCTCTACATTTCAAATTTGAACAAAAACGGTTAAAAAATGACTCAGCAATGGCTATTTATGGGTTTTTGCTATTTATAGTAACAGCGGCCATCTTGGATGTCTGGCGGGGTCGCCTGGTACAAACTTCGTTCTACGCCACCTAGGGACCTTCCACACCAAATTTGGTTCCAATTGGCCCAGTGGTTTCAGAGGAGAAGATTTTCAAAGAATTGATTAAATATTACACCTCATTTGCATAATTCGTAAAAATCGGGTCAACGAAAAATTTCTCATAAAAACCCGTTACATATGTTGAATGCCCCGCTATCTACTCTCTACATTTCAAATTTGAACAAAAACGGTTAAAAAATGACTCAGCAATGGCTATTTATGTGTTTTTGCTATTTATAGTAACAGCGGCCATCTTGGATGTCGGGCGGGGTCGCCTGGTACAAACTTCGTTCTACCCCACCTAGGGACCTTCCACACCAAATTTGGTTCCAATTGGCCCAGTGGTTTCAGAGGAGAAGATTTTCAAAGAATTGATTAAATATTACACCTCATTTGCATAATTCGTAAAAATCGGGTCAACGAAAAATTTCTCATAAAAACCCGTTACATATGTTGAATGCCCCGCTATCTACTCTCTACATTTCAAATTTGAACAAAAACGGTTAAAAAATGACTCAGCAATGGCTATTTATGTGTTTTTGCTATTTATAGTAACAGCGGCCATCTTGGATGTCGGGAGGGGTCGCCTGGTACAAACTTTGGTCTACCCCACCTAGGGACCTTCCACACCAAATTTGGTTCCAATTGGCCCAGTGGTTTCAGAGGAGAAGATTAAAGTTTACGCACGCACGCACGGACGCACGCAAAACCATGCCATAAGCTCAGCTGGCTATAGCCAGTTGAGCTAAAAATCTGATTAGTTAAAATATGGAGTTCTGTGCTCTAAATATGTATATGACATATGATATATGATAGTAGATCATTGTTAAAATGTTTTTGCTAATCCACAGAATTCAAATTAGCATATACAAACTGTAAAACTTCGCCATAAACATCCATTCCATGCATGCTGGAGTGCTTATGAACATCGATTGTCTCTTCCAACAGATGTAAGGAAGAAGCACTAAGAGGACAAGCTTCTCTTGGTTTCTGGAAGACCCTGCATTCAGTAATCAAATTTAGATCTGATATTACTTGATCAACTGCTTCATCTTGTATCTGCTCAATATTGCGGATGGCAGTATGAGAAGAGGCATCTCCTTCAACCAAAGATTGAAACCACATCATATTTGGGGTTTTGTTGTTCTCAGTTCGCACTTTATGGTTGTTGTGTGTAAGCCTCCATTCTTTCAAAGCTGCATCTATCCTTGGAGTAAATACATACTGCAGAACCCATCTTTGCGTGGCATCGTCAGATTTAAGGACACAATGTTCCTCCATATACAAAAAAAGTTTGTAGTAGAGATCTAACACCTTGCAAAATACATCTCGCCAGAGTCTCTCAATCCTCTGATTATGGACAGATGGTCCTGTAAGGAAAGATCCTCTATTTTCTCCATTGACAGACTGCATGAAACGGGCAACATCAGCAAATTCACTTCCATGGTCTGCCCTCACACGACTGGGAACACCATAGTTTTTCACAGCATCAATGAAAAAACAACCTGCTGCCTTTGAAGTATTTTGAGTGGATGCTCTAAGAAATGGAACAAGCCTTGAATGCCCATCAATACCACCATGTACTATCAAACCCCATCTAAAAAATAAATCAAAAAGTATTATCAATGTATTCATCTTTTCTTATTAAACATATAAAAAGTAGCGACTATACCCCCACCTTTGAACCATAGGGTTTACACATTCCAATAATAGTTTTAACAAATCTACTGCGAAGACATAAATCAAAAACCACTTCTACTGTCTGTTATTGTTTTACAAGTTGACACAACAGAATTATTATTACCAGCAAGTTGGTCAGCTTCAGACATTATTTTCAAAAACTAAACATAATACAAGGTGATTTTTTTTAAAAAAATTATTCCTATGTTAAAATCTGTTTTAAGAAATCACAAAGGCAAGTACACTATCAATTTCAGAATAAATAAATTAAAAAATATATCAGCCAATCTAGATCATTATTGACATACTGAAAAATGTATTTTTAAAAAATATAGTATTCTATCTTATAATCTAGTATTTTAAGAGAAGATTTGGGAAAGTGAAATGAAGTTTTTCCACTGGTAAACTTTCCTTATGCAACATCATCAGTTGAAATAATAACTTTTTCAAATTGGGACCCTGATCTCCAGATCTCAATTCTTAATCCGTAAAGAAAGATAACTCTTATAGTATATGTAGTTTCGCATTTGACTTTAGTTTCGTATATCAAGTAGCAATTTTTTCATTGTCAGAACATCTGTTATTTTTTTAATAAAGGAAATTAACTAACTTTTTTGTAATTAAAAAAATTATAAATGTTAATATACAATGAACAATCCGAATTTGAAGAATAGCTTTATATGACCTTGAACCATATATCAAAATGATCATTGTCACAATACCTACGATATTATAATATACATGCCTATAAAAAAAGTTAATAGTTTTCAAGATAATTAGCAATTTAAGACTTTTCTGCAGCTGTGACCTTGACCTTTCAATTTATGACCTTGATCCATATATCAAAATGATCGTCATGTCAATACCTACAATATTCTAATATACATGCCTATACAAAAAGATTAAAGTTTTCAAGCTAATGCACAATCTTAGTATTTATAAGCCAAAAATTTGTTACAGGGGCAACAACTCCTGCATGGATTATCATATAGTTACAAAACTTGGTACCTTTTTAAATTTTGTCATGCTGAACATTTTAACAATGTTTTGATTTTATATATCTCTTAATATTTGCAAGAAAATTGCCTAAAACTACATAAATCACAAAGTGGGCCATGACTTGATTTGTGACCTTGACCCTAATTCAAAGGTCATTTCAAGAAAAAGTCAATCTGAAAACCCCATGTTAATATCTGTTCAAATAGTCAAGTTATAACAATTTGAAGCTATTTTAGGAATTTATTAAATTTCAACACAAAAACATGTTACCCATTTTTTGACCAAATTTCACGAAACGAACAAACTATACTTAAGACCCTAGAGAAGCCAAATATCACATCAGATTTTTTCTCCCATCATTGGTTTCAGAGAAGAAGATTTTTAAAGATTTTTGCACCCCTTAGGTCACTTGACCTAGTTCTAGTAGCCATAGAAATGCCATGAACAAATCTGAATTGCACCTGCCCATATATGCTTCTGACCAAGTATCATTTAAATCTGTGCAGCAGTTTTGGAGGAGAAGTCAAAATTAGGTGTTAAGGACAAATGCACACATGCCATAAGCTCACATGACCTTTAGGTCTGGTGAGCTAAAAACAGAGAAATTGCAACAGAGGACAAGAACTAAAATACAAACAAAAGCTTAATTTCAAGGGGTTTTTTTTAGATAACAGCTATTGTGAATAAATTGATTTGACCTTTGCTTGGTTTTTGAATTTTCAATTACAAGCTATATTTTTCTCGCCAAGATATGGGGAAAGTGAAATTGTTCTGTGGGAGAGTGGATTTTTGTCGTGACTTTCTTGTGGAAAGATAGTCAAGGAAAAATCTTAGAGCACTGTGAACTTAACATGTAAATAAGCAACATGCAAAATACATGTATTTGTCAGTATCTTTCGAAATTTTTATTCAAAATTAAATGCAGACAATTTTTTTAATATACTGAAACAATTTAAGTCTCACTTGACCCTATAATGTATTTATTTAATTTTGACAACATTTTGAATTTAGTATCATTATATTTTTAAACTTACTATGTTTTCAACAACCTTATCCACAAAAGTGCCCTAAGATTATGTCCAGACATGGTATATGGAAACAGACATAGTTAAGATTTGATGGAGTAATTACTTAATTTTTATTTAAGGAATCCTAACCAATTTTTTACCTTATGAGGGAATGATGTGTATCTAAATGCCAAACAGAATTGGCAGTTGGAACACTGTACTTTCTGCGTTGAATAGTTGATGACCATCTCAAAGCAGTTCCACATGGGTCGATTCTTGATAGAATATCACGACATTTCTGTCTTTTGACATTAATTCCATTGGATTTGAGATAAGCACGGACCTCATCTGCTCCTAAAACACAATAAGAAACAAAAATCAATGTGTAAATGTTAGTAAAAACATACAGATGCAGCTGCATGTATATAAAAATAAGAAATATTTATTTACGGTATGGAAAAGAAAATTCTAGTTATGGTAAATGAAAAAAAAATAAACAAATAAATAACAAAAGGTCCATTGGCCTTTACGCTCACCTGAAGATTTGTCCAATATTGTTTGCAAAGTGCAATAGACAATATATGAAGTATGGAAACTTTAATATTTTTCTCAAGTTAAGAACTCCAACAAAACTTAATCAGAAATATATCCACTCACAATTCATTTATGATATGCATGAAGTAACTGTAGTGAAATGAATAATTTCCAAATCATTTATCCATTTCAGTGTACTTATGCAGCTATGTCCTTGACCTTTGAACATATATGACCTCAAACCATATACGATTGTCATGTCAATATCTACAATATTCTAATATAACTGCCTATGCATGAAATTAATAGCTTTCAAAATAATTAATAATTTTAGTATTCCTATGTTGACAGACCTTGACCTTTGAACATATAACCTTGAACCATATATATACATGCCTATACAAAAAGTAAATTATTTTCAAGATAATTAGAAATTTAAGTCTTCTTTTGCGGCTGTGACCTTGACCTTTCAACATATGACCTTAAACCATATATCAAAATGATCGTTGTCGTAATACCTACAATATTCTAATATACGTGCCTATACAAAAAGTAAATAGTTTTCAAGATAATTAGCAATTTAAGTCTTTTCTGCAGCTGTGACCTTGACCTTTCAATGTATGACCTTGAACCATATATCAAAATGATTGTCATGTCAATACCTACAATATTCTAATATACATGCCTATACAAAAAGTAAAGAGTTTTCAAGATTATTAGCAATTTAAGTCTTCTTCTGCAGCTGACCTTGACCTGTCAACAAATGACCTTGTACCATATATTAAATGATTGTCATGTCAATACCTACAACATTCTAATATACATGCCTATACAAAAAGTTAATAGTTTTCAAGATATAGTGACAAATATATAATTTTTAGCATTTGCTCAGGTGAGCTAAAATTCAAAATTAAAAAAAAATAAAATAAAATAAAAAGCTGCATTGTGTTTTCCCAGAAAAGATTGAAATGGTGCTGATCTACTTAATTATGTTCCTAATGAATAATGTTACATTTGGTTCAAGGATAAAAGGGCAAATAAATATAAAAAAAGCAGTAATTCCCCAGCAAGATGTAGACCTGTGGGATCTAATTTTAGAACATGGTTATATCATAAAAAAAACTGTGATGTGTAAACACAACTTACAAACCCGCGAACTATAATAAAATTAACACAGAATTTCAATAAATTGGCAAATAAAATCAGTGCCAAACACTTGAAAATTAATTATGGACAATGCAAGTTATAAGATGTATATCTTTTTAGAAAATAAAAAAAATTCAGAAAACTGAAAATTTAATGCAGCTTTAAGGAAATTTGGCAGTCATGAATTAAATAATCAAAATTATTCGACTTCCATTCTAATTTTGCCACTTCGGCTTAAATCAATTCAATGCCCAAACTCTTGTCAGGTGTGACATTCAAATTTAAAGGCCACCAAAGATCCAAATACAAGTTAAATTACATATACAGTAATGATTACCATGTCAATACTTACAATTTTCTAATATACATGCCTTTACAAAAAGTCAATAGTTTTCAAGATAATGACCTTGAACATATGACCTTGAACCATATATCAAATGTAGCTATGTCAATACCTACAATATTTTTAATATACATTTCTAAACAAAAAGTTAATAGTTTTCAAGATAATTAACAATTTCAGTCTTTTTTTGCTGCTATGACCTTGACCTTTGGATGTTTGAATGTATGACCTTGAACCATGAATCAAAATGATCGTCATGACAGGGCTCCAAGTAGCAAGTAAATTACTCGCATATGGAGCTAAAAATCAAATTTGGTTACTAAATTTATGATGTACTTGCCAAATAGTAAACAAAAATATACAGGTTGCGACAAAAATTTTATTTTTTGTTCTGAAAACTATGTACAATCTCTTAGGTACCCAAACCTAAACAACACAAAAAAAATTTTATTTTGAATACCTCGGCAGAGAGTGTGTGATTTTGTACCTGCTTATAGCCCCTGCTCTATTCTCAGGGACCCTGATAATGTTAAACTTATGCAGATCATATGAACGCTTTTAACTTATGACAATATTCTTGTTAATATAACAAATGTAGGAAGTGTGTGACATGTTGCATTTCTTGTTGATCCAGATTTTAGTATCAACCTGAATCATGTGACCAGCTTCAAATTCAGGGCATAACAAAAATAACGACAATGATCGACTACATGGTGATAATAATAATGTTCATAATTTAACTATTTCACATATATGTTCAAGCTGATACCTGTACCAAAAAATTTAATTGTTTTAAATGAATACATTAAATGAAATCTCATAATCTAAATTAGAGTTTATAATGATTTTATGTTTATTTTAACCAGGACCATAACGAGCAGTTTGTGACTAGGGAAAACGTAAAATAGAAAATATGTCTTGAACTAGACTGTTCGATTTTAATTTTATTAGAATTATTTTATCATATATGGCCAGAGTTTTACATTCGGTATACCAAATTTGAATGGATTTAGGATTGGGCCAAAAATCACAAACTTTAATCTTCTCCAACTAGGGACCTTCCATATGAAATTTGGTTTCATTTAATCATGTGGTTTAAATGATAATGACAAAATATACAAAAATAAATCTTATTATTTGGTCTTAATTTCGGTCACTCAGATTCACTGTGCAGCCATCACAACCACAATGTTTCCAACAATTTTCAACTGAATAAAATAAACTCATAATGTGTTTTCTATGATTGAACCCCCCCCCCCCCCAAATTGTTTGTTTTCAGTGGTTTTGTTTGTCTAAAATAACGACCGAATAAAGGTAGTTTCCCCTGGCGAAATAAGACTAAATTTCCCAATTTGACCACTACAATTTCCCAAAAGCCAACAGTGACACATAATCAAATAGAATTAGTTAAATCTTTGCAATGAACTTTAAAATTCTAAGCATAAAAAAATAGTCCAAATTTTCCCAATCTGAAAGGTAGAAGGTAGTTTTAAACAGTCATGGCAAAATCACTGGTTTTTAAACCTTAAGTGACATTTTTGGAAGAAAACTTTTCAATTTATCATGAAATGAGTCCTAGAATTTCATTGTATATATATGTTTATAAACAAGACGGTAAAAAAGAGTCCTAATTTCAGTCACATGGTGATGAAAGTCATGTGCAGAACATATCTGAGAAATGCAGTAAAAGTTCCACATTGTTTTCTTTTGTATCATTGCATGATAATAAATGAGGCACTTTTGATTTGGCTACCAAAACCCCAGTCCTTATTGGAGCCCTGCATGACAATACCTACAATATTCTTATATACCTACCTTAACTAAAAGTTTATAGTTTTCAAGATATATTGACAAATATATAATTTTTAACAATTTTCCCACTTAGTGCCTTGTCATTTTACCATTTTGAGCCTCGTGGCTACCATTTGTGCAAATCAGAAACAAGATGACACAAGGATGTTATAAACTAAGGTATACCTCCTGTACATTCAGAAACAAGATGACACAAGGATGTTATAAACTAAGGTATACCTCCTGTACATTCAGAGGAAAAGATTTTTAAAGTTTTACACTATTTCCCCCTTATGGGGTCCCAAAGGGACATAACTCCTTCATTTGTGCAAATCTGAAAGGCTTTCTCCAATGTATGATGGTAGCCAAGTTTCATTAAATATGGCCCAAGAGGTTTTGGGGGAGAAGATTAAAATGTAAAAACTTTACGCATGATGCACGATGGACAAAGATGGATAGCAATAGCTCATCTGAATGATGAAACATTAGTTTTTCATAAGAATGGTAGAAAATGAGTTTAAGAGTACCAAATGCCCTTAAATATGATCTCTGAAATCAATAGATTTCATTCACTTGTTGTATGAAGCAATGACAAGTTTAAATTAAGAGGGTTAAACCTACCTGAATTTGGATGATTTTTGTTATATTCTTCAATCTTGACAGATAAATCTTCATCAGAGATATCAGAATAAGAAGATCTTATCATCATGTTGCTTGTCTTCAATCTTCTATACAGGGTGTTAGGATGTAAAACACTTCCAAGCAAACCATCTTCTGCGATTTTCTTTACAGTATAGCCCATCTCCAATAACCTTTTCAATTTTTCAATGTCTATATCAAAGGTTTTTCTCCCTCTTCTTTGATCATTTGGCACAGTGAAATCTGTATGAGAAAAAAATTTGTAACATTTATTACCTGAAAAAATGAAGTGATTGGTGGATCTTTGTCAGAAGTTATGGTTCTTGACAGGTAAATTAAATATACTATGTTATCTCCAGTTCATTATACAAAACTATCTTAATTAAATTTTTAAAAAAAAAGAAAGAAAAAGAAGTAGGTTTAGCATTGAGAAAAAAATGTGGTTAAAAAAGAACAAAATTTGTGAAAATAACAGTTGAATCTTAGGGGGAATGATACAGCAACATCAGTATTACAAACAAGAGGCTCAATTGGGCCCGTTTCACTCAACTGGCAGACAAGTTGCATCTCATTTTAAAGCAATGATGACCATCTAGACAAGATCTGATGTTTACAAATATGGACCTCTCTTACTCCAACCTACATAAAATCATTATATGTGTCAATATCAAACTGATTGCGGGCTGTTCCGACAGTGAATGAATGTATAACAAAATAATGATTAAATGAAAATTTAGGGCGAGTATCTATTTCGTTTTTACAACAAATGACATTGAATTTCTTATAATTTCAGCTTAACATATCACGTCAGTCATTTTGTGACTTTTAAATTAAACTTTTAAACTTTTGGCATGAGTGTATGTCAGGTTTTAGGGAAACAAAAATTTGCAGGTAAAAACGTTATCAAGGTATCAAGTCATTTCGGCACCACTGTAAAATATGTTCAGACAATTGAGGTCATTTCGGCATCGAATCATTTCAGCACTGATTAAAAGTTGATTTGGCACTGACTATGATTAAATTCTGCAGTCGGTGCCAAAATGACCTACTGCCAGACCCCGGTGCCGAAATGACTAGAATTCGTTATCAATATCACAGGGGCTTGGTGTCAGGATTTTTGTTTTAAAAATTATTCATTGGTGTGTTTTTATTACATGCGAGGTTGGTACTAGTTCATACATATCGGTAACTCTGCCTGAAATCCAGTTTTAAGAAACTTCAAAAAATTCCGAAATATATAACATTACAAAACACAAGGGACGAAAGTCTACCCCTCGCTTGGAAAAAAATCGTGAAAAATCAGCCGATAATCTTTTAAACAAAAATACCGAAATCCCGACACCAAGCCCCTGTGATCAATATGCCCCAGTTGGAAAACAGGAAATATCTTACCAAAACGATCTTGTTGAGTTTCACATGGGTCATTGTCTTGACTGGACTGTTGTAAACTACTTCGGGCATCAACAACTGACTGAATCAAATCTTTTAACAGGTGATTTGGAACTGTATTATTGGCATCATGCTCAAGACGGTACAAGTTTTTAAGAATCTCGTCTAACTCAGACTTCGCCGCAACAGGTTCAAGACTGCCGATTATTTGTTTCCTTTCTATATCTCTTAAGACGGTGTTTACGCGATGCAAAACACTGTCTACATTTGGTAAATGACTACGTGCGAGACGATCCATTTTCAAACTTTTTTTCAATATGGCGCTGAATGGTAAGAATATGTATCGATGGGTGTGATTGGCTGTTATCGTCACATAGGTTTTTTATCCAATCAAATTGCTAGATAGCTAAATCCCGGATTTAGTCTACTTAATGTAATTACGGTGTTTAATTCCAATTCAGTACCTTAATTGCACTGAACTGTAGTTAAATTTCTAATCATCATTAAGTAGAGAAAATGCAATTAATTGTACTTCAGTTGAGTTAATTAAAGTTAAGTTGAATTACTTTCACATTAATGTACTGAATCCTAGATTCAGTAGCGTAAATCCTACATTCAGTAACTGAATCCTAGATTCAGTAGCGTAAATCCTAGATTCAGTAACTGAATCCTAGATTAAGTAATTAATGTTACTCGGGCGTTCCATAAGCGTATTCGCACACACTTAAAATTATCATTTATTTGCTAGTTAAAAAAGTCAGTAAGCCAAAAATGAGCTTACTCTTCCCCAAGTCACATTTTTCTGACACTGGGTGAACCTTTTGATGCCAACACTAGGTGAGGAAGCATTGTCTTAAATTTTAAATTCTTATGTATGACTTGGAAGGCGTTCAAACACATAATCTCCTGCTCCTAAGGCATAAGCTTACCCTCTTAGCCACTAAGGTAGTAATACGGGATGTAAAGGGCCAATTGAAATATACAACACTATGAGGCAAATAAACTGTTAATTAATGTGGGCATGGATGTGATTGTGAAAAACAAGGATTGCTTATACTGAGTTAGATTACATATAATGTCAAGCATGTAGATTACTTTCATTTGTATGTGGAATATTTTCATGTGATTTCATATTTGTATGTGGTATATTTTCATGTGATTTCATACTTGTATGTGTTATATTTTCATGTGATTTCATATTTGTATCAGGTATATTTTCATGTGATTCCATAAATGGATGCAGTTACATGAACCATAAAAAGTTACAAAAAGTTAATAAAGGGACATAACTGTATATTTTTTTTTATAAAACAGAAGAAAGAAACTTTTCAACATAGCCAAGAAGTCAAGTTTGATAAAACAGCCAAACAAGACATGACAAGAAAAGACATACACTGCACCAATGATTATAATATTCTTCACTTTGGACAGACAGAGATATGTACATCTGAAAATTGTATTATTGTTCAATTACAATTCATCCAAAACTCCATCAGTAGTAGTCTAGGCACTAATCCTTATTACAGTTAAAGCAGGCAGAAACTGTCATGTTAACACTTCTACATTTAAATTAAAGAAAATCTTACTTAGTGAAACCCTTGGAAAGATCATTTTTAGGAGAAAAAAAAACAAAGCACCAATGCTGTTGTTGATCAAACAGATTCATGATAGTATCATGTATGGTAACATGAAAAGTGATAGTATCATGTATATGATAACATGTAAAGTACTTAATGTACCGTAACTCTGTTTTAAATTTGTTGGATCTTGTGACCTCAGTGGAGCACCAATTATAAGATCATCAATACCATCACTGTTAATATCTTCAAACTGAAATAAAAGGGGGGCATTTTTTTAAATTTTCATATAGAAAAAACTTTCAAAAAAATCAGTTTTCAAAAACACATACATAATACAGAATAGGAAGTTGAAACACATATTAGAAAACTTACTGGTATACAAAATTGAATATTTATTTAGTCTAATGTATTCTTTAAATTTATAACATTATAAAAATTAGAAATATAACAGACATTTTGCAGACTTAAACAAAAGACTGTACCTGGTTAAAAGGAAACAAGACGTGTAAACTAGTTAATTTTACCTTAACAAACTGTCCAAACCTTCCATATGACCTGTCGCCTTCAAATCTAGATATTTCTGTTAATGAAGTGCCATCCTTTGTAACATTGTACAAGACTACAACACCAGCATGTTCAAATACAAATGGCAAACTGCCAATGTTTCCAGCCACAGAGGTTCCAGGAAAACTAACTGCCAGGATATACCAGTTGTTACCATAGGGACGACCTAGGTCACTACTATAGCCAGCCATATCAAACTGAACTTTTCCAGTGATGCTAGAGTTGGCTAGCTTCAATTTACTTCCTATGTTGTATATATGAAGTCTGCCTACTGCTTGGATATCCTTTGTTGAAATACTGCAGTCTTGTCTGTACGATAATAATGATAAAAACGTAAAACTTTCCAATAATACAGTATTTTTTTTATTTATTTAATTATTGTTTCTGTTTTGAAGTTTGTTTTCTTTGTTTTTTTCCCGTAAATTATGTGAAACCAAGATACTGCCATATGACAATGTACAACTTTTTTTCACATAACTGTAACAAGATGATTTATTAGTTTAGCTGATGAGAGCCCAATGACAAATTGTCATAATTTAAATTTATTAACCAATTTTGACCATTAAATTTTCATATGTAACAAAAAACTCTATCATACATGTATTTTATTTAATATGATGTTTTATCCATAAAGGAAAGCATGTCTGAGGACCATGTCCCAGATATGTTGTACTAACTTAAGTGTTAATATTTTAAATAAAAAATCTCTGACTATGCATCTGGTTACACAGTCTTCTGAATGCATAATTTGTTCTGTTAAGGGTGATCATGTATCCTTTAGAAGTTTTATTTTGTAAAGAATACATGAGTCATTCTATCAACCAGGAACTCAAGGTTTCAATAACGTTTCCAGTTTATAAGATAGTCTTATCTTATCAAATTATCAAATATTTAGTTTTTATTACAAAAATTAACAAAAAAATTACCTCCTATTCTGCAGATTTGAATTAAGTTTAAATCCAACCCTGGCAGATCTTATTACAATTGTTATAAAGTTTGTCCAAGGTTGAAAGTCTAAGGGTTTTTTCAAGGGACTCTCAGACTGTTGCAATATAAATAAAAGAATCTTTAATGTAAAAACTCAGTATGAATTATAATGGCAATACTAATATCTACTATAGATTTGTTAATAAGGCAAGACAAATGTGTGTTAGGTGTAAAGTTGAACTAACCTAAAGTACCGGTATTACAACAAAATCTGAGTAAACTGAAACCTGAGTAAAGTGAAACCTGAATAAACTGAAACCTAAATAAACTAAAACCTGAGTGAACTAATACCTTAGTAAACTGAAAGCTGAGTAACTAATACCTTAATAAACTGAAAGCTGAGTGAACTAATACCTTAGTAAACTGAAAGCTGAATAAACTGAAACCTCAGTGTACTAATACCTTAGTAAACTGAAAGCTGAATCAACTGAAACCTGAGTGAACTAATACCTTAGTAAACTGAAAGATGAATCAACTGAAACCTGAGTGAACTAATACCTTAGTAAACTGAAAGCTGAATAAACTGAAACCTGAGTGAACTAATACCTTTGTAAACTGAAACTGAATCAACTGAAATCTCAGTGAACTAATACCTTAGTAAACTGAAACCTGAGTGAACTAATACCTTAGTAAACTGAAAGCTGAATAAACTGAAACCTGAGTGAACTAATACCTTAGTAAACTGAAAGCTGAATAAACTGAAACCTGAGTGAACTTATACTTTAGCCAACTGAAAGCTGAATAAACTGAAACCTGAGTGAACTAATACCTTAGCAAACTGAAACCTAAATAAACTGAAACCTGAGTGAACAAATACCTTAGCAAACTGAAAGCTGAATAAACTGAAACCTCAGTGAACTAATACCTTAGCAAACTGAAAGCTGAATAAACTGAAACCTGAGTGAACTAATACCTTAGCAAACTGAAAGCTGAATAAACTGAAACCTCAGTGTACTAATACCTTAGCAAACTGAAAGCTGAATAAACTGAAACCTCAGTGAACTAATACCTTAGCAAACTGAAAGCTGAATAAACTGAAACCTGAGTGAACTAATACCTTAGCAAACTGAAAGCTAATACCTTAGCAAACTGAAAGCTGAATAAACTGAAACCTCAGTGAACTAATACCTTAGTAAACTGAAAGCTGAATAAACTGAAATCTCAGTGAACTAATACCTTTGTAAACTGAAACCTGAGTAACTAATACCTTAATAAACTGAAAGCTGAGTGAACTAATACCTTAGTAAACTGAAAGCTGAGTGAACTAATACCTTTGTAAACTGAAACCGAAATAAACTGAAACCAACCTGAGTGAACTAATACCTTTGTAAACTGAAAGCTGAATCAACTGAAACACGAATGAACTAATACCTTTGTAAACTGAAACCTTAATAAACTGAAACCAACCTGAGTGAACTAATACCTTTGTAAACTGAAAGCTGAATCAACTGAAAGCCGAGTGAACTAATACCTTTGTAAACTGAAACCTTAATAAACTGAAACCAACCTGAGTGAACTAATACCTTTGTAAACTGAAACCTTAATAAACTGAAACCAACCTGAGTGAACTAATACCTTTGTAAACTGAAACCTGAGTGAACTAATACCTTAGTAAACTGAAACCTGAGTTAAATTAAGCCATTGTAAACTATATCCTGAGAAAACTGAAACCTGAGTGAACTGAAACCTAGTTGACTAAAACCTTTTCTAAATAACTTCATTAAGACATAAAATATTATTATTCTTTGTTAACTAAATCCTTGTTAACCAAATACCCGTCTAAACTGAACCAATACTTCATTATGAGAGTATTCAGTTAAGATTGGTTCTACTGTATAAACATACCTTTCACAAAGTCTGAAGTTAGGCTGACTAATAAGCAGGACATCATATTTTGTTCTTACATTATATCCAAACCAGCTATAAGCCTGAAAAACATAATATCTGTACTGCATGAATAGCAAGACTAGTGCAGGTGAAATATTAATACATGTACGATGCATAAAGCTGGATGCCTGGAAATTTCAATCTTTTTTTTTCTTTTCCTTTTTTCTTTCTTTTCTTTCTTTTTTTTTTTGCAAACTAGAATAAGAAATACAAAATTAAAACTTGGGAATACTTAATTTTAATATTCATTATATTTTAAACTTGCATTGAAAAAATTAAAAACTTGGTTCCATGGTTTCCTTGAAATATTGCTTTTTTAAAAATATAATTTCACTAGTCTCAAAGTGGTCTCGATGAGTGACCATAATCCTATGGTAAATACTATAAATACTCACTTGTTTAGATGGTAAGGACCATAATCCTATGGTAAATACTATAAATACTCACTTGTTTAGATGGTAAGGACCATAATCCTATGGTAAATACTATAAATACTCACTTGTTTAGATGGTAAGGACCATAATCCTATGGTAAATACTATAAATACTCACTTGTTTTGATGGTAAGGGCCATAATCCTATGGTAAATACTATAAATACTCACTTGTTTAGATGGTAAGGACCACTTCAAACTTTCAAAATTAAAATGTAAAATCCCTGAAATAGTGTTAAATGTAAATTAGCAATGTTACCATTTATCTCTAGCTCAACTACTAACCTGAAATAGATTTACATGTAAATTAGCATTGTTACCATTTTACTAGCTCAACTTCTATCCCTGAAATAGATTTACATGTAAATTAGCAATGTTACCATTTAACTCTAGCTCAACTTCCATCCCTAAAATAGATTTACAATCATGTAAATTAGCAATGTTACCATTTAAATCTAGATCAACTTCTATCCCTGAAATAGATTTACATGTAAATTAGCATTGTTACCATTTAATCTAGCTTAACTTCCTAAATGCTACATGTGACCATGTACACCATGTACAAGTACCCTTTCAAAAACTTGTATTACATTTACAAAATAATTCGGCAAGTATCATCCGATAACCTAATTTTTTTAAAACAAGTTCATAATTCTACAACTTTGTAAAATAAAATAGAAAGAGACGTTCTAAAAAAAGGGTTGTTAAGTGCTAGCACACCAAACTTAAAAATTATAGAAAAATATAAAAAAATCACTTTTTATATGACAGAATGAGATAAAACATTACTATGTTATATTGTACAGACAACAAATTTTAATAAACATCCACACAACAAGGAAAATTTACAGAAAGCAACAGGAATGGGACCAATTGTAAAGACAAGCATTTTATTTTTTTACATTTCATAAATAAATCACAAATATAGCAAATTATAAAGAGAATCTATTACAAGTTTGAGGTCGAGATGGGGAAATTCTAATTGTGTGGTAAGATTTTTCATCTCAAACAAGGCTGTGCCGAGTTTGAAAAGAAAAAAATCTGATCAAAAGGTTGGAATTTCCCCATCATGACCTCAGTAGAGTTATTGATAATATAATTCTTGCATATAATCTACAAAAAATACCAGAATTACTACTATTACATTGCAAGATTTTGCTAGCAGATGAATTCAAGACATACAACAATAACAAATAACATTACAGTTTCACAAACAATGGTTTATATATATATATATATATAAATATATCTTTTAGTAAAAATAATATTATTCATTATAAAAAAAATCTTTTTTGTCCTTTTCATATAATTTTCCGCAACTAAATTATGACCCTTGCCAATTGAAAAAAAAGTAGTCCCTGTTCAATTGAGATAGGCTACACATGTGCAAGGTCAAGTGCAATGTGGAAAAAATATTGTACTACCAATTCATTGAGATAAATCTATCACATATGCAAGAAAGTAGTTTACAGTTTACCTTTGTAAGATGAATCCGAGAACAATGTCTTAACAACACCACACTGAACTGCTGGTTCTTGGTAGAAAGGAGTTCCTAATATCAGATCCAAGTGGCCATCTAAATTGACATCCATCACTGCTAGACTGTGACCAAGATTACAGTATTTACTCTGCATTTATAAAAAAAATGTAAAATTTTTGTCTTTAAAAGGAAACTATTAGCACTGCAAAAGTGATGTGAACAACAATATTTGAGAAATTATAATATGCATTTTCATGTACTGGTTTTCTAATAAGTGTTTCATTTTACCATATGATATTTATTTTCAATTAAAATTAAACAGATACTCTATATATTTTATTTCTCTTACCCTTTGCTAAAAATGTGTGACTAAGTTGCAAATTAGGTTTAAGAACATGATTTTTACAATATGACAAGCCATTTTATACTCACTACGAATTATCAAGTCACTGTTACAGTGCAATCTATGCGTAAGCAAACTTAAAGTCACATAATCCAAAAATGGCTTTGTTTGTGACTGATTTTAAGTGATAAATATAGATACATATATTAATTCTGGTTACACTTTAAAAAACATAGTAATAAAATAAATAAATTTATTGTGTTTCATTGATCACTTGACATACTTATGTAGAGGTCAGAGGAAGCATGTTATATTTTTAGACAAAACAGTAACACAAATACATTTTACATGCATATTTATATAAAACATGGATTCAGCTAATGGCCTTATCTAAAAAGAATTCTGGTAAAAAAGCTTTTTACAAATGCATGTGGGTATAGCTGGTTGGATTGGTTTATAAAAAAACTCAACTCGATGTAATTACACTTATATCAATTTAGTCAGTTTTAGAATGGTGATGGAAACTGATGACACTGAACTCTCAGCTATATTGTGTACAAAAACATCTACAGAGAGAATTTTTTATAAAAATGTTCTTCACTCTAACAGCTAGTTTAGCAAGCTGCTTGGTGATGACCTCACTGCAAATTCTCATAACATAATATGAGAGTTGAGTTGAGTTGAGATATGGTGTTCAATGTCCCAGTCAATATTTCACTTATGTCTCAAGGTCGCCAGCTATAGGCAAAAGTGCAGAAATTTTGCCTGTGTATAGTGCTGATGGTATTATACAGCATAATTTTTTATCATGCCATGGCTACCGTGACACAGGATCTCATTGATTTTAGATTCCCATCCTAAGGAACCATGACTTTCATTTCATAATGCTAAGTACTTGGCGAAAGAACAGTCACTACCCACTTTTAAGTCTTGGGTAAGACCTGGTCAGGGATCTAACCCAAAACCTCCCACTTATAACATAATATGTCTTATCTTGTCTAGGCTATTACAAGGATTAATAAGATGACTTCTGTACTTATCTTTTTATCAGTTAATGTAACTAACCTCACAATAAATTGTTATATTCGGTTTTTCATAAAAATAATTCTTCATCTTTGGTTGTCTTTTGCCATAGTATATATACTATTCCCTTTAAATGGAAACAAAAAAAAAATAATAAAACTAAATTTACCTTAACAGTTTCTACTGTAAAGAAAGCAAAAAATTGTAACACTGGCAAGCCTCATCTGAAATTTTTGATTTATTTTCTGATAGAAATTCTTCCCATTGATTACATGTTAGTAAAGAGATTTTGTCACTGGATACCTTAAATGATCCATTGTTAAGTAATGTCATTTTCTAAACTTTCTTGAAATTTTGTATCTGAAAATC
Organism: Tegillarca granosa; assembly: GCA_029721355.1. Taxonomy (NCBI): domain Eukaryota; kingdom Metazoa; phylum Mollusca; class Bivalvia; order Arcoida; family Arcidae; genus Tegillarca; species Tegillarca granosa. The sequence goes on from CM056607.1 coordinate 9,533,614, forward strand.
ATAAATTTTAAACTAATCAAATTATGTTTTTTTTTCAACAAATTACATGTTGTTTATATATATGTATATACATGTATATGTTTTTTTGGTTGGATACATGTACATGAATGTCATTGAATGTGATAGAATTAAAATTTTAATGAAAGATCAATATTTCACCAGATCAATATCCCATTTTATTAATATCCCATCTAATCAATATTCCTTCTAATCAATATCCCATCTGATCAATATTCCACCCAATTTATACATGTACCTCACCTGGTCAATGTCCAACCTGATTAACATCCCACTTGATCAAATATCCCACCTAATCAATATTCTGCTTGAATAATATCACACCTGATCAATATCCAACTTGATCAATATCCCACCTGAATAATATGCCACCAGATCAATCATTATTCCACCTGATCAAAATCCCACATTATCAATATCCAACCTGTTCAACATCCCACCTGTTCAATATATCCTACATGATCAATATATCACCTAATCATATTTCACCTGATTAATATCCCACCTTAGCTTATCAACATCCAACCTGATCAATATCCCACCTAATCAATATTCTACTTGATCAATATCCCACCTGATCAAAATCCCACTTGATGGATACTGTTTTAAAGTTGTGCAGAACTATTTGAAAACAATAACATGAAAAAGTACCTGAAATATTGCCAATTTAAAGTGAATCATGAAGTTAGATATTTTATTTCCAATGGAAATGTTGTTCAGCATGAGTGTTACCAGATATCAAATAATAGATTTTACAATGTACATTCCTAAGTAGTTCTGGTGATATCCAACTGCCTCAGATCTACATCTGATCTCTGATTCTGACATGTTTCTAGTAGTTTTATAGTAAAATGATTTGAACTCCCTTCTGCCTTTACATTAATCACCATTGTTAGTAATATGATAAATAACTTACATTATAAGTTAATGGTTTAATATCAGGGAAGTTGTTACTGTAAGCAGGTGCTCCAACCACTAAATCTTTTATACCATCCAAATTTATATCCAAAATAGCCAAGGATTTTCCAAACTTTGATTGCAGCTAAGAAAAGATTTATAACAGGTGAAAAATTGCAATAAATCAATGTTAGAAAAATTGAAACAACATAAAACTCAAAGAAATAATGTAGTTTATGGTTTTGAAAATACTTATATTCAAAATTACTGGAAAAAAAACAGTTTAGATACAATTAAATATGAAATGTGTTTAGACATCTACTCCATATAATAATGCATAATGTGTACAGTTATTGTACAATTTATATCACTAAATGCAGATAAAAGCCTGTGATTTTATTATTTAATATTTATTATTATTATTTTTATTTATTTTTTTTTATCTCCTTTTCTTTTATCATTATTATTATTATTTTGTGATTACTAATCTTGGAAGATATAACCTAGTATATTTTATATACATTTACATCATGCATATAAAGGTATTAATTTATCATTATTCTGAACAAAATTATTTTTAAATTTTACTTCTAATAAAAAATTTATAAAAATTATTATGTTTTTCATCAATGTAAATAATAGCATTGACAATGATGACAACCACATTATTGCCATGTCGTTAAAAAATTATATACATGCAGCTATCTGCATTTACCATATAAGGTCCATCAATAATTGTTGTATATACTGAATTATCAAGATTAACAAAGCTACTTGATTGGTTGTTTAAACCTGAAAACAAAAAGATATATATATATATATATATATAGAGAGAGAGAGAGAGAGAGAGAGAGAGAGAGATGCAAAACACATACGAAAAAAATTAAATCCTGTTTTTTGTCATACCAAATAGGATGATCATGGATTGAATAATGATGTGAGTATGAAATCCCTGGGCTATACACTGTCCTATGGTATGATGGATGATATGAACAAAACCTGTTTTAATGCAGTGATGGGTTTTAACACTAAATTATTACTATTAATCATAGACTATGATTCAATCATTTGTTCAACTTGTATATTTTAACAAAGTATAACCTATAACATTTAACTGGCACTCATTTATGCATTCATATATAACAAGCACATGTTATGTTAAACAGCATCATAAATCACATAAACATATCAAAAATGCTTTAAAAAAGTTCCAAAGAACTGGTAAAAAAATTTCACTTTCTTTGCATAATTCATAAAAGTAGGTTCAATGTTTATATTGCTTCAAAATGCCATAATTTGAGCAATCTTTAAACCTTTGAGCTGAAAATTGATAGTTTGAACAATTTTAACAAAGTACCTGGAAGAACTGTAACAGTAATAAATTTTCAGTTATTTTATTTAATTATATTTCACAAATTTTATCTGTTGGTTAAGTTTTTCATATCTAAAATGTTTAAAAACAAAATCAACATACCAAGTGTATGTATGATATAAACCCTTCCTTGTTGTGGACTGCCATCCTTCCCATACCCTGGAGCACCTGCTATGATCTCATCATTTCCATCACCATCCAAATCCTCAACAATTAATGATCTACAAAGTAAAATTGATACATGTTGTTGGTAAACAAAGACAAAAATCTTGAAAATATAAAAAAATTGACTGGCCTTTGCATTGTTACCTTGACCACTGATTGATTGATTTAATGAGGGTTAAGTCCCAGTCAAAAATATTTCATTTATATCCAGACACCACCAGCCGTAGGTGAAGTAACAGAAATTTTGACCTTTGTAGTGTGCATAGGGCAATGTGCAGGGAGGGTTCTTTAATAAGCCATGCCTGCCAGTTTTTAAGGTCTGATCCAAAGGACCCTGTGACTTTCATTTCTAAATGCTGAATGCTTGGCGAAACAACAATCACGACCAATTTTCAAGTCTTGGTTAGACCCAGCTGGTTTTGAACCCCTGACCTCCCACATATGAAGCAAGCACTCTATAAACTGAGCTGCTGTAGTGGTATACCTTGCCCACTGACCTCAGATATAAAAAAAACAAGGTTCATAGCAGATTGCTTCATGCTGATGGTGTACAATAGCAGAAAGTTTAGTTAATAAATATGGTGGCAGAGAAGACAAGAAAGAGTAATGATTTATTCAAGCATGTTAGAAAATAAGGTACAAAAACATGTTAAATGTATTGCTGAAATAATTTCAATTTAAAAATGATGGAATGGCACTTGTGCATATTCTTTGTTACCAACTGGGCCTCTTTGCCTGAATAATTTAAGCTGCTGACTCACCTAAATGGTTGCATAATATCCCTAATCACCTAAAGATTCAATTTTCCCTCATGCTACTGGCATGCATAACAGAGATTTGTGGTTTTCTCTGGTATTCCAGTTTTCTTTATCATTCCAGATCTATATACCTTGATACAAGTGAAATGTCTTCCGTGTAACACCATTTGACCTACCCACGCACTTTATTAATGCCTATAATTTTTTATAGAGATACTCATGATACATGTGATACTTACTGTCCAAGTTCAGAGTAGGCTTTTGGGGCATAAAAAATAACATAACTTTTTTTAGATTCTTCTAAGTTTTTACTTTTTAAAACCATCTTTTTAGACTTTATTAATGCTGATCTCTGATGAAAGGTTTCATATATTTTACTCTGAAACATAGGAAAAAAAGTGGAATTAAGGCTGATATTGATTCTGCACACAGAAAGTTTTATAAGAAGATGCGTGTAAAACTATGCCATAGTTACGAGTATTTCACTTGTATCGATGCATTTAGTTTTAGGTAAGTGATTCTAGTGGTCTGTCAGTTAAATTTCAAAAATGGCTTAAAATGCTGCTTTAGTTTTTACTCATTAAAATGATTAAACCTGTAATGTCTGTGCATGTTAAATTCAGTTTAAAAATGTGACATAGTTACAAATAAAAAAATCTATATTCCTTAAGACAAAGTTGAAAAAGCTATTTGCTTTTATTTATCAAAAAATATGATAATATTTCAAATGAAGCAAATAAAAAAATGTATGTTTAAACTGTTGGTTACCAATATCTGGCTAAAATATCTATTTTTGGCCAGAAATGCTATAACCAAGAAATCAAACAATCATCATCATCATCATCATCATCATCATCATCATCATCATCAACAACAACAACATTAGCAGCAGCAGCGACAGCATAAGTATCATCATCATGTGTCAGTAATATCATAAGCATCATCATAATGTGTCAGTGATATCATAAGCATCATCATCATGTGTCAATGATATCATCATCATCAGTGCTGTCTTCATCAGTAAAAGTTCAGTTGGTGCCACCAGTGCCATTTTTATTTTCAGTGCCAGTACATGTATCTTCATGAGTTCAGCATAAATGTCATCTTTACCTATATTCATCAATGTCATTTGTGTCATCATTGTCAGTACTGTTATTGTCAACTGTCTTAAAATAGTTAAAATTTAAAGTTTTTAACAACAATTTCTATAGGATCATAAATGACAAGAAATTGAAATTCAATGGACCACAAATTTATATATGAAACTTGCAACAAGTTTCATAATGAAACATCAAGATAAGATGACCTTGACTTTGAAGGTCATATACCTTGTGGTTTAAAATATATCTCTGGTATAGAAGAAATATTGATATTAATATGTAGAAATTAGTTATTTCATTTTCATTTATTATATTTCTTCCTTGCTCAGAGGTCCAGTCAATCTACTATAGAAGAGATATCCTTTAAAATAGGATACTTTTGATACCAAACTTGCAATGTCGTAAAAATTAATATAATTGGACTCTACCTGTATTTTTTCACTAGGTTGAACTAACACACCTCTGTAAGCTAGAGATATGACCAGATCTTGTATTGAGAAGATTGAATGACCAGCCAAACGAGTAACTCTTCCATTGGTTTTTATATTATTTTTGTTTTTATAATTTTGGTAAACATTATTTGATGTTCTATTACAATTTATGAACAAGTTGTTTTTTGGAATGCTGCAAACACTGAAAATACAAAATAAATTTTATATTTTAAAAAGATGACCAGTTATAAATGCCCCTTGAAAACTTTGTTACCTCACTTAACACTACAACTTTGAAGTCCTAATGTCTATTTCTTTGCTTTTTCAAGACTCTCTCAGTTGATTACCGAACCCTTTACTATGTCAAAATCTTACCAAACAATTGGTGGCAATTTATCGAGATTTTATAATCATGATATCTTTTAATACAAATCTTATTCAAAACATTTATAATGTACACTCAACTAAACCTGACTGCAAAATTGTTTAAAACTGGGTAGAACAGCAGCAGCTAATAGCAAGCCTATAGCTAAAGGACACACATTAACTTGCTCATGTTATTTGCTTCACAAATTTTACACCTAACCAACAAAAATAGTTTGCAACAAGTAAAATGACTTAATAAAGTATAATAAGATTTGATCACTACATTGGTTTGTGAAGGTTGAACAAGAAATTATGTTTATAAAGTTTTTATATATACCTTGTACCATTCTGAAGCATTATAATAGCATCATTCCAGGATATCTGTGTCCATCTAGCCATGTCATCTAATCCTCCCAGAAAAAAATCATCAAGCTGGTTAACAAGAAATGGACTCAAACTAGCAACTTTCAAATAGGTCTGAAAGATATGTATGATAACAGTGTTATCATGATTGTCCAAGAGTTCATTTTGCCAATACATGTATGTAGAAAGAATAGTATTTTATGTCTTACTTCTAATCAAGATAAATCACTTTAAACTGCATAGCAAACTTGTTTTGAATCTGTCTTCAAAATAAAATGTTCTCAAAATTGAGAAATGTTTATAAATTTTTATATCAGTTAATTTTCCTGTGTAGTGTTAATTAAATTAATGTATTATCCAGGTGAAAGTCAATATTTACGGTGGTTTTAATATCTTATCTTATAATTCTTTCCATTTTTTTTTTTTTTTTTTTTTTTTTTTTTTTACAAAAAATATCCAAATTGAATATAAACAAAAATCAAGCTTTAACAATGTAGATTTTTTTTCACAAATCTAGTTATTAACAGCCAGATATATTCTGATAAAATGAAAAGTACAGAAGTTGCAACCATGTGGTCTTTCTAAAACCTCCAAATGTAGGCTTATGTGACAAAGTCAATACTATTGTACATATCTGTAACCCAGTGGATGAATGTTCAAAATCACTTACTTTTTAATCAAATATATTCAAAACAAAATATAGAAGGTTATATTTGCCAGCATATACTAAAGCTTGGAAATAGTTAATGCAACCAAGAACACAGCATTTCAAGGTAAACATATACTAAGACCACTGATTTTACAAGAATTCCACAGATTTAAATGTCTCACCTGGTTAGTTTTTGATCAAGTAGAAAATACATTACTTTAACATAAACTTTCACATATTGACAGGCCGCCATTGACAGCGGAAAAGTAACACCTAAGTCTCGCCTTATGGCAATGCCAGGCTTGACAAAAACTACAAAATTTTGATGGGCCTTTTGTTTACGTAAGCATTGCAAAATTGTTATCTGAATGTTAAAGAACTGCTCACAAAAATGTACTTAGATGTCAACTAAAGACACAATAAGCAAAACAAACCATACCTCCTTCATAGCCACTTCCTCTCCTAACCTTTATAAAAGCAAAAAAAAAAAAAAAAATAATAATAATAATAAAAAATAAATAAAAAGTTAATTAAACCTATCTGTAATTTTAGGAAGATTATTTGAGTTGTACATGTATAAGTCATTCCCTAATAATTTTAAAACATTGAACATATATTATTGTTTCAAATGGCAGACCCCAAGTACTTGTGGTTCTAATAAAAGTGATCATACCTATAATTGAATAGACTAATTCAGGAATTTTCTATCCTAACCAAATATACCTCTAGATTATATATGACTGTGTATCCTGATAATAAATACCCATAAGGATGTTAAAATGCATTTTATGCTCCAGCTAAGATGACATCTATTTAGTTGTTCATTAATTACGACACATGTATATGCTTTAATGGTATGTGACATGATACAAACTTTATTGATTTTCCAATTGAAAACCTTGAAAAACAAATGCTACATCAGATCTGAATTAGAGAGTAGGTACATGTGTATTACTTGGTAAAACTCAAGTGTATCTAGTGGTGCACTCAAGTGTATGTAATATGTGGTACAGATGACTGTGTGTATCTTGTGGTACATGCAACTGTATATAACATGTTGTATTTCAATGGTTCCTATTTGAACAATATTGTGAATTGACTAAACATATCAGGTTCAACCATATGATACAGGCGTTTAGTTTCAAAATTTTGAACATTGTAATAGTCACAGTTTTTTATTACAAGTTTTAAAAGGTGTCATCAGTGAGCACTTACGACAATATGGAAACACAGTGTTCAGTCTTCTAAAATATTACACCATTTCTATAACAAGAATGGGCAGAAGATGATGATTTTTAATAGCAATTTTGGGATGATTTTTAAATAGCAATTTTGGAACATTTATAGACTTTATATATGACCACTAATAGCAACTCAATGACCCTTGTCTTTGAAAGTCAGGGACAGAACCACTTGGTTTAAATTCTTCTTAATACTTATAACATTTAACTTACAATTCTAACAAAAGGAATACACTACATTCTTGTATAATATTCCTTTCAATTTTGACAGATCCATAATATTCTATATATATTTTATACAAGTCTTCAACTGGAATGTACCTGTAATAAAAAAAGTGTGCAGCTCAACTCTTACATTTGTATGGTATAATATATCTTTATATTTACCATAGTATACAACATGTGAAACAGACAGGAAAAAATTTCTAAGAATCATTCCAAAGAGGCCCTGAAAGCAGAATTTTCAAAACTACTAGCTTAGGATACCTCAGAGACCACCATAGCAGTTAAAATCTTTTTTTTTTTTTTTTTTTTTTTTTTTTTTTTGAACTACAAATACACAGTATTGACTAAACTAAAACAGATATTTTAAGTTTGAAGTGGACAATTGGAAACGGTGGAGAAAACCAGAGTTCATGGGTAAAACCACCTGTCTTTAGCAAGTAAACTTAAAAACTTTCTCTCACTCAGATATGTCTCAAATGAATTAAACCTAGGCAGTAAATAGCATTCTGTTTGTAAGTCAACCCTCTAGGTCATACAGTCAAAAATCTCATTTGAATTTGAAATGTTATATATATAATAGTGTTTCAGACTTGTTGTTTTTGTTATTCAGACTACAAGACAAACATGGAGAGATGAAGAGTGAAGCACAATATTTTATACTTTAATTTTAAGTATTTTACTGATATTGAGGATGTCTATTCTAAGATGTTCAAGAAAACCAGAATGTCTAAAGAAACACACAAATCATTGATATCAAGCTCAATAACTTTTTAGTAATGAAATCTTTTGCCAAATAAGATTTGAACTTGCTTGTGGACAGTAAGACACTGTGTCCCATAAGCTGGCAGTTTAGTTTACATGAACATCTAAGGATCATACAGGAGAAAAATTGTCATTTCTAGTCTATTTGTAGTGAGCAGAAGATATATATATATATACACGTGTGTGTGTGTGTGTGTGTGTGTGTGTGTGTGTGTGTGTGTGTGTGTGTGTGAATTAATGCAAAATCTACAATAATTTTGAAAAAAAAACAACAAATAAATGTTAATATTTAAAGAGTACAAAATTTATAAAACACATTAAAACTTACCACTGTATATGTTTATTGTAGAGCTTCAAAAATGAGAAGTCTTTTAAATAAATATTTACAGTTTCTGCTCCTATAAATAAAAAGTTTCACACATATTTACAAGAAATAGGTGCTTAACAATATCACAATGTTTTCATTTCAATAGTATGTATGTCATATCAAAGAATATAAATGGGTTTATCACATCAATTAAATATGCTATTAAAATAGGTGACTAAAGAACGAATTGATTAAAATTAACACTGAGTGAGAGTGGGAGTAATGGAGTTTTATGCCCTAGTCAAGATTCTTTCACTTATTTCGAGGCGGTCAGTTCTGGAATTGTGGAAGAAACCGGAGTGCCTGTAGAAACCACCGACCTTCGGCAAGCGAACTAACAAACTTCCTAACACTTTTTAAGGATCTGTCCCAAGTAGGATTCGGACGCAGGCGGTGAGAGGCACTGTGCTGATCCTTAAGCATGCACTTTAGACCACTCAGCCACTGAGAGAATAAAACTTGTATATGTATTGGTTTTATTGTAAATCCAGTCACAAATGATAATGAAATATTTTTCGCAGAATTGAAATGGATCAACTATAAAATTATATGAAGGAAAAAATGTAACAATATGAAATTTAAGCCTTCATTTTAATAAGAAAAAGTGACTTTTTTAAAATATTTAATCTATCGATTTTTATTTTTTTTATTTTTTTTTTTTTCAACTGTTCCTTGATTGAGTTGCCCAATTACTTGATAATTACTTAACAAAAGGGGAAATTATAGACAGTATTGTGACAGTGATCAAGATAGGGTATAAAAACTGAATTTTTTTCAACAAAACAAACAAGTAAAACACAATATACCAAAGGTTACATGGTTCAAGGCCATAAAAACTTACCATAATCTGCAGCTGTATGGGAGTCTTGATATACTCCATGAAAGTTTACCTAAAACAGATTGATATGTGGAAATTTTACCCAATCAAATTGAATATCACAAAAACATAATTGCTGAAGTCAATTTCTTAAGTTTCAATGTATTTTTGAATCATAATTATTGAAAGTTTAGAATTTGAGACTGTCCCACTTTGAGTCCAGGTTCAATTAAAAAATTAAAAGATGTTTTACAAACTTAAGAAAACACGTTACTCACATTAGCCATTGTAGTGATGAACCCTTGCTCTATACCCAGACTGTGCCATAGTATGTCAGCCGTCTGATGTGATACCATTCCAAACATAAAAACCACTAACTTTTCTGTACTCTGTAACACAGATGAAGGATACTGTTAGAGAAACTGATTGTGGGGTTTTGTGGTACAAACAAGGTCTGTTAAATAATAAGAGTTCACTAAACTCAATACATAGTTAAACATAACAGGGAGGAGGCTCTTACAGGAACTTGTATTCACCAATTATTATCAACATAATCCTGTTAAAAACCAAACGCAAAAAAAATCCTACTCTAGAAATATTCAATAAAAGGTTGCCTTAAAATATATAATTTTGGGGCCTAGGTGGGTGTGCAATCAGTTAAGTGCAGGTGTATAGATTACTGAGACGGTCACACTTAAGTATTTGTCAAATCAGCTGTAAAAAGTTTTAATCCTGTTTCCTCAATCATTAAAGAATTTACTGCTTTGATATAAGTAAATGAATCCTGACTGGGACATAAAACACTCAATATGTCACTCTTATACAATTTTAGGCTTGGGTTTTTTAATAATGGAAAAAAAATAACAGAGCCACTATGATGTTTTCGAAAATTTGGTGGTAAAAATGTTCAAATCATTGGAGTTATGAAAATTTAGATAATCAATCCAGTTTTAAATCTGAGAGTTTACTACAGAAACCATACTTTTTGTGTTACTGTATCAGTTTGGTAATTCAAAACTCTGCAAGCCTGAAAATTCTACCTAGTTAAAGTTAATTGTTTCAATTTAAAAACATCAATATTTCACTTTTTCATCAACCAATTGCAACTATGTAGTTATACATGATTGAATAGCTTTGAACAACTTACCAGGATATTTATATAAAAAAAAATCATGTACATAATACAGTATAACAAAATATAGCATATAATTTGTAATAAATTATACCTCATCCCATGGCTGAGGTAGTTTTCTGATGTAATTTACTGTAGCATTTAAGAATGGTGCCCAATGAGTATCTTCTGACACATCATGGTATTTTTCTGAAAAAAAAAATTAAAATAAAATAAAATAAAATAAAATAAAATAATTATATAAATAAATAAATAAATAATATTGCAATATACATGTACATGTATGACATGTGTACATGGTATATGTCTTATCCTTTATCCAAATGGTGACAATGGGTAAAGTGTATTCAAAATTAAACACATTAATCCACTCCACTCTTCGTTTTGAAAAAGTTGAATGCCAATAAAATAAAATAAAATAAAATAAAATAATTATATAAATAAATAAATAAATAAATAATATTGCAATATACATGTACATGTATGACACGTGTACATGGTATATGTCTTATCCTTTATCCAAATGGTGACAATGGGTAAAGTGTATTCAAAATTAAACACATTAATCCACTCCACTCTTCGTTTTGAAAAAGTTGAATGCCAATAAAATAAAATAAAATAAAATAAAATAAAATAATTATATAAATAAATAAATAAATAAAAAATATTGCAATATACATGTACATGTATGACACGTGTACATGGTATATGTCTTATCCTTTATCCAAATGGTGACAATGGGTAAAGTGTATTCAAAATTAAACACATTAATCCACTCCACTCTTCGTTTCGAAAAAGTTGAATGTAAATAAGATATATCCTCAAAATGCTTCACTTCAAATATGAAAGTAACTGTTGTAGTTCCATCTTATTCTCACCAGAGATTATTTTTCGTACTATTTGGGGCCCTCTAATATTTCCCCATCTATGGCCCCACAGCCAAAGTATATGCAAACTGCTTTCTTCTCGTCCAAAGGATGTTACATCTAAATTATCTAAGGTATTACTTATATATATATCATACTCACCAGAGAGAATTTTTGTAAAATTTATAGGTCCAGCTACAGATGTCCTAATAAATTCATTGAAACTAAAAAGTACCTTGCCCTAGTCAGGCTAGATATGAAACATATAGGTCTAGCACTTATACTTAATATCAATAAAATTTCCACTTAATTCCCACTGTAGAGCTCTAACTGGACGGAAACAACTCCATGTGTGCAAATCAAAAACCCCATTTACCTCATCAATGATTATTGCTATGTATCCTAAAATTTGGTTCAAGTATTTTCAGAATGTTAAAAGGCTATGATAGACATTAAGTTTAAATATAAATGCTCACAGGAGCTTTGGCTAAAATGGCTTCAAAAACTAAAACTCTCAATTGAACAAATCAACTAATAACATACAATGAAAGATGATACCTCAGTTTGTAATTTCTATGAATTTATATTCAAATCTTACCATTTACACAAGTTGGTCCATAAAAGGCATCAGGATAGTAACTTCCAGTAAGAAAGGCATCTCTGTGTTTTGATATTAGCTGTAAATATAAATATATTAAACATATAAAACATTTAATAAAGGGCTCTACCGATTCTAAGGAATTAATTGTCAGTCATTATTTTAATTTATAACTTTTATTTTTAAGTTGAATTGAGAAGACAAATTTTTAAAAATCTAGATTTTTATAGGAAAGATGTTCATAAAAATTAAAATGATTTTGTTATGCATATAGTTTTTATTTATTTGGTAAAGACTTAAAGGAAAACCAAAAATCATCAAATTTAGTTCTATTTGTTCTTGGAAAATATCAGGGGCTCGGTGGCCAAGTGGTCTAAAGCGCACACTTAAGGATCACAGTGCCTCTCACTGCCTAGGTTCGAATCCCACTCGGGACAGATCCTAGTGTGAGAAAGTTTGTCAGTTTTCTTGCTGAAGGTCGGTGGTTTTCTCCGGGCACTCTGGTTTCCTCCACCATCCCAGAACTGACTGCCTCGAAAAAAAGTGAAAGATTCTTTACCATTACTCCAGTCCTCTCCACTCTTGGAAAATAACATATCATATCTTAGATATGTTAATTAATTAAAAAAATTCTGACACAAAGTGGTATACTTGTGTATCACAAACTTCATTGCTACTTCCTACCAACTTTATATTACCGGTATTTATGATTTTTTACAATTGAAAGGAAAGCAGATTATGAAAAATCAATATTGATATAACTGTACCTTTCATAGTTTGAATATTATCCTACATTAAAATAAAATTACAAAAAATACATTGATGTTATGTGAATTTATTGATTTTATGTTTTAGTACATGTTATGATTAATTTTTTTGAGACTGCATTAATTTCATTCTTCTTTACTGTAATGCCTCTGTAATGATCACAAGGTGATTAAAATGCATTTTTACATATTAAAATACATGTACCCATTACTACACACCAAAGGTTTCAAAAACCATTTAAGGAAGATCCTCAAATGAGAAATTTTGTCAGTCGGCAATTTTGCAAAGAATTGTGGTTTTTTGTAGGTTTTCTATCTTTCTGCACCACTGCAGTACTGACTGTCCACAATACATGTTAAAGGGAAATAATTCTAATTTTTCAGAGCAGGAAAAAGCAGTTGAATTGATCAATCATTAAACTCTATCAATTTATGTACACAAAGGAAAATAAAGTTTGTTTTTGTATTACAATTTTTTTCTTTACAAATATAGAAATATCTTATATAACCCCTCTGAACTTTGCCACCTAACTTATTGCCATTCATTTTTTAAGTTTCAAAATCCATTTCAATTATTTTTTTTATCATAAACATCAACCTTCCATTCATTGCCTAAACTCTTTATAATGTAAAATGTGATGTAAATATTAAACTATAAGGTGGTCATGGACTTACTTTCCTGTAGTCATAGTTGTTAATTAGGTTTTTAAATGAAAGCTCTGCCTGGTGACCTGCAAATGAATTTAAATAATTAAATATCAACCGTAAGGGTGATATAAAACATTGGACACTAAATTTTAAAACCTGTAAAAAACTGAACTGAACTCATAATACTGGACACAGAAATATTAATATATTTAACATTGATGGCAGTCCAAGATATTTGTTTATTGTTCCTCATGGAAAATTCTTAAACTATTATTGGCCAATTTCTAATCATGTGGTATGAAACAATTCACAATGTTTGGAGCAGCAGTCAACATTGCGATTTTCACCGCTAGGCATGGAAACTTACGACTTCTATCATGGAAACTACTGAGTAATCCTACTTAAGATTACGTAAGCTATAGACTAGTTAACTTCTCCAGTTCTTTATCAGATGCATTTTTATGCATTTCAAACCAAATTTAGGGGAATAAAAGGTAAAAAAAAATTGGTTTTTTGTTCAGTATAAAAAAAGTAAATAGTGTCCTTGGTCAAGGAAAATATGGAAGATTGTCTTCCCTTGGGAACTTTATCTCCCTCGCCTGTCAGTTCAGGAGATAATGTTCCCTTTGGGAGACAATCCTCTATATTTCCCTCAACCAAGGGCACTATTTATATAATATATACAGGTAACCGTATAATTGGTACACATTTTCAAACAACTGAAAATAACTTTAAATTTAAGATATCAAATTTGTGTTTATACATGTAATATAGAGTGCCAATACAGGCACCTGTTGTTTGTATCACCACTGATATAGAGTGCCAATACAGGCACCAGTATATCTATGAATAAGAAATAATTGTGGTGATGAATCCAGGTTTTATTGTATTGAAAACTTCTGCAAGTATTTATTCTGTAATTACGTATTATACTGCCACCATGGCTAGTCCTGAAAATCATGACTCTTAACAGTTTTGCTGTATGGATATGTGCCAATGTCTGTAACGGAATATATCCATACAGCAAAGCCGTTAAGAGTCATGATTTTTAGGACTATCACCATGGCCATCTCAGCTTTGCTTCCATGTTATCTGACAATGATGGGATTTTTTAAAATCAAAAACCTGTATCTAGCGTTATACTTCCATTTTTCAGTCAGATGCATTAAAATTGTATAAAAACCATAAAATAACCTAAAAACAACCCAAAACCTTTCTACGAGTATCTGTGGTTGTCCTCATCTGCTCATTTTCGTAAACATCTGACACATTTAGTTTTATCTATATTTAATTAAAATCTAAACTTGATTACTTATCAAAACTATGTGTTGATCCACCACATGTATTGATTACTACAACTTCTTGCAGAAATTTCAATACTGTCAGAAAAATTCCCGTCCAACACGAAGCTACTTTCATTTTCAACTTACTGAAACGTAGCTATCCCAAAACGTACCCAATTTAAGACGTACCACGTCAAAAATATACCCACTACTCGTATTACCAATCTCTATTTACGTTATATATGTATTATGACCCTACATTTGGAAGTACAATTTTTTGTTATTTTATTTATTCTGTTCAAGCATAATTACCTGCCAGTTGGCGTCAAGTTGCAAAAGTTATTAACGACAAGCATCAATACAGTGCTTTTACAAATATATCAAATCAAGTAGTTTTTCTTACAACTTAACCAACTTCACAATGCATAGCATAACGACAGGAAATTAAAACGTAGGGGACTTTCAGCCAAGTTATTATCACCTTAAATATTTTGTTAGTAGATACGTGTAAAAATCCAACGCCAATTTAGTATCTCTAAGAAAACTAGCATAAATGGCAACCTAATGATTGAATTTCATTACTGAAACTTTTTACAATAACACGTTTGTACCAATTATTGGTTTAACAAAGAACAAGACTATTTTAGAATGAATGGTGTATTTTAATTGTTAAACAAATTGTTTTAGAGGAAAGTTTTAAAAGTATCGCAAGGGAGATACTTTTGCTTTGAAAATTAATTGTCAGACGATTAGTTTATAACGAGTAACACCAAAATAAAAAAAGTGAAGTTTATTCAAACTTTGCGAACAAGTGTTTAATACTGCCAAATATGTTTTAACAGCAAAAGTCATAAGCCAGAAACAGTGGTATGTAAGACAAAAGTAATAGATTTTGTCAGGACGAACTGTTCGGAACGTGAAAATAATAAATTACCAATATCGAGGAAACTGGTTTATATTAGGGAGACTGGTTTATACAAGAGTTTTACGTATGGTCCGGAATCCCTTTTTGTAATGTTTGTAATATTTTCTGCATATGTTGTTTATTTATTTAAATCAATACTGTTTAAACTAAATTAATAAGCATGTATCATTGGTGACAATTTTGAATGCCCTAGCTGGTACATAACGATTATTTTGCAAAGAAAAAATGTATAAATCATAATTGTGATAGCCTGTAAAAAATTTCACTTCATGATTTAATTTGATTTTATTCATTTATACATTGAATTGTAAGATTTTTGTTCTCGTAATGTGTCATGTGTTGTACCGGCATTGCTTTGTACTTTTCACTACTAGTATACGTTTTTATGTAATACCTTGGAATTATAAAACATGGCTGTTTATATGACAATAAAATTGTAATATGAACGCCTAAACGAGGATCTAACAAGTACTATTAATAGATTAAATGTCCAGAAAGTTGAGATTTTATGTTTAAAAGAAAGGTACGAGGGCTGTTCGATATGTAATGTGTATTGTTACCACAGTGCGATAACGTTTTGCACGATTTCAGTGATGGTGATACGCTTGAATAGCTGAATTCAATACCTTCCCAACAGTATAAACATGTGTCATTAGCTCCATACAGTTTTAAAATTATAGCCACTTCAATAGAGCCAGTTGTTGACCACTGTTGTAAAAATGGTTGTGAAACGGGTTGAGGATATTGAAGAAATAAGGGCTTATATGAACGTTCGCACGAAACTCGGTCATTCGGTAATACAGATTTTTACTGCAATGGGAAAATTAAAGTTTACTGGTATAATAAGGTATCTCATGAGACAATTCGTAGGTGGAGAAAGAAACTTTTTGACTGGCACAGATTCCATCAAAGACGCAGCAAAATCTGACCGACCTCTGACTGTAACAGACAAGGCAAATGTCTCATAAGTGAGGCAAATAATTCAGAGTGATGGCAGATATACGATTCGTGATATTACCAAAGCTGTTGGCATATCGCATTCGCGGGTGCATTTCATTTTGAAGTGTATTCTTAAAGTACCAAAGATTTCTGCATATACTGACAGATGACCAAAAAAATGGACACGAGAACAAACCGCTAAGCAATTGCCCAAAAAGTTTTCTTAATTAATTCAAAGACAATTTGCAAACATTGTTACTGGTGTCGAAACATGGGTTCACTATTCGAACCAGAAAGAAAAATTGGAAACAAAATATGGTTGACTAAACACGGTAGAAGGCCTGTAGTTGCCAAAAGAAGCATAAGCACAAAAAGGTTCTTTATTGCATATTCTTCTCATTTGATGATATAGCCGTGCGAGTTTCGTTGGAGAAAAGGCCAAGGGCACTTCTATAAAGTTTATAAAAATACGACAAACCATCTGAGGAACGCGTCGGAAAACTTAACGGAAAAAGCAAACCTGGTCTTTGTATTATGTTTCTTAACACTAGTGTTACAAAGTACTATTGTTTTAATTTGTTTAACGATTTGCCCAATTTTGATTGTACGGGGCTAAAACATAGTTTAATTACAAAGCAACAAATATCTCAATCATTATCATCATCGATAGTACCAGGCAATGATATCAACCTAATAACTATAATCTTTTAATCGGCTATGGGGAGCTCTCGAAGAACAAAATGATATTGTGAGTTCAAAAGATGCTTTGTTAAAAGTGTAGCTCGCTCTGTTCATCATAGTCATCAACAAATAGATCTCTCCACGAATTTTTATATATGTCAAAGCCCTTTCTCAATGAGCAAGTATGAAATCACGGTTTGAATACTTGTTGTGTTTGACCAATTCAAGTTATGATTGTTTCCAGTTACACAGTTTTGACAACTCGGAAATAAACGAAAGTTTATGTTGAAATCGAGATTCATAATAATATGCATAATATTCAATCTTGGTCGTATTTAGCACATTTGAAACGTAAATCATTTAAGTCTTCATTTAAAATTTAGGCGACAATTAGTAATATTGAAAGAATGAAATTAAATGTAAAAATGTATCCTTAAAACTTCGAGCAAAATGTTACGAGCAACAATGTGATTAATTAATTAAATTAATTTATTGATTTATTTTCATTCATTTATTTATTTATTTATTTACTTATTTATTTATTGTTTGTTTGTTTGTTAGGAGTCCTTGATGGTTGTAGTTTTAGGTTAAAGTTCCTTTTAATTATGTCTATACTGTCCGTTTTCCTAAATCACAAATGTTTAAAAAAAGAATTCAGTTACGCTAAATCAAAAATTGAATCGAGCACCTGAATAATTTGAACACCGGTTTTTGATATGAATATTATCATTTAATTAACTTTTATACTTCGTGCTCACATTTTGGATTTTAACTTATTTTAAGTTAACTTATCCGTAATTATATTTGAACTAAAACTACTAAGAAGTTTAATTCGAGATATAATATTCTTCTCGCGATGATGATTTGATTAAGGTAATTATTATGCTTGTAGGTAATTTTTAGATGCCCCATGTCAAAATCAACAAGTAATTGGTTAATATTTATCAATGATTTTTACAGTCAAAATATTTATAAGTAAACTGTTGGGGCATAAAAACTGACCACTTTAGATTAGTGACTACTAAAGACACTTTTTCTGAGTAGATAAAGCTATTACATGTGCATTATAATTGAAGATATACAAAGATAATAATCTTGTGAGCTTTTAATACTAACTTTTGTAAGATGTGTTAACATAACCTATGGTAGTTTACATTTAGGAATATACTTTAATAGAAAAAAATGATTTCATATATTAAACTTTGCTATGAAAGACATACATGTATTACTTATTAATGTCAGTTCAAGTTAAGAAACCGTATTAATCTGTTTACTTCCATAGACAGGCGACCGATAACTGGGAAATGACTGTAAATGGGTGTTTAACGCCCTTTAATTGATCTATTATGTTCTTAGCATTGCTATAATTATAAGGCACAAGGTACAAGGTCTCTAATTTGCTGACCGTCTCAACATATGTGAAAAAATCTTGACTTAAGAATAATGTTTTACTCTTTATTGCTCCATGTATATCCCGTGGTAAGTCTCTCTCTCTCTCTCTCTCTCTCTCTCTCTCTCTCTCTCTCTGTGTGTGTGTGTGTGTGTGTGTGTGTAGACGATAGTTTATTGCTAAGCACATACAAACAAAAAGTCGCTCGGGCATTGTACTAGACCAGCATAAACAATATAATTTTTAACAAAATAGGCCTAAGTGAAAGACTGTTTTGAAAGAAAAAGAAAAACACTTTTAACTTCAGTACAACATTAATTTTATTCTTAATTGAATACAACCGAAACCAGAATATTAATGTAATATTTGACGGTCCCAAGACTAAACACAAACAATAATTTACGATCTTTTCGTTATCAGAATTTTTCATTAATTGAAAAAAGAAGACCAAATTATTAACGAGGGACTTTTGTACATATCAATATCACACGACATTGTATTAATTTTCTACACTTTCCGAAATATTGTAATTTGATTTCAAATTTACACTTATCATTTGTTGCATTTTGTACTTGGGACTCACAAAGTCGTCAAAGTTTAAAGAAAAAAGTATTAAAAAACATTTAGGAAAATTAGAATTGAAATTTACATTGGAATTTGTTTAAACATTATTTGGTTTTTTAAGATTTATAATTGTGTTACCAGAAAAAAATGAGACGAGATTTTATAATTTTATTATGACACATTAAGCAAATGTTTTATTTTTTATATAAAACACTTTAGAGAAAAGGGAACATAAGAATTTATAGTTTTTTTTATTAAAAAATCTTAAGGAATAATTTATAACGGACGGGAAAAGCTTAGTTGCTCTCGTTGTTGATTTTCAATTTTTTACAATAACCCTTTGTTTCCTCTGAGTGTTGTGTAGTTCAACGGTGACTACGGTCTGTACTTGATATTGGAAATATATACTGTAGAAAGGTGTGTTATATTATTTTAAAAATGCTCCAAAATAGTACAATTACACATTCTAAAAATCCTTTTTAAATTAAGTCCTAAATATTGAAACATCTTTTAACAGAGAGGTAAATTTTGCCTGGTCAAAGGATTCTTAATAATATTACGTTTTTAATTTTAAACACATTTTGTAATAATTTTGTGAAACTATAAACTTCGTCTCATTTATTTTTGTAAACACAATAAAACATATACCACGATAACTTATAATAATTCAATGCGCTTTTAGCAATTCTCTTACAGAAGCAATACTTAAATACTTCATCAAGATTTTTCCAAACCTTCGAAGCTATTAAACAAGGCAGTAAATTTCAATTATGAATATACAAAACGTTCATATTAACAGTAAATAATTGCTACAAAACTGCAAATACCAAACAAAACGTAATTACGTCTGTGCCAAAAATTTCAGAATTTTATGCAATTTATTTAGTAAATATATCAATGCAATTAAAATAATAATACAATAAGTTAAATACAATAATCATAAAGCTAAATAGCAAAAAAAAAATTATTTGTAACCCCTGCAGTGTTTTATTTGTATACCACAGCATCTGTGTAACTGAGCTTTTAACAGTCTCAAATGTGTGACTCATAACTATGTAATAATAATAATAATAATAAAAATAAAAAAAATACTTTTTTCAAAATAAAAAAGAATTTATCCTACGTCCTATATGTGTGCAAAAATTATTTTTGTCTTTCTTTTCTTTTTTGTATTTGTTTGATTTTTAAAATTTTATTTCTAAGAACACACCAAAAACAAAAAACCTCAATCAAATAAAAAAATACATCCAAAAAATAATAACTTTTCTACATTAAAAGGAAATCCGATTATCAAGCATATGTAAACTAATGAGAGTAAAACAAAACATCGTATAGAGCTCTTGTATCACATATTATACATATATTAATATTCATTTTTTTTAAATTTCTTTTTTCTTTTTTTTATGTTTTTCTTTTTTAATTTATTTATTTTTTTAATTTTTTTTGGTTTTTTTATTTGTTAAACATAAAGAACATACCAAAAAACCATTAAAAATACAACCACTAAAATCTTATTCTTTTTCTACCATAAATGAAAATAGCAGCAAGTGTAAGCAATAGAGAGCAAAACCACGCGAACAATATATTGATACAAGAAAAAAGCATAAATTTTCAAAATGACATAAACTGTATTATAATTACTTTTATAGATACAAAGTAAAATATATTAAATCAGTTATATATTGTAGATTAAACAATCTAATTACTTCAGCATTTTATCTAGAGTAATATTTGCTATGTCATATGCTCCGTTTTTAAGTTTAATGAAAGTGCCAATTTCTTTTTTGTTTAAATCATTTCATAGCTTTTCAAAAGGTTTAGATGGTACCAATATGTTTTTCTGCTTATAATGATGTGACTGTCGTTCAGTTTCATTGTTTAGTTGTGTTGTTAGCGGAACCTTGTTAGCGTGGTCACATAAATCTTCATGTTCTGTTTAACTTATTAGAGTATTAAATAATCGTACACCTTAAATGTTCTACCGTAAATATATTTAAATATATACATATGCATGTAAAATACTATATATACCAAATTTATATGTAAAATTAACCAAACTCAGTTCATGCATAAGATTTCCAGTTCCAGCCAGCTAATACATTTTTTAAAAATCTTAACCTTTCCGGGTATAAACAGCATGACTTTTTAATCATAATCAAACTAAATGAATTTTACCAAAACTTTACGTCAAGTTGATGACTATTACATTCCATTTCCATTTGCATTATAACACTCTATAACACACACACATACACACACGTACACACACATACACATATAGAGTTAACATTTTTTCATTCATACAACAATTCTTAATATAATCAAACTGAATGAATTTTACCAAAACTTTAAGTCGTGTTAATAAAATAACTATTATATTCCATTTCCATTATAACACTATACCACACGTACACAAACGGACACACATACATAGTTAACATTTTTCCATTCATACAACAATTTTTAATATAATCAAACTGAATGAATTTTACCAAAACTATACGTCATGTTGATGACTATTACATTCCATTTCCATCTGCATTATAACACTATAACACACGCACACACACGGACACACACATGCACATATATAGTTAATATTTTTCCGTTCATACAACAATTATAAAATAAAAAATAATATTTTACTACTGTATAATATTTATTCATAATCAGACGTCATAAATTGTTTTTTCTCAACGCTTAACGTCATGCTAGCTGTTATATTACATTTCCATTTGTATATCTATCTGAATTATACCCCCCTCCAACACACACACATACATACAACTGTCATTGTAACGGTCAAAAGTCCACATTTTCCGTTCATACAACAGTTAAAAAATCAACAATTTTAATTTAATACATTTTTCAATGTTATAAAAAATATAGGATTTGGCTCTGTTTGACACATATTTAGTTTTTAAAGTCGTTAATGTCTCATTATTGCAAACAAATTGCATTGTTTCAGAATATTTTCAATCTGCATGCTTCTATTATCCAATACAATCACATATTTGCAAAAAAGTCATTAGCTTTCGTATAACGTACTTGATGGATTAAGTTCTGCAAATTTAAACTCAAATAATAGCCAAGTTATATTTTAAAACATAATTCCATTAAAAACTATCATAATTCATTTACAATATGATGCAACTGTTTTTTGTCTATCATATGTTTGTTTGTTTACATTTTTAAATTTCCAGGAGATAGATTTATTTAAATGCTGTCACACTTGTTTTGATTATTTTTTATATAATTTAAACCGTTTAATAATCAATGATATAAGTTCTACATGTTTCGATAAATTCTTGCCTGTTATCATGTGCAGATATAAATGGTTCAAATGAACAGGATTTAATTTTACATCTGAAAAGAATATCCTGGGAAAAGATAGATTAATTCAAAATCATTTAAGTGGCAAGGACTTATTTCCACTATTGTTTTTTATTTATAAGTAAAGCATGTAACTTACATGTAACATAATATAATGTTTCATAAAAGTTAACAAAATTTACTCAGTTTTTCAAGTCAAATTATAATACATGTACAATACTGTGTAATATTTACTGAAGACGACTCTGTTTCATATGTTTATGGTAACTAACATCCTATAAGAAAAATAATAATGAATAAACTCACAAAGTCAGCTGACTATCTGATATCAACGTTGTTTTATATCAGAAGAATGTTCCATGTCATTGTTCTGACATATATTTACATATAAAAAATTATAAATGGTAAAATAAAGAAAACAAATATGAAACCTTACAACAAAATTAAAATAATATCTTAAAAGAAAGTAAGTTTTTGCGTAAATCTAAGTTTGGAGGTCTACCGTAAACGAGTTTGTTTACTATAGAAACACAAATAAACACTTAATAATTGCCAAAAACCATAATTTTAATCCAGACACTAACTGTGCAATGAAAAAAATTAGATTAGAATTTTTTTCTTCGTTAAATGTTCCTATAAAGAAAAGTAATAAGCTATTTATTGAAAATACTTGCAAAGTGCTGTTTTTTTCATTGCTAATCATTTAAGAAATTTTATTCTAGAATGCATTTTATATGATAATAATTTTCCATTCTCCAACTGGCATTTCGGAGAACGATATACAATTTTATAAAATAAAATACATTCTTGAATTAAATAAATAAATGATCTAAGAGAGCATAAAACTGATTTTGATAAGTATACTACAATATTTTTATCTTTAAGTTTAAAAGCTTTCAAACTAACATTTGACTTCATAATCGTTTCATTATTTTATGTTTTGAACATTATCTTTTTCTGATGTTATAACAAATAACCATGACTATTTACTAAGACATTTTCTGTATATTAAACTTTTGAAGTTGAAAAATAAACATTTAATAAATCATCTTTTATGATGAATTGTAAAAAATAATACTTTTTTAAAAAAGATTATTTTAAAAACTTTTATTATTTTGTAAAAACATTAAATGTATCAAATAAAATAGTACGGAAATTTATGGAAAATATGTTTCGAAAATAATACAAAATAGCATATAAAAATAGATGGAAGAGCCACTACAACATTTTCAAAATTAAAATCGTTCTATCAACATATAAAAGCATTATATATTTATTTGTATTGGTTGTTACTTTTGTAAATTTCGTTTATGAATGCAAACACAGTAACTTGAAGATTTTCTCAAAAGTGAACATTTTCCATAAATTTACACATTTGTAGATCAAATCAAAATATGCATTCAAGTAAGTGCTGCATGAAAACTGGAACATCAAAACAATGTAGGGTTCACGAAAATACAAATAAATGATTTGTTTTATTCAACAAGGGTTTGAAAATTTTCAAAAATTCATCTCAATAATTCATAAAACACAATGTTATGATATTTCATATGCAGTAAATAATACTTATAAATTGTACAAAGAAAAATTAATATGCAAATAAAATATTTAATGGTGACCTAGTTAACACATGCAACATCAAACACACTGACAGAGTTAATGTGGCAAAAACCTACAATAAATCACTAGTCGATCATGTCAGCCGACAAAGTGGTGCAATAAATTTGCAAGTCTAAATTTTATACATAAAAACCTTACAAAATCAGGGAAATCTGTACAAATCATGCATTCCAACATAAAAAGTCAATTGTATACTACAAAACGACATATAATAATAATAATAATAATAATAATAATAATAATAATAATAATAATGATAATGATAATAATAATAATAATAATAATAATAATAATAATAAACATTAATGGTTTGACAATTATAACTGCAATAAGAGTTAATAATGGATATACATAATAACATACTTTAAAACTTTTAGATAAGTATACCAAATTAGAAAGGCGTTTTTTGTTTTACATAAACTTGCCAAAAACACAAAAAAATTAAAGTTTATAATAAATTAGTCAAACAGTACAAGAAATTGATAAGGGTCTACTTTGACCACTTAAAGTTACGATTCAAAACGAATTTATATTGTTATATAAAACCATCAGATATTTTCGTATTTGATTCCATTTGTTTTATATTGTCTTTTCAAATATATAACAAATACCTGCTAAATTTTGATGTAACAGACGTGCACATTTCGGCAAATCATTCCTCATCAGTGACAAACATGAAAAAACATTTCACAGCTCCATCTAAAATGTTTTGATATTTTTGTAAAAAAAATATTTTTGCGCCGACTAATTAACGAAGTTTAAATCAATAAAGTGAATTAATTTTATATACATATTTGAAAGAGAAAAATATCCGAACAAGTTTTGTATCAAGGTTGGAAAAAAGTTTAACAACAATTTAAACCACTTTTCTCTGAGATAAATACAAGATTAATCTCAGATAAGATGAAATATATACACACAAAAAAATAATTGGGCATAAAACACGAATTATATATAGGTGTATTCTGCAAATTTTAATAATAAATGTAAATTTTATTTTCTAATTCATAAGAACATATACTGTGTTGTCCAATAAAAAGTTTGCTAACCGGTAAAATAAATGAATACATGAATATAAATAAACGTCACATTTATTTCAACATGTTTGCAATATTTGTAAAGTTTGAAATAATAAAAAGTTGCATTTATTTGATTGGAGACTTAGCCGTGTTCAACAACTTGATTATCAATATATATACAAACATACCATTCCATGTTCGACTTGCGATCCGAAAAAACTAATTAAAATCTTTGAAAACTGGCAAATATCTAACATAAAGAATATTTCTTTGAAAAATAAAGTGAGGCAAACATGTAAAAATGTATATTGTATTAACACATGTAATTTAAATAAAACAATAATTTAATTTGCATTGCCTAAAAAATACACATTTCTTATTTCTCTACTTGATATATTTTGCATGTAAATCTTTCTCCAATGTGAAAAATCGGTTGCCATATAAAACAATAAATAATTGGTATACTTTACTTTTATTAGTGACAGTACAATTCACGTATATTTTCCCATACTTGTGTACTTGAAAAAAATAAGAGTAGACACAATTATTTTAATTAGATGATAAAAAACTAATCAATTATTGATAATGACAAAAAATTTAAAAAAAATGAATGGTATTTCTTTCGAAAATGATGCACATTAGAAAAATTGTTACAAAATAAATAAATAAATAATAATGATAAACACATACTGTGTTCATATGAACTATTCAAATATGTTTTTATAACAAATATTTTTGCTTTTTGTTTCACAAAAACAATAGGAATATTGTCGAAATAAAAGCAACTGAGATTAAACTTTTCACGAAAAACAATACAATAGATAAGAGAGTTTAAAATCAACCCCAGCTAGTACGATTTCCAAAACTTAATAAGTTTTAAAAAATATGAATGAAATAAATTTGCAAAAACACTAAGCAGTTGATGTAAAATCTTTTGCTCTGAAATGTTTACATAAATTATAACATACTGTATATGCAAGATAAAATAATGTACAAGTAAAATTGTCAACTTTATATTTTATATCATCTGTAGATCCATAACCTGAATGTTCCCGATTTTTGTTTGGTATTGTATAATTGTTTCAAATAATGCCTGTGTATTCTTGAAGCTAAAATTTTGTTTAAGGTTTTATCTTTTTTATGTTTCATAATATCGTTTATAAAGAACTTGTCACTTTTAAATATATCCATAGTATGCGTTTTTAAAGTGTTTGTCATCAAAAACCTATTGAGTTAACATAAAATACAGTTGACTGAACTTTATAGTTTGCAGTTATTTGACTCTCTAATTTCCGACATGAGCAAGGAGTTTTTGTTTTATATGTTTTCTGCAAATTGGACACTTTTTCAAAGATTGACTGCATTTTTTACAACAAACTAGGTGACCACAAGGTATGAACACTGTTTCCACTTTTGAATCAAGACATATTTTGCAAATAGTTTGATCATTCATCTCTTTTATCTCTTTCCTTAACATTGCTGCATCACAATCTGTCAAATAATAAGTTACAAATGGTAAGAAAATTCTTTATTATTCATATTAGTGACACAAATAGTTTGTGTAGTTAGTATGCAGTTGTAATTTTAAAGTGAAAGCTGACAGAGTTAAAAGCTAGAAGGAAAAACTACCCTCACGCAAAATAATTAATTTTACATCAGTTCTTTTTTCATTATATCGGTCCAAGAAATAGATTCTACAAGTTCAGAAATAATACGTAAATACATACCCAATTGAGATCCAGAACTATATCCACTTTCATTTTGTTTTTGCTTTACTTTCTCAATATTCTGTGGTTCGGCTATTGAATGCCTCAAAGTAGTCTCCGGAGAAACTGATTCCTGCTTCTCAGTCATCGCTACCTTTTCTGAAATGTGAAATATTTCAGCACAATTGACATTTTAAATAAATTTTGTTGCAATATTTTAATAAACAATCGACTAACCAGTTTTCAAAGTTTTTACTTTAGTTTATTCACTTGTGATTAAACTGTTCGCATTGAAGACTTCGCTAACACTGCATTCTTCTAAATCAAATCGGGAGATACAAATCTGATAAATACGTACTACTAAGATTTTTCCTCAAAACATCTTTAACAATCAAAGAATATAACAGATATTTAAAACATTAAGCTAATGCAAAATAGATTTCATTGTGCATGATTGCTTTATATATTTAAATACCTGAAGCAGTAGCATAAGCAGAATCAGTGGTTCGTGTAGAGCTATATTCGCTGTCATTAAATCCTGTATTTGTTCTTGAAACTGCAGTAGGCTGAAAAATATGCTTAAAATACGTAACCAATCTTTAAAAAACAGACCCTTTTGAAGACAGTCGACAAGATCAGAACATCTTAAAACTGTGGTTACTTTTATCTTTGTATCTCTTATCTTGAACTTTATTTTAGACGCATACGAACATTTTTAAGAAAGATGCTAACTGGCAATTGTATTTTATTTTCTAAAATGTTGCATCTCTATATTAAACAAAATTTTATTTTAAGTTTTAAGTTAACAATCAGTTTCATTTCTCTCTCTCTCTTTCTCCTCTTTGGTCGCCACTTTACAAACATTTCATACATCCTGTCTATGCAAATATTAATTAAAAACTATGAAGATTAAATATGTAAACGTAAATACAACTTTATTTTTTATTTAGTTCATGAATATCAAAAAACTTTGGTTTAATACATTACTCTAATACCTGTATTGATAATAAATGTTTCTATATCTATATTTAGATAATTAAAGTTACTACTACATATATAATTACCTGTTCATTAGCATAATTATTTTAATGTTCTTTTGCTTTACATTTCAACAAAAGCAAAACTATAAAACTATTTTAAAAATTTTCTTGCTTTATATATCAGTTTAACTGTGTGGAATTATTTCCATTCTACGGCATAGCATTTCTTAGCCATCGAAACATTAATACAACTTACAGATTGTGGGCTCTGAAATGTTTAAACTTTAGTAAAAAGATAATGCGGACTTGTTTGCTATTAAAACAAAAAGTTTTCATTCTTAAATTTATGCATTACCATACCTCTTCAACTTTTTTTGCCGCCTCCATTACAAGTTTTATAAATTCTTCTCCTTTTATTGTTATCAGGTAATGACATTTTGAAGACCATCTTGCGTGTTCTATCCATGGATTATCATCGGGATCCCAGTTTTTTAACCCTAAATCCATAGAAATTGAATATAGATTATTTATCAAAGCTTTTAGTATTCACTTTTTGGAAAAATCTTAAGAATGAATTATTTTCCGAAATGTCCACATATGGTATCTCAAAATGTAACAGGTGTTTTTGTTTGATATTTACACTTGTATTTTTAAAAAATCTAATCGTTTCTTTTTGGGGGCTTTTTTTTGTGGTATTAAAAATATAACTAAAGCTTAGTTAAGAAAAAAATATACAAGGTTTTAAACTGATATCAAATCAAAAACTTAGCAGTTTGATAATGTTTATTGTCTTCCGTAAAACATAAAAGTATGTAATATAAATGACAAGGGTAACAGGAGAATAAAGAATAGCCGTATATAGTATATGGCTAACAGTAGCTTTTTCTCTAAAGATCTCATTTCGTTTTTGATGGACATGTGTTTTTTTTGTCTCAACACACACACACACACACACACACACACACACACACACACACACACACAAATATATATAATAAAGGGAAATTAAATTATAGAAGATTATAAAAATGACAATATGTAAAAGTGTTAAATTAGTAAGGTTTAAAATATTTACCAATTCCACAGTCAAAACAGCGCACACAATCAGTTTTTCCTTAAAAAACAAATGTGAAGGACACTTTAGTTTGGCTTAATAATGTACAAAATATAGAATTAATTATGCACTGTTTTTGAACAATAGTAACTCATAGAAATAGTGACTAAAACAACAAATAGCGCTTGGGTGTTTAATTTAGTAATATAATTTGTATTTTGTGACCGCTATTTAAGGTTTTTGTAGAAAATATCTTGTTTCACGCCACAGAATTTATTTATTTGGGTATATTAAACTTAAGACGACGATGAAAAATTGCTATGAACACAATATTAAAGAATATTAAAAATATCAATTTCTCTGTACGATCTTACATTGATATTCACAGTATACAAAGACTAATAATTTGAAAAATCACAAACGCAAATATTAAAAATAATATATATGTATATATCAAACCTGTGTAGAAAAGGCCACAATGAGCAAGATCTCTCGGTATTTGTTTTTTGTTCCAATTCGCAAATGTACATAGTCGTGCTTGGAACGTATCATAATTTGGAAACTTTACTTTCCGCTGATGCTCCTCTGGCTTTAATGTATAGTTTGTTGCTCCTCCAAGATGTGATTCGGGAGGCTCAGGCACACTTGCACTATCAGACACACAATAGTTGTTAGAGGTATTTATTTCCTCTCTGGACACATTGTTTTCTGTTCTTTGTACCATAGGTCTAAAATGCTCAAACTCACAATGTACACATGTATCGTCAACTTCCAAGTCATTATGATCTATAAAGAAACGAAACCCTACCTACATTGACAAATCATATAATTAATTACTAAATATTGAAGCAAAAAGCAAAAAAGCATTTGCAAATACAACAGTCAATTTATATATCGACAGAGAACCTAAAGGTCCTAATATATAACACAA
The DNA here is from genome assembly GCA_029721355.1 of Tegillarca granosa. Lineage (NCBI taxonomy): Eukaryota > Metazoa > Mollusca > Bivalvia > Arcoida > Arcidae > Tegillarca > Tegillarca granosa. The sequence continues at coordinate 9,563,581 of CM056607.1, forward strand.
ATACCTGTCAAGTTTCGATGTGCCATGTGTGCACATTTCAGAAAATCAATCCTCATCAGTGACATTAAAGTTTGATAGATAAACTCGTAAGTAACAAACTTAAGTATTCTTACAAACTTAAAAACTAATGAATAAATCTTTTGAATAATGTTTTACATTAAAAGTCAATATTTATGCAGCAATAAATAGAAATTAACATAGAAATCGAATCTTGTTTTTTTTACAATTGAAATAAGAAAAAAAAACTTAGATCGCAATCCCAGGATAAATACGACCAAATAAACCACCATTATCGTTTATAAAACAGTAAATGGTGATAAAAACATAAACATTCTATTGTATTATTAAAATGTTAAAAATAATAATAACATACAAGTTTACTGACATACTCATAACACCCATCTTTAATGAATTTATTTTTTCAACGCGTAATTTTGTTCTCATGTAAATAATATAATTATATTTCAATAACCATAATGTTCACATAAATCTTATTTATTATCTCTATAAAAATAGGACAATCTTATTATTAATAAAATAACCACCAGAATAAACATGTATATTTGTTCAAAATTATCGAAGAGAAAGCACAGTTATTAAACTTTGCTTTTTACATTGTAAAAGTAATCCAATTTTTAGAAGTAACCTTCTTTATCTCTGAGTACATGCACATAGATGTTTCAGTTCTGGTTTTTACGCTTAGTTTTTTATGGTTGATGACCTCCCTAAAATAAAAATTACTTTAAATTCTTTTGTCACATTAAACAATATTTCGTGTTATTAAATTTCTGATTTATTCGTCAAATGTTTTTTTCTTTCTAGAGACATTTTAGGTTGTTTTGATACTTATGTGGTTTCCTTAACAAGTTGAAATTTATTCTTAGAATTTGTTTCAGACCATAAGAATTAGAAATCTATAAAATTATAAAAGGTGTGAGAGTTAAGTTAAGGAGCCTAAAAAGAAACCAATGGTTTTCGGTAAGCGAAATGAAAAACTTTCTAATTCTAGAATCTGCCAGAGAGGAACCTAAACGTAGGCGGTTAGAGACACTGTTATCTACAAGCGCATTGTCAATAACGGTTTGAAATATTATAAAAAAGCTTTTTATTTCATAATTTGTTAAGGTTTTGGTTTAAAAAAACTAACTACTTAACTTTCAGATTTTTATACCATAATACAATGTCGACTTTTAGTTAAAAGTTTTTACTCGGAGCAACCGGCCCCACTTCCTTGACGAATTAGGCGAATTTTAGAAAAGCTTCGAAAACTTCTAAATTGAACTGTCTACTTAAAGTACTGATTTTCTTGCTTAAAAGAAAGATTTATATTAACTGAGAAATTTCAAAGAGACAAACAAGATAAACACCTAAAAAAAAGCCAGAAGCAAAAGTTCTGGACCATCACACATTTTTCCAGAATTTAAAAAAACAATTGAAATGAAAAACTTGGACCAATACATATCAGTTTTTAAAGAATCAATATTGATATTTTTTTAATAAACACACAGTAGATAACATAAATAATGATATATATAGCTTGGGTTTTTTTGTTGATGAATTTGTTTTAAAAATCTTAAATAATTTACTTTAAGATGATTTGGATAAAAGTGTAAGTATTACTGTATAAGTATTTATATTAGCATGTTTTATATTTGGCGCTCCCAAAACATTTAGCGTGTATAAATATTGGCGCTATCATGTTTTTCCTTTAAACAGGTAAACTAAAATTAGTGTTACACTGTATTAATATAGGCGGAAATTAATTTTACTGCAAAAGCGCCATTATTAATACACAGGCCGTAAACGGCAATATTAATACACAGCCAAAATTAATAATTATGTAGTATGTCAAATATTTATCTTTTTAAAAATTATTTTAAATTTTTCAGATAAAAAATCTTTTTAAGTAAGTTTCTATTTAATATTTTAATATTACTTTCAATTTCTTTGATGTTTTATTGAAAGAAAATTATTTTGTAATATTTAAAATAAATTTTCATGAAAGGAAATTCTGTTAATATTATAAGATGATACAATTTTAAACATTTAAAACATCTGTCCGTAATAATCATGCTAGCCTGGTTTTGGCAACTCAAATATTTAGGAATGAATTTCTGAAATGTGCACATCTGGCACATCAAAATTTAACTGATACTATTTAAAGTATTTTTTCTTTTTAACGAGGTACGTAATACACCCTACCTTGTAACAATCTAAGTGACGCTGTATCTTCGGCATATCGCACTGGGGTATTACTAGACCGTCTGTTGTCAAAGAATGCACAGTCAGGGGACATTTCTTTGTGTATCTCCAAGGGGTCATCTGTTCCTAACCAGTCACTTTTCTTAAAACCACACGAGAAGCAAGCTAGTTCGTTTCCGTTTCCTGTATAGAAAAATCCAGCTTGTGCCAAACGCATGAAGCTCATGGAATTTGGATTAGGAAAATCATGCATAGTGCAAAGACGTAGTAATTCATAAGACATTGTTTCTTCCCTTGTTGGCCGACGATCTGTCATATATCGTGACAAGACTGGCTCGATTGATTTTTTTGTTACTGGATATACCCAAAGGATTGTATTTGATGGATTGAAGCTATAATCATTTAGAAGAGATTTCAATAGTTTCATACTTTTTACTTTATCACCTGTGAAAAAATAAAAAGGACTGTATGATACAATTGAAATTAACTACCCCAAAACATTAATGCAAACTTTTACAAAAAGAAATTTAAAATCGTAAAATAATTTTAGTTTGGTATGGTATCGTCATTTAAGTGCTTAAAGTCACAACTAAAACATTTAAGTATATAAATGAATTTGTGCATGTTAAAGATTAATTAAACCTGGTACTTGTGTACTATTAGGAAACGGTTTATTGTGTTTAATGTAAGTCATGTTACAAAAAGATTGGAGTCTGCCAATGATTGGACAGAGTAAATTGTTTTTGACAAGAGTTTTTACACTTTTCCAAAATAATTATCTAATAGCTTATTCTTATTAAAAACATAAAAGAGTAAATATTATCAGCAGTTTCTTCATTATTCCTTAACCTTTTAAAACAAATTTTAATTTGCAATTAAGCAAACTTTCCAAAATATGGTTTAACCGTATGTAACAAACAAAGAAATACAATTTTAAAAAAACCCTTCAATTTACCTGGTTTTTCAAAGATGTTGCAATTGTAAACATTTTCCTTCAAATACATTCTCAACTTAAGAGGTTGTTGATTGTTCTGATTTGATTTTACAAGACTCAATGCAATTGCAAAACTCAACGATACATATGCATTTACAAATGCATTTATCGATGTATATACTGATTCTGTGCTTTGTAGAAGACATAACACTGAAATCATCTTCGTCAAAAAGCTTCTGAACGACGTTGGCTGATTCATCTCTTCATTGTTGGATTTTATATTTTCTCTCCAAATGATTTCTTTAAAGTTGTTTTTAAGCAGAAAATTTACTTGGGGTTCAGGGCAACTTGTAACATGTTTCTTTATTTTCCATCTTGGCACTGTAATTAGTTTGCAATCGGTGTCAAATGTAAAAAGAACATCCAGTAAATCCCTTTCATGAATGACATCCTTCAGGTATTTTGATAGCCATCGGAAACAGCCTTGTGGGAACCAATGACGTTTTTTCAAAAATAAAGGGACAGCTAGCTTGAATAGTTTTTCGAATGTCCGATGCAGATTTTCGACATTTTCAAGTAATGTTTTTATCAAATCCAACGATATCCCACTAGTTTCTTTTAGAAAATCATTTAGAAAAACATGGATCATCTTAGGTTCAACAAACCTATATGTTTCACGTTTTATTATCTCTGAAAACAATTTGTCAACAACATAAACAGGGGAACATAACTCTTGCAAAACCATACTACAGCCGTCTTTTAAAAAACATTGTTCACGGTTTTCCATTTCCGAGTGCAATTCAGAGAGCATCAATCGCGACACTTGCATATTTTGTTTGATACATATCGATTCTAAATTATACGTTCCCAAATAATGACCTGTGATGTCAAGACAACACAATGAGTCTTCTTCCACCAAACTGAACATCCACTCCAACTGCAATAAAACAGAAATATTTTTTATAGATCTAAAGATACCGAGCAATGAAACTTCATTTCTACGAAATATTATTGCATTCCATAACTCTTTTTCGTAATATAGGACACATTTATTTTTAAAACAAGAATTCAATGGATTTAAATGTATTGCCTGGTTAGTTAAGTAGAAAATACATCTTTAAGATTCAGTCTTATCGTAACATAATTTTAAATTTTGTGAAGTATATATGATTAAACACTGATATGTTGACATTATATTATTATATCACCCCAGTTTCTATCAGTTTTATTTAATAATCTTGATCATATGGTGACTCAATATATATTCTATATCGGGCCCGCTTGATCCCATAAGTAGTCAGGATAGTTATACTGCCCTTTATACGTTGTAAGTGTATACAACATAGCAGTCATGGATTGCTTCAAACATAAGATAAAGTTTAGTTTTAAGATTCTAAATAATATTTTTTGAAAGAAAAATATATATTCATCTTGATATATTTACAATTTAATTATCACTGCCTAGATGAACCGTCCACGACTGACTGGCGTTATTTTCCGATGGATAGTTAATGCGTAAATAGTTCCAAATGGCGTAGGAATATCTGATTATTTGCAAAGCTAGCAACTAATCCAAGTTGATATTTCCACTTCCTTATCTTCCATTCAGTCTGGTAAACTTACGAATTGATCATTCGCAATTGTAATTTTTTTTTGTTTTGTAATTTAAATATTTTATTGTATTGACATGATTGATTACAACACAATACATATACACTAAGATAACATATATAATAAATTATTCAGTTATTGGTACATTGTGTTACATCACTTGTGACATCCGTTCAATAAATATATATATATATATATATATATATATATATATATATATATATATATATATATATATATATATATATATATATATATATATAATGATTTATAAATCTTAAGTCGTTCATTCTACAGGGAATATCGATAGTACGTTACTAAAATATTTTCTAAAGTTAACACCTCTGTGATGTTTTTTTTTTTTTGCTAAGTAGTATTCAGTTTTTAGGTGATATTCGATATGAGTCCGTAGTTCATGGATATTTGGTTTTTTTCTTTAACTCTGCTCGAATAAATATAATATTTGGTCAAGAGAATAATAAAATTGTCGGGTCTATTGTTTTCTGTAAGGGGGGTAATGCCAAGGAGTGCTTGAGTGCTTTTAAATCATTCCATAAACTGTTTGTATATTCACAATTCCAAAAAAAATGTGTTCCAAAGTTTCCGAGTTGGTTTTACAAAACGTGCACGTCATTTTCTTTTATTTTCATTTTATATAAGGAATAATTTGTAGTCAAAATTCTATGATTAATACGAAATTAGAACCATTGTAGTCTTGTATCTTTTGTCGCAATAAATGGTACATTTAAATACATTTAATAAGACCAATGTATTCTAAAAAATTAGTTCTTATTCTGTATTTGTTTACAAAACTTTTATAATCTAAAAAAGAGGCCTTTTCATCCAATAAATCACATACAAACAATATATTACTTTGTACCCATTTTTTATAGCAAACACTTTTATTTCCTATTTTAAAATAAGGGTTCTTCCATAAGAAGGTAGTCTGAAATTCTTTCCAAAGTATATGCTTAACGTTTTATTGTAGGTCTTTATATGCATTTAAAGTATCTCTCCAAAAAGCATTTAATTTCTTATTAACAATTTCCGTAATGTAATCACATCCATAATTTGTTAAATTTTTAACAGGCATTTCCATAATTTCACATATTTTTTTAAATTTTGAATTTCTAGTAATCAATCTACGTATCCATGTAGTTTTCAATGCCTTTATAAAACTATTCAAATCGGTCATTTTTAGACCATCTTTACTATAATCATTTGTAAAAATGACGCGTTTTATTTTGTCGGGTTTTTTATTCCATATAAATTGGAAGAATAGAGTTTTAATGTTTTAATAATATCTTCAGTTGGGTTTGGAAGAGTAATAAACAAATAGTTGAATTATAAAATAATTAATGATTTCAGAATCGCTATCTTTCCAATTGGTGTTAAATTTCTCATCACCCACAGGTTAAGTATATTTTTTTTTCGGACATTTTTAGTTTGTAATTTATCGAAATCATTTGTGTCAAGTCGACTGGAAATTTAATGCCTAACAAATCGAATTGTTCACATCCCTAATCTAATTTAAGTGTGTGGTTGAAAATTTCACCACTATATTTCTTACACCCTATCCAAACTACTTTAGTTTTAGACGAATGAATTTTTAGCCCCGAAAACCTAGCGAACATTTCAAGAGTATGTAAAGAATCATCAAAAGCTTGAAAAGAATCATCAAGGAGTAGAGTAGTGGCGTCTGCAAATTGTGTTATTTTCAATTCTTCATCCCCAATTTTTATTCCATTTATATTTTTATTGTTATTTATCATAAGAGACAAAATTTCTGCACATAAGAGAAATAAGTTAGGTGATATAGGGTCTCCTCGTCTACAACCTCTATATATTGGGAAAAATTCTGATAAAATATTATTTTGTACAACAGCAGATGAGATATTTTTGAGGAACAATCTTATCCAGGATTTGATTGAGTCTGGAAAGTTAAAAAACTCAAGTACTTTTAAAATAAAGGACCACGAAACACTGTCAAAGGCTTTAACGAAATCTATACTGAATAACATGCCTGAAATATTATGAGTTTCTGTATAATCCATTACATCATATATAATTCTTATATTCTCACCTATATATCGTCTATTTAAGAAACCAGTCTGGGTATTTGAAATAATTTCGTTTAAAACCGTTTTTATTCTGTCGGATATGACCCCAGATGCAATTTTGTATGAGACGTTTAAAAGTGAAATCGGTCTCCAGTTTTTTCAGAAGTTCTTTCGAGTGGTCTCCCTTTGGCAGACAAGTTATTATACCTCTTCTTTAGCTAATTGATAATTCACCATGTTCGTATCTAAAGTTAATCGAACGTATAAGAAAATCTCCAATATCTTTCCAAAAAAATTTATAGAATTCTACAGTGAAACTGTCGCTACCTGGACTTTTATTATTTTTCATGTTTTTAATAAATTTTTGAGCTTCATTTTTATTGATTGGACCTTTAAGGGTATTTGCTTGTATTTCCGATAGTTTTTATAATTAATATTATTAAATATGTCGTTTAAATTAAAGAGTAGAATAGTAATTTCTTATTTCTTTTAAAATTAAACATTGATCATTTATCAATTCTCCACGCAATTGTAATTTTACTTTTCATTAATATTTAATTCTTAGCTTTTTTAACCAGTTCATACCTTGATGACCGATTCAATAATGTCAATCCTTAAATAATATCGTTTCATTTTTATTGATTGGACCTTTAAGGGTTTTTGCTTGTATTTCCGATAGTTTTTATAATTGATATTATTAAATATGTCGTTTAAATTAAAGAGTAGAATAGTAATTTCTTATTTCTTTTAAAATTAAACATTGATCATTTATCAATTCTCCACGCAATTGTAATTTTACTTTTCATTAATATTTAATTCTTTACTTTTTTAACCAGTTCATACCTTGATGACCGATTCAATAATGTCAATCCTTAAATAATCGTTAATTTATATGGTTTATACAGTATGTATATTGAAATGAAACAAATAGTAAATATATAACACAAATACCAATTAAATTTACTGAGATAGGTTCAATAAGAGGCATAAGTGATCATTAACAGGCTCTGAATAGTAAATATATATTTTTCATATGTATATTTGATTTTCATAGTGGTTTTCAATGTTCTATGTAAGTCATGATAAACATGCAATTCTAAAAAAAATTACATGTATTTAAAACTGGAAACAAACATATTACTACAGTAATGTGGGTTACATATGTATGCATGCACCCACATATACATGTAAACACCCACGCATACTTACGCACACACACAACTTAATTTCAGATTCTTTATTTAGCTGGATTCAAAATCTTTTTTATGACAGACACAGCCTCACATTAAAAAGTGATCTTTCTTTAATGTATATAACATTGAGATTTATCATAACATATTTGGTGTTAAAAATAATGTTCGTGTAGTACAAAATGCATTTCATCAATAAAATTTTATTTTTCAAACAAATATCTTTCTTTTCACATAAAACTTGATAGCTGAACTATAATTTGTATAATACATAACATAAAAACTAAAATCACATCAAATTTGAAGAAAATATTCATGTTTAAGTAATGTTTTTCCTCAAAATATGTACATTTCTATCCTAAATCTTGGCATTGCCCTTAAGAGAAAAAAAAAAACTCATATACATGGGAAATACCACAGAAATTGATATAGCTTTATTTGAAGTTTGAAATAATATTGGTTTAGAATAAAAATGCATTTTCTCAAAATTTATATTTTTTTCATCAAAAATCTGGTTTATACAAAATAGAAATAAATGGTCAACAGGCATTGCATATTATCAAGAAACTAATCAAACAACATTTGAAATGTAATTCATCAACCAGATTTAAATGTACTTTCAAAATTTTCTTAAAATATGTCCTTCTATAAATAAAAAAACCAAGTAAAAAAACAATTTTTTTCAAAAACCATTATATATCTATATTTTCTATCTTGGTACATGCTTATTTCAAAAGTTAAAAAAAAATAAATCAAAATTAATAATAAAATAAATGAAAAAAAATAAAACTATAAAAATGGGGATGTAGCTTTTTCTCAAAATTCCCTTTTTAATGTAAAAATGCAAGTTTCTACCTCAAACAGTAGTTGAAACACCAGGTTACATACTCATGTAATTGCAATTAAACTGCATGACTTAACGGTGTTGAAAATTTCATTGAAATAACAGTATAGGTTTAAGAGATATAGGCCTTAACATAAACTTTCACATTTTCTCAAAATTCCCTTTTTGTCTGTAAAACGCAGATTTTTACCCAAAATAGTTGAAACATTAACTTCTATACTAAATAATCATAATTAAACTGCATGATTAAACTGTGTTGCAAATATCATTGATTAAACAGTATTACTATGTGAGATATTGACTTTAACATATACTTTCAAATTTTCTCAAAATTCCCTTTTTTCTGTAAATATGCAAGTTATATCCCCTGTTATATCCCCTAATATATATATATGTGTGTGTGTGTGTGTGTGTGTGTGTGTGTGTGTGTGTGTATATATGTATCTACAATGGCTCATAAAGGTTGTCAATTTATAAATTGTTTTTTTTATTTGGCATGATTGAATTTTATATTAATTTTCAAATGTCTTGTTATCTTTTGTAACCTTTTATATATATATACAATGAAAAATTGTGTTCAAATCATCGTCGGGTCTGATAAAAACACGCCCTATATCGTTGCTAAATTTAGACTATAAAATTGCAGCAGCGGTTATTGCAAAACGAATTAAAACAGTCCAAGATGACCTTATATCAGAATCACAAGTTGGTTTTATGAAAGGGAGAATGTTACCAGTTAGTTAAAGACAATTCACAAAATGAGAAGGCTGGTGTTCCTCGAATTTTACTTCTTTGAGATTTCGAAAAAGCATTTGATTCACTTGAATTGTCATTCCTCAAAGGAACTTAAAGTTTTCTTGGCTTCGGTTTTTCAATAATTAAATGGTTTCATACATTCTATAATGGTGCTAACAGTTGTATTCTTAATACTAGTAATGGCTATTACTCTACTTTTTCAACATTGAACGAGGAGTGAGACAGGGTGATCCTTTATCCCCATACCTTTTCATTCTCGCAGTAGAAGTACTTAGTGCAACAATAAAAAACGACATTGATATCAACGAAATCAAGATTAAAGACACCGAATATCTAATAAATCAATATACTGATGCTACTGTTTATATACTTGACGATGACCCAAAAACTCGTAATAAGGCATTAAAATTAGTAGATGACTTCTCTGTCTGTTCCGGTTTAAAAGCTTGTTTCGATAAAACACAGGCTGTTTGGATTGGAGCAAAAACGAGGTTGTGGCGATAAACTTAAAACTGATACAAAAATAACATGGAGTCTAAAAGGAAATTTCAAACCCTTGCGTATATATATAAAATATAATTTGGGAGATATAGATTTTTACCGGGAAAATTACACCGATAAACTCTTTTAGGAATCTTGTGAAAGATTGGTCATATCGAAGTTTATCATTGCTAGAAAAGTGGCGGTGATTAAAACTTTAGCAATACCTATCCTTGTACAGCTATTTACTGTCCTTTCAGACCACCAGACGACATTATAAATGAAATAAATAAATTGATGTTTTCTTTTATATGGAACGGTAAATTGGATAAAATAAAACGTAACATATTGGTTTCAAATTATGATGAAGGTGGTTTAAAGGTACATAATATCAAGTCTTTTTGCCATGCTTTAAAGATTTCATGGATACAGAAAATATTTTTCCTCTCTGCCATACACCTTGGAAATGTCTACTTCTGGATGATCTTGAGGAACTCGGGGGTGAAGATTTTTTTATATTCACAAGGATGGGTTTGCCTCAATCACACCGTTGTTTAATAAGTTTTGGGGATTAGAATTCACTGCATGGTCCAAGATACAAAATTATAACACCACAACCCCAAATGACTTAATATCACAATATCTCTGGTTAAATCCTTTATTTAAAATAAATAATAAACAATCTTAAGAAAATATGGGCAAAAAAAACAATATTTGTTTTATAAAAGACTTAACAAATGATGGAGGAAATATTATGTCTTGTAATGATTTTGCATCTAAGGTTATTTTTAATGTTAAATATCTTAATTATTGTAGCCCGATAAATGCTATTCCAAAAAGCTGGAAAAGTGCAATTCAGTCACAAGAAGTTCCGCTTAGAGAGGTCAGAAAATTTTTATAACTAAATTGAAAGAAAAGAAAAAGTTTTAAAAAAATATAATTAATATTTAGATAATTTGGATAAAAAGAAATAAGATCAAAAGAAATTTGGCATAAAAAATTAGGGATTGAATATGATGACGGTTTTTGGAAAAATGCATATGAGTTAACTTTTCAGGTTACCGATGATACATAACTTCAATCTTTTCAGTATAAAATTAACCACAATATCTATTTTACAAACAGGGAATTAAATGCAAGCTTCTTGAGACTATATTGTGCACTTTTTGTAGGGAAATAAAATAAACTTTACAAAATTTATTCTTTGACTGTCAATATGTAAAAAATATATGGAACACTTTTTCGATCAAGTTAAAAGCAAAAATGTGAGTATAGAAAACAAAATAAATAATGTTTTATTCGGAATCCAAACACAAATTAATCACTCTGAAATTTTAAATATATGTATCCTTATAATTAAATACTATATCCAAGTATGTAGAATGCCCAATATATTTCCTGAGTATAAAGTTGCAATACAAAAGATATGTTTTACAAGCAGATCGAAATGTGTTCCATATATCAATATCCCACGACAAAGGCACAAAAAATTAAAGAAATTGGAATTTTGTGACTGTATTGCTTTAATATGTTGTCATGTACATAGATGTGTATGTAAAATGTTTGTTGTTGTTGTTATTGTCCGATATTTCTGTTCTGATATATTTAGGGAAATACAAAACCACGAAAGATAGGTAGAGTGTTTGTTCTGTCGACAAAAAAAAGCAATTGGAAAAACCTACAATCTCTCTCTCTCTCTCTCTCTCTCTCTCTCTCTCTCTCTCTCTCTCTCTCTCTCTCCCTTATCTTGCAAGTTAGTTGGTTTTTCTTGGTAGTATTTGATTAGTAAAATGTTTTGGTCTTTAAATTCGTTTAATTCAAATAAAATCCAGTTTTTTTCTGTTTTAATTATTTACTCTCATGCAGATTTTTACGACCATAATTGAATAGACATTTCTATGCAGTTATAATAAAAGTCTAAACAGAGAGCACTTACTTTCTCAAATGGAGTGATACGTCGCCTTTCGATAAGATCTACAAAAAATAATTATGACATGGGTTAAAAAAGACATCAATACATTTTATCACTTTTTACTAGGTAAAATTTATACAAAGAGGACAAAAGATTAATTTTTAATTTGTTTTCTCAAAGAATCTTTGCTGATACAGTACTAGTATATAAATTAAAATGCACATAGCTCTTAAAATTGGTGGATGAACAAGAAAGCCGAATGATTATGACAACCAAATTAGTTAATCATGTCCGGTTTTTAAACCGACTAAATGTTTCCCTAAATAAGTCTTGCAACAACTTACTCAATTGATTAATTTTTGAAATTTAAGATGATAAACTTTTTTTTGTAATTTAAATATTTTATTGTATTGACATGACTGATTACAGCACATTACATATACTCTAAGATAACATATAATAAATTATACAATTATTGGTACATTGTGTTACATCACTTGTGATATATTCGTTCAATATATATATATATATATATATATATATAATATTAATGATTTATAAATCTTAAGTCGTTAATTCTACAGGGGATATAGTTAGTACGTTACTAAAGTATTTTCTAAAGTTAACATCTCTGTGATTTTTTTTTGCTAAGTAGTAATCAGTTTTACGTGATATTCAATATGAGTCCGTAGTTCATGGATATTTGATTTCTTTTCTTTAACTCTGCTCGAATAATATAAAATTTGGTTCAGGAGAATAATTAAATTGTCGGGTCTGTTGTTTTCTGTAAGGGGTGTAAATTCAAATAGTGCTATTTCTAAAATTTAATTGTAAAATTTATCATTTTCTCTTATCCAAAACTTTAAATCGTTCCATAAACTATTTGTATATTCACAATTCCAAAAATTGTGTTCCAAAGTTTCCGAGTTGGTTTTACAAAACGTGCACATGTCTTTTTCTTTTATTTTCATTTTATATAACGAATAATTTGTAGCCAAAATTCTATGATTAATACGATATTAGAACCATTGTAGTCTTGTATCTTTTGTCGCAATAAATGGTAGAGTGTATATATGTTTCCAATTAGAATCATTTAAAGCAAATTTTTTCATTCCATTTGGATTTTGTTTTAAAGTTCTTCGGGTCAGGTTTGAAAATTTTATACACACCTTGACATCCTTTAGTAGATTTCAATAACGAATAAAAACTAATGGGTATATAAGGCCTGTCAACTATAACAGAATGTATCGTTATATTATTTTTTATTATACAGTCCTTTATACATTTAATAAGACCAATGTATTCTAAAAAATTAGTTCTTATTTTGTATTTGTTTACAAAACTTTTATAATCTAAAAAAGAGGCCTTTTCATCCAATAAATCACATACAAACAATATATTACTTTGTACCCATTTTTTACAGCAGACACTTTATTTCCTATTTTAAAAAAGGGGATTCTTCCATAAGCAGGTAGTCTCGAATTCTTTCCAAGTATATGCTAAACGTTTTAATTGTAGATCTTTATATGCATTTAAAGTATCTCTTAAAAAGCATTTAATTTCTTATTAACAATTTCCGTAATGTAACCACATCCATAATTTGTTAAATTTTTTACAGGCAATGTAACCACATCCATAATTTGTTAAATTTTTACAGGCAATTCCATAATTTTAAATATTTTTATAAATGTTGAATTTCTAGTAATCAATCTTCGTATCCATGTAGTTTTCAATGCCTTTATAAAACTATTCAAATCGGTCATTTTTAGACCACCTTTACTATTATCATTTGTAAGAATGTCGCGTTTTATTTTGTCGGGTTTTTTATTCCTATATAAATTGGAAGAATAGAGTATTTAATGTTTAAATATTATCTTCAGTTTTGTTCGGAAGAGTAATAAACAAATGTTGAATTATGAAATAATTAATGATTTCAGAATCGCTATCTTTCCAATTGGTGTTAAATTTCTCATCACCCAAAGGTTAAGTATATTTCATATTTCGGAAATTTTTGGTTTGTAATTTATCGAAATCATTTGTGTCAAGTCGACTGGACTGGAAATTTAATGCCTAAAGAATCGAATTGTTCACATCCCCAGTCTAATTTAAATCTGTGGTTGAAACTTTCGCCACTCTCTTTCTTGCACCCTATCCAAACTACTTTAGTTTTAGACGAATGAATTTTTAGCCCAGAAAACCTAGCGAACATTTCAAGAGTATGTAAAGATTCATCTAAAGCTTTAAAAGAACCATCAAGGAGTAGGCTGTGTTGTCTGCAAATTGCGTATTTTTCAATTCTTCATCCCCAATTTTTATTCCATTTATATTTTTATTGTTATTTATCATAAGAGACAAATTTCTTCACATAGGAGAAATAAGTTAGGTGATATAGGGTCTCCTTGTCTACAACCTCTATATATCGGGAAAAATTCTGATAAAATAATATTTTGTACAACAGCAGATGAGATAATTTTGAGGAACAATCTTATCCAGGATTTGATTGAGTCTGGAAAGTTAAAAAACTCAAGTACCTTAAAAATAAAAGACCACGAAACACCGTCAAAGGCTTTAAGGAAATCTATACTTAATAACATGCCTGGAACATTATGAGTTTCTGTATAATCCATTACGTCATATATAATTCTTATGTTCTCACCTATAGATTGTCCATTTAAAAAACCAGTCTGGGTATTTGAAATAATTTCGTTTAAAACCGTTTTTTTTTCTGTCGGATATGACCCCAGATGCAATTTCGTATGAGACGTTTAAAAGTGAAATCGGTCTCCAGTTTTTTAAAAGTTTCCTCTCCCCTTTGGCAGACAAGTTATTATACTTTTTTTGAGTTATGGATAATTCACCATGTTCGTATCCAAAGTTAATCGAACGTATAAGAAAATCCCCAATATCTTTCCAAAAAAATTATAGAATTCTACAGCGAAACCGTCGCTTCCTGGACTATTATTATTCTTCATGTTTTTAATAAATTTTTTAGCTTCATTTTTATTGATTGGACCTTTAAGGGTTTGTGCTTGTATTTCCGGTAGTTTTTATAATTAATATTATTAAATATGTCGTTTAAATTAATTTCTTCTGTTTCATAGAATCTATAAAGAGTAGAATAGTAATTTCTTATTTCTTTTATCTCCACTTTCTTTTTTAAGCCGAAAAATAGTTTTATTCGTATAATTTCTGAACCTTAGGTTTAAAAAATAATTGGTAAATTTTTCACCTTCCTTAATCCACTGAGCTTTTGATCGTATTATAACCCCTTTCATTTTTGAATATCTTAGATGTCCTAACTCCTTCATTTTGATTTCATATAATTCAATATTTTGGGGATTAACAGAAGACTCCAATTTATCTATATCTTTATTTAATTTTTTTCTTTCAAAATGTCTTTGTTGTTTTTAAAAGATGCATAAGAAATGGTTTGACCCCTAATTTCCATTAATAATGTTTCAAAAAATAATTGATCGGTAATAACAAATTGAATTCCATTTAAGGGAACAGGATCAATATTATCAATATTATAGACTGGCACCATATATTATTTGATTATGCTTTTTATACAAGCTTTAATTTTTTACATACTCTATGTCAATAAATTAGCACTGAATTTCCATAGTCCCGTTCTTTTCATAAAATTGTTGAAATTTAAGCTTAATATAATAAGTGAAAGGTCACTTCCGTACCCTTGGAGTATTTCTTGATTTTCAACATTATTCATAAAGTTTTTAGAGATGTGAAAATAGTCTAGTCTTGACTGTTGTAGTGGTCTTGGTCTTCTCCAAGTATATCTTATTTTTCCTGGGTAAATTTCTCTAAAAGGATTTGTGAGATTAAGAAAATTAATTATGTTTAACAATTTATCTCGTGCTTTGTGGTTATTATGGCGTTGGCAAGTATTACCGATGTATACCTAATTCCGGTGCATTCGGTATTTTTCCAATAAATTTTGTTTTGCTGGTCCGTTCGGAACATTGTTTACCTGGGAAACTATCGGGAAGCTGTACTGTGACAGGACAAGATTATTTTTCGTAAACGCATTTAATAATGGTAAATATTTCATTTCTGGCACAATACCTTATTTTGTAACATGTCTGAGCATTCCGCTGATACATGAACACAGAAAAATATTCCCACTTTATCTTAAAATCAACCTTCTACACTCCAACCTCTTAATAATGTCGTCTGCATCTCACTTCTTCCAATACACAATGTCATGTGATCAAAATATCCTGTTTCGTGGAAAAAGAACCATTCATAAATATATATAGCCATATTGACTGCTTTCACTTTTTGCGTCTCAATATGAATTTTGTCCCTATATTACCTATGGAGTAACACGATAAGTTGGGAAGTTTCCCCTTAATCTATTCAAAATTCTGTCTTTGTAAATCCGTAGTAAAAAAAATAGATTTACACTATACGGATGTAATATACTCATGCAATATGTTCCTCCTAATAGCGAAGCACCTAATTACAAGTCCATATATAAACACACAGCACACAGTATATAAATCTATATTTTTCCTAATAAAGGAGCACCTAATTACAAGTCCATATATATATACACACAGAGTATATATGTGAGTGTGTGTGTGTGTGTGTGTGTGTGTGTGTGAAAATATATACACCTTTTCTTTTTCTTTTTCAAGGCAACTACCACAGTGAAAAAGAAAAGGTTATATGAGGCTGAAAATTTAAATTATGCCTATGATGCAGTGAAATTGAAAGGTCTGTCAGTTTACAAAGCGGCACGTCAGTATGGTGTCCCAGAAAGCACTTTACGAGATAGAACATTAGTTGTTGTTCAGCTGAATAGTAAACCTGGTCCCAAGACATTACTTACCTATGATGAGGAATTGAAACTAAAACACCATGTAGAATATATGGCAGAATTGGGATATGGCTATGCTAGAGGAGATTTTTTAGATATATCATCAGATTATTCTCACTTCCTTGGTAAAACTCCTAGTGGTTTTAGGCTCAGTAAAAATGGTATAATGACTTTATGAAAAGGTGGCCCGACTTGAAATTAAAAACACCTAGGAAATTGGCAATTCAAAGAGCTGGATGCATTTCAAAAGAAAGCATAAATAAACATTACAAAGAACTTGGCACAATAATGACACAATACAGTCTTCACGACAAACCTGAAAACATTTATAATATTGATAAAACTGGTCTTTCAACTGAACATAATCTGTCAAAAGAAGTTTGTAATGTCAACCTTAAAATTCAGGCTATCACTTCTCCACAGGGAAGTAATGTGACTGTAATTGGTTCTGGAAACGCGCTAGGGACATCCTTGCCACCATATTACATATTCCCTGCGAAAAAGTGGAACCCTAACTTTCTGGAAGGAACACCAACAGGTTCAAATGGAGAATGCACAGAAAGTAGATTGTCCAACTCTGCTGTTTTCAAACGATTTTTGCAAATACACTTTCTTAAATATGCACAAAGAAATAATGAAAGCCCACTTTTAGTTTTGTACGATGGGCATACTTCATATGTGAATCCTGGTTTAATTCAGTGGGCAAGAAGCAATAACATTATTTTTTTTCGTGTTGCCTCCACACACCTCACATCTTCTTCAACCCCTTGATGTTGGATGATATGGACCACTCAAACAATCATACTATCGTGAATGCAGGATTTATCTGAGATCAAATCCGGGAAAAAATTACCAAATATGAAGTTGGGAAGCTCTCTAGTTCTGCTTACACAAAAGCCATGACACCGTCAAATCTTTGTTCATCTTTCCGGAAAACTGGCATATTTCCTTTCAAGCATACAATTCCTGAATCAGCGATGAAACCAGCAACACTTTATACCATAATTGATAATGAACCAAAATAAATTCAAACTACCAATGACAACACTACAACTACTGCCTGCGATCACGAGAACACACAATCACTGCTTGTCGCTTCAAATAAAGAAAAAGATGAAATAAAACAGACTAGCCCCTCAAAATTTTTAAACGCACTTTCAATCACAAGTGAAAGAATTAAGAAAAAGAAATCAAACAACGACAAGAAATGCGATACTATCACTGGTAACATTGGAAAACGCAAAAATGTTCAATTAATCCATTCATCGGCGAAGAAACAAAAAATGTGCAGTCAAACAAATAAATGAAGAGTCAGTAAAATATCAAAAATACAGAAGCAGAGAAGTCCACAATGTTCTCCTATTGCTGGGCCTTCAAGACCAACACCGTTTGTCAGCAATGAAGGGATCAATATAGATACTAGTGATGAATGTATAAGTGATGATGATAATGACAATGATGATGCTAATGAAGTATGTTGCGTTTGTAACAAGTTAAGTCCAGATGCTATGCGTGGTTGTACTGGTCTGGTCATTTTGAAATGGGCTAAGTGTGACTTTGTGAGCATTGGACTCATTTGATATACTGTTCTGCTGTCCACGTGATCTGTTTAGGTGACAAATTTAGATGCCCTCATTGCACAGATAAGTAGACTGTTGTGGGAAGTTGACACTACCTTTTCAAAGTAAATATACAGTTGAATAATATTACTAAAATAATAATTTAAGGTTCAAACAACTGTAATTTATATTTTTTACGCTTTGTAATATCATATATATATTACAAACAAAATGCGAAACATTAGCATGAATAATAGCTTATTTGATGGCAATGTATTGGTAGTCCGCAATTCTTTTTCTAATGCATCGGAATTAGGTCCCTTTCGTTTTTGACAAGTCGTGTACGGTTGAAGACTTAAGTTGTTAACATCCAAGTGCCAATGCAAACAAAGTAATGCTGCGAATATAAGACACAAATATTGTTCTTTAAATTGTTACTGAGACAATCTGCAAATACTTCCAATGCTAATAAATAAAGAGTCGTAACTTTTATCACCACCGGTAATAGGTTCTTACAGCATAACACTTTTATAGTTATAAGAGTCGAGAGCCATATTCTGAACGATATCGAATATTATTATTATTTGAAATACTATTGATTATTTCAAGCAGTGAATCATAAAGTTTGGGTAATCTGTATAAGATATATATATATTTACTAATGTCATTTTATTGCCCTCAATTAATAAGTCTAGCGCCGAAAGATTGTTATTCTGATCCCTTTTTTTCTTGTAATATCTTGTATTCAAAATTGTCATTAAATAAAATACAAACACCCCAAGAGTTGCTATTATTAGAGTTAAAAATAACATTTCCATCCCATTGTGATTTAATCTTATTTTGCATATTTTCCAAAATACGAAAGCCTATTAGGCTCATGAATAAAAAAAAATTAAAAGGAGTTATAACGCGAAATTAAGGCGTAATAACGCGAATTGAAAGGCGTAATAACGCGAAATAAAGGCGTAATAACGCGAAATAAAGGCGTTATAACGCGAAATAAAGGTATAACAACGCGAATTGAAAGGCGTAATAACGCGAAATAAAGGCGTAATAACGCTAAATAAAGGCGTTATAACGCAAAATAAAGGCGTAATAACGCGAAATAAAAGCGTAATAACGCGAATTAAAGGCGTAATAACGCGAATTAAAAGGCGTAATAACGCCTTTTTGTCTATATATAGAGCAGTCACTTCCCTTGAGAATCGTTTCTCTACAAAGGTTACTACCACTTTCCACAAACAGATCGATTTTAGTTTAAATTCTTTAAGACAGCCTAAAGCAAATGAAAGTGAATAAACCTTGATCTGTCTATATTAACTAAGATAGACAAAAATGCCATTTAATCACCATTAAAAGTTAATCAGGATCTAATTCATAAATAGCCATGTGTACAAAGACACTCTTTATGAAAAATACTTTAAAATCGACAAATGGAACGGTTTCAGAAATAACTATTCATTTCAGCGCAGGATCGGATGATGTGCAGTTTTTTAAATTTTCATAGAAATTATACATATAAAAACTAATTACATTACATATAATGTATATGTGCAGGACACACACACACACACACACACACACACACACACACACACACACACACTTTTAATAATGTATGTAATGGGGCGGAAAATAGATCTTTAAACCCTTGTCATCCACACCATTATGGTAAGCAACTTGCGTCATAAACGAAATAAGGGGTTTTAAGGCGAATTGAAAGGCGTAATAACGGGAAATAAAGGCGTAATAACGCGAAATAAAGGCGTTATAACGCCTTTCAATTCGCGTTATTATGCCTTTCAGTTCGCGTTATTACGCCTTTAAATTCACGTTATTTCGCCTTTATTTCGCGTTATTACGCCTTTCAATTCGCGTTATTACGCCTTTATTTCGCGTTATTACGCCTTTTAATTTTTTTTATTCATGAGCTTAATAGGCTTTCGTACCAAAACGTGTACATCTTGAAGAAAATATATGTTGCATTTCAGAGATTTTAAATAACTGAATACATCTCTTCTTTTTTTACCCTCCCCAAGACCCCTGCAGTTCAAAGAAAGTATTTTAATATTCATATATTTGCTCATTTTCGACTCCATTTTATATTTTTGGCTAAATATATTTTTCTAAAAAATCTGAAACAGTATATGCAGTGCAAAATCATGTCAACATTTTTATACATGTATCATGTACATTCATACATCACAACAATAAAAAAGTAAGAATGTAAAAAGAAAGACAGAAAGGAGAAAAGACTGAGAAGACAAACACTTCGAAACAATACAAACATATACACAAACGGGACGGGTCGACAGGTTCAAAAATAACAGTCTGAAAAAAAACTATATATATTTATATAAAAAAGAGAATATGAAAAAAATCATCGCACTAATTCCTTCATTAATTAAATTACTCTATACATCCAGATATCAAGAACAATGTGAATCGTCGAAAAAAATTACATTGTTGATCATGTTCACTTGAAAAAAAGTATATACACGTATATACAACTTATAAAAATAAACAACTGAAAAAACAACATGATATCTGAGAGAGAGAGAGAGAGAGAGAGAGAGAGAGAGAGAGAGAGAGAGAGAGAGAGGGGGGGGATTCTGTGGAATCACAAATGTTCAATGGGTGTGGGGTTAAATTCACTATGTTTGCGGGTAAATTAAAAGCCACGAAAATTCAATGTCGAATCCTTAGAGTCGTTTTGTCCTTCTTGACCTTTGTTCTTTTCTTTGCAGAACCTGTTGTCGTTCTCGCACGTACGCGTTTTAGATTAATTTTTTTTCAGATGCTTGGCCTATTTTTTTATCAATACTTTCGGCCCCATTGTGCCACTGATGAGGAATTAATTTCCGAAATGTGCACATTTGGCACATCAAAATTAACGCAGGTATTTTGTTAATCATTTACATTGATGTAAGCTTATGGATTTTAATTTATTGTGGGTCAATAAGAGTGAACTTAAGAAAATTAATCGCAAAGATCGTAATTTTAACCAATTTATATTGAAAAAATATTTTTAGAAAATTTTATCCAAAAATGGGTATATTTAAAGCAGCTTTGACATTATTGTTAATTAAAAGAAATGTTATTCATATGTTAATGCTTTTAGTTAGTGCATTTTTGACTCGCTTGAAACAATGAAGTCATAAATCATACTTGAACTAAATTAAGTTATTTATAAATGTCCTTTCGTAGCCATGCATCATTGTTATCAAGCAAATAATCATTACATGTAATTAGCACTTTTAAAATTTTAATGTCGAGCCTTGTCATCAGTGCACAATATCTTTAAATGCCAAACAAAATCAATATTTTTAGAACCAGTGCCATGTAAGCAATTGTTTGAAAATTTAACGATTTAACGATTTAACGATTATAAGGTCAGGGAAAACTATAATGGTGTCTTAGCAACGTGTGAACTGTCAATGATACGTCATGGATCCTTAGAAATCATGTAAACTGGTGTATTTATTTCCTTAGCAACCCTGCTTTTTATTGTATCAGTAAGATTGGTTATAAGTTTTTCGCCATTATTGGGTATAATCTTTTTCTATATAACAATCACACAAGGCCAAAGTTCCACGTTGTAAAAATGTTTGATAATGTTCTAAGAACATTATATTCAGAATCAGCGTCATGCAAGCAGTCCCAACTATAAACATAAAATAAACACGTCGAAAGATCATGGTTCCGAACTCTACGTGTTCCTATAATTACTCTTTGAAGGCTAGACTCATGACCCATAGATATCTCGTTTAATTTTATATGATAAGAACAAGATGCCAAGGAGGGTCTGTGCTGCTCATATGGCAGGCCAAACATGGCAACAAAAATAAAAAACAAACAAAAAAACTAGCCCACCTAGGGATCTCCCACACCAAATTTGGTTTCATTTGCCAATAACAAAGCAATGAAAAAAGTTACGGAAAAAACATATTTCTTCATACATTGAGTTCTAACGGCGGCCATTTTTGGATTTATGATCCGGTTGCAATTCCCTAATTTTAATCTACTCCACCTAGGAACCTTCCACACCAAATTTGGTTTCACTTTGTCATGTGATTTCAGAGAAGAAAATTTTCAAAAATTGGCTATATTGAGCTGCTAATTTGCATTCTGCGCAAAAAAAACGGTAAAATATATTAAATGCCAGAGTATTACATTCCATATACATAATTTCAACTAAATTGATCAACAAATAAATATGTTGTGGCCATTTTCCTGTTTTTTATTTATAGTAACAGCAGCCATCTTGGAATTAAGATTGGGCTGACAATCACAAACTTTAATCTACTCCACCGAGGGACCTTCCACACCAAATTTGGTTTCATTTCGTCATGTTGTTTCAGCGTAGGGAATTTTTAAAGAATTGGCTATATTGAGCTGCTTATTTGCATACTGCGCCATATATGTTCGGTAAATCCGTTAAATATATTATAAGGTCAGAGTTCTACATTCCATATACCAAATTTGAACCAAATTGATCATAAGATAAATATGTTATGGCCCAGGGACCTTCCAAACCAGATTTGGTTTCATTTGGTCATGTTATTTTAGGAAGGAAGGTTTTCAAAGAGTTGGCTATATTTAGCTTCGAATTTGCATATTGCATCAATAACATGCCAATGAAAATTGTCACGGTAAAACCGGACAAAATATATTTATTGACCAGAGTTCTACCTAAAAATGTGCAATATGCATAACTGTGAACAATTTTAAATCTGGCTATAACTAAAATGTTTCACTCACAAAAAGATCATTAATTTCTATAATTTTCTTACACAAGTCAATATGGTTAAATGATAAGCGATGATGAGTTTAAGTAATTACACCATATCATAATAATTCAAAACATAATATTAAATAATCTTTTTTTCAAAGTTGAAAGCAGAAGACAACTAAGTCATTTGAATTAAACATCACTGTAAGAATATTTTTAGCCAAGTTGCAACAAAGTTTATAACAGGCTCTTAAGATGGTGCTGCGGGTTGGCGAGCGATTTAGCGGGAGTTTTCAGGGTTTTTTTCTAAACGCTTTCAGATGTTGTGCTTAAATTTGGTATGCGAGTCTGCCACAATGACTCCCGTTCCGGTTCACTGATTTTTGGCGAAATTAAAGTCTTTCTTTAAAATATTAGTTCTCTGTATTTTTAAGCACCTGCAGATATTGACCTCAACTTTCGTATGCAAGTCTACCACAATGAGTTATAAATCAGGTTGTTTGGTTCCGGTTCACTAACTTTCAACGATTGCATCGGCCTTTGACTTAAAATTTTCTTTGAATTATAAGTTTTCCGGACGTTTTCTTCTAAATGCCTGCAGATATTGATCTCAAATTTTGTTTGCAAGTCCACTATAATGAGTTAAAGGTCAAGTTTGAGCTTTTTTTCAGATTCATTGATTGTTGACGAAAGTATGGGCCTTGGACTGATCTAACATATAGAATTTAAACTAGCAGCTTGACTTAAGATTTCTCGTTATATAATAATTATCCAGGTTAGGTAATTAACTTATAAAGATAAGGTTAATCCAATCACTTTACAACAACTATAGAAAAAATATGGGAAAAGTAAATCTTGGGTTCCATAAGAGCTTCGTGATATAAAAAATACATCATTATTAAAAGTAAAAAAAGGAAAAGGAAAAATGAATTGTTCTTTTATATACATACAACACTCACCTTCTAGAATTTTTTCTTTATATTTTTTATATTTCTCTAAATCAACTTCTATGTTGCGATGTGCGTCTATTATTGCTTTTCTGTTTTTGTAGAATAATTTAAGATAATTTCAAACATCCCTATTTCACAATTTTTAAACTCATTTTCATTGTGATGTTCGTTTTGTTCTTTCTCAAGATTTCTATTGTGTGATCCACTGCATGTCGGTACCGAAGAATTATATTTATTACCCCTGTTTAAATATACTATTTCATCACCATCACAATTCCCAGTTTGGAATCCAACCGCCATATTTTCATACTTTTGATATTTCAATCATCAAAAGTCATTCTGACAAAAAATAGAAATTTTCAGCGTTAGAAATATATCACGGGAGAATTAGCAGCCAAACAGAAAATATTCACTGAGAAGACGAAGTAAGTAAATGGATTGACTATTAAACACATTAAAATAAAGTTTCAAATTAGTCAAAATTAAACTTATTATAAAAGATAGTCAAAATGACTTCGAAATAGTTTTTTTTAATATTTATTAATTAATTACATGCAGTTTATAGATATATAGCTTGAGGTGAAGCTGAAACCGTTTTGTCATGTTACTGCAAGAAAGGCATTATGTGTGATAGAGAAAATACTCGATCGTACGTAAGTTAACTCAAATACAACGGTCCATTTTCAAACCACGATCCATAAAGACAGTAAAAACTTTAAAAAATGACTAATTAAACACTTAAGCTTTCAAAAAGAAAATAAGGCAAGAGCACCAAAAAGGTAGACACCTCTGGTATAGTTAGCTAGGTGCGAATAAAATTTGAGAAAGAACGGAAAATGAAACTAAAAGATAATAATAATAATAATAATAATAATAATAATAATAATAATAATGGTATTTTTAACTTATTTTTTATTTGTAAATTTTATAGTTGAAAAACAAAATTCCATAACAGCATGGGCGATGTTATTATAAATCTGTGGCAATATTTCACAGTGGTAATGTTCCTTTTTGGATAACGAATATAATTCCGTGTAAAGGTAGATCTTGCTCTCAATAGTGTCAATAGTGTCAAAAGGAAATTTCATAAATTATAATCAATTTAAAGTGTGTAATAGGTCACAATAACTACCAAAAACAGTAAACTCGACTAATGAATTATCAATTAGTCAAAATGACTTAAATTTATTAGCAACATTGACAAATCAAATATTTGTTAAGTTGAGTATATTTGTTATCAATCTGACTTAGTCGTTGAAAGGTCAGTCAACCTTATTTACAAATAGTATGTTCGACTACTTTATTTTGTTCGTGTTTACTCCTAGAAGTCAACACATTAAGAACAGCGTATTATATATTACATTCTAAACAGGTTCTAGCATGATAGTCTAAGAATCATAGATAATGATTTTAATTAAATGGCTAATAGTGTCTGGTTTGATAACATCTAAATGATGGCATAGCAAGCAACTAAAAGAAATAAATAACTCAGATGTTTTCCTCAAGAAACTACTGCTTAACACGTCTCTAATGATTAAAATGATCATTAACATTAAAAAAATATAATATCGAACAATGCCAAGTGCACTGTTTGTATCTTTAACGAAAAAATGAGACACATAAACTGAAAAACAAAAGGTAAGATTTTTTAAATACCATACATTTATCAAATTTAACATGGGGAAACTCTTCAAAAATAATTTTCCCTTTCAATAAAACATTAAAACTTATTATAAATTGATGCAAGTGTCTTCTTATGTACTACGTTACGCCGAGATCAAGTGAGCAACTATATACGGTGTCTCCACAAGCCTTTTTGTACGTAAACAAACAATAATATCATTCAAAAACACTCAACCGAATAATAAGGCGATGAGAAATTGAGGTCGGAAACGGTACCAATTACCGTTACGGTTGCCAATACGACACAGTGACATGATCAATTTGATGGTTTTTTTTTTATTGAATCGAAACAATTATTCCTAATGTTATCCTTTATATCTCACAACAAAGATATAAGAGATTCAGACTTTCCTATGTCAGTTCGCTGACAAGCCTCTGTTCTTTATTTTAAGGTGTTTTTTCAGTTTTATTTTGCTGAAACTTTTGGAGTTCATCGTTTCTGTAAATTAAATATCTGTGGTACAAGTTTTGTTACGATTTAAGAACAATTATAAATGGTTAAGCCGCTTACGCGGAATCTTCATAGTAATTATTCCCGTCATCATAAAACCTAAGACAAGAACATAACTACTTTAGAGGTAGACAACACATTGTTTTTATCAGAACTTTGATAAGCATTTAGAGTACGAAATTATCATTTATACATTTCTGTCTACGCTTGTTACTTTTAATTTCCCCGTCCTTTCATATAAGTTCCTATGATGCTTAAAATGTCACAGTTTAACAGATTTCACATTGTTGAAACAATGTCCTAACCATTACTCAGCCATCCCGACTTAAAATGTACTTTTGTTTCACAACACTGACAATGCCATCAACGAGTGCAACTACGAACACGTGACTCGTAATAATGTAAAATCCAATGTTAAGTGTCAGTGCAAATTGGCAAAGACTTTTTCAACTTAAATATTTATTTATTTATTTATTTATTTATTTATCTATTTATTTATTCATTTTTTATTTATTTATTTATTTATAAATAGAGAAAAAAATATAATTCACTAAATCTATTATAAACACCTCCCTCGGAAGTGGTTCTCATATAATATTTGCAGAGACTTCGCCGACAATTCCCCTATAATGTTGTCTGCAGAGGTGTATAGTAACTATACCTCTCCAAGCAACACCATTCGAGAACAATTATCTCGTGAGATTTTCATAGTTCATTAATTGTATAATAGGTTGTCGTATATAATAATAATAATAATAATGTGTGTGTGTGTGTGTGTGTGTGTGTCTGTGTGTGTGTTTGTGTGTGCGTGTGTGTGTGTTTACATCATTAAAATTTTTTACTGGAAGGTGATAAATAGTTAAATCATTCTGTCTAAATGTAGAATAGAAAAAATAATTTTCAATTGCATTTATATTTCTACAAGATAGTTGCTTTTGCATCCATAAAATGTAAATTTATAAACATAAACCATAAATATACTTACGATGCAGTCTTTCTGCAGTCTACTTTCACTTTCGTTTGGAAAAAACAATTAGCTGTAGTTAATTTTGGAAACAAATTTTTTTATCTTACGTTTATCTCTATACTATGATAATTGTTAAAACTTATTCATGAACTATTGTGAGTGATTAAAAAGATATTTGTTAAAGACTTTAACATTTAATTCATAAATGTATGAATGTATTGGATTTTAATTATGTAGTATAATATGGATGAATAGGAATGACGTTATCGAGTATAAGTGCACCTGTAGATCTACCTGTATATCGATTGGGCATTTTTCGGTAGCCATTGTAAGACAAATCTACTCGCTGAATGGTCAATCAGAGAACAAACAGAACATTTTAAAGACAAGCATGATTTCTTAAAAAAGAATGGAGAAATGGTCATTTCATGCTATATACTGATACCTTTAACCAACCTTTACGACATTTAAAAAAAAAATAGGTCATTTCCCGTGTTGTAAATAAACATAAAAAACTTGATCAGTTTAACATCACTGAGGATTTATATAACACAAATACCTGTAAAACTGTGATGTGCCAGATGTGTACATGTAGGAAAATCATTCCTCATCAGTGACACTAGGGGCCGAAAAGTTTGATAGATAAAAATATAACCCAAACAGTTGGAAATTAATTAATCCAAATTTCCAAAATAACATGTATATAATCATATATATTACATTTATATAATTTTGTCTGGTTTTAAAGTAAAAAAACTGTATCTGTGACAAAAAATAAAGCATCAGTCTCAAAAAGCCGAGCGATCCGTCAATCGGAAAAATGCCAAGAAACAAGTTTACACCTTTGGGATACCTCTACATTTTAACATCGACTCAATGAGGCCAAATGCAAATTGATTTAACCTAACGTGCCTATATAAAACATAACGTAATAATTGTTACTAGGTAAAAAAAATACATAATATGGAATTGAATCATTAGTCTTTTTCTTACAATTATTATGTAAAGAGCAAAAATCATGATAAAAGATTTTTGCCTGAGAACGAATGCAGCGCCTACATTGTAATGTTAATTTGATGAAGCATGTACACTGCGTTTAAATGAGAAAATTTTGTAAAAATGAAGAAAAAAAATACCAAAAATATTTAAACAAATAAAAATCGGACGACTTATAACATTCGAACCCATGACTTAAAGGTTATCCTTTCCTACATTTTACCATACAGCCAGCGTAGATGAAATTGAAATTGTATGCTAGTCAATATTAAGTATGTATATTATTGAGGCGATTAAGTGCGCTTTATCTTTATCTCAAAATTTCAATGCAAGCTCATAAACCAAAATTTGCAAAACAGAAGATAAAATATAGAAGTCTCGGTAGCCAAAATATCTTTAATGGAGAGAAATGTGCTTTATGTAAATTAATTAAAAACACGGTTAAAAATTTTCGTATTTGAATAGGAGTACAAGGAATGCAGTATTATGAAATCGATATGTTTTAACACAAATTGTAATGATTTATCAAACTTTTTTTAAATTCCAAACCGTTTTGTTTTGGTACTCTCTTTTGGATGTTTAAAGTGTAAATATTACTGTAACAAGTTTAAAATTTTGATTTCTATAGGCGGATTCCTCAACTTATTGAGAATCATCCTTTCTGAAACTAACATAAATCTGTTTCTCACTGTTTCTCAATTTAAAAAAAAATCAAAGTATTATAGCACTGATGAGAAGTAAATCTCTCTCTCTCTCTCTCTCTCTCTCTCTCTCTCTCTCTCTCTCTCTCTCTCTCTCTCTCTCTGAAAACTTCAAACTTTTTCTTGTAATAATATACAATCATGTATAATTTAACTTACCCATCAAATAATTGTGTTAAAGTATCAATAATTTTTTTCAATATTAAGTCAGTCTTGTATGATTATGCGCTGTTTTTTTAATATGAAGATCGGAAAATAACATATAGTAAACATACAAATACGAAATTTAATTTAATTTTACTTAAGTTTTATCCTGAGATACTTAAACCAGGGTTCCAATGCATCAAGTATGTTTAACAGAAATAGAAATCGCTGAAGGCTTTATCCTACAAGTGATAATTTTCTCTCTAAAAATTGAGTTTCATACTATGTAATTCATTTAAGACTATTGTTTGCTAAGTGGTTATATAACTAACATAGAGTTAGGATGTTGGTACCAAAATGTCTGTTTCAAATTTCCAAAAAATTGATTTAATAAGTTTATGCTTTTAAAAGTCAAAATTAAAATTTGAGAAGAAATTGCAAAGGAATTCCTTGGACAAAGACGCAAAAATTACTTGTTCAATAGACATGTTCCAAACTTTGTTGTTTAACTGTAGTTCTAAGTCATATGAGAATGAAATCAATCTATCTTTTCGATTGATTAAAGAAACATAGCTACAGCTAGTTTCTGACCAAGATTTACTTACATATCGTACCGAATCGGTGGCTCAGTGGTTAAACGTCTGCGAACAGGTAGATTTGGGTTTGAACCCAGAACGGGTCATACATATGACTAAAAATATAATATAGCGCTTCGTCAGGCATTCGGCATTGGAAGAATAGAGTAGTTCGACTGGTTAATCCACTGTCAGGATAATTAACTGATATAGTTGTATGGTTGCCTACGTCATACTGACTCGGTAATCTAGCAACTTTAACAAAGTCACACCGAGTGCAAATAATATCACGACAGGCCATAATAAACATTCAAACATTACACACTTACATAAACTTGTCCTTAGATTAATCCATAAAGATTAAGCGCGAATAGCTAAACCAAGTTGCTGATGCGATGTTAAACAACATTACAACAACAATTATAACAACAATAACCTGTATATACTGATGATATAGACTAAAGAGACAAATTATGTTCAGACAATTTCTACATATGAACATGAAGCAGAATAAACAATGGTGGTAGTTGGTGTTACTTTTAGGCTAAGTCATAAGCCGTTATGTTATCATATTAGTGTGATGACAGCATGTGTTAATACCGTTCAAAGCTCATATAATCTATGTTTAAAATCATCGATGTTAAGAATGAATAGAAAGTTAACAAAAGGATATACATGTAATAATACTACCTTTTTGACAGGTAGAGCATTCCACGAAAATCCGGACAATGATGGTGGTGTATTTTTCTTGTAATTTTCGAACCCTAACTTCTATGATGTTATGAAGTTTTCTGCATATGGAAACGATTTTTTTTACCATAATGATGATCCTATAGAAGGCTTGTTCTTTGAAAGTGAGCCGTAAAAAATGCATGAAAATTCTGATGAGTTGTTGAATGTGGAGAAAATACTTAAACGTCGTACTCTTAAGGGGGAACCAGAAGTGTTTGTAAAGTGGTATCAAAATAATTTAATACGTGGATTCCTGAGTCAAACCTGAAGGATAGAGTAAAAAACCTGAAGGATACATAAAGAGTAAAAGAGTATCTAGATCAAACAGCTGACATAAGTATCGTGTTAATAAATAGTCCAGGGCGTTAATTTTGTGCTGTTTTTTTTTTTTTTTTTTTTTTTTTTTTTTTTTTTTTTTTTTTTTTTTTTTTTTTTTTTTTTTTGCCTACGAAAAAAAGTGAAATCTTGAAATATCGCATACAAAACATTAACTAATCTTGACTTAATGACAAGAGCATTTCTGTAATTAAACCATATAATGTCTTAATCTCATGCATGACAAAACTACTGCCCGTTGGTGCCTGAATGGCCAAATTATCTTAACGCACTGTTTACAAATCACAAGAAACATCAACACAAATATGGAACCACATTTAAATATTACTAGTTTGAGGCTATAACTATTTGGCAGTTCAATCACGAGAGGTTTCTCTTTTCCTCTATCAGTAAAACAAAACATTATAGGCTTTAGCAACATTGTTTATTCCATCAACTTTTCACATGAGCTACTGTTTATTTTTGTAACTACAAATTATGAATTAACTGATGAATGACAATCTTGTATTGTCAACTCATGAATAAATAACACACACACACACACACACACACACACACACACATATATATATGGCACATCAAAATTAAACAGGTATTTTTTCGTTATATATAATTTGAACAAGTTGGTTTTTAAAAGGGTAGTTTATAAAAAAGTATTAAAAGGCGGAATGACGCAAAAATAACATAACGTTAATTAAAGATATTATATTGCATAGTGAAAATTGATATTACCAGAAACAAATGGCGTAATAACGCTACATGAAAGTCGATATAACGCAATAACTCGTTAAAGAAGCTAAAAGTGAAGGCTTAAGATAAAATAAAAGACGTTTTAACTTGAAGTAAAATGTGCACAGAGCATTTATCTTCTTGGTATGGCGTTTTAAGCTGTCTATCTTGTCCTTTCAACTCGCATAAAAACAGCTTTAATTTTTCGGTTCCAAGAAAGCCTTTTATTTCAAGTCATAAAGTATTTTATTTATTTTTTTTTATAAAATGAACGGAATAGGTATTTTTATACCATTCTCATCAAACTCAACAAAAAATTAAAGCCAAGTAATACATAAAATATTGCAAAAGAATTTTCTACATTGCATTACAAAGTGACTTTAAAACAACCTTTATTGTTTTACGAAGGTTGAAATTCAATACAAGTATAAGGTTTTTAGGTGCATATAAATGATAAATTCTTAATCAAATAACACGTGAATGGTATATATAGGACTTAAAACCTTATTTACATTTTATGCAATCGAAATTGATGAAGGGAAATTTGATATTAAAACCGGCCTTCTAATTTGACGAGTTTTGTGATAAAGAGCAAAATAAACATACAGATAGAGTCTCACTTAGTATTGCTTAGCTCTATATTTAGTTGATTTTGATAGTGTTTTATATATATTCTGTAATAAATCTTATTTTGTTCACGTACTACATTGGAATTTGTATTGTTCCTACTGAGAAACATTTTATAATCAAGTACCTGAAAAAAATCAATGTTCGGTTGTGTTCGTCCTAATAAAAACTATAACAAGATACTCGTAGGCATTAACGCTCACCTGGGAAAATGTCCTATTTTTTTTTTTTTTTTTTTTTTGGCAAAATGCAATAGACAATAACTGTAATTACAGAATCTTTCCAAGTTTTTCCCAGTTTGGAACTTTCACAATACTAAATCAGAAATATTAAGTCACAGTTCATTTGCAAATAGCTAAATGCATCTAGTAAAGTGCAATGGATAATAAACCATCCGTATACTTTTGCAGCTATGGTCTGTACCTCTGAACATATGACTTTGAACCATTATCAAAATAATCGTCATATTGTATCTACAATATTCTAATATACATTCTAAAGCATTCCTTAGCTAGATTTGGATTCATATAGTTTTGGAACTTAAGATTCATTATTTTTCAACTGTTTGGCTATGTTTTTATCTATTAAACTTTTTGGCCCCTAGTGTCACTGATGAGGAATGATTTTCCGAAATGTGCACATGACACATCAAAATTCAGCAGATATATATATATATATATATATGCCTGTACAAAAAGGTTTCTCGTTTTCACGATTAACAATTTTAATAGTCTGATGCAGCTATATGACCTTGTCCATTGAAGGTATATACCTTGAACTATATATTACGATGACCATCAAATTAATACCTACAATATTCTAATATTGTTGCTTTACAAAAATTAATAGTTTTTAAAGCTGCATTAAGTTTTCCAAAGAAACAATTGAAACGGTTTTAATCTAATAAATGATGTTCCTAATGAACAATGTTACATTTGGTTCAACGATAAAAGCTCGAATAAATACAGAAATTACAGTATTTACCCAGCGAGATGCAGCATTTGGGATCTAATAGTAGAACATGGCTACGTCATCAAAACCCGGGACATTTCAACACAACTTTCAAAATGTTGAAATACGATAAATTAAACTCAGAACTTCGTTGAATTTGTCATTTGTGACTTAGTAAGGGATAAATAACACCATTTCAAATACATCTGGAAACTAATAAAGGACAATTAATGCAATCTGTCGTGTTTCACTTTCGATTCTAGGCTTTTCCCTACATCAGTGCGCATGCTCCAAGCTCATAATTATCATCGTAGAACACTGACCAACCGGTCAGAGGATTCCGTTTATTTACAGCTAAAAGAAATGAAATTTTAGAAAATGAATGTCACAGATCGTGGTTAGAAGATATCTACTTTTAAAAAATATATTTTTAGAAAATCAAAAAAATATATTTTTAGAAAATCAAAAAAAAAATTAAGAAAATTGGTAAACTTAATGCAGCTTTAAGATGATTAACTATTTCAATCTTCTCATTGACCTTTTAATCTAGGTTCTTTGAACCTATGACCTTGAACAATATATCAAACGTATCTAGTACTTATCAATACCTACAATATTCATACATAAATGTCTATGGAAAAATTTTATAGTTTTTAAGATGATTAACAATTTTAATGTTGTAATGCAGCTATAACCTTAACTTTTGAACGAACGACCTTGAACCTTTAACCATATATCAAAATGATCGTCATATCAATACTTACAATTTTCTGATATACACGCTAAAAGTTAATACTTTTTAGGATAATTAACAATTAGTCTTCTTCTAGAGCTATGACCTTGACCTTTAACAATATATCAAAATGATCATTATGTTAATTACTACAATATTTTTAAATTTATTTCTAAACAAAAAGTTTATAGCTTTCAAGCTAATATACAGAGTTGAGTTGAGTAATGATGTTTAACGTCCCAGTCAAGGATATTTCACTTATATTGAAACGTTGCAAGCTATAGGTGAAAGTGCAGAAATTTTGTCTTTGCGTTGCGCTGATGGCATTATACAGCAGGATTCTTTATCGTGCCACGCCTGCCA
Source organism: Tegillarca granosa (assembly GCA_029721355.1). NCBI lineage: Eukaryota > Metazoa > Mollusca > Bivalvia > Arcoida > Arcidae > Tegillarca > Tegillarca granosa. The sequence goes on from CM056607.1 coordinate 9,597,639, forward strand.
TGGCACGGGACCTCGTTTATTTTAAGTTCCCATCCGAAAGAACCGTGACTTTAATTTCGTAATGCCGTATGCTTGGCGACATAACAGTCACTACCCACTTTCAAGTCTTGGGTCAGACCCGGTCGGGGTTCGAACCCACGTCCTCCCACTTATGGAATAATCACTCTACCAATGTACAATTTTAGAATTTATAAGCAAAACATTAGATTTCAGGGACAACAGATGCTGCATGGATTGTCATACAGTCACCAAACTTAGTACCTTGTTATGTTTTGTCTTGCTGAACATTTTAACAATGTTTGGTTTTATATATCTTTTATAGTTTAAAAAAATATCATAAAACTGCACAAATCACAACCAAGGTAATGGTCTTTGAACTTGACCCATTTAGAATGCTATTTCAAGAAAAAGTCAAAACTGAAAACCCTATGTCATTGCTTTTCAAATTATAATAATTTGAAGCTATTTAGAAAACACGTAACCTAATTTTTGACATACCTTCAAGAAATAAACAATTTACAAGTCCCTAGAGAAGCTAAATACCACATCAGATTTTTCTCCCATAATCACTTTCGGAGAAGAAGCTTTTTTTATTATTTAAAGTGACCCATATCCTTGACCTAGTTTTTGGAGCCATAACATCGCTATGAACAAATTTGAAATGCATTAACCCGTTTATGTTCTCACCAAGTTTAATTGAAATCTGCCTTTTAGTTTTGAAGGAGAAGTAAAAAATGTAAAAGTTAACGTCGCAGACAACGACGATAACAGACAAACTTTGGTCAGAGAAACTTACTGTAGCCTTCGGCTAAGGTTAGCTATAAACTTTCATTGCATTCACTAACGCATTACAAAAGTTAATAAATATTATAGGCTTATACTGATTAATAATTTGCTTATTTGTCTTCCTGTCCTTTTTTGTTTATAAAATGAAGGTAACTCTACATGTATATTTAAATTTTAATTGATTTTCAATGTTGTAAATCGAAATCAATAGCAAAATAATATATGATGAATATGAACTTTACATCGGTGAATAAGTTTTGGCGTTTTAAGATTTATATATTCACCTATATAGAATTTTAACACACCTTAAAATTAAACGCGAACTGTTAAATTGAAAAGATTGAAATAATCATACATTGTTACAACATGCAAAATATATTTTGTTAAAGGAACCTTATCTAAAAAAATCTTTTCAAACCAACTTTACACACAAAACTTTACTGTTCACGTACATAGACAAACTATTATTCAAACTGTAATCAACAAAGATTAATATTTTCAACTGCTTTTGAAAACGTAAAGGTTATTGAAGATAACTTTTTACAATCAGACATTTAAATGAAATTTTATGTTGGTTTTTATTCATATCATCAAAAGTTTGCTTACAGATAAATGCTTCCGAAATGCATATATGACGCCAATGCGACAATAACGTATGTATCGTTTTTACCTTATGTACAAAGCAACAATTAAAAATAGACATAGATTTCTTCACTTCCCTTGTTAGTAATAATAAGTCCAAGTTGTCGCTGTAACTAAAATAAGTGGTTTTTTTTTTTTTTTTTTTTTTTTTTTTTTTTTTTTTTAATTTTATTTATTTATTTTATTTTATTTTATTTTATTTTTATTTATTTATTTTTTTAAGAAAAAAAATCTGGTGCGACATGCAATTGTGTCTTATTTATTAGTGAGTTTCATGTGTTACATCATAAGCCATAAAGGAATGTACATCTTAGAAATACTTAAAGTCTATCAAATGCAGCATTATTTTATTATAAAAGCATAGGCTTTGATATTTTCTTTTTTTGTATTTTATAATTAACAGTTTTTTAAGATATTAAAATTTAAATGATAGCATTGACAATTGATATGATACAAAATTGTTAATGAAAAGAATTTCTTAATTACATATTCATGTCGAAAAAACATAATCTTAACTCAAAAAGGTTTGATCACTTTTAATATGACTTACCCTAAGAATTAACCACAGCGTATTTTCAAAGTAGCTAAAATAGTAGCAAATGTACAAAACATCAAAGCATCAAAAACATCAAACCTGCATTGAAACATCATCAAGGTAAAAAAGTATAAAATATATAACAAAAAAATAATTCCTCATTAGTGACACTAGGGGACCAAAAAGTTTGGTAGATAAATAAATCATAATATAAAAGTAATAAAAATGTTATAAAATTGCCAATCAGAAAATTTGTATAAAAAAAAAAAAAAAAAAAAAAAAAAAAAAAAAAAAAAAAACTCATTGTCAAAATATTTAAATGCAAATTATAAAATTGAAAAGCTGAAAAGCCCATTTCATTTTCTGCTGTGAGCAAGTTCATACCGACCAGTTTCAATCTCTAAATTGTGTGATGAAATTCTAAAGCTAGTCAGTAGACATCTAAGAGTACAATTTTAAACTCATTCTAAATAAATTTTGGTTCATTTTACGTTCCTGTTTAAACTAGCAAAACTTATTACACAGACAGATTTGACTCAAAGATGACTGTTTATATTGATCTTGTAATACATACAGTTTTTAAAACATTAAAGCTTGGAATATGAAAAAGCCTTGTTGCAACCTAGTCAATTTAACAATTGTTTAACCCTAGATGCCTAATGTAAACCATTAAAGTTATTATTAACTTAATTGGTATCAAATCCTTATACACTATGAACATGAAAAAGTAATTTATTTTTATTACAAATGAATTTAGCCAATATTTTAAAATACCGAATTTGCATTTATACGAGAGAGGAGTACTCCCCAACTGACCAAACATAGCAGCAATCTCAAATTTAAGAATACCTTTATAAAATTTAAAATGTAGGCGATCAGTGACATCGCCTAGGTGAAAGCTCATAACCTCTTCACCATAAATTAACACTGGGGAAAAATGCAGTCAAAACATTTCAAAGAGTTTGAATCAGCTAGAATTAGTTAGAAACGTAATGTAATGATTTCCTACAAAAAAGGAAATTTGAGCATTATTCAATTAGAAGAGAAATCTACACCTAGATGGACAAAAGTTCTTACACAATTAATTAATACGTTATTATAATGAATATTGCTTCTGCACATTTTCTTTTCTTTATGAAATACAATTGTTTTTCGTGTATAAACTTGTGTGACAATACAATTGTAATTTATTAACTAAAAATTGTAACCCTTTCTCTGATTTTGAAAACAGAACTGTATTCTCTGCATATAAGAGTGAAAATATATTAAAGCCAATTATATCAAAAATTTCACAGTTAGTATCTTATAATAAACTTTGCATGTTAAAAATAAAGAAAACAAATAGCGACGGGGACAAAGGTTCCCCCTGTTTAACATACAATACGAACTGAAAAAATCCCATGTGACGTTGTTATACTTCACTCATGATTTAACATTACTAAACATTGATTAAGGTGTATAAATTATTTGTGTGCTTACTTCTGAACATAACAGTTTGTACCACAAAACATTTCTTAGAACTGTTTTAAATCAATTAAAATACAATCATACATTTTTCCTTTCGTACTCAAAGCTTTGGCGGTTAATGAATGCAAAATGTATATTTAATGACTTGTAGACCGGTTTGGTAAAAATCCAAACTGATTATTTACTAGTTAATAAAACAGAACACTTGATTTTTGTAACAATAAGGAAAAAATTACTCATTAACGGAGATAATTCACCTAAAATGAAATATCTCTTTTTGGTATGAGAACATCGATACGTAATTTTAAAAAATCAATAACATTAAGATTTGTATTACAATTTGCTTTACCCTGCTTGCTCAATTATTGAACTTTTTTCGAGAATGTCCTTGGTTCAGATGCTGCATTACTACACAACTGTTTAGCTTGCAGGAACTTATAACGCAATAAATGGTTTTTTAATTGATTTTGTTGTTTAAGAAACATCAATCTATTTGTATCTATATGACACCTGTATGTTATACTAATTTTCAAACGTAAAGGCTTATTCCTCTCTGTATAACATTCTTCATTATACAATTTATATCAACCCTATTATTACCATTATTTACAAAAAAATTTACCAAAACAATTTAGCCTATTTATTATAAATATTCACATACAATCGTCAATATATCAATAATATCTAAATACTTGTTTGTATTCTAAATATTGCCATCACATTTCGATAAATTATCTATGGTAATTCCTCTAAGTTCAACTGTTTTAGTTTCATCAAACACAAATCGGACTACTGTTTAAACAAGAGGCCCATGGGCCTTAACGCTCACCTGAGGAAATGTCCAAAAACTTACAAAGAACTTAATTACAAAAGGTTAATAAAATTCCTCAAGTTTGGAAAATCCTGCAATAATTAATCATAAATGTCTAGTCACATTTATTTATAAATAGCTCATATGCATGATTTAACTATAGTACAATGAATAATTTCCAAATCATTAACCATGTGGTTATGCAGCCATGATTTTGACCTTTGAACATATGAACTTGAACCTTATATCAAAATGGTCGTAATATCAACACCTACAATATTCTAATAAATAAGCTTGTACAAAATGTTAATGGTTTTCAAGATAATTTACAATTTCAGTCTTCTTCAACAGCTATGGTCTTGTCTTTTAAACATGTGACCTTGAACCATATATCAAAATGATCGTCATATCAATACTTACAGTATTCTAATACATATACCTATACAAAAAGTTCATAGTTTTCAAGATAATTTACAATTTCATTCTTCTACTACAGATATGACCTTTAACTTTCAACATATGACCTTGAACCATAAACCAAAATGATTGTCATATCAATACCTACAATATTCTAATATATATGCCTATACAAAAAGTTCATAGTTGTCAAGATAATAAACAATTTCAGTACACTTATGTAGCTATGACCTTGACCTTTAAACATATGACCTTGAACCATATATCAAAATGATCGTCATATCAATACCTACAATATTCTAATATACATGCTTATACAAAAAGTTTATAGTTTTTAAGATAATTCACAGTTTCAGTACACATATGCAGCTATGACCTTGACCTTTGAACATATGACCTTATACATATATCAAAATGATCGTCATATCAATACCTACAATATTCTAATATACATCTTTATACAAAAAGTTCATAGTTTTCAAGATAATTTACAATTTCAGTACACTTATGCAGCTATGATCTTGACCTTGGAACATATGACCTTGAACCATATATCAAAATGATCGTCATATCAATGCCTACAATATTCTAATATACATTCCTATAAAAAAATTCATAGTTTTCAAGATAATTTACATTTTCAGTACACATATGCAGCTATGACCTTGACCTTTGAACATATGACCTTGAACCATATATCAAAATGGTCGTCATATCAATACCTACAATATTCTAATATACATGCTTATACAAAAAGTTAATAGTTTTCACAATAATTCACAGTTTCAGTACTCATATGCAGCTATGACCTTGACCTTTCAACAAATGACCTTGAACTATATATCACAATGACTGTCATATCAATACCTGCAATATTCTGATATACATGCCTATACAAAAAGCTTATAGTTTTCAAGCTAATGCACAATTTTAGTATTTATAAGAAAAAAATAACATTTCAGGGGCAACAACTCCAACATGGATTATCATATAGTTACGAAACTTGGTACCTTTCTAAATTTTGTCATGGGAAACATTTTAACAATGTTTTGAATTCATTTATCTCTTAATATTTGCAAGAAAATTGCCAAAAACTGCATAAATCACAAATTAGGTCATGACCTTGATTTGTGACCTTGACCCTATTTTAAAGCTCATTTTAGGAAAAAGTCAAAACCCCATGTCATTATCTGTTCAAATAGTCAAGTTATAACAATTTGAAGCCATTTTACGAAATTTTATAAATTTAACGCAAAAACGCGTAACCCATTTTTCGACCAAATTTCACGAAATGAACAAACTATAGGCTTAAGACCCTAGAGAATCCAAATATCACATCAGATTTTTTCTCCCATCATTGGTTTCGGAGAAGATTTTTTTAAGATTTTTGGACCCCTAGGTCACCTTGACCTAGTTTTGGTAGCCATGGCAACGCCATGAACAAATCTGAATTGCACCGGCTCATATATGCTTCTGACCAAGTATCATTGAAATCTGTCTAGCTGTTTTGGAGAAGAAGTCGAAAACAGGTGTTAACGACGCACGCACACACGCACGCACACACGCACGCACGCACGCACGCACGCACATACACAAGCCGCGCTATGCCATAAGCTCACATGACCTTTCGGTCAGGTGAGCTAAAAAATGCAACGGAGACTAAGTTGCAAACTCGGTTTGATTTAACACTTCAAAATTATCAATATAACATGAAAAGAATCGAATTCTAGCAATACAGTGTGTGTCTATAAGGCTATTACCCGTATCAGTGTGATAAGTACATTTACCTATAAACTTATCATTTTCAAGTCTTATGTGACCCATAATCATATTATTAAACTTATAAACGTCAAAAATTTCATTTTCATTATTATTCACAACCATATCACTCTAGCACTCTAATCGCCAATTACAAATATTTTACCTAAATTTTTATACTTTAAAACAATTTTCTCAAATATATCAAAAATCAGTTATATTTCTCATTAGAACAAGATCAATTTCTATGATACTCTTATGTACTGCAAAAACTAAAAGTTTATAGTTTTCTGGAAACTAACCATTTCGGTATTCTTATTTAATTTATACTTGTGTTTATTGAGACATAACCTGAAAAACAGTGTTAACACTTCATAGCGCTGGCAGTATGCACACCGTTTTTCAGGGTACGACTGAATGAACTTGTTAAAAACACAAGTTATTCCTTATAATTTAATTTTAAACACTTAAACTAAAACATAAAATAATGCTTTGTTTAATTTTTTTGATTTATTTTATAATTGGAAAAAAATTTCCTCAACGTTGAAACTGTCATCAACAAACAATTTTAGTCAATAAAATGGAACGAGATATAAACCATGCCCTTCACATATATCGTTGCAATGGATGATAGTCTATTGTGAGTATAACGTGATTAACGACCGCCTAAGTTATGATTAATTTTGTACTGTAGTATGAGTGACCTAAAGTATAATATTAGTTACACAGTGATTTAGTGACCTAATACGGAAATACATGGAGTCATTAAAATTTATATTGGGCGACGCGATATCGTCGCCCAATATAAATTTTAATGACTCCATGTATTTCCGTATTAGGTCACTAAATCACTGTGTAACGAATTTATCCCACCGAAGATCTTGATCTTCATGTCAAAACATTATTGCAACTGCAAAAACAGAAACATTTTATGAGTTAAACACAATTAATATTAATATTGTTAACGACGCCATTATGGCTGCAGACCGGGTAACAGGGGACGTAATCGTTACTGACCGAATATATATCAAGGGAGATAATCAAAAGTGACCTAATACAATCCCATATTAGGTTACTAATTGACCAATGGGAATCAAAGATTTTCATCTGAGGTGGGATAACAACTTTTATACATCTTGTTATGAATAAAAAGACCTTAAAGCTTAAAACACAATGCAATGTATACATCAGACCTTGAGGTTCAAGGAAATACATTGACCCAGATTAACATCCAAGGTAATAGAGACCTTAAGTAGCAAAACTTTAAAACATTTTGTCATAAACCAAATGCTCTTGAAGAAACTATTTATATAGATCAATGCTGGAAAAGCTACATAATGTGACTTTGCTTTTCAATAACGTAACGTTTAACATAATTCAAGGTCAAGGCCATGGCATTAAAAAGATGTTACATTTAAGGTTTCTTTAAAATATTTTCATTTCAGCTTCATTACTGCTAAACCATTCGAAGGTTTTGAAGAAACTTGTCTTGAATTTTAATTAAATTCTGTAACCTAACACAAATGTCATTAAATTTTACCATGGTCATATATATAAAAGGCCATGGTAATAGAGGCTGTATGTTTGACCATCACATTTATGACATGCAGTATTTGACCCTCTTGGACAGATATAATACAATTAGCCATGGATGTTTTTTTTTAAACTGATTTATTTCCTAACATATATCAGCTCATTATGTTGTAAAGAAACATTCATCAAATAAATCAGTGTTAAAGATCAGAGTCCAGTAGAGTTGGTCCATATTTTTAAAAGAACCCCATTCCTTTTTACATTATTAATGAATTAAGAGGGTTTAAGTGTTTCAGTACTTTCAGTGCTTTATAGCCATGCAACTGTCTTTTTTTTTTTACTTTTTCTTTTTTTTTTTTTTTTTATTTATTATTTTTTTTTTTATTTATTTTTTTTTTTTGTGACTGAAAATGAGGCGATTTATCTCAATCTAGAAGAAATATCACATCGTAATCATATAAATCATATTTTAAGACTTTATATTTGTATATTATCATTACATCATTAATATGAAACTTATTAATTGTGTAATTAATTTATGCGATCATAAAGATACATGTATATGTTAAAATTGGATAGTTTCAGATTTATACAAATTTTCAATTATTTTAAATGTCTTCTTCAGAAAAGAAAAGAAGTGTTAGAACAGATTGAAGCAGATAATACAGAACAAAACAGCAAGGATTGTGTTTTCTTGATTTTCCAAAAACCAGACGGGTCAGAAATAAGAAGATCTTTTCAACCTGTGAAGGCTAATTTTAAAAAGTTACCCTTAAGACATTATGCATTACACAGGGGTAAAAGTCCAAGAGGTCATACAGATTTATTTACTTTTTCATTGCAAAAAGGGATGAAAAATGTTTCAGAAAGGAAATTTTACATAGAATATGAAAGTGTATTTCTTATGAATATCAACAGTAAATGACGTTATGCGCGATGTTGGTGATACTTAGCGTAATGTCAAAATCATCTTTTCGACGTCAAAATACCTGATAACACTGACTAACACAAAATTACTGATGAAATAGTAAGAATTTATTAAATGTTAATTTTAAAGTTGTTCCAATGCTGCCAAAATGTCGAGATGTTCGTCTTCTGAAATACAAAACCGTCTTTTGTCTTGGTTGATAAAATGTAACGTACGGACAAAGTTGGTATCACTGCCGGTTTGTTTCGTAAAAGTTTATATTGAAAAAGATTATCAGTATTATTGTCATAATATAGTCCACGTATAATATCCTGTCCTTGAGTAAATTCTGCTCCCCAGTAATCCTTAACAGGTTTCGTTAATATTTCCGGTCCCGCTTTCACCTGAATCATGTAATAGTCCTTATCCTCGTCATCTGTGTAAACGGCAACAACGCATCCTGAAATGAAAAAATTAGAATTGCGTTTAGGATTAGTACAAATAACACAGTTAATTAATTAACTCATTTATTTACGAGTACAATGTATTTATTTATTTATTTATTTCAACCAAGTCCGTTATTGCCATAAAGATTTATTAATCACAAACTCAACTTTTTTATAAACCGTTTCCATGTAGTTGAAAGTGATAATTAGCGGTTTTGTCATCTCTCTCTCTCTCTCTCTCTCTCTCTCTCTCTCTCTCTCTCTCTCTCTCTCTCTCTCTCTCTCATAAGATTTATTAATCACAAACTCAACTTTTTTATAAGCCGTTTCCTCACTATGTAGTTGAAAGAGATAATTAGCGGTTTTGTCCTCTCTCTCTCTCTCTCTCTCTCTCTCTCTCTCTCTCTCTCTCTCTCTCTCTCTCTCTCTCTCTCTCATACCTGGTGTAATCAAATCTCTCATTTCCACTTCATTTTCCTCCTCTACTGCTACTGGATTCCGTGAACCATCTCTCACCATGCACACCACAGCTGTGCTTCCGAGCCACTTGTTTTCGCAGTTTCTGCTGTCTGCATCAGGTCTGCTGTCTGCATCAGGTTCAGTACAGTTACCCAGTTACCACAACTGTAAGATAATTGTCTTGTTAGAAGTTCCCCATGTGTATTTGTTGTGCTTATCTGGTGAATCTTACGAATACCGGCTATTGGTTTAAAAAGTTTGTTGTCAGCTCTAGGAAAACATTCGGCAAATCTGCAAATATTTAATAAAGATTGGATCAAAATTAATCTCTCTCTCTCTCTCTCTCTCTCTCTCTCTCTCTCTCTCTCTCTCTCGCACACACACACACACACATACACACACACCTTCGAGTTGCCCTCCGCCTCGCTTTTTGACCTTTAATAAACTCTGAACAACTGTCATGTAATTTTTTATAAAGGTTAATTATTTTCTTTTACTAAATTTTGCTTAAACACGTGCCTCTGTAAATATTTTATATTGTAAATATCATGCCACTTTTAATTTTTTATGAAATAAAATGTTCAAAAGTAGTTGCCATGTCCTACTTTTGATTATAATTATATATTACGTCATAAAATTTCAGAAGTTTTTTTTTTCATATTTGGCAATAGTACAAGTATCCAAGCTTACCTAAATATACGCCTTTTGCAATTCACAGAAAACTTTGGAATTTGGAGATGTTCTTCTGCAAAGTTATACAAATCTTTAGCTGACCGAATTTGAATTTTCCCTCTCCATACAGCAAGATCTGCTTGGTTTTTTATTTGGCCACCAGCTGCATCGTGAGGTCCTTTTCCGTGAGAGGTTTCAAAGTAATTCCTAATCACTTTATCATATCCAAGAGTAGATTTATCAACAGAAATGCCTCCCATACAATGTCTGCTTTTATACTGACACGGACATCCATCCGTAAATTCATGCATTACACTACACTCGTAATTTATGCTTCGCAGATATTCTGCTACTTGCAACTGTGTATATTGTGAAAAATTGTGGTCGTGGTTCAGGTCCGGACTAATTAAAAATAAGTGCTCGGTTATTATATTTGGATGTTCGTCGGAACTACCGACACCATCAACTTCTAGAATAGAATGCCGATATATAACACTAATGTGCAAGCTCACTTCATTCTTCTGAAAATAATTACTTTGTATTTCGTCTTTTTCAAAACATTAATAGTTTTCTGAAAAATCGTGAACACACATGCAATTGTTTTGCGGCAAATCTTGCTGAAGATGTTTTAACTGCGAGTTTTGCCACGTGGCCCGGAACTGGTGGGATGGAAATGTAGCTAGAATTTCTTTAAGGTAGGAAAACATTTCCCCGGGCTTTGTTTCTTTATTAACCAATGTCAATTTCCTGATTTGTTTTCCCTTTTTTCCATTTATTTCTACGTATTCATATTTATTTCACTGAACTTTTGGTGCATCATCAGAAATATCGTTTTCCTCGGGTTGTAACTTCAAAAATTACGGGTTTCGTGAAACATGTTTTTTCGGACTGTTTTTGCAGTAGGTGATTTATATTCTAAGTATGCCTGCAAAACAGCTGATCTTCGTTTAGGAGTCTGTGGAAGACTTTTTCTTAGCTTATTTATAGATCGACTCTTTTCCATTTTATGTTTAAAGTCTCTTTCAGTATCAGATTGATTCCGAAACCGTTGTTTTACTTGCTTTGCCCTATATTTATGAACTCGGTCTAGAGTTGATTTTCTTCTGCTTTTTTCTTTTTCTTTTTTCCTTTGCCTTTGCTTCCTTTTCCACAAAGCTTCTTTGGTTTCAGAGAGTGCTGTGTTTCGTTTTCTGTCATGTCTTTCTTTGCATCTGTGATAGGATTCTCGCCTTAGTTTCCTTTCTTTCGATAGTTTCCGCTCTTGATACCATTTTTTAAGTTCTAACTTTGTCATTTCTCCTACAAAATTAATTGGCTAGTTGATCGATAAACTGATTGGTTTGATTGGTTGATTGATTGATTTATTCGTTTGTTGAATGAGTAACTGACTGATTAGCTGACCGATTGAGTGATGGATGGAGTATTTGATCGATAAGTTAGGTGACGGAATGAGTGACTGACTATTTGATTGATTGATTGCTTGATCGATTGATTGATTGATAAATCCGTTACTGTGTGACTTACTGATTGAATGATTGATTGATTAAATGATTGACTGACTGATCGATGAACGGATTGATTGATTTCCAAAAACAACATGTATACATGTATATCTAATGACGTCCAGTGTTTATGGCGAATAAATTTTGACCCTTTGTCTGTGTGGGCCAGAGGAATTTCAGGCAAGTGTGTGGAATAGATGAATGTATAAAAATGTGTGAAAGTTTCATAATTAGTCGACCTCATAATATAATAATTTCACATTTCGGGGTAGAAATATAAATGTAGTTCTTTGCAAAAATTTGACAATTTTTTCCAATGAGAACCAATTTTCAAAATAACTTAATAAGCATCAAAGCAAAATCACATTAAATTGCAACATGCATAATATATAGTATACATTTTTCTTGCAACATGAGCCAGAACCAGAAATTTCATCAAGCAGACCAATATTTTTCGATAGGATATTAATACAATGAATCCTCTACATTGCCTTTACGGTGAATACTTATTTCTTAATTAATATAAAATAAAATATAAAGTAAAAACGTTCAGTGGGAACATATTTAATGTATTGCGCACTACGTAATTGCGTTACGTAACGTCAATTTTTCGTTCATTTCATTACTGGACATTTTTGCTGGATCTTTCTATTTCCGACGTTTTCCATTTTATTATCAACATAGAGCAACAAAACTTTGTAGATTTGTTTTTTAGGAAGAGTACATTTACTCACAGGCATAAAACAGTCACCAAGTGTTATAATCTATTGAAAACAACCAACGGAAAAAGCAGGTATCACCTTAAATTCAAGTTAATACCTAAACTGGACATTTTTGCAGGATTATGAATTATTCAGCGTTTGAAAATGTACCATCAGATATTTCAATTTTTTTTTTAAAAATATGAAATCAAGGAAGAAAAGTGTATTTAAAATATGTTAATATCATTTTTTAATACCTTTCCCATTTTGTGTAATTTGCGCCATTTTCCGCTGCTGTCTCCGTTACTTCTTAATAAATGTAAACGTTACATGCTTTTGTCATTGCTTTTGCGACCAATTCCACAGAAACGGAAGAAGGAAATCGAAAAAACTAACCAGTTACGTCACTCACGTCACCTGTGGATTATCCACGCAGATTTTCCCGGAAAAAATACGCTCCGCACTGTTTTTATTTACAACATAATGCGTTATATAGGCGTTTTTCTGTTACGCGTTACATGTCAAAAAACCGACTTTTACCGACTTTTCGTCGTGTTTTATATATTTTTAGGCAACAACAAACTTCTAAAAACACAATAAATAAAAAAACGATCGTTTTCTAATAATATCTAACATATTATATTTTAACTTCATTGCCGTTTCAATACGACAAGCACTACCCCACCTAAAACAATGTTTCATTTCTATAACGTATCACCAACATCGCGCGTAACATCAAATGTAATTTGTCATTAATTTAACATTGAGAAAAAATGTATGCATTATCAAAAAGGTGTTTAACTAAAATCTTTGAATATCCCATTCTATGAAAGTCCTACGCAAATTGATACCATATATGGAAGGTACTTGGATGGTAAATATAAAAAAATTCTATCAGAACTGGCTGCCTGAAGCCATTTCTATAAATAGCAAAACCTATATGTTACAAGTTTTTATGTCATTTTTCCTCAACTCATTATTTATTGAATATCCAAAATTTTGCCAATTCAATAAAAACCTTCTGTAAAGCCACTTGCCCAAATATAACTAAGTTATGCACTATGCGCTATCCGATTCTTTGAAGTCTTTTTTTTGGTACAAAAGCCAAACCTTGTATAACTCATTATTTTTACTTAATTTTACACAAAAATTGATACTTTGTACAAATATTATGTATACCATTAAATTATCATATATGTATTTTTCATTGACTAATTTCCATCTCAATTGCTTTCCTTCATTTTTTTCAGACTTTAAACAGAGAAGAATTTCTGTTTTTCACAACCTTCTTCCTGCTAAGGTGGGAAACAGTCCAAAGGGAAACCTAAGTGGAGGATGTGATGTTTTCTTACCGACGAGACCCATCATTAATACATCTCAAAATTGATGTTACATTCAAAGGAGAAGAGAATGCTATTTACCTACAAGGCCTTACCAGGGAAATATTTAAAATGATCTTCAGCATGATAATTTGCAAATATGTCGTTGGTAGAAATGAAAAAAAAACACCATGCTTTGACAAAAGGATTTCAAATGGAACTTTTGAAAAAATTGCTTTGTTTTAACAAATTATCTGTCACCAAAGTTAAGCAAAGCAATATATTGAATTATGTTGGTCAAATTTAAAATCGAATTTACGAAGTAAAATTTTTAGCTCATACATTTAAAAATGGTTATTATAAACATTTCTCTTTTGATAGTGAAAAGATTAAATTGATTAAATAATCAAGCAATTGGAATCACACCCATATAACTTCATATATCGTAAAGTTATATCTAAATATGCAATGTGGAGTGAAGTCATTTGATCTTATGGCATTAGGCTTCACTAGCCAGTTTTGAATAAGGTTTAAATGGGCTGGTATAATTCAGATGGAATGTTAGCATTTTCATGGCATAGTTTTGCTAAAGCTAGGTCAAGGTGACCTTAGTTTGCAAAAACTAAAACAAAGCTAAAAAAAATCTCAAACCCAAAAAGAAAAAAAAGTATAATATGATATTTTACTTCTTTGTGATCTTTAGCCTTAAATGTGCTTATTTTTGCGCAAATGGGCTAAAGGTTTTTGCATTCAATTTTGAAAATTTTGTAGAATTGTTATTACTGGACTATTGAAACATACATTGATGCTGGGTTTTCATATTGCACAATTTCTTGAGCTGACCTCTAAAATGGGGTCAGTCAAAGGTCATCGAAGAAAAGTCAAAATCCTGGTGGTGCAACACTGACCAAACCTTGAAATTGGTGAATACATTTGTTGATTTGTGATAATTAACTTGAAATATTTTAATGGAAATTTTTCATTAGTGATTTAGTGTTATGCGTGTATTATATTTACACTAAATGGTTGTAGCAGATTTGATAGCGCAGATTAATAATATTAAACTTTGCTGTTTTATCATAAAGTAAATATTCAAATATGAATATGGTGTCCAATACAAATATTGGCAGTTTTATTTTGATGTTGTTTTTATTTTAAGTTTTAAATAAAAATTCTTTACTAGATGTTTATTGTTTTTATTTCTTCCAAGACCTTACTTTATGCATAGCAATGGCCATTCTGGTATCGTGTGCAATATTTCATAAAACAAGATGTTTTAAGTTTTATTTCTTCCGGTCACTGTTACCTTTAATCAAGTTTTGCAAATTTGGTAGAGCTAATTCTTCATAAGAAGATTCAAACATCTTAACCTTTTAATTCATGATACTAAGACATTAAAACATTGAAAACTTCATGTCATTGTGACCTTGAATGTCAGTCAAGATCAGCCAGCTTTGAGCTTAGTAAAATTTCACATGAGTTTTTAGTTCCAAAGCCTCTCATTTCATGACAAGACATTCAAATACAAGTTGTTTGCTATTGCAAAAATGGGACTGAAGTTACTAATTCATTAAAACCTCAGTTTTCAATGAAATATAATTCTGTGACTCAAAATATCAGGAGATAATGTTTTTTTTTTTTTTCAGGTATCTAAAAATTTTAGAATTTAAATTATGTAGCTATGACTATGAACTCTTTACTCATGCCTTTGTACTATATTTTAAGATGATCGTCACATCAATACCTAGTGTTCTTATACAAATGTCTATTGTGTAAATCTATACGTCCTTCATGTAGACATCATAATCACAAAGTTTTATCAAATTTTGCTTTGTGTTTATGGAGAAGATTAAAATGTTAAAGGTACGCAGGAATGACGATAGACGAAGATGAATAGAACAACTGAAAACTGTTTAACCCTTGTTTTTTCCTGTTAGACCTTTTGGTTGTTAAGATTATAATTCGCATATTAAATTATTATTTTGTCCACTGTGTCTGAGTCTATTTATTTTTTCATGTTTTAATAATTCAATTCTCTTTTGTTTCAAGCATTTTGATTGGTCAGATCTTTTCTGTTATTTTTGCATGAAAGAATTAGCTCTGTTACCGGAACTACTTTTCTGTAATTTTTCTTGCGCATTGGTAATGTAATTTTCATTATTTATTATTAATTTAAGTTGTAAAAGTTTTGATTACTATTTTTTATTATTCCATGAATTGAATTTTAAGAAATGAAATTAATGTTTCTTTTTCTTAAGGAAAAATGAAAGAATTGGACATTTTGCACACGTAACATAATTTGCTATGCGAAAAATTATGAGAAAAATTAATTTCATTCCTATAATAGTTTACTATCATTTGTTGAATTTTGTAATAATTAGTTAAGATAAAAGAATGGTGAGTAGAAGAAAGGTTAAAAAGTTGAAATTTTTTAATAAGAAATTCTATTTTATGATAAAATTTAAAGTAACTGAAAAGTTGTTTACATACAAAACTGAGTGTAAGGGATTTATTCCTCAATATGGTTTATTTCCTTATCGTATAGAGAAAAAATTTGAAATTACAAATGTAAAAGTTTGATTAATTTCCTTCTGCTCTGAAATGAAAAATAAGTGAAATATACAGAACTTTGGTTTTCATAGACCATAAATAGCAACTACCACCAGTTTTTCAAATTTCATTTTTTTGAAAAATTTAATTTGTCAAGATTATTCAGTAATATCTTTCTATGTTTATTCTAATAAGAATTTTGTAAAAAAAAAAAAAAAAAAAAAAAAAATTTATCATGTTGATAAACAGTTCTCAAAATTTTCGTAGTTTCCAAAACCGGAACTGAAAAATAGAAAGGTTAAAGAGAAACCTGTTTGAATATCCTTTAAAAAGCCCCGACTAGAGTATGTTTTAATGGAGCAAACTGTATAAAGTAAACATTTGAATGGAATCACAACTCAAGGTAACTGTGTTGCTTCGTGTTATTTAACAGGTAGCCATTCTTATTAATAATACATAGCGGTTCTTATTTTAAAGTTCTCCCTACAGGTACGCGAGTGAACACATAGGAATGCCACTACCGAACAGATTTTAAAGAGTATTTTGATTAATAATTCCTTAACGTTAAACTTTGTTGATTAAAATTGATGTTAACGGCTTAATTTGAAAAGTTTAAAAAATTATTTAAAAGACATAAAATGACAAATTGGCCACCTTTAGTGTTATGTACCCATATTTCAATAATTTTCGAGTAACACCAGAAATGGTGATACTTTTTAAAATCAGAAGAATTCAAACATTATTTCTATACTAAATTAATTACCTAAATGAAAACTTTACCACGTTTAGCAAACATTTTGTTACTATAGCAACAACACAAAAAAAATTAAAATTTTACCTTAAAATAGACCTTTTGCATAGAATTAGACGGTCAACAAATTTTAAAAATTTGGAAAATGTGTCAAACGCGCTAAAAGCACATGGAAATGTTTACATGCAAAATGTAGTCCTGACATAGGAAATGCATTGTGCGGTTTAAGCCCTTACGCCGGAAATATATTGCGATAGTCAACCAACGCAGCTTAATTCTTTAGCAAACCTCGGAAGCTCACACCTTGGCAAAATTGCAAATTGTTATCTATATACAAATTTAATTGAGCAGGGTCTAAGTAAAGACCCATACGTTTTTTATATGCACTACTTTTGACCGCCCCACATCGGTCTTATCACGACTGAGGTCTGCTACCTAAAATAGAGTTCTGAGATGTATAGGATTGTTGCACAATTGAATCGAAATAATTGTCTCCGCTTAAAGAAATTCTCTTGAATTTCTCAATCTCCTGGGAGTCGTAATCATAAAACCGAAAATCTTAACGGGTTTGGAAACACTGTCTTACAACGACTTATTAGGAGTAGATGTTAAAAAAACGCCTACCAAGTCCGCTGTAACTCGTTTTGAAATATGAAAATGAACGATCAATATTCTATAACGGATTTTAACAGCGCAATCTTCTCAAGTTTACCGTCACAAACAAGACCGCGATGTGAAGAAAACCCATTATAAATATGACGTGTTTTCCTTTCAGCTAAAAATAAATTAGAGATTTGACCCCTCTGATAAAAAAAATTGAGCTAAAAATAAATGTGAAACTAAGTAAACTAGTGGTGTTATTTTATAAAAATAGACACTTGAAATGTATGTAGAAAATAAAAATATAAAAATCATTTTTGAAATCATTTATCCGTTCTTTTCACAATATTTACTTCAACTTTAGTAGTGGCACTCATCAAATTCCATGCTGGACATCAAAGATGAGGATACCAAACTTGCTCAGCTATCTTAATTATCACATATACATTGAAATAAAACAAAACTTACCCGTCGTCGTTCACATTTAATCCTGTTGTAGGTATTTTGATTACATGGTTCTATAAATAGATTTCAAAAGGTTAATGTTTTATCAATTATTAGTTAACTCTAGTAAATAGTGTGTGTAATCAAGTATATATATATATATATATATATATTTATTTATTTATTTATAAACAAGAGGCCCATGGGCCTTAACGCTCACCTGAAGTTATGTCCATTATTGTTTGCAAAGTGCAATAGACAATATATTAAGTACAGACACTTAAAAAAGTTTTCTCAAGTTAAGAACTCCCACAAAACTTTATCAGAAATATATCCACTCACATTTCATTTATAAGTAGCTTATATAATATGCATGAAGTAACTGTGGTGAAATAAATAATTTCTAAATCATTATTCAATTTCAGTATACTTATGCAGCTATGTCCTTGACCCATGAACATATATGACCTCGAACAATATATGATTGTCATGTCAATGCCTACAATATTCTAATATACATGCCTATGCATGAAATTCATAGCTTTCAAGATAATTAATAATTTTAGAATCCATATGTTGATATGACCTTTACCTTTGAACATATAACCTTGAACCATATATCAAAATGATCGTTGTCGCAATACCTACAATATTCTAATATACATGCCTATATAACAAGTTCATTGTTTTCATGATAATTAGTAATTTAAGTCCTATATTGCAGCTGTGGCCTTGTCCTTTCAACATAGGACCTTGTTTCATATATTAAAATAATCATTGTCGCAATACCTACAATATTCTAATGAAAATGCTTATCTAAAAAGTTAATAGTTTTCAAGATAATTAGTAATTTAAGTCTTCTTTTACAACTATGACCTTGGTCTTTCAACATATGACCTTGTACCTTATATCAAAATGATCGTCATGTCAATACCTACAATATTCTAAGATACATGCCTATATAAAAAGTTAACAGTTTTAAAGATAATTAGCAATTTAAGTTTCTTTTTGTAGCTGTGACCTTGACCTTTCAACATATGACCTTGAACCATATATCAAAATGATCGACATGTCAATACCTACAATATTCAATATTCTTTCAGCTCAGGTGAGCTAATAAGAATATGGTAATCTTTGTGGGTTGGAAAAATGAAAAAACAAAACAAAAATTTCAAACACGGACAGAATTTTAAATAAAACGTTAAGTTTTCACTAGCACTTTCAGGTTTTCACACTCTTCAGGTGAATAATGATGTTTATAATATAACTAAGTCATTTAACCAATTATGACTTTTTTTATTACAAGGTTTAAGACAAAGCTAAATGGACACTGTTTAGTATTATCTCCCTTTACATCTTGCCCTTTAAACCTTTAAATGATTATTTCCCTTTAGCATTTTGACATCATAGTCAACCGTCTGAAGAATCCGACCTTTGGTAAGCGAACTGACAACTTTCTCACACTAGGACCTGTCCGAGTGAAATCCAAATCAAGGATGTGAGAGGCATTGTGATCCGTTAGTGCGCGCTTTCCTTTACATGGTAAAAGGTCAAAGGTTAACTCAAAGCTATAATGGCAGTTTTAGAGTAAAACAAAAAATCTATTTGAGTTTATACACTTGTGTTTAGTTCATTGTTGACATACATCAACCACTAGGATAATTTTGTTTTTCTGTAAAATATGACAATATGAGATAAACACAAATAATAATAACGATTTAATATTAAATTCGATACATAAATATATAACGTGTTATAATATGTGAATCTGATATAATTGTAAATGCTAGTATTTTGTTCAAGTATATGATTTTAATGATAAAATAAAATAGTGATAAGATTGTAATTAAAAAAAGATGAAACTGATTACAGAGTGAACTTTGAGTGAATAAACAGACGATGTGTCATATCATCATCGCGGGTAGGTTTTATTCTTGATTATTTGAATTTTTCATCATCAACATCATTCCCCTTCTAACATACATACAACGATCTCAAACATCCTTGGCAGTCAATTGCAGTAACAAATAGTAGTCCTGGGGCTTAGGCTCTTGTTGTATTTGAACTCCAATTTTTTTTTATATCAAGTTATGCAAATTTACTGTTTGTATTGCCCTCAGGCAAACACAAAAATGCTGAAAACATTTTGTTCATGACATGATCTGTCTTCTATTATTCTATCAATTTTATCAAGTTCCTCAACTGTATGCAGAAGGAACGTTAGTAAAATAAACCCATGATCCTCCCATGTGAGCGTTAACATCTTGAAAAAACATCAGCTATAAGAATTGATAAATCTTTTCCACTTAATTATTCAATACACGTTTCTACTAGGTTTCCGGATCACTGGTTGTTTTAAATAAAAAATGCAATATGTTTTCAAACGTAAAAATATTGAAATATTCTCTAACTTATGTAAGTTTGTTAAAGAAGGTTTCAAGATATACTAGTTATTACCTTTTTAAATAAGTACACTGTTTGTATCGTTACTAAAGTTAAATTTCTTTATTACCAATAACTTTCCGAAAAGATTTAGTCGGCATATGTCGATGGTGATTCCCTTTTCTTAATGTGACGATAAAGTTTTTCACTTCGTTTTATCTGATTTTATAGTTCTAGTGCCTTATCCTTGTGAATTTATTGCTTACTTTGTTTTAATAAAGGCCAAAAATATTTGACCCGTGTATAGTTTACTGGGAAAAAATTAGTTCTACACGTGACGTAAACAACACGGGACTACATGTAACTGTTTTTGAATAGTGTGGCTTGCTTTTAACATGTACTACATATTAACTAGTCACGCTTTGGACGAATGACGGGCATTTTAGGGATATGTATATGTGATATGTATTATACAAGGCAGCTGAATTACAACGTACGTGTAAAATTGGTTATGATTAAAGCAAACAAGAACAAGAGACCAAACAAAAAAGTTCGCGCGCGTGTGTGTAAACCGATGAACCGGCTGACTGAATTTATACAGTCAATTTTGTCAAATCGAGAAAACGATATTAATCTAGGAAATTTCCTTGTTTTTTTTTTATTATATAACCATTCAGTTATATTCTCTTTCCTTGTTGTTTTACATTTATTTTTCTCACGTTCCTTGTGTGATTTATAAGAAATTAAAGATAAAGTGGAAGTATGACTAATGTAAGAATTTTAACGCTTATAGACACACATGTCTTTTTAATACTATGTATTCATTTATTGTTG
The DNA here is from genome assembly GCA_029721355.1 of Tegillarca granosa. Lineage (NCBI taxonomy): Eukaryota > Metazoa > Mollusca > Bivalvia > Arcoida > Arcidae > Tegillarca > Tegillarca granosa. The sequence goes on from CM056607.1 coordinate 9,619,155, forward strand.
TTATTTTATTTTATCCCTTTCTTGAATATGAAATAGTTGTCAGTTAGACTTAACTACAAATTTCTTCATTACTTCTATTATACTAAAATATGACATTGTTCTCTCAGTACATAATTGTTTTTTATGTTACATAGCAGTTGTTGTTCACGGTCCTTAATAAATATCAAGAGGTTTTCTATATATATCCATGGGATTTTCCAACACTAGTATTTTTCTATAAATAAATTGTTTCTATTTAAAGATTTTCATTAATTATTTAATATTCAATAAAGTAGCTTTTGAAATGACGTAACATGTATTTTTAGAAACAAATGTAAAATATACTTTTCTGATATATTGACAACAAGCCGTGACATTAAAAAATGGAAAACAAAATCGGTAAAGGAAGTATTTAAATCTGATCTGGTTTTACAACAACAAACACATCGTATGTTATAATGTTGTTTGTAATACAGTTACAGTTACGTGTCGCTGGTAAAATGAATTATTTGGCATATTTACAATTTGTTTTTATATTTGTGTGAACTGTACTTACGTGTCATAAAATATCACTTTCAAGTTTGTGTTATTTAAGCAACAACCAATTCAGTTCTAGTACTGCGCATGTTCAATCAATCATTTGAATAATTTTGTCAAAGGGCCACTAACAAATTTAAAATTTACCCGTCATCATCGTGATAAAACATTCCGATGTAAGCGTGTTTTATTATTATTATTGTTGTTGTTGTTGTTGTGTTGTTGTTGTTGTTTTTTTTTTTTTTTTTTTTTTTTTTTTTAATTTGGGTTTGGTCTGACACAGTTTTTTTTAACTTAAATTCACAAAAAAAGAGATTTTAATTTACTGCAAAAATGACTAAATTAAAAATACTCAATATTCAGTCCTGTCAATATACATTGTAATTCCATAATAATGCATGCTTTTCTTAACTATTCAATTTTATTTCATTGAGAAAGCGCAATGTCTCTTAAAATTTCCAGAATTTATTTAATTGTTAATTTTAAACAGATTTTTTTTTTAAAAAAAAAAAAAAAAAAAAAAAAAATTCTATTCATACAGCTTAATTTTAAAAAAATATATGATGAAAAATTTGTATTAAAATAAATTAAACAAATATATACACGTTTTCTTTGTCATATACCACTTTTTGAATTTAATCATTAAAATACATTCAAAAAGTGGTTTATGACAATACCACTTTTTGAAAGAACTTTTATGATTAAATTCAAAAAGTGGTATATGACATCTTGAAAGCATAACGGGAAGTGAACCTTAACCCTCAAGAATCACAAAAATATGTCAATTAAACGTGTATAAGTTTTTAAGAAGAAATTATACATCTTTTTAAGGTTATAATATAGTTCGAATACCTGTAAACTTACATATTTCTTAAACGTAACTAACAACATAGTTCTATTGATCAGCGTAAATACTGTGACAATCGGAAATTTAAACGATTCACGTCACGTATTTGAGCTATAAATAGATAATGGATTTTCCACTTAAAATTATACCTAACTTGTTATATACAATGGAATTGTTAAAAAAATGCAAACTGATTCAAATGATAAAAACGTGTCATATACTTACAGGAATATGAAAAAGTGTGTATACGTCTATCAAGGTATCTGGGATTTTGCAATTAAAGCCACATAATAATATAATATCATTGTGCTTAATAAAAGATGTCTGATGCCAATAAACTATACAATTGCGTTTCTTTTGCGCATGTCTTGCCACATGGTAGAAAATGGAGACGATTTCATAACTCTTATCCAAACTACATGTTTTCTGAGCTTTTGTGAACGGTAAAATAGAATAAGAAATTAAAACCTCGGGACCGTTACTCGCCCCCCCCCCCCTCTCTCTCTCTCTCTCTCTCTCTCTCTCTCTCTCTCTCTCTCTCTCTCTCTTGTATATATAAGGCAGTTTATCTTGTCTTCATATCAATCAAATGGACAGTTTTAACCCTTACAAATCACTGTTACCTGGTTTTTAATCAAATCTGCATTAATACAAAACCGCGAGGATTATTTTTTTAAATCAAATTTGAAATGAAAAATTAAGCAAGCGTTTTTTATTTTCTGATTGAACATTAAAAATTTAAAAGAACATTACATTTACAAAATGCATTCAAACATGGATTTAAAATTGGATCTTAATTTTTTTATTAAGAGAATTTTAAGTTGCATTTCATTTTTTTTTTTCATTCTTTCTTTTTTTTCTTTTTCTTTTTTTTTTCAGACTGTAAATTGTATAAATAAAAGATTAGTTAAGATTTCAACGAATAGAAGTAAGAAACTAATAATAAGTAAATGATGAATTATGAAAATTGGTAGGTATATATAGAGATATTACAACATAATTAAACCTGAAAATGTAATACGTATCTAACAGTAAGATACGTTGTTGTCATTATGTAACAACACTGAAAAAGTGATTAGATCCTCTACCTCTCATTGTCATATAAAAAACTTATTGGTTTTTTTTATATGACCATGTCAGCAACATTTAAAACGGATGATACATAACAGGTTTCAATCATTTTCTGGTTAAAAGCCTTGACTTGGGGAAATAAAAATTGTTGGAAGATGTTTAAATAAATCGTTAAAATTAGTATTTTTATTCATATCAGGTAGTTATTTTTTATTTTTAACAAAATATCTTGAATCTTAATTTGTTATATTTTATTTAGATATTTACTCGAAAGGACTATGTCATAACTCATTAGCTTTGCTGCATACTTTTTTGAAATTTAAAAATATCGTTGTGCTATATAGATCCAAAAACTAATTTTCAAATGAATAAGATTGTTAATAATTGCTGAATTTAAAGTAGTTTAATTTTGATTTCTGGTACTTTAAATCTACTTTTGAAAAAAATGAAAAATTGACTTAGAAATATATGGAATACTTTAACTAAGGTGTATGTCTTAATTACATTTTTGTTATTATTTATTTATTTATTTATTTATTTATTTATTGCACATGTTTAATCATTTTCATATTATTTAGATGACACACCACGTCCTCGGATAATTGTCTTGCCAAACACAAATTGAATGAATGTGAATTCATAAATATGGTTTTAAAAAATAAATCTTACTTTATATTGCCACCATTGCTGAAACTACAATAGGTATGACGGACTCAATGAGTCTGCTTTTATACAAATAAATGCCCAAGTACAAATTATTTTGTTTTTCAGAAAAAGGCAATAGTACTGGATTTGAATTGACAGGCATCTAAAGCGCCAAATGAATTTTGGAAGAAAATAAGACGATTACGTGAAATTCCATCTAGTCAAAGTAATTTGACTTTAAATGATTTTCATACATATTTTAAGTTATTGTTTAATAGTGATATAAATTGTTAATTTTAACTCCGATAATAATAATATAAAGTGTGATATTTTAGACCAATCTATATCTCAAGATGAATTTACACATGCAATTAAATCCTTAAAACTGGGTAAAAGTGCTGGAATTGATGACATTATTGCTGAAATATTTAAATGCTGTTCACGATTTATTAACCCTTCTCTTTGTGACCTGTATAATATTGTGCTTATCTCTGGAATATACCCTAGTCAGTGGTCCAAAGGTGTTATAGCTCCGGTACCGAAAAACATGGATGATGTAAATAAATATAGAGGCGTTGTCTTAATGAGTGTAATGGGTAAAATATTTTCTAACATATTAAATAAGCGACTAAGTGACTGGTCAAATATAAGTGGTTTAATAACTGGAAATCAGTTTGGTTTTCAGGCGGGTAAAAGTACTACAGATTGTGTTTTTATATTACATTCGTTAATCTCCAAGACTGTGTCTTAAAGCAAGAAACTTTACTGTGCTTTTATAGACTATAAAAAGGCCTTTGACTATGTATCAACTTTGGTTAAAACTATATCATTATGGCGTTAGCAGTAAAATAGTCACTATACTTAATTCCATGTATAACAATGTCAAGTTGTGTGAGAAATATAATAATGTTTATAGCGAAGATTTTTCTTCATTTTTAGGTGTCAAACAAGGTGAACCACTATCACGAACACTATTTTTACTTTTTATTAATGAATTGGTTGATAGTATCTCTCCTGGTCTAGAGCAGGATTTTTTATATAACAACATTTATTTATATACATTGCCTTTTGCAGATGATACTGTTTTATTTAGTAAAACCAAGCAGGGTCTGTAGGTACTATTAGATAACTTAGCTACCTATTGTACTAAATATAATATAACTATTAATACGGACAAAACCAAAGTGGTTGTATTTCGTAAAGGTAGAAAACCAGATGCTAATTTAAATTTTCATTTACAAAGTCAACCAATGTTGATATAGTTATAGGTTATACGTATTTAGGTGTTGAATTATAATGTTAATTTTAAAAATCATTTATGTAAAAGGGTTTACAAGACAACAGAGCCTTACATAGTTTATACAATATTTTTTCTAATGCTGAACTAAATGTTAAAAGAAAATGTGATATGTTTGATATTCTTGTTACACCTGTTCTGTCATATGGCTCTGAAGTATGGGGTTTCTCTAACAGTAATAATGAAGAACAAGTACATCTTTAGTTTGTAAAAATATTTTAAAGGTTAAAATTCGTCAGTCTCAGCAGCTGTATATGGTGAACTTGGTAGGACACCATTACGTATTCTTATAGTAAAAATACACTGAAATATTGGCTTAAAATAATTAATAATAGACATACTTTATTATATTATGTGTACTCAATATTGAGGGCTGGTGCTGGTAATGGTCATAACTATAATAATATGAACTGGGCAGCTAATATTAATTAAATTATTATTTAATCTAGGGTTTGCATATATATGGTTTAATCAAGATTAAACATCACCTGATTTTGATGTATTAAAACAAGGGGTTTTTGATTACTTTATACAAGATTGGAACGTTTGTTGTTTCAGTTCATCAAAATTGCAATTTTATAGCCAGTTTAAAAAAGTATTTGGTTTTTGTGAATATTTAAATTTTATAAAAGAAGCAAAGTATAGAATAGCTCTAACCAAATTACGTATTTGTTCTCACAGTCTTGTAATAGAAGCTGGTAGATATACTGGTGATTCATTATCACATAGATTATGTAAACTTTGTAAAATGAACGTTATAGAAGATGAGTTTCATTTTCTATTGGTATGTCCTGTTTATAGAGATTTAAGGCTGAAATATCTTGATAAGTACTTTTGTTACTGGCCTAATAAATATAAATTTCTTTATCTTCTTTCTTGTAGTTACAGTAAACCCAAGGTTATAAAACTATCAAAATATATTTTTTTCTCTCTCAAAAAACATGATAGTTTATTATAGTCCTATTTTTTAATATAGTCTTTGTCGGTTCTTACGCGACATAGTAGTATTCCGCCATATACTATATTATATTATTTAATTAATCATTATGCATATATACTTCATTCGTATATACATTATTATAACTGTGTAAAGCCATGCATTATTATTATTTATCATCAGATTGATATATACAATTGCCATAAGTGGTTTTTTTTTTTTTTTTTTTTTTTTTTTTTTTTTGTTGTAATACTAAATGCAATAAACTTTCTAATTTACTTACTTACTTCTCTAATAATTATCGATATCTGTTTGTTTTAATTAACTGCCATTGATCACAAATTGTTAAAAAAAAAAAATTGAAATTTGGAAGTTAATTTTTTATACATTTTTAAACTACAGACCAAATTTTACTTCCAGTTATCCGGGGTATTCGAATTTTAGAAGTTTGACTTTTCGAAGTTGTCCTAATATAATTTATATATAAAACTGGTCGGGAAAAAATAATTACTTCGAGTTATCCGTGGTATTCGAGATATCGAAGTTTGAGTTATTGAAGTTCTACTGTACGGTATTTCGATTGAAACGGAAAAACGGCAGCAAATTTCGCAATTATGCTTCTTAGACAGAAAATCTGTATCTGTATCGAGTAAACAAATTTTCTTCAAAAATCCCAATATACATCTCGTCGTAGTTTCGGGAATTTTGACAGTTTACACGTAAGGACAAATCCCTTATCTACTTATATCTGTAGTTTCGGGATTTTTGATGACAACAATTATATCTAACAGAGATATGGGAATTTTGGTATATGATTTTTTTTTCAACTTTCTGATTGGTCTTTGGGTCCAGGGGGAAGGTTTATGAAACTATCCTAAGATATGTTACAAGATATGTCCTAGGACATATCTTACGACCGACATAAGATAATCTTATGACATGTCATATCTTGTAAATCAAAAGTATCTTAGGTTTATCTTAGTAAAGACATCGTAACTTTGTCTTAACATAATCTTAAGAAAAAATAATATATATCAGAAATGCTTGATATATATTCTCAGATTTTGTATTATTATATTTTTTTATTTATTTTTAATTTTTAACTTTTAAGTTCGTTTTTTGTTACATATTTTAAAAAACTAGATGCAAATACTAGTTCGACCAGTCCCGGGTTAAAGGGTAAAATCGTACTTTGAACACTCAATAGTATATAAAAGTTCGTTTAGCTTGCGTGAATTTCTCGGTTAGAAAATGAGTAGGAAAAGAAATCCAAATTTTCAGAGACTGAGATTCAACTTTAATAGCTGAAGTTGGAAAAATAAGGAGTGTTCAAAAAATTTGAAAGAAATGGACAGCTTATGCGAGAACAAACATAAAGAAAGTTTCGTTAAATAGGCGGGACGCACGAAGGGCGGGTGGTGGTCCACTTTCAGAACAAATTTCTCCATTTGAGGATAAAGTTGTGGGTATCATAGACGGTCCTGTTATTAAAGGTTTAGAAGGCGGAACAGATGCCGCAATTGATGAAGAAGATGAAAATGACATTTTTATAAAATAATACAATTCAAAATTAGCACATGACAAAACGATGACCAAATCTACAAATTAAACCTCATCATCCCTAAATAGTAAGTGTGCTAATTTCATACCTGAATATACTCATGTCCCTGTCATGTGCATTATTTTGAATTCTGCATGTTTTAAATTATTTGAAACAGAGACATGATCACACAATTATGAACAAAAGTGAAACAAAGAGACACTATCAAATTAAAAAGTAATAACAATAGATGTAGCTTAAATATGTACATGTATTTCGAAATTTAAATATTAATTAAACTGCTTAAGGAGAATCAACCGTTTTGAAAAATGCATCAAGACCAATAACGTTTGTATGTACTCCTTATATAGTTATTAAATCCTGTCTAGTTATCAATTTGCATTTATATCAAAGGATTTAATACCCTTTGATCATTACATAAACGTTAAGGTTTGTTATATTGTTGAGTTTAAAAGGAATTCTGATGATATCATACGTAATATGCATATCTAAAAATACGCATAAAATGTAAAATTTAAATGTACATGAACTCAACTTATAAAGTACATATGACAAATTAAACGTTACAAAAATGAATGAAACCGATGCATGTAATTATTACAAAGTTGATAATGGGCCATGTCAAAAATATGTTACGATTATCTTAAGTTTGTCTTTAGACATCTTACTCGCTGTCGTAAATTTAGGATAGATTTTAAGACATGTCGTAAATTGAGATACCGTTGTAAACATGACTTAAGACTAAGATATGTCGTAAGACCATCATAAGATATATCTTAGTCCTAGGACACTTTCATAAACTTCCCCCCAGTATTTTCACAAAAAGAACGGGAACTTTAAATATTGCAATATTAAAAAAAATACCCAGAGAGCAAAATTGCAGATACGGGATTTTTGAACTGTGCCGACGCGATTTGCTAAATTTAAGTTAAGAAAAATTTCGTGAAATTATTATGAAATTAAGACAAGACACACGTTAGATATGCAGAAGACACAGAAATAGGCGATCAAAATATTAACAATACGGCCTAAGGGTATGCAGCTTGAATGTATGTGGAATTTACAGAATTTATCATACCTGATTTGTTTTTACCTTCATTGATATAAAAGATGTTTGTGCATTTCAAAAATAGATGACGTGCATTTTGAAAACTTTAATATTTATTGAAAATTGCACAAATCATACAAAAGACTTTGGCATTACGTACACCGGAATAATAAAAAAAACTAATTTTCAAATGTTAATAAAAACGGATTATAATTCTTTGATAATGGTGTTGTAAATAAAATTTGAAATACGTTTATGAATTCGGAAAGGGAAACTAAACGTTTGAACGTAAAAAGCGCCAGCCACTGTATGGAAATGCTTGCTTTCAAAACTCGGATCACTATTTCCTTTTTGTACTTAGATTTTATATAATTTACATAATATTACGGAAAAAATTATACATTGACAAATATTAAGAAAACGCTTTTATTGTGTTTCAGAATATAAAAAAGAGTTAACCAAGATTTCGAAGCCGAATGATCAGCCGAAAAAGCCTTTTTAAAATTTAAAACATAAATATTGCAAGAAAAAAAGAGAGAGAAAGGTGGAAGCAGATATTTTTGAGGCGATACAATCTGAAGTTATAAGAGTTATCTTGCATGATCCCTAATGCTAACAACGTTAAGTCATCCCGGTGACAATTGCTATAGATGCAACATTTTAAAGTCTGGGTATTTTTGATGAAAATGTCGTTACCAAAACATGAAATTTACTGACGGATATAATAGGACGCGAACAACAAAATCGAAAATAGAAGATGGATATTTTCTAGGGTTTCGGCAGAGCACTGGGTAGTACTTCTCAAGATAAAATGACGTCAAGATAACGCCAGAAAAAAATACATAACTGTTTCTGTTCTTTTATCCGCATGATTTTATCAAACATATCTAATTGAGCTCTCAAAGAGTTGAGTCTCCCATATACAATTGAGCTCTCAAAGAGTTATCCCTCTTATAGTTTATATTATATAAATGAAATGACGGAACATTGAATGCAAAAACTCTTTCAAAGCATTTTATACATCTTTCTGTAGTGAGACAATCCTTTTTTTTCCAAATACCGTGTGCGAAGTAATGAAAACAAATTCAATCAATAACAAGGTCAGATTGCTATTTCAAATCTTTCAATCTTGTAAAATGAGAGCAAAGTGATTTTACCTGAAAATATAATAAATGCATATTTCAAGATAACAACTATAAGTATGGTAATTTTCGATAAAAATATTTTATATCAATATGTTAAAACTTTTGATTTTTTATTTCTTATAATGTATATTGAATGCACTTCAAATTGATCTTAAATCTCCCAATGAATTAGGATACATAACACAGCAAAAACCCTTCGAATTTGAACTTTGTGTAAAATTGCCGAAGATTTTCAAATGAAAACAAAATAAAGACCTACGCATTATCCTACAAATTAGTGAAAATAACATTGAGGTGGCCCATTTCAGTTCTATGCATCATAGAATAATAATAATAATAATAATAATAATGTTTGTCTGGAAAACTTTATAAGTAAAATGACCAATTTAGACAGAGCTCCAACTTTTTAAACATACACTAATGAACGAGCTCACTAAGTTATATTCCAAAATTACATCATTACTCACCAAATAAGAATTACATTACCAAGCAGATTTAGAAACAGACAGTTGTATTTGAAAAGAATTTGATTTCAAAAGTATTAATAGTTAATTAATAAATTTATCATTAATACATTGGTTAAAGTAATTTCTTTGTGAATTAGATAGGGTATATAATATTTAACAAAAATACCTGTTAATTTTGATGTGCCATACGTGCATATTTCGGAAATTCATTCCTCATCAGTGACACTAGGGGCCAAAATTTTATGAATCCAAATCTGGTTAAGGAATGCCTTGCATGAGGGGACAAACCCTAGTTTTGAATAAATTTCAAAAAATTAAGACGGCTGAAAATTTTGCCAAAAGGTACAGTTTCTGACAACAAAAAGTACTGTGGATAACCTCGGGGAGTTTTACTCCACTAGCAACGGTACTTGCTCAGGGGTAGTAAATATTTAACCAAAAAACCGTTTAATTTTAGGGTCTTATTTATCTGACTTTTAACTGTTACGTCCATTACCATTTGCGCATTGCATTAGGTATACAGGTTTAACAAGTCCTTTAGTGACCATTAATATAGATTATTTATTTATTTATTTATTTATTTATTTACATGCATTTTATTTATTTATTTATTGAATAAAAGGAATAGAACAAGTACATGTTTTAGTTCACATGCAGCCATCTACAAATATCTTTAGTTTTTTGTTTCTGCTTTTTCTGTTTACATTTGAAGCGTGCCATGTCTTATATCGCGGGACAAAATGCACAAAATTGCCACATCTAGATAGGAAAAAGCTTCGCTCTGTTAAAGATAACGGCTAAATTCAAATTATACATTTAAAAAGAAAATAAAATCTGGAACGCAATTTCAAGCTTAACCTATCAACATACTTCGTTTATGTTTCCGTTTTGTCTCAATTTCATGACTGCATTGTACTACTGAACTTTAACAACTAACTATTTGACCTCAAGCATCATAGCATGGTTCATGGCACCGTGTAATACCTACAAACCTATCGATCTACATCATGAGCTTTTGGCAAATTCGTCCGCAAGTACTTTATTAATTCAAAGAGCAGAGCTAAAAGCCCCCAGCATGAATTTACTCATTCCTTAAAGATATTCTATATGACAAACGAATTTATATGTTTATCCATTATCGCTAAGGGTCAATTTATTTCCAACTTTAATTAGAAAAATAAAGATTTACGATTATGGCTTCCGCTTGTTTCGCAGTATCCCTTATAGGTTTATTATTTTATAACACCGTTAGTTCTTAATTCATTTGCTGTTTTTAAGAAAACGGAAAAGAATAAAAATATATGTTTAGATTTTATGCGGTTTACTTTAGAAACATTCATTAAATTGTGGCGTTTGTAATACTCACTTTTATTAAGAAAATGTAGTTTATTTAACAGAAAAATTGATAGAATCGAGTACAACGTGTGTAAAAGGAAATAAGTTGATGTGAAAGTGGAATTGAAAGAAAATTTATTTTTTAACATTTGTTGACAAATGCGATATAGCTTTAGAATTTAATGTCTGAACTGCATAAAAATTCTCTTAATTTTGCACATTTATAAAAATTGTATGTATCGAAAGAACTAACAAAAGTTATCTACAATTTTACATAACTCAACAGTTCGCATGGGACACAAGTATTTAAATAACATTTGTTTGGTAATTTCTGTTGAAATTTCTGGCAAGATGAACATTTCCAATAAAACAAAATATAGTCAGCCTGATAACATAACACCTGTGTGAATCTTGGAATAAAACAGGTCTGTTCATTTATTGCAAAAGGTTGAATGATCACCTTGCCAAAATTAATTCACTTAGGTAAAAAATAAACATACATGCATTTCGTGCTTGTATTAAACACATACACCTTTTGAGGTAATTCCCTCTCTCTCTCTCTCTCTCTCTCTCTCTCTCTCTCTCTCTCTCTCTCTCTCTCTCTCTCTCTCTCTCTTTTGAGTAAAAAGTTGTCGTGTGGAAATTTTTAATATACAAATGTAATAATAGAAAGACATTTAAATATCCAACGTAAAATATCACATGACAATATTCGACGTTTATACATTTTGGGCATTGTATAAGTACATTTTGCTGAAAATGGTCAGATGGAATAATGTCATGTCATGTGCTGAAATTCAAATCTATACTTCAAGAAATATTCAAAATACTGCAAATGACGACAGAAGAATTTTAATATTTTATCTGGTAATAGTTCGAAATTCTGCAGATGTCAATAACATTACTCCAAATTAAAAAAAAAAATTCCTATGTATGCATGCATTTTGCACAAAAATAGGGTTTTTTCTCTCGTAAAGTCGTAAATATAGATTCTACAATGCATATTGCACAATAATTTAGACAGATTTTTTATCCCTATGTATGCATGCATATTGCACAAAATAGTACTGTATTTGTTCTTTTATTTATTTATTTATTTATCTATTTATTTCATGTTTTCAATCTTTTTTGTAAAGAATAATAATGTGCTATGTATATGTATAAAGTGTTCTGAAATTAAATTTAATGCAATCGTTTGATTTTTTACACTCTGATAAAAGCTGACCATGTGAAAAAATTCTAATAATTTTATATGAAACATAAAGAACTTAAGGTGCTTCGAAGAAACGTGTTTTGGACAACACTGTAACACTGTCAAAAAATTATCTGATATACATTTATACGACCGGTAATAAAAGTCACGATGATTTCTTGACCAAAGACATAATTAAGAGATTTACAATAATGAGAAATAACATGCGGGTTTAACCAATAATCCAGTTTTCATCAACGTTTAGACATATATAACACATTATTTGATCACAGAAAGTTCATTCTTGGATTTATTTCTTTTTCTCCAGGGTCAGGTCACCATTAAAAGTAAATATTGGTCTATGTTAACATTAGACTGCAATGTAATCTTGACCAAATGACATCGTAAATGAACAAACGCAAATCATTTATTAGACTGGGGTAATGAAATAATACCAGATTGTAAAGTGTTGCATGCAACTTTCGTGAAAGTTATTGCTGTACTAGACCCTTTGTAATTTTTGTTAGCTCCAGCTTCTATTTGAGTACTAAAGCACGCCTTTTTCACATTATTATTATTATTATTATTATTATTATTATTATTATTATTATTCAGCTAAGACAACTAGTTTGATTGCGGCACTGTCATGCACTTATATTGAAAGCATCCACCTAAAGAGCGGTAGGTCATGAGTTCGAACCTGGTCGGATCATTCATAAAACCTTTATTTTATCGATACCGCTTTCTCCCCTGGCGCTCAGTATTTAGAGGACAAATTATCGAGGAGCTTCTCAGGTGTCCGGATAAAGTGACTGGTGAAATTCTTTTCTGCCGGGTACCCACTCAGACAACTAGCACCGTAGCAATAAGTTGCTTGAGTGTGCGCTAGTAAAAAGGAAATTATTATACACTGTAGTTAATTATCAGTATATAGGAACTTGTTTTAGATTGATCTGTAGAGATTAATATACATGCTTTCGCAACAAATAGGAATAGAGAAATTCATAATTAGTACATGGCAACGATAATAATACATTAATAATAATAATGATTTATTAAAGTGACACATGTCATAGCAACATTATCTACAACAGTACAAAAGATATAACATTTCAGCCTAAAAGACACTGTATAACACAATTAATAGACATAGATATATACAAGCGAATAAAAACCAATTTATATGAAAGCTCGTATTAAAACTTCTGTTAAAGTATTAAAACAAGTTATCCAGCGAGATAAGAAACCCCTACACTTATATCGAGTCGGTTACTTCTGTGATGAGAGTGGAATGGAGTAATGGAGTTCTCCATTAATCAAACAAGGTCAATGTGGTAGCTCAGTTGGCAGAGTGCTCGCTCCGTAAGTGGAAGGTCGTTGGTTCAAACACCGTCCTGGTCTGACCCAAGACTTGAAAGTGGGTAGTGACTGTTCTTTCGCGAAGCACTCGGCATTACGAAATGAAAGTCATGGTTCTTTTGGAAGGGAACTTAAAATAAACGAGGTTCTGTGTCATGGCGCGATAAACAACCCTGCTGTATAATACCATCAGCGCAACGCACAGGCAAAATTTCTGCACTTTCGCCTATAGCTGGCGACGTTTCGATATAAGTGAAATATTCTTGACTTGGACGTTAAACACCATTACTCAACTTAACTCATTAATTAAACAACCAGTAGATTTCTAGTTTCATGGCATAACCTGATAATAGCTAGAGCAACCAAGACAACAAAATGAACAAATATAAGAAACACGACAAGCTAAGCAAATGCATTTGTCGGACATCAAACAAATCCTTAATCCGAAACAGAACTGAAAAAATAAAATTGTAAAAATCAATAAATTAAATGCTAATTTTTACTAATAAAAGAGAAAACAAACAATTAACAAAGGGTAAAACAAACAAAACAACACTCATGAACATCACAAAAAAAAGACAAAAGAATGAAATAACTATAAATCACCATGTATAATTTCTAAAACTAAAACAGAACAACAAATATCTAGAATACAGCTGTATGGCTGAAATCAATCAATGTAATTGCATCGTGTTTCACCAGAAATGAATCACAAAAAAAAAAAAAAAAACATATAATGAAAGCCTCTCTGTCATGACGAAATGGTTTCTTTTTCTTTTCGTTTTTTCTTTAATAATTCCTAGAACAGAGAGCACCTGCCTAAGAAATTATATACCCTATATTTGATTAGTCATAACTGAACCTTAGATATATTGTTGTATCATCCCTGTAATAAAATGAAATGAGAACCTCGGATTACAATATGTGGTACAAACAGATTTGTAACAGCTTTTATTGATAAGACGGTTTATGATGTCTTTTTCAAGTAAATATTATTACTATTGTCATATGCGAAATTTTTTATTTCTATAAAATAGTAAAATAAAATCATCCTTTTATAGTAACACATATTGAAACACTTTGAAGCTACAGTACAGGCCTGTCGAAAGTTTAACACTGAGCTGACGAAAAGAATCCAGGACTCGGCTGCCGAGTGGCCGAGCTGTGGACAACTGGTGGCCGAAAAGTGGCCGAAAATCAGCCGATCGATGGACAGTAGCTGCCGAAAAGGTGCCAAGCTGTAGATTACTATTGGCCGAGACATGAAGGCCAAGGGACCGAGACGAGCTGCCGAGTCGGCACAAATTCGGCACTTAAGTGTTTAACCTTTGACAGGCCTGTATTTTATTTATATATCAGTCGTAAACAACATAAAACATATTCAATCATAGAGCTAGTTTGCTACAGAAACGGACTTCAGTGTTCTAACTTGAAGTTTCCTTCTAAAAATCTTTTATCCTTAGATACATAACCATACTATAATTTATTTCGTATATTTCGTATAATCGTTATACACAAATCGTATATATGTACAGATTTCTCTAAACTTGACATTCCTTGTTTAGTTGAAGCTTATTTTAGACACGTCACGTTTTGGGTATTATTTTAAGCTTTCACCCCAAGGAATTTAACGTTTATCTGTAACTGACAAGACCCACTGGATTTCTTCCGCTTAATCCTTCAGTAATATACAAAGAAAAACAATCTAATTACCAAGATGACAGAAACTCGCACAACTATTTATAATGAAAGTAAATATTTATATTCGAAGCAGGGATTCCAATTGCATTGTCCTTTAAGCCAAACATTCTGTGTTTTCAACATAGATCAATTATATTGTTACCGAAGTTACTCAACTGGGTTGAATTTTAGGTCATAAGAAAATTTAATGATTTCTCATTATGCTTTACAAAATGCATACAGCCAGGTCATGTTCTTTTAACATACATATTACTCTTTAAACTCTAACAGACCAAACAAGAAAACCAATAAGGTTTATTAAGACCACATAGTATATGATCTTTTTTGTATATACCGGTTTAAATGACAAAATGATATCCAGTGGTGTAGTTAAATTTATTATTGCTATCAGTTATTTAAAAACAAATGATGCATAAATATGCAGATGAAAAAAGCTAAAGCGTCTATGCAAACAAAATATTTTCCTATTTTGATGATGGAGTTCGCAAGCGTACCACTTGATCAATAACGCTAACATTTTGTTGAATGTCTAAAAATATGTTTACTTTTTCCTAAAGTTTGTCGTTTTAACTGAAAAAAGGATTTGTGATTCCAAAGAAATTGACACCTTTGCACAAAATTAATATGCTATCATCTGGCTTGCTAAAGTCTCTACCAAATGCTGTCATATAAACTCGATCAAAAAGCATATGTGTTGAGTTGTTTCATTAACATGTTTATATTTAAATTGTTGTCAATTATTCTAGTTTAATTTATAAATGCGTACATCGTATATCCATTTAAGTCGGCAGTTTTATAATAAATGTGTATGGTGTCTATTTCCAGCTACACAACATTTTTCAACGCAGTGAGGTCAAGTTAAATTTTATAATGTATGCTTCGAGTTTTTGTGTCATTTATTCATTAAAATAAAAGGTATATGTTTATGGAATATAATGGAAATTGTGAGAACAAAGCAAATTTAATGTATCTTTTTTCATTGTTTGTTGTTACATGACCATGGCAGTTATAGGCAATTGTCAAGTAAATTATATTCAACTGTTTCTTCCAATAGTTTTTATTGTTTCGAGGTCTTGATTGTGATGTATTCCTTCTTTTTAACTCCTAATTTATCTTAATTAACAGTTTCTAAAACAAAATTCTGTTTAAAAAACTTGGTTCCTTTTGGTAAAATAGAATTCTGTTTAAAACCTCAGGCAAGTTTGATGTTTTTAATTGTACATACATATCAATTATGAACAGTGCATACGATTAAATGTATCTTGTTTTGATAAATAGATTATGTTTTAATGCTTCTTCGATAGATAATACATCTCATTACCAACAGCAAATAAAAGAGGCATATAATTTATTTACAACTAATGAATCTCTGGTAATATTAGGGAAAAAAGATTGAAAAATCTTTTTTAACTTATAAGCTGAAGAATTTGAAACCAAAGAAAGGATGGTGACATTTAAATCAATCCAGACAACCAAATAACCGAAGAGAGCAGAGCAATTCATAAATTAAATCTAATTCGGCATTAAAATGCTTTTCCGAGGTGTTAATATTTTTTTTGGAGAAAAAATGACTGCAGCAGTTTTGATCATTTCCATCTGCCTGCTGAGACAAGTTTTAATTCAATGAGCTTGTCACTTACATGCAATTTTGTATTAATTGCCAACCGTGCACGTATTGTCGTGAATTACGATAACGTAGAAAATGCTTTGTAAAAATAGCTGATTGACCAAAATCATTGCTTATAACGTAAAAACAAATATGTTTCATATCCGTTTTTTTTTTTTTTTTTTTTTTTTTTTTTTTTTTTCATTTTTTGGTTTAAATTAAAAATTACAAATGAATCACTTGATTTTAAACAAATGGCGAAAATAAAAAATTCAAGATGGTCTTAAGAATAAACATGTAATATATGTAATATAATTACAATATGACTATAATGTTTTATATATATATATATTTATATAAACTATTGACAATCTTGTTTCTTATACTCTTATTTCGGTGAAAAGTATGAAAACTTTTGATTTTTCTACCCTTTACACCACTATCCCTCATTCTAAATTGAAAGAACGTCTAAAACAAATCATTCACTTTTCATTCTTTTACAAAAACGGTAAACCAAGATATAAATATCTATTGCTCAACAGGGATTCTGGTCATGTTGTAAAACACCATACAGACTGTAAACAAAAATATACTGAAGATACCATCAACAACATGTTTGTTGTGCACTAACTGTTCACCTTTGCTTGCTGATTTGTTTCTTTATTCATATGAATTAGAATTTTTACAGAACCTTGTCAAATCTAAAGAAAAGACTGTCTCTAAATCATTTAACTACACATATAGATATATACATGACTTTCTATCTGTAAATAATCCTAAATTTGGAGAATATGTGAATGCCATCTATCCAAGTGAGCTTGAAATAAAAGACACGACAGGTTCTCCATGTTCTGCTTCATATTTGGACTTATACCTGAATTATGACACTCACATCTGAAGCTATACGACAAACGTGATGACTTCAATTTTTCTATTGTCAACTTTCCGTTTCTTTGCAGTAATACCCCTGCTTCTCCTGCGTATGGTGTATATGTTTCACAGTTAATACGTTATGGTTGAGCTTGTACCCACTATGGGGACTTTCTAAAACGAAGCAAACTGCTTACAATTAAACTGTTGACGCAAGAATATTGTAAGCCTAGGCTAATCAAGGCCCTCAAAAAGTTTTATGGCCGTCATCACAATATTGTTGATAAGTATGTAGTCACTGTTTCCAAACTTATACTTGATATATATTTGACATACCATACATAGTTCTTTGTTCCTTTCATTTTCAAAATTGAATTGCACGTGACGGGTGAAGCTAGCTAGACAGGAGGTTCTTACCCTTCCGGAGCACCCGGCCTCACTTCCTTGATGGAAGTTCACGTGTATAACTTATTCTGCCAGCTTTCAAAGTATTTACTTTGTTTTTTTTTTTGGATTGTGGTTTGGACAAGGCCTGGTATGTTTGTTATACATATACATATATATAAAACAATATAAACGTATCAATCCAAATACCACAGATAATTAATTTGACAAATAGTCAATCTTTTCGCATACTACAAACGTACAGAATACAGTACACTTTCAGTGGAAGGGAGGTGTTATGGCTTGGTGATTAGGCGGTGAGATTTATTATCCAATTTAAATACACATCATTGTTTGACAAAAACATGTAGTTTAAGGGGTTCATGGTAACAAAATCAATTAGGTAAAGTTCACTATCGTGAACAAATACAGGTGCGTTCTGTCGTCAACGGTAGCACATCCGCATTCCGAGAGTGCATCTGAACCATATTTTTAAGTACGTTATTTTACTTGGTTATAATGGATTTCTTCGAAACAAAAAGCTCATCTGTGGGCAAATAAGGTTGATTCCGAGTGTAGTATGTAGGCTGGTGTGCATCAAGGTCACCTGCTAAAATACATGTGTTTTTCAATTAGTGCCGAGGGCTCCTTCTTCTTAAATGTGCTTCAATTAGGTTAAGATAGATAAATTTTATATGTCTCTTACCACTCGTTTCCGTATTTATAAACTTATCAAACGATAGTAATTCTAATTATGATGAATGTTGGAAACACTATGAAACAACACAAGATAAATATAGCCAGAGATTACATTCAGCCGTGACGTAATTACATCTAAAATGAAGAAAAAAGGTTTTTGAAAACATTAGCTGTGTGGAACGTATCATAAAAAGATATTTTCAGAAACTTTTCTGATCTCTGGATTGATGAAGTCAGTCATGATTCAGTCCACAATATCGCACAAAGAGTCATTCATCACAAGTGATTAGACAACCCCTATCAGTACAATTGAGCGTTATTACAAAAATATCAAACTAGATTTCAAAGCTTTTAGATTTTCGGTCTTCGATATTTTTTAATTCTAAGTTAAAATAAAATGTTGTCAAAATAAAACAAAACAATCAATCATTCTCCGCATAAAACAAAAACATTTTCTGGCCACTACAGTATAATTTAATGCTGTTAAAATAGAAACAATTGTCTGTCTTAAAAAGTACAATTAACTGCTGGCAAGACAAAACATTTTCAGACCACGACCATATAATTAACTGTTTGCATGACAAACATTTTCCGACAACTACTGTATAATTCACTGCTGGCAAGACAAACATTTTCAGATCACTACCGTACGATTAACTGTTGGCAAGACGAAACATTTTCAGACCACTACAGTACAATTCACTGCTGGCAAGGCAAAGATTTTTCTACCACTTTCGTACAATTAACTGTTGGCAAAACAAAACATTTTCAGACCACTACCGTACAATTCACTGCTGGCAAGACAAAGATTTTCCGATGACTACCGTACAAAAACTGCTGGCAAGACAAAGATTTTCCTACCACTGCCGTACAATTAACTGTCCACAAAACAAAACATTTTCCGACCACTACCGTACAATTAACTGTCGGCAAGACAAAACATTTTCCGACCACCACCGTACATTAACAATATAACTACTGTTAGAGCCACTGTGTTTGTGACAGTGAATTATGCAAAACTTTCCCAGTAACTACTTGCAAGACAAATCATTTTCTGACCACCAAAGTAAAAGTCGTTACTGACAAAAAACCAACATTTTCTCACTAGCGACGTATAATTAACTGCTTGTAAGACAAAAATACATATTAAACCTTGTATCCCCTGTGGTAAATTTGATAAACATGTTTCTAAAATTGACACGTTAGTTTGGCAGCTTAATATATTTGTTATTATCTGCAATCAAAACCTTATGCGTATTTTTTGGTTTGTAAATTAATGTTTAAATCCCCAAAAGCCAGAAAGTAGAGTGCCTTTTACATTTATCACGATTAAATAAGAGAATAAAAGAAAAATATAACATATCAAAAGAGATTGAAAAATCCCAGGGGCTAATTTCCAAACAACAAAATGGATGTTTTCAAAACTAATTTTCAAGATCAAGATTTAATGAAAGGAGTAAAATTTCTTAATATGACGAATTGAATAATAAGTTGTACTTGGCAACAGTAAACACACTAAAGAAAACACTAATACAAAGAAAGAAGCAGCCAAAACAAGGCAAGGAAAGAACAACACATCATGGGACAATTGATATTAAACAGCTCAATTTAGATAGACAATGGAATTCAGGTTGTTGTCATATGCAAAATTTTGAAAATATTTTTTATAAATGTTTATATTTTTTTTTTCGCAGATGACAGATTGCCATTTTTGGGGTTAGAGGTATTTAAGAATTGTAAAATGTTAATTATTCACAATATCAAATGGCTAATTGAAAAAAAATTAATCAGTAATCATTTTTATTTAAAAATAAAACAAAAATGTTTCATGTATGAAGTTGAGAAAATTATAACTCTCTTAGTTTAAATTTTGCTGAATATAAAAATGTGATGAAGTATATAATTATCCATATTCTTCTGTCATACACGTATAATATATCATTTTTCACAGCATTCTTTGACAAAATGATGCGATATAAACACATTTAAACGTCAATCATCGTTAACTTTTGTCACGTGATCGTTTTTTATTGATGAATCGTATAATGATAACCACAATCAATTGTAATTCACATTCTAAATTAAAGATTCTGAGCTTTTAATACTAGATCTGTCAGTTACATCCGTTCGTCAAGATATCATTATTAAGATTTTTGCATCTGGTGATGAAGCTCTGAAGAGTTCATTTTCATCCCGTTTGATTTAATTCTCAAGTTCATCGGATAAATTTTTATTCATTGAAATTGTTGGAATTTTTTAATTATCTGCTGGATCTGAAGGCCGTGATTAAGTAAGTATTTTTTAAACTATTTGTTTAAAAGCATTAGTCCCCTTTATTCTATTGAAGTTGTGTCCGTGTCCGAAGAAAAAATGGTGACATCGCTTACCGTCTTTGTTATTGCAGTGGTGTTGGACACCTTACATGAAGTTAAGTATGTTTCATTTTATCGTGCAGTTCTGAAGAAACTAGAGTGCCGGGAAACTGAAATGTCACCTTTTCGAATCAAAGGTTATGAGTTTAAACACAATGAAGACATCAAAATTTGCATTTTCTACAATTTTTTTTATTTATGAAAGTTGTCGTTATACTGGTACAAGATTTCTTCGCGAGGTACAGTGGTTTTTTTTTTTTTTTTTTTTTTTTTTTTTTTTTTTTTTTTTGAAAGAAAAAAAAAGCTTTGATTGGTATCATGTCTTTAATTTTTTAACATTATTTTACTTTTTTATTTGTATTCCAAAAGAAATAAAGCATGTGGTAGTTTAAAACATTTTTTTATTTTTTGTATTATATTTTGAAGAAAATTTACTAATTAATTTCTTCCAGACTAGTTATTACCGTTTTTTATTTTAAATAGTTTGCATTTAATTTTTTAAGTAAACTTTATTGCAATTTGTTCTGTGTGTAATTTATATTGTCTTTAATGTACATAAACTTGTATAAGTTTAAAGTACTTATTCTAATCTTACTTGATTAAAAACATGGTACATTCGTTATAAATAAAACATTTTTAATACATGAAATCTCATTTAATATCGTTTCGTGCGATAATACTTTGGTATTACAGTTGCACGCATCTGGGATGATTTTAAAGGTAAAATAACCATATTTGAATGCTATTTTGAACCTAATTTTCTATCAGAATATTGAAAGTTATAACATAATTACAACGAAATGAAATAACTGAAGAAATGAATAAGCACCCTTAAATCCAGCTTTGGAAAATGTGCATGATTCGAGCATGCGCAGAAACTAATTAAAATTGTTTTGTGTTAAGTAAACAGTTATTTTTATTTTTAATTATCAATTTAAAAAATATATAAACTACCACTAGCCAATAAAAATCAAATCTGAAGAGAATGTACAACCAAAGGTTACATGTAACATGAAAAAAATATAGTAATGCATTTCATGCCGCAACAGTCGACTAATTAAATGAGAAAAACTACCAAAACGTACTTGACAAACAGTCAACGCAACAAAGAACATCATACAATCATAAATCACACATCATACAAATACAATACAAGCAAATGAGACAAATAAGACAAGTTTTATCGTGAAAGTTTCTAGTGATAATTGATAGTAGCTAAATTATGTTATGCGAGGAACGTTTGACTTTATACAGAAAACACAATTAAAAATGTGAAGAATAGTTAATTATTATTTTTCTTAAAAACATTAAAAAATTATGTGTTTTATTTTTTATCTAAAGTATCACGTGCACATGGCATTTGATGTTATTTTAGAGTTTAAATCGTTAATAATATCATTGGTATCTTATATCTTTAACGCAAAACCATATTCATTCCTTCGTTTTACTATAGAGCTAGTAAAATTTTTTTCGATATGATACTTCTTTTTAAAGTTCTTATTAGTTGGACAATAAATCAACTTTCAGAGACGAAGCCATATACGTTTCTTCCAAAATTAAGAGGTTTTTTTTATTATTTTTATCAAACAAATATCATTGTTGTAGTTTTTAGGGAATATATGTATATATGGCAATATGAACTATTGTTATAAAGAGAATTGCAAGAATAAAAGTACGCAAAACGTTTATATTCTTCTACATATTTAACATCGTTTAATTGATAAACTGTTTCGCACACGTAAAAGTTTCCAATTTCTTGATAATGCAGTTTTTAATCTCGCCTTTTTTTTTGGAAAGCTGTTTATATTATATTTAGAAAGATCCTGTTTCTAAAACTCAGCCGACGTAACGTCATCAACTTCATTACTTTGACCTTGACATTAATAAAGTCAGTATAAAGATCCATCAATAACCCATTAATATTCCGGGATATCTTGGATTGCGTAACTACTTCCCTGATAAGTCGCAATACGATATGACACCAACACTTAACATATTTCAAACACACACATTATGATAGAATCACACATTAGAAGTTCCTTTTAGAACTACAAATCGATGGTGGTTATCAAACAAAGCAGATACCGCGTATTTACAATCTGATTTCTGATCAGCGAAACGGTTCGTGACAAAGGAATTATATGATGGCAATTAGTTGATTCCACATGATGTAACACCAAAAAATTAAAAAAAATTGTTTTTTTATAACGTGCTCAAGGTTAATGTTTGTGAGGAAACTATTATTTAACAAAATTGTACTATTAAATCTTGAAGAGAAAAAACGGAATTTAACCAAAAAAGTTAGAATTATATCGATAGTTGTTATTGCTTTCCGATGTGATAAAAATTACAGTCTACAGTGGATAAATTAGAGTTATTGCCCTTTAATGGTTTTTTTTTTTTTTTTTTTTTTTTTTTTTTTTTTTTTTTTTGCAATTTTATTTTAATCAAATAATTTCAATTTAAGTTTCATATAAATTGATTAAAATTAAAAAAAGATGTTTGTAACTTTCACAAAAGGTAATTTTACTTTTGTAGTCACCCTTTGAATGACGCTATAGTCATAAAATAAGCCTAATACATTTTATAGTATTCTACTCTAAATTTTCATACAATTCTGTAACGACTTTGACGTAGTTTGGATGTAATCCTTTAGTTTAGAAAGTCTCTTATCGTATGTGAGTTCGTTGGTTGTTCGTGAGATTGTTTCTCTATTTACGACGAGAGCAATGTTATGAATAAATTAAACAAGTTCGTGTTTGAGTGAAATGTGGGAGTGTGTATCCTGCCTTGAACAAGGGTGACTTTTTAAATGCTTGCACACCGAGTCAGTTAACCGCAGACAAGCATACCACCCCCACTCCCCAGTTACATAATCCTGGCACTTGGTCGACCAGTCGATACGCTATCTCCTTAATGCAACGTGTCAGTCAAAAAGCAATATCTAAGTAAAAAGGCTTGTCTATGATCCTACTGGGATTCCAACCTCCGACTACCCGATCACAAAACGGACACTGTACCACTGAGCCATCGAAGCAATTCGTATGGTAATTTTTAAGCCGCCTTTCCGTCACCCATTTTTGACGTTTCTTGTAAATCAAAGAAAACCAAATCCGGTTGCCTGATAAAGTGTCAGTCAACATAAAAATTTTGCCACGTAAACCAATATGTATCGCATTAATTCCGGGAGAACTATATTCAATAATGAGATTGCGAATTCTAATCAATATATATACAGACATATATGAAGCAATATTAGGACCTTTAATCAGTTATGTGTTAGTTATTGTCGATATCGAACAAAAGGTGGGTTAATTACAGTACATAACTGATGTTAAACACAGAAATCAATTCGATCCAGCTATCTAGGGTGACCAGATGTGTAATATTACTTATTAAAACAATATACCTTGACAAGCTCTATTGAAGCTTTTTGCACCTGCCTTGTATACTCTAAGACACATTTTTCGATAATAAAATATAATATAATAGTGTAACACGTTTCCATGAATTTATATTGGATAGTTAAGCTGTGAATAACTTTCTTCTATATATCTAGATTTATCAGGCTTACATAACAATGGGATATGGCCCTTTGTAGCTGAAAACCATGTACTTTTTAATATATTTACAATAGCTAATATTTTGTACTATGTGAACCATTATTAGACTCGTTAGTTTATAGCTTCATAACTTCAGTTGTGTGACGTAACAACAAAGGACGAAAGAAAACACAATAATTTGTAAACAGATGTCGGGGAATTTCTTTATCTATTTATAAAAACACAAGTCAAAGCACATATTAATGCTTATACATAAACTTTTCAAAATATCGCGAGAACGCGAGGGTACTTTTGCATAATGAATAAAATAGCATTGTTTAATTTGCATATATTGCAATTAAATACGTTAAACTTGAAACTATTTTTGTTTTTAAAAAATTGGTCTGAAACTAGCACATGTATACTGAGTCTGTAAAAAAGATATACAATGCATGAAGGTTTAAGAATGGGAACACCATGATTTTATACATAGTTTATTTTATTATTTTTCACAGAAATATGCCAAGAAAGGTATATATAAGAATTGACTTCGTGTTGGGTAACGTATATGAGGGTATGAACCCTAGTGAAGAACGTGCAAATTGCATAAACTGCAAAGCAGAGTATGCCAAATTTGTGCGGGATTCCCTAGCGTTCATACCCTCATATACGTTACCCAACACGAAGTCAATTCTTAATTAAATGTAAGCACTTTGTAGATAAAAAAAAGTTGGTCATTGTCATTCATTTAAGTCATTGCTTTAGCCATAGCACTTAGATATTGTCAATACTTTTACGACTTTGCTTTAGCCATAGCCAAAACATCCAAGAACACGCTTCAACAATTTAAATAAGAACAATATAAAAACAAGACTATTGGTTATCGGGTATTGTGTAAACCCAATCAAACTGAATAACAATTTAGTTTAAATGATAATACAGATTCAATTCACTAATGTTAATGTACAACAAATCAATTTGACCATGTTATTTTAGTTAGTGTGTTTATAAAATATGTTTGATGGCTAATGGAGTGTATAAATAATAATTATATAAATAAACATTTGTATGACACGCCTGTTTAATTATTAAATAAATATTACATATTTGTCGATATTTGACCGTGCAAGGTTGTGTTCTTTTTACCTTCATCCGCTGTTATGATATCCACGATGGTTGCATGAGAAAAGTCTAAATGCATTTTTTTTTCTTTTTTTTTTTTTTGTTTTGTTTTGTTTTGTTTTTTTTTTTTTTTGGGGGGGGGGGGGAGGAGGGGGGGTCAACTGCGAATGAGAAGGTTCCTAGTCACTGACCTCTAATGGCTTTTACCGAAAAAATAAACAGTGAAGTCTACAATATCCTGGACAATCACAATCAAAATTAATTTCATATATTTATTAATACTAAATCTGAAATCAGAGTCGTGAAACTACATTGTGGAACAAAAAATACAAGATCGGCTTATGATTCAGAATTAAAAGAAACCTGAGTTTAAGCATGTGTTAGGAAGTAATTTATTTAATGTTAAATTTTCACTGTTCTGAGCCATCAGTGGGTTGATCTTTTGAAACACAAATGACAGAGTATGTGACAGAAAAGAGGAAAGTCTGATTTTGTCATCTGATGTATTGACAAGTGAAAGTACTCTCCCAGAGTGTTATTAATGTGTTAATTTTCTTGAAGGTATTGTTAATTCACAGTTTTTAATTATTTTGGTGACAATGGTGCTGATGATAGTGTCACAACTTTCCTTTCATTGGATTCTGTTTGATTATACGTCGTGTTACTCGATAAAACTCATTATTAACCAGATGTGAGATATAATTATACTTTTTAAGTTTTTTCTTTGCAATAACCTGGAAATTGAGAAATTGCTTTAACGATTAAAGAAGCACCATATTCGATTATAGTCACGCGATTTGAGAAATAATCGAGTTGAAAAAAATGTTACTTTTCTTCAGAATTACTTATTTAATGCTATAATACAAAATTAATAAAAAAAAATAATAAAAAAAAGAACTTGATGATATACCTAAAGTGCGTAAAAGAAGTTAACTAATTATTGTTCTATGACTTTTTTTTCTTTCTTTTCTTCTAATTATATCTTTTATTCAGAATTTTCCTCATAAAAATAGCAGTAAGATTAAATTTAAAAACATGTACCTAACCAAATTCAATTTTTAAATGAAAAAATTTTTGAATTCTTCTGCACTTAGAAAAGACTTTGGAAAAAAAAAAGTTGAAATTAATTACGCCAATGATCCAATTTGACCTCATCCAAGTTTACATCAGGGTATTTAAGGTCAATAAAGGTCAAATGAATTAATAAGCAAATCATTTCCTTTTCACATAATAAGAAACGTTTTGAATAAGTCTGCTTTTTTTCCCATTAAGTCAGTACATTTCAGATAGATTCTTGATATTTTTGAATGATTTTGTTTATATATGGAATTTTGTCCTCCAAATATGGATATGACAAACAATTCTCGATCGTAGTAAAATTGTTAATATCATGTAACATTTTTTTAATTTTTATTAACTACTTCATTGAAAAAGTGTTATGTTATAATATAATGAAACCAAAAACCAAAGCTGACAAGATTATTTGAAAACCCGTTCTGTGTATTTAATACCTATGTTTCGGGTGAGGGATTGGAAGACTGCTCTGGGCACAAAGGCAAACCTGGTTTTAATCATTCAAATATGTGAAAGCTCAATATCCGCTATATCTAAAACAGTATTGTTATTAACGCTGACTGTCAAAAGTCAATTATTCACGTTAACTCAAAAATTGGTTTGGTTATGAAATAAGTAGACATTTCTGATTTAAATTAAGTTGGAAGTCGATTTTCTTCATTAAACCAAATGAATGTAACTGACGCCTGCATATAATTCATATTAATTGATTAATTGTTTAACCTCGGCACCTGAATATAATAAACTGATAGAAAGTAGACTGGCGATCATACATTTTTACTCATTGAAAAATATTTATTTTACGAGCAGAAATTCAATAGAACTTTTATATTATACTAATAAATGTCTTTTTCGCGAGTACCTTATTTTCGCGATAATTTCGGTATACATATTGATAATAAATATAACATGTTTTATAAAATAAAGAAATGACAGAATATGTAGCATCTCTCAGAGGATAATGTTTCTGTCACTTCACCTATTGCTGGTGACATCTCGATATAAGTGAAATATTCTCCATTAAATCAATCAGTCAAAGGATAATGTATAAGTTCAAAATCACGAAATATTTTGCGGTATCATCTGTGGGAAAACGAAACGGATAGTTTTTAAATCTTACATTAGCGCTTTCAAAATCCATTCATTTCATGTTAGAAAATAGGAAAATAGACCAAAGATTTTTCTGTGAGTTTTTAATATGGAAATTCTAATAAGTAACGAAACTGGAAAGAATATCATATATTAATTGTAACTCTGTATGATTGTAATAAACCACTGTTATCTTTATAATGCCTCTATCAGCGTTGTCGGTAATGACATTATATCTACTTTTCCTTCATATAACAAGCTATGTTTAAATAAATCAGTATACAGCATGATCCACCTGCCAGATAATCATTACTTTATTTTCTTGTCACAGCAGAATCAATATGTATTTTGTCAGCTGCAGTTAACCATTAATTAAGATTGATTCAAATAACGGGAAAGTAAATAGAGGCCACATCATTTACAAATGAAGAAACCAAACTGATGCGTGTATGTGTAAGAGGCGAAATTAAGAAAGTCCCAACAGTGCGTGTTTGAATTAACCATTTTAATACAGTTGTCAATAGGATTCATGTTGTTAGAACTAAAGTATTAGAGAATGTAGATGTAGTGTAACTAGGTCTAAATTGGTCGTCAGTTCTGATATGCTGAAGAAATCTGAAGTATCTGATGAAAATAAAACAACCGTGAGCGCAATTTATTCTTCTTGTTTCCGAAAACTTCTATGCCTTGACTTTTTACCTTAAATGATTAAATTTTCAACAATTAAAAAAACTAAAATTGTTTCAAAAACAAGATATTTAGTAACACAACAAAAGTTTGTCTTTTAAAAATTTTTTCATATAACAGTGTCATAATACTACATCGGTTCCAAATTTTACCAGTTGCACTATTTTTGTTTAATGCTTTTTTCAGTAACTTCTTTACAAATAAAAGACTTAATTAAGATCTATAGTGTGTATTATAGATGTATATTCTCTGTAGACAATCTTGATGTATTTCTTTCAGTATTCCATTTGACATGTAATCTGTCGTGTTTCTATACATCTGCTCCTGTCACCGTTGTCTCAATACATTGTCTTCTATAATTTCATTACTGTGGTTGACAGCTTCATTCCGTCTCCATTTCTACACTGTGGGTATTTGAAGAGATTATTTGATTATATTTATTGATTAATTTGTTTTCTTTTTAACTTGCTATGTCTAAAATATTTTTAACGTCTGGCTATACGTTTTGTTGACAATTCTCGTTTCATATTGATAATTATGATGTATGTCTATAGGTTTATATAAAAATAGAAGCATATCAAAAATAAAAAGGCCCCGGTTTCATTAGATGAAATAAGATCATAAAAATCATTAAGTATAATTTAGTTTGCATTTACAACTTAATGACCTAATAAAGCATTGCTATATCTCAATTTAATATAAATACTACTTTTGCATTTAAACGAGGTTTATGAGATTCATAGATCAGTATTTCTCTGTATATAAAGCATTTCCGCATTGGCTTTCTTGTAAATTTGTAGCGTTTCACAGATTTCTGTTCACCAGGATCCGCTTCCGTAGAAAGCTTACCTATAATTATAAAATGGAAGCAATAATAAGGTGTATTTATCTATAACTCAATTGCTTTTATACCTTAAATGATATACTGTGACAGATCTTTTGATGTTGGTAGTGTTGCTTAGCAACATAAATTAAATATAATAATTCCATAAATCATGATTGAATATTGCTTATTATGACACAAAATCCGCTTTTCTATGACGATTTATCTAATACATGTACTTGAATACTATTATCATTTCACCTTGAAACTGTTTGCAATGGCTGATGTAGGGTATATGTTTGTGGTATGTACGACTTCTCTTTGAAATATTCTTAATTACATGTACATTACTACAAAATAGTAGATTGTACTTTTAAATATCTGTTTGTCTTGAAGAAAATGCCTTAATGGCAGGTGTGAACAAGAATTTAGGATGACACACAGTCTTGTTCTAGAATCAATCATATAATGCTATTGCAAAATAAAAATAATAAACCTAAGCTTTTGTCATGAAGTAAGGAAAAGCAACCTCAAATTATTGTATTTTTTGTGAATAACTTTCTTACATACAAATAACGTTTGTTCTTTTTGGATAAAGTAATGCTTATTAGCTTATATATTCACAATTGCGTATTTGTGGACCAATGTTGTAAATGAAAGTGAAATGATTATGTGCTCTTAAAGATCAATAGCTGTAATTATTTTTCATTGAACCAAGTGTTTGTCAAAAATTTGAGACGGATATCTCTATTTCAAACGTATATAGTAGGTTATGTTGTAATTACTACGGTTTCCATCCATTTTCAGAAACTTTTTTTCTTATTTGTTGTCAATAGTCATTAAACACTGTGTGTTAAAACTATTCTCATTTTCTAAATGTTATTTAATTCATATTTGTTTATTTATTTTATTATTATACGTATTAATATAATTTATTATATTTATTTTATTTATTTATTTTATTATTTTTTTGGTCTGTTTCTTTCAATAACCTATACTACCTTGGTTCTTGGCTAATGTCATATTATGTACATGTTACACACTGCTTTCTTCTATGTTGGCTACGAGCAAGTCTTAGTATTTGCATGTTTTTTTTTCAGTTCTAAAGATCTGTTCCACACAGGACAGATCTTTGTGTGGGAGTTTTTCATTGGCTTGCCAATGGTTTTCTCCAGGCACTCCGCTTTCCCCACAATCTATGAACTGGCTACCTCTAAAGGTTGGTGCGTAAAACTCTATAGCTCTACTTGTCTTTATTCATATGGCCTGAAACTATGCTAATCAAGAAAGTCGTTAATGACGTTAATATATCGCAGTTGCTATCGATATATCTCATTAGGTAGTTTGGGTTATATTAGGGAAATACAACACTTGATATATAGGGTTATATCACAGACAAAGATTAATTATTTCTTTCTGTGTCTCAATAAAAAATGCAGATTGGTATCGAAAGGTGAAACAATAAATCGTGATATATTATCACAATGGTCGGAAAGGTCGTACATTCCATTAAGCTGTGATTTCGATGATTACAAAATTTAACAAAATGTTTAGATGCGAAAAGTTCAAATCATTCATGGTATGCAAAGAGAAAAAAAATTGCTCCATGTGAATTTTCCTTCAAATGTTAAGGTATCGCTTTCAAATCTATAAACATTTCATTTCAGTGCATTTATGAACTTTTAAATAAAATCTAAGCTATTTTATATGCTTTAATGTCTTAAACAATATGTGAGATTTGTCAGACTAAAAGACTTATGAGACACTTAATTTAAAAGATTATTGAACAAATTTCTCATTTTTTTCATTTTTAACCGACAGAAAAAAGTACATCAACGAGTTTTTGCAACAAAACATTGCTTTTAACCACAGAATACATTTTTAAATTGCTTTTCTTACTACTACACCATTAATAATTCAGGTTTAATTAACAAGCCATAGAAATAAAACAAAATCGATTTAATTACTGAAATTACAACACTTATGAACACAGCTGAGAGAAATAAATGTTCTATATTTCAAATATGGGATTTGTCAAACACTACAGTGGGTCGATTGAAACGTAAAAGAATTTATAGATTTATTAAGAGAAAACACTGTCTAGAACATGTGCCTTGATATGAAGAAACGTTTTGGCAATCTGTTTCATAATTAGGAACGTAATTTTTCCACTGTATACATGATAAAAATAGAAATAAAAATAACAACTAACTCAAATTTAGTTCTTTTTCTATAATGCACCAACTTATGATATTAAACAGTATACTTAATTTTTGCTAAAATATTGATTTAGTTCTTTTTTGCATGTAAATATGTAAATCCTTACACAATTACAAGTTCCATGTGATCAATTTTTTTTTAAATACAAATTTTTCATAAATCCTTGAATTCTTTACTCTTGTCGGATGATTTATACGATTCAATTAAATGTAGATTTTGTAAATTGTTCGGGGCTGATTCGTATATTTGTATCTGATTTGTATATGTTCATCATACTAATTTAATGCACATATCATAATTAGGATAAATACCAAATATGCGAATTCCACAATAGTATACTGTATAAAGCATAACTTAGTAGTTGTTTTAAGTTATTATATAAAACACATGTATAAAATTTCAAAATGATGAATTTGTAATATTCTAATAAAAAAGTCATTGAAACTGATAAAATCAACTGTGTACTGGACTATCGTAGACTATTGCTGAAGAAATATACAGGAATAAAGATTTTACATGTTGAAAATATGTTTTACTTAAAGTCCTCTAGGGCCTACGGTAATATACATTAACATCAACAAGAGCATAACTACCGCCACAAATAAGCTACGTTCAACATGTAGGATTCACAAAGCAGGTACGTTTACGTACATCTCTACACAGATATTTTGCCTTAATCGAGAATCCATGCACCGACTTTTGTACTCACCCAGGCTCAAGTAAATGTACCAAACTTCATTTCAATTTATTTTATCTTCTTTGACTTATTGACAAAAATCCTGCTACAATCACAGTAAAGAAAAAAAGACAGTAAAAATTCTTCGTAAGTTTGCTAGACAAAAGTAAGACGTTTTTCCAGACACTCCGATTTCAGAGCTGACCACCTTGATTTCTGGGTGAAAATAACCTTGACTAGGGCAGAAAAATGTTATTACTTCGATCCACTCAACTTATTAAACACTATCTGTCAGAAGTAAGTGGATCCTAAGACTGAAGATTATATAAGTCCCCTCCCCTCGAACTTTAGCAGAATAACATATTTATCATGCATGTACTTTTTAAATAATAGATGTTTTGTTAAATTGTGCTAGGGTCGATTTGGCATTTGAAGAAGGTGATTAACGATGAAGAATAAAAATGTGAAATAACAGGCGCTGAATGAAGTTTATCTACAATATGTTTATCAGACATGACAAAGATTCAATAGATGAAAGCAATGAGTTGTAAATAATTGATGACTCTATCTAATTACACCAATGAAG
This sequence comes from Tegillarca granosa, assembly GCA_029721355.1. Lineage (NCBI taxonomy): Eukaryota > Metazoa > Mollusca > Bivalvia > Arcoida > Arcidae > Tegillarca > Tegillarca granosa. The sequence goes on from CM056607.1 coordinate 9,652,026, forward strand.
ATGATGTCTGAAAGAACAGTTATCCTGACGTCGTCGCCATGATCTTTGTTTAATGAGGGGGATAAAAGTGATCGATTTATATTCCAGGTTTAGATTTCTGTTATTATTAGAGAAAGTGTGACTTACACGTGTGTTATCCGAGATTTAAAAGTTAACACAATGTACCTACTATAGCACATTTTAAATCCGTCCGATTTCCTTTACCCTCACCGAACCATGTGAAAGAATCTAAACTGGGGCGTAAAACACCATTAGCTCACTTCACTACTTGAACTCAACTAGCGACACGTTTAGCGCGAATGAGTGCAAGAAATTTAACTAGACAGAGAATTTTTGCAATTTCAATCTATGATGTAACTATTTTTTATTTGGTCCTTTATTAACGTTTTCAGATCAAAGAGCTAGATTTAAAAAGAATAATACATATTGAAATATAATATTATCGTTACCAAGTTAATTCTATAGAGTATTTTAAATACTTGTTAAACAATTTTACTTAAATTTTGCAAAAAAGAAAATTTTACCTTAGATTTATCTATCTTAGTATTGGCAGAGATTGATTGACTTTAAATGATTAGTAACTTGTTAGAGATAAATGTTAAATATTGCTACTACTTTGTAAGTGGATTGTAAGATTATCACATAAAAGCTTTTTTTTAAAATAAGATAACAACGAATAAGTGTGGCATTATACCTTTTTATTTAAAACTGCTTACTTTCAGGAAATTCTGTGCTATTTGTATGTTGTACATTGTATGAATACATTTTACTTGTATGCTTCAATTTTTTTTTTCAATTTTTAATTGCTAGACTTATGTAAATAAGAATCTATTGTCCAAATACTAGGACCGATGGAATATTGTCCTTATAATGTTTCAACAAGCACCTGTTAATTTAAGATTTGTTTAATTGCGTTTTTTAAATTTTATTTCATTCATACTGTCAAAATCGGGTTTTTTTTATTCCGGATATAGAAAAAAATGATAATTTACACAAAACATGTTTGTGGTGTTATTTGTATAGATTTTATAAAACTAGTGATCACATATTTTAGCAAACAAAAATATCCTGATTAAATGGTTGAAATGCATAAACCGAAAATTCCATTGTCAAGATTAGTTTAAAAAATCCCGAAGTGTGTTTTGTAGGCGTTATCCTACGTCACACTCATACATTTTTATTAATATATAAATACGAATAATTACACGTAATAAGAATTAGGTGTAAATAAAGTAACGGCGGTGGCTATTATAGTTCTTGTTCATCCCGCGCCCCCCCCCCCTCTCTCTCTCTCTCTCTCTCTCTCTCTCTCTCTCTCTCTCTCTCTCTCTCTCTCTCTCTCTCTCTCTCTCTCTCTCTTCGTAAAATAGAGTCAAGTGTGTTATTAACCGGTGAAAAAGACCTCACGCCAAATGTAACGAATTGGATTCCCGAGTCCATTTGAGTTTATAGGTCTTGCATTGTCACAAATTGTCAAGTAATTTGAAGTATTCCAAACATAGATCTAATCTAATTGACATTCTGATCATCTTATCCTATATACTCACACAATGATCACTCCAAAAATGCTTGACAGACAATTTTGTTACCAAAACAAAAACGTTTTGACCGCGTTCGTTTAAAATCGATAGCATGTATTTATTCAGATGACAAATAACGAACTAACATTGATTCCATTAATATCCGGGATATTTTCTTGGTGCAATCTTCATGATTGTATATTTTTGCCATCTGTAGTTTTGTTTAATGTATTGTTGTCTATTCCAAACTCAGCATAAAAACTATTATTGTTTCAGAATTTCTTTTGAAAGTGCAAGCAATTTGTCAAATTGTCATAGGCAGAATTTTTGAATTTTTACCAAAAGAAATATTCAAAAATCTGCATATGACAATTTAATTACAAGTGTTTAATTTTTGTAACGAAAATCAGTTTCAAACTGTTCAAACTGCTGAGAATTGTCTTATTCTGCTGCCATAAGAGTTGTTTTCTTGAGATAAGTTGGTTTTTTTAAAAAAAAAAAAAAAAAAAAAAAAAAAAAAAAAAAAAAAAAAGCTTTCGTTGTTTCTCTTTAGAGTTTTCGCTCTGAATACTTTTGATCCGCTTCCTTTGTATCATGTATTAGTGATTGTAGCGTATGCATAACATGTTTTCTTAAGGTACAGAAATTCAAAGTTGTGTACATATCATTTTTGTCCATAACTTGTTACCGTGATTCTTCCGTGTTTATGACAACACTGACATGCATCGTTTATAACCTGCTGGCTTCTACAGGCTTCTTAAAGCTGCATTAAGTTTTCCAAAGAAAAAATTAAAACGGTGCTAATCTTATTAATGATGTTCCTAATGAACAATGTTACATTTGGTTCAACGATAAAAGCTCGAATAAATACAGAAATTACAATATTTACCCAGCGCGATGCAGCATTTGGGATCTAATATTAGAACATCGATACGTCATCAAAACCCAGGTCATTTTAACACAACTTTCAAAACGGTGAAATACGATATAACTTAAACACAGAACTTTGTTGAATTTGTCATTTGTGATTAGTAAGGGATACATAACACCATTTCAAATACATCTGGATATTAATGAAGGACAATTAATGCAATCTGTCATGTTTCACCTTCGATTCTAGGGGTTTTCCGTAGATCCGTGGGCATGCTCCAAGCTCATAATTACCATTGTAAAACACTGACCAACCGGTCAGAGGATTCCGTTTATTTACAGCTAAAAGAAATGAAATTTTAGAAAATAAATGTCACGGATCGTGGTTAGAAGATATCTATTTTTTAAAAAATATATTTTTAGAAAATCAAAAAAAATTCAGAAAATTGAAAAACTTAATGCAGCTTTAAACCTATATATAGTTTATTCGTTCCGTGTAATTAGATAAAAAAATGAGTTATGAGTTATGCGTTATATGCTTCGTTAATCCAATATATTTATGACCTTAGCCTAGTGTTGGTTTAAAAAAAAAAAAATTTTGTTGAATTTTGTATCTGCAAAAACAAATACCTTAATACCAAGATCAAGTAGTTACAAAATAATCAAATTTGAAAAATAGGACACACATAAAATATGCTTATGTGTTGGTGTCATAGCACCATGTTACACATGTAACAAAAGGGGTAATGGATAAGACGAACACAACAAAAAAACCACTTTATTTAATAATTTCAATCAATTTGACATCTTTACCATACCTATATGTAAAATTAACAAGTATCTTTTAAGCCAATCTATTTTGGCTCGAATTTCGTCTATGATGTATTTATTGCAAATAATTTTATTTTTTAACTTATTCTTTCATTTTTCTTAACATATTCACAAATTGTATCATTCCTCTTCTAATTTTATAATGACAAAATAAATCCGCTTTGTGTAGTTATCATAACAAGTTTAACACGACCAGTATACAAATAAAAAAAATCACTCCTTATGACTTGTTAATAAAAATAAAAAGGAATTAATACAACCATTTAAACATCCTCTGTGATAGAGAACATAGGGATTCTGGCATATGGTCCATTAAAGAAACCGTATAATTACACACATAAATCCAATTGTCTAATAGAGGTTTTAATCAAAACTCATATCAGACAGTATCATTGACCAGAGGAGCGATAGGGGACTGGTAAAGTCACAAATAGGGTATGATTAATTCACAGAAACATAATATTATTGACCTTGTGAGAGTCATAACCATATATTATAGTCAAACAGATTGTTGTCTTTGCAGAGGTATGCATTTGATTAGATCCATCTGCATATTAAATGCCAAGGGAAAAATAGTTTCCTTTTTACCTTAATTATTTTCAAATTTACATATCTTAAACTTGAAAACAATAAAGATTCTCTAAAATAAATTAATTTTGATTTTAATTTAAAATAAGTTTTAAACTTCTTTTAATTCAAAACTCAAACGTGATTTATTTCAAATTTATATTAATTAAAATTCGACATAAATTTGTTGTTCGTTTCCAGTTTAGCGAAATATTTATTGCATTGTTTCCAGTCAATTTCACCTGTTTGATGTGGTTTAAATTACATTTATAATAAGATCATCAACAATCACCTTTTAAACCCTTTATTCGATTAAACCGCAATGTTGCATGCATATTATATATGTATTTAGTTTCGGAATTTTGGGGCGATTTAATTTGAATTTGCACATCAAATAAAAGTAAACGTGACTTTTTACAACATCTTAAAACTATTTTTAGAAGTGTGCTACTTTTGAATTTTTTTTTTAATAATGCAATTCATAAGTAGCACATGACAGTTCCAAGTGACATTTCACGCATTGCAAATTCACTTGTGAGTAATAAGAAATTTTTTTTTTCTAAATCTCAATTTAATAATTACTATTTCTTTCCAAAGTATTTTATACCCGATAGTCTTGACAACTCAATGTACCTAATTTTGCCACACGTTTTCACCGATTGGAAGTCAAATTTTTATGAAGTTTTAACAATAATCATAGTCTTATTAGGAAATAATATCTGTGCAGCATAATGTCGCTGTCAGAAATTGTTCAATTAATTAGCCACGGTGCAATCTTCTACCTATGTGAAGTACTGCACTTTCTAATTAAATCATAAAAGCGGTAATTCATCTTCTTACTAGTTAAAGCGCAATAAAATAATCTCATCTGCGTAAATTGACCGGAGCAAGTAATTACTGACCGCTAGAGGACACCAGATTTAATTGACCAGTCGTATAACAGTCGGTTTTACAGTCTCGAGAGTAATGAACCTCCAATTTGTCTTTCCCCGTCCACCCTGCAGTTTCCTAATTTATTTCGCTCCAAAGTTGAGCGAGGATGTGGCAGTTTCCGATGAAACTCTCTGCGCAGATTGGGTTACAAGCTGCAATTTATGATAGAATTTATTACAACTATTTTAAGAATTCTATGAATTTATCACTCCAATAATATTTTTGTAAACTTGTGTAAAGTTATGATAGAACTCTCTGAACGGATAAAATTACCAGTTGCAATAAATCAAATATAAATGCTTTCTTTTCTGTTTTGAAGCAGGTGCGTTTAAAAACCCATAATGAATGCACTGTCTCGTTTTCATATTTCCTTGGTTCATCTTTGATTCTTAAAAACGTTTTGTTGGATAAAAATACAAATGATTTTATAAACATTATATTGATGTTAACTTCCGACTATAAATCATCTAAAGTATCGATAGTCTCTCCTGAAATGACAAAAGTCTCCAATTCTACAACCAGATGTACGTCACAATAAAGTTTCATCTCAACTCATAAATCTTGTAGCAAAATGAAGCCTTATAAAGTTCTGAAATATGTCTTCGATTGTGTTCAAAAATAAGTTGAAAGGTTTGGGTAAGATCCAGTATTCTTTCAAATTCGAGTTTGTATTTAATTAGTTGTTCCAATGTGCGTTTGTGCTCTCTCTCTCTCTCTCTCTCTCTCTCTCTCTCTCTCTCTCTCTCTCTCTCTCTCTCTCTCTCGTGTTCTCAACTGTGTTGTCTATTACTACGTACATTCGTTTAAGTTACAGATTACCGTCTGTTTCTGTTTTATATAAATCAGTGACATTTTGTTTATGGAAACTGAAATGATAAGAAATATTTATGAATTAGGATAAAAATTTGGTTAAAATCTAAATAATCACTAAAGCTTAAGAAACATCTGCACTATGTAGAACTTCCTTTACACCTTCACACATTTGTATGTCTAGATAATTATAATTATTAACACATTTATCCATCAATAAATACGAATAATAACTAAGATTATTTATCAAATTATTTAATTCTTAAAATCAGTACAATAAATCCGTTATCTATCACGATTTTGTTTTGCTGGAATGTCATTATGAACCGGAAATGGTCCTGAAATTTACCTTGACGAGTTCTGAAGTTTGTTGTGGTATTTTTGTATACCAAACATAACGGTATAGCCACTGGTATTGATAACTGATTACATAGCAGGATGTTTTCTGGACTATTTTATGTAATAACTTAAATTCAAAATTCAAATTTATTTATTGTACAACTAAACCCAACAATATACACACTGTACAAATACATAAAAAATCAAAGTAGATTAATACCGTGCAAAGTTCTTGCAGAAGGTTGAAGGTGGAAAAACAACATGTCGTGTTTGAAATTGCCCTTTTACCTTTTTTTATCCAGGAAGATGTGAATATACAGAACGAGCTTGTTTGGCTGTGTGTGTGTGTGTGTGTGTGTGTGTGTGTGTGTGTGTGTGTGTGTGGTTAATTATTGAAATCATTTATTTATGCTGATTTTGTTTTGCCGGGATTTTATTATGGACGGGAAATTGATTCTGGATTTACACACGCAAAAGCATTTTAAATGTAGTTACTGTAAGATTTTCTTCCTATGACAGCATACTGAGTGTTATTGTGTAGCTTTTAACAATCTACATTGTTTCTCATCAGTGACAGCAATTAGTCTAATAAACAAAGACTTATATTGTAATTTAAAGGCCTAAGCTGACTTTTTACTTGTTTATATATATATATATATATATATATATATATATATATATATATATATATATATATATATATATATATATATATATATTTGTAATTATCAGAACCAAACATTTTTATTTTACAAAATTTTAAAGTTAAAATCTTTTTTTTTTTCTGTTTTTACGCTAACATGCTTGAATTGACAATTACATGACCTACATGTATTTGCATAAGGCCGATTATTTAGCCCTCAAAACCCTCATTTTAATTTTTGTTTTGTTTGAGTTTGTGCAATTCCCCAACTACACAAAAATCAAAGGGGGAGGCGGGGCTAAATTGGCTAAAAATCGTAAGTTAGCAGATAATTTACAGGGTTCAACCCAAATAAAACTTTGATTATCCCATTCCAATGATATAGTTCCAAAGTGATTTTAGTTTAATTGTATGCATAAACTAAACACATCTGAAAGAATTATTCCTATTGTAAATAATAACGCCTACAGTTAAACCTTATGTGGTAACGCCATATGAACAATATAAGATCCAAGACAGCAATTACAAGCCACATAAACAATGGATTTTTAAAACCGACATTCTTGAGAAGTGTCTTCTTGTCTTTTTTTAGTCAATGAAAGTTGTTTTAAACTCTAGTTTTAGGTTTTAAAAGCGACTTGTTTTTAAACATGTTTTGGCCAAGTAAAAACGTTTTTCATGATAGACAAAATGTTTAACCTTTCCTCTATTTCAGCAAATTAAAAAAATCACATTGTCTGAATATGTTAACAATTATAATTTAACTAGTTTTTTTCAGTCAAACTGAAAAATTACTTGGCAGTTTAAATGTGATAATCATATTTGTATACAGAGGATCATAATTATAGAATAATTTAATAGAGAGGTCAAAATCCAAAAGTAATTATTAATATTTAAACAAATGACCTGACATTATAGAAAACACGTTTGTAATTTTTTATTTTATTCAATTAATATTTTTTATTATTATTCTTTATTTATTTTTTTGCATTTTCAAGCAAATGTTAATAGTATTCAAATGTTTTGTCACGGGATTTTGTCATGCCGAAAAGTAACAAATTGTAAAGTTTTTTAAAGATTACAAATGTATAATAGAAGATTTATTTTTGGAACCTTCGCACGTACTGAATTTGAGGTTGTGGGTTCGAATTCCGTCTAGGTCATACATAAACCTTTAAATTTTGACATACTACTTCCTCACCTAGCACTTTTATTGACTGGTTTACTCTGTGTCTGAATAATGAACTAGGGGAGTTTCCTGCGGCATACTGACTCGGTAAAGTCAATCCGAGTTCGCACCAGAACACGGCAGACCATGATAAATAGTTGCACACTTGCACATCTCACACATACACGAACTTAATATTAGAAAAATTCTTAGTTTAATAACCTTGCTCTCGTCGCGAATTACTGAAAATTGTCGATTCGACGTTCAACGACATTACAACAACAACAACAAATTGTTGAGTTTGTTTTTACTACCAGCTATCATAAAGCTGGTTTCATGACTTGTTAGATCAATGTTAAGTTTACATAATAACTACATATAATTCGTAGATTTCCCATGTCAATTACATCGACATACGGGTCAGTAAATGTGTTTCACATTATAATATCGGACCGTCAGAAAATCTGTTTTTAATTTGACATGACGTCATAATATCGATGTCTGGACATAACATATGTTTATTTCTATGCCGACCTTTTGTATGGAAACAGATCGAAGTTATTGAAACAATTATCCAAGATGTTCGACTAACGCACCTGAATCCTTCAGGACAATAGCGGTTAAAACAACCTTTAAGAATAGTGTGTACGTTAGACGTGCAATAATCAATAGAGATCTAAATATAAAACTAATAATAGTGTGTGTATTTACATAAAAACATGACATGAGGTCCCGGGCATTTAAAACACAGGGTGATTATTGAATTAGTCAAGATTGTTAAAACCAAAGTTGTTATAAACGTAGATAAAGAATTGGAACAGAAGGTTTAATTTGCTTATTGGATGTCAATATGTTTGATACTTTTAAAACAAAATGTACAACCATTATTTAAACAATTTTTTTTAAAAAGACTATTTGTCAACGATTTCTGTCAAAATATTACGAACAGAATTTAAATAAAATTTATTGATAAAATATTGTTGAGAAATGTTATTAAAATATCCAACCAGCAAAAAACAATCGTTATGTTAATAGAAATAGATAAAATTGGTGATCTGTCAAAGCACTTTAGGGTATCAATAACTCAGTAGGCAGTACTTCGTGCTGTTATAAAATGTACAATTTAGCAAAATTTTCAGTTGTCTAAATTTGAAATTTATTTAAAACTAAGGTTTGTTCCCTCATGCAAAGCATTCCTTAGCTTGATTTGGATTTATATGATTTTGGAACTTTAGATTCATTATTTTCAACTGTTTGGCTTATGTTTTTTACCTATCAAACTTTTCGGTCTTAGTGTCACTGATGAGGCATGAATTTCCGAAATGTGCACATCTGGCACATCAAAATCTAACTGGTATTTGTTTAACATTTAATACATTAAGATGCATAGAGCATTTTTCTTCTAAATTTCTAATGGACAAGGGTGATTAGAGATAAGTTTTCATGTCACAGAATGATATACATTTTGGAATCACGAATCAATGTACAAACACATTAAATATAAACTTTTTAAATATTTTTTTCTAAAATATCTTGTCAATGGGTTTTGAAAAATTTTAAGAAAAATTACTTCACGTCTTATTGAATAATACTTACAACAAAAAAGACTATGTGGTATACTTTCACTGTTTTTTAACTAAATATTTAATAATGAATGACAAAAATTAGGAAAAGTTCGTGAACCTGTTTACCACATGTAATAAATAGCTTTACGCGACATTAAAATCATACTAGCTTTTGTTTTAAAATATTTTAAATAAAATACCCAAAAAAGTTCACGAGTAATTTAAATATTTAACAAACAATAGTCAACAATGTTACGGTTTTTAAAATAACACTTTTAAAATCATATGGCGTTTAAAAACTGAAATCTAATTAATTTTTTGTTTATCAAAGCTTGAAATTTGTTGAGTGAACATTTTCAATTGGAACTTAAAAACTGTGAAATATTTGAGTTTAATATGTTCTCGGCATTTAACAGTAAGTCAATACCCTAATATAACAACGCATAATGAGAGTATATGAAGTTAGTTTTACTATTGTATTATTCGTCATAGAATTGCATTGTTTTTTGACGGTAAGTAAGTTTAACATTTCCAAGACAACAATACTATTACCTTTTTTCATAAAGGTAATTTCTAGCTTTAACTAATCAGGAATATTTCCCAGTTTACAAATCGATAAGTTCGTGTGTATAAGTCACAACTGAGAAAATTGGGAGTCGATAGGCCACTACCTTCACAATCAATACATAACTTATGTTAGATGCTATGTTTAACTATCAGGATTTCACTTTAAATAACGGTTTGTCTGACAGAATCAGTGTTAAGATTCACAAGTAATGTTTTTGCTATTTTAAAACACGATTTTTTTCCTTACTCCTGATATATCATAGGAAGACGATTAAAAACATTTGTTATGACAGGAAGAATTTGTTTATATTGCAAATCTTGATTTTAGTTTTGTGTTAAGACAAAAGTTTTTAGATTTGTGGATTTTTAGACATTGTTGAAGTATGTTATCTGTGTCTGTTCATTTTTCTTGAGTGCTTTTAAATATTGGTAATTTGAATTCGTCACATGTGATTACTACTGGAAGAAAAAAATACATAATTGGCAGGTACGTAGCAATATTTATTATAATAGTTTGTTTGTTTTTTTTAAATAAGTTTTTTTTTTTAAAAAAGGTTTAAATTGTTCTTATATCTAAAAGATTACATTTAATGGAACAGAGTTCGTTATTTTACAAGTTTCTTATTTTTGTCGAACTTAATTAAATGAGGTGTTTTCCCAATCCAATACTCATTACATCATTTTACACAATTATTTAAAACTCTTTAAAATCATATTTTATATTTTACTTGTAACAGTTTGTTTTTGACATGTCATACTTTTACAAAAAAAAAAGAAAAAAAAAAAAAAAAAAAAAAAAAAACAATTCATATTCATAGGTAATTCTAAAAACTTATATTTTCTTACTTATGTGTTGTACATTATTGTTTTAAAAATTCATTAGAGCCACATAGTTTTTTTCTTATTTTGGTTTATTTATGTATTTTATTTTTTTTTATTTATTAATATTATTTTTTCAAGAGCAAGAATAATAGAGAGACAGAAAAGGGACATAATTAGAATCAGTTACCTTGAAAGGTGTCATAATTCGCTTAAAATCTGAAAATGTTTAAATACCTAATGGGCAAACATCTCCTAAATACGTGTTAAATATTACCGAAAAACACACAAATATTTTGGTATCTCCGTTTTTATGTACTTATCTTGTAACATAAAGTATTAAAACTTGATCATTAGAATTTCACCCCATGTGATGTAACTAAAATAACAAATAAATCAGTAACATATGTACCTTTATTTAAATGCTTCGGTTAAAAGCTGATGATTTTAGACAAATACATTTACATATAAATTATGTCGGTGTGAGAAATTTGGTTGGGGCAAGCAGGAATAATTCGGGATATGTTGATTTAAGGAAAAAGCCGCGAGTTGGAAACCAAGTGGTGCTTCACTCCGAAAATATTTTATTTCGTATTGCTCTAATAAATCTATCTGATTTATAAATGATTGTTTGACCCCTTTTATGCTCTAGTGTCCATCCAAGGGGAATCCTGTAATGCCAGTCCCTCTGACTAGGGACAGACATCGCCACTGCCATCGGGATAATGTATGCAATAACGGTAATATGTAAAGTAATTTTCGCACCCGTTATTGTAGGAAAAACATCTGAAACGGTTCCGTATTTTTTATTGCAAAGGATTCAGACATTCTTTACAAACGGACACGCCATTATGAAACTGACATTGGTTTATATATACTGGTAAGCGCATTTCGATGTACTAATCGCGACATTGTGCCAGTTTTAGTTATGTTTGGTTAGAAAATTGTTCATGTTCATCAGTATTTGTTTTTATATTTATCATAATTAACCATAGATTTATGGAATTTGGTACACGATTTTGATAATGAACAACACAAGCATCTAATTGTGATTAGCTATTTTTATTATATCATACCGCCACATAAACCAAATATAACATCTGTAATCAAAATAAAGTCGTAAAAGCCGACACATTATGTTAATTAATGACATACAACATGCAGAGATTATAATTACAAACGCGTTATTATTCTATAGAAATATTACATCCTTGTTTTAAGGAACCCCGTAAGTCACAAGCTGGATGATTTCTTCGATGACGAAGTCAAAATCTAAATAGGACAGTATGCAGGTTTGTCACAGTGCTAGTGTTCATATATCAAATCTTGTTTCCTTTTGGAATAAAAGAATTCAAAAACTAAAATGTTTCATAATATTTTAATTTAAACAATATTTTATTAAATATAACACATACATGAAACATACATACAACAGCAAACATGATGGATTCTGGAACTAGAGTTGCAACTCTTATACAAGCCAGTTTCCATGAAGTTCATTAATTTAAACTTTGATGTGGGAGTCTAATATAAGTATTTAAAAATAGTAATACTAATCATGTTTAAACAAAATGGAAAGGAAAATAAATGAAAGAAAAAAAAAATAAAGAATACATTATAATATTATTTTGTAACCATGTGGGTTGATTGTGATATTGGACAACGATAATAATTCAATGTAGCAGTCGATGTTTGAATTGGATTATGCGTAAATATATCTTATACTGTAATACTTCATATAAATCGTTTTGATTTTATAATAAAATCCTGAACACATAAAAATATATCTTTGTTTTGGTCACATGTGAGTGCATTTGAACCGTAAAGAAGCAAGTTTTTGTTTATCTGGAAAGGAAGTCTGTCAATTGTCGTATGTCGTATATGGCTATAGAGGGGGCATTCCAGTAGAAAATGATATGTGGTTTCTGTTGTTCCACAGCTGCAGTTAGGCCTTTCAGAAAGATTTCTGTTGAAGAGATGTAGTTTTAGAGGACTACATTCCAGACGTAATTGACAATGAAGAATTTGAGATTTACGAGATCCACAGTTGAAATATTTTGGAATTTTGATTTTTTTATTAAGATAATTCTTAGATGTGAAAAGAGAAGCGTTTCGTATAGCTGTTGGCAAGTTATTCCATTCTCTGACTGTAGAAAGTAAAAAGGAATTGTAAAGAAAATTTGTTCTGCACAGAAAAGTTTCCAAGTTTTGACCAAATCTAGTATTATGTAAATGAATTTCAAGATTACTTCTTGGAACTAGGTCTGATAAGAATGAAGGAGTTAGCCCGTGAAACATCTTATAAAAAAGTACAAGTCTATGTTTTTTTCTTCTATATTCTAATGATTCCCAACCGGTTTCTTGAAATAATAGGTATATACTACTTAGTTTTGTTGCACCAGTAACTATACGGGCCGCTTCAATGTTTATTTTTTCAAGTCTATGTCGTAAATCGTCTGTCATGTTGTCCCATATAACGTCGCCGTATTCTACAAGTGGTCGTATGAAAGTAAAATATATGTTTTCAAGAGAAGAGCGGTCAAGTTTGTATTTGAGTCCCCTAAGTATAGAAAGTCTATTATTTACTATTTACTATTTATTATAATATTTTAAAAACACTAGAACTTGACACAGATGTTTCTACAGACATGTACTGTTTATCATAATTTTTATTTATTTATTTATTTATTTATTTATTTATTTATTTATTTATTTATTTATTTATTTATTTATTTTAGTTAGAGTCTTTCAGTTTAGATACAAATATATTCAGATTCAGTAAATATCATTTATGTGTTAAAGTCACTAAAATGTTTACTCGAAAAATTTCACTGAAATAAAGAGTTTAGACATATAGCTAAAATGTAACATCAAGATTAGTTTTATTCAGTTTTTTTTAATATTAGTCGGTTAGTTTTTACTCTTTAAACATTTTCTTCAAGGAGAATAACTACGTCCCCTTGTTGACTTCCGTGCCTCCTTAAGAATCCTTACATGTTACCTAAAACAGTAATAACTGTTAGATAAGACTACTTTACAATATACCAGAGTAGTGAGTTAATTACTTTGTGTAACTGATTGACTAGTACCACATTAGAGTATTATAAACTCAACTCTTCACTGGATCAGTGTATTTATTGTTTAAAGTATTTTATTTTTGGACAGACCAGATATAGAATCAGTCTGGACAATGTTAATTGTTATACATTTATATCGTTTTTATGAACATCGCTATTGACGTCTTTCGTTTTTATAACATCATTATTTATTCATGTTTAGATTCCAAAACTTCAGATTAGGATGAGATGGGTTCTTATTAGTGTGAAACAAGAAAAAAGAGAATACGTGTGTGCTAAAATAATGCTTTAAAAGTCCATTGAAAATTTCAAAGGAAAAAAAGCTCTGGTTATGTATATATATATATATATATATATATATATATATATATATATATATATATATATATATATATATATATATATATATATATATATATATATATATGTGTGAAAGACATCGCCTTTGCATAATGAAAAAGTGTAAAATTAAAAATAACAAACAAACAAAAATTTTCGTAATTCTTCGTATTTGTTTAGAGGGGCCTGTCCCTCATTCTCTTCTGTTCAATTCTTTATTAAAGCGAATACTTTACAAGACCCTACAGTTGATCAAAGAACCTTTCGTTTCAAACAATTTGCTGATCCTTACGTGAGATAGTTTGTTACTTTGGCAATTTTTTGGGTAACCTCGGCATTTCAAAAACTCACAACATCGAATAATTAACCCCATTTCACTAATATATTCTTTTTTTCAACATTTAATTTGAAAGAAGAAAAAATTAGTCACTTATGGTATTCACAGAAAATAATCAGTAGCCAGATTAAATATAAGGTTATAATTTTTTCAAGAAAATTACCAGATTATGTGAATTTGTTAATGAATATATTGAAATTACAGTAGTCATTCGCAATTTTGTCCACGGTATAAGGATGAAAACACACCTAGGTGTTAATTACTGTTGTAAGTGAGCTTTGTCATGAAGGGTAATAAAATTGTAACAATAGGCGCATGAAGATCAGTAGCGAACACATCCATAATGGACACATGTCTTTTTATTAGCCTCTAAATAATTAACGAAAACGAACCTGGTCAAAGTAATTATGATAAAACATTTAGAATAACAACAGGATCGATATAAAATACGGCAGCCCAAAAATGTCCACGGTTAAAAATTGACGTGAGGAACGTCAGTATAATATCACGACAACTCAGAATGGCCAAATCAATGACAAACATTTTCATCTTTAAATTGTGTTTTCGGAAATATCATGTCTAAAGCTTGATCTTTAGAACGTCATTTGGCTAGTGTCAGATCAGAATGAATGATACAGGAAATTAAAAAGGGGGCCAAAAGTTATAACAAATAACGAAATGTTGGAAAAGTTGGATCGGTAGATACAGCAGCACCGAAAAAGAAAGGTTAATGTTTGTACCTAGAACTAGACTTTCTAAGAATTATAACAGGAATTAGCTTCAGAATCGATAGGTAGAAAGGTCGATTACCAATAACAGGTGGATCTGTAAATTCTCATTGCGACAAAGCTTCCGGTTTGTCAAGCTTAGCTCCTCTCTAGCTTAGACACATTACATAAAATCATCTACAGTTTATTTATTAATACCATAAGTCGACTCAAAGATATACAAAACCTGTCTGTAAACACCTGATAATTCAAGACTTGTCACAGATAATAAAGTCTGTAACACAAGATATATAATATCTTTCTGTCGGCTTGTCCAGTGTCCATATCATTGATACATAACAGTTACCAATACTGTCTATCTATATATAAGTTTTGCTTTTTGTTATTTGAAAAAGATTTTGACTAAGGTCTTAAATTTATTTTTTTGTCTTTGAAGATGAAGGAATTTGAGAAATCGGTGTCTGCAATGTATTTCAGGAAGATAATCTTAGATATTATGTAATAATCAGAAACATTAAGATCACATTACAACAAAGCAAAAAGCTTGAAACAAAGACTTTAAAATCGGCACGCTACACACACTCACATACACACACACACACACACACACACAACACACACACACACACACACACACACACACACACACACACACACACACACACAATTTTATGTTACTTTCCTTTTTTATGTCATATTCAAAGTCAATTTTGCCAGACACAGTTCAACTTTTTTTTCTTGATTGATTGATTAATCGATTTATTTATTTATTTATTTATTTATTTATTTATTTATTTATTTATTTATTTATTTATTTTTTTTTTTTTTTAATTTATTTCTAAGTAAAAACACGTATTTATAGTTTATTGTGTCTAGACTTTTTTATCTGTCAAACGTATTTCAGCGCCATTCTTTATTTTAACTTTTCTTATGGTCAAAAAGTCTTGATGATGCAGACTTTTTCCCGTTTTATGCACACACACCCACACTTCCGTCTATCGATAAAATCAATGCTTATTTAGGCAGAAGCATTTAGCGTGCAAGATATGCTTGTTATAAAAGGTTAGATTTCAATGGTGGCCAAATGTAAATTGCGATTAAAGAGTATATATATAATGGGTGTGATTAGTGATTAGAACCGCGTTTAATGACGTCATGTAACTAATTAACTTTTGACGTTACCCACAGAAACGCTTCTTATCTGACGTAAAATTGTGAGGAACAGTTTAATATCCGGGCACGAACTCAAAACAAAATCCACAACATGCAACACTCACTGATCCTATAACAAACATGACTACGTACATTTTTGACATAGTCAAAACAGTATAATGCATAATTTTATTCACTGGAAGCAAAGCCAAGGTAATGACTGGAAATACAGATTTTAATTTGGATAGATTGTACGGTTTAACGATATCTAGGTGGTGCCTTACGCTGGGTTTCATAGTTCTTTATTGTTTACATTGCTGCATTTCAAAATTATTAAAAACAATTAAGTTGTCATATACCACTTTTTGAATTTCTATAGATAATACATTCAAAAAGTGGTATATGACAACATATATACCACATTTTTGTTTTATTATTTATAAAAAAATTCAAGAAGTGGTTTCGAAATCTGTTGCAAATTATGTCAAGAACACTTGATTTTTTAATTTTTTCAGGTCTTGGAATGTCTCAACATTGTGAATGTCTACAATTCACTTTTTTACATTTTTTTTTACAAATCATTGAAGTCTTCATCCTTATTGGATGATTTATAAGATTCAGTTAAATGGTATAGTTTGGAAAAAGTTTGGGACTGATTCGTTTGCATATCGTAAAATATACAAGCCAGACACTCACTCATACTATCTACAGCAGATGCCTGATTATGCAATCCTTTAGCAAATTAAATTTCTTTGTAAATAGATAATGTCAATCTTTTTTAAGCCTGTCTGGTGCGTGAGTATCATATCATTTATGCATAATAATTTCTTGTATTGGATATCTTATTTATGTTTTAAAATTTCCTATTTTATCATCTGAAAACAGACCTTTTTAGTTTTTGATATTGTTGTGTATTCACTATCTGTGCTAAACTAAGTAATTACTGTAGATAGTTTGTCTGAAATAAAAATAAAAATTATTGTACAGGAATTACACATGATAAATAGAACCCTAAGGGACACGCTGCAACAGAATATGAAATCTTTATTTTCAAGCACGCGGTTTGGACGAGTACTGGACATGGGGTCCAGGGATATGGTTAAAGTACATGGTTATGGTATCTGAATAGCAGTGACCTATTTATCAATTGTATCTTAAAAACAGTTTATTTGAAATATGAATTTATAATCTAATGCTTTGTGTCATCTGCAAATATCAGAATGGTATCGTTCTGAAAATGAATTATTGACCAGGCCCCAGTTTCACAAACATTCACTCAATTGAGTGTACACTCCACTCAAATAAGGGAATACAAAACTGTATTTCAAAGTCAGTATTTAAGACATTTCACAATTAAAATTAAATATCTAATGTTATATTTAAACTGTTTAGTGCAGTTTTTGGTGAACAAAACAAAACATTGTCTTCTAAAACTTAAATTTTTTAAAATATTGATGTGAGAAAATTTGAAATATCTGAGTTGAGTTTACACTCAGTTGAGTGAATGATTGTGAAACTTGGATAAGAATGATAAAACTAAGTATATAAGCTTATTGTTTCTGGTTTAAATAGAGATGTTTATTTATTTATTATTTATGTATTTATTTATTTATTTATTTTAATTAATTTTTTTTATAAAACTTCGAATTTATATTAGTGCAATATATATCATGTTCCATTTATAAAACTAAAAAAAAACTAAAAATGGAATGTCTAAAAACCTAAAGACAAACCTCTTTCTTCAATAAACTTAAAATAATCACAATCGTAGAAAATCAGTTATATTTCTTTAAACAACGCAATGTCTAATGGAAACTGAATACCAAATTATACCATGATATACATATATGCCTCAGATAAACTAAATGTCTATATAGATCTATACAGGTTGCAATTAAAATGTAAGCATTATGGGAGATGAAGCAAAGAGTTTTATATGTAGTCAGTAATTATCTGTAATGTCGATCTAGATTGTAAGAACATGTCAATTTACATGTGTAAGTTAATGTAGACAGAGGGTAAATTAAGTTCATTTATAGACATGTAGCTTCTTAACTTTGGCTTTGGTTAAGATTTAAATAGCTTGGGATTACTAAAATCGTCATTCTTTTAAGTTCTTCGATCAAACTTTTGATTTAAGATTACCATATATACTTTATATTTGAACGTGTTTAAGCGAACATTTGCAATCAATATAAATAATAATTTATTTTATTAACGTGTCACATGCCATAAAACATACATAACAACATATACAATACAAAAAATAAAATATCATGACATCCAGCCTAAAAGACTTATGAGACACGGTCATCTATAAAAATCAGCGAAAATATATACATGTACATTCAATATACAGCAGTAAAAGTGTGTGTGTGTGTGTGTGTGTGTGTGTGTGTGTGTGTGTGTGTGTGTGTGTGGTGCAGTTGTATATATATATTGCAAATGTTCGCTTAAACACGTTCAAATATATAGTATATATGGATATATCGGATATATATATATATATATATATATATATATATATATATATATATATATATATATATATATATATATATATATATATATATATATATATATATATATAATCCGATGATGAAGCAACCATTTTTACTATTTGTTTCTGTTTAGAATATTTTTTCGAACTTTTGAAAAATTCTTAATGTCTTTAAATTTTAAAATTTTAGGTTACAAACACGTGCTAGTTTAAATTTTTAAGTGCATAAAACTATTCCTAAAGATTCGATATAGAATTATCATACTGGATGTTCAAAACAGACATGAATGTTATTTTTTAGCTTACTCGGACAAAACTGCTGAACCATAGAATGAATTAATATGTACTTCAGATTTCAAAGTCACTTACTAGATGAATACATCCAATCAAATTAATGAAAGTAAGTTAATTTTGTTTCTGGTACGTCGAACAGATTTCAGATTTTTTTTCACTTGTTTAGAGGTTTTAAAGAGTTTAGCCAATATCTAAAAAGAGAGTCAATAAACTAAATAATTGATTTGTAATATGTTACTGATGGGGAATGAATTTCCGAAATGTGCACATATGGTACAGCAAAATTTACAGGTATTTTTGTTAAATATACACTTATATAAAATCCTTAAATACCTTGCTGTATAATTTCTGTAAAGCGAAAGAAAAACAAGAGTATAAGTAAAAATATCCTTACCTTTTCCGAATTGTGCATTGTACTTTTTTATTTCAACCTTATATTTAAAGCTGCATAAAGTTTTCCAAAGAAAAAATTAAAACGGTGCTAATTAAATAAATGATGTTCCTAATGAACAATGTTACATTTGGTTCAACGATAAAAGCTCGAATAAATACAGAAATTACAGTATTTACCCAGCGAGATGCAGCATTTGAGATCTAATATTAGAACATGGTTACGTCATCAAAACCCGGGTCATTTAAACACAACTTTCAAAATGTTGAAATACGATAAATTAAACACAGAACTTCGTTGAATTTGTCATTTGTGACTTAGTAAGGGATAAATTACACCATTTCAAATACATCTGGATATTAATGAAGGACAATTAATGCAATCTGTCATGTTTCACTTTCGATTCTAGGCTTTTCCGTACATCCGTGCGCATGCTCAAAGCTCTTAATTACCATCGTAGAACACTGACCAACTGGTCAGAGGATTCCGTTTATTTACAGCTAAAAGAAAAGAAATTTTAGAAAATGAATTTCACGGATCGTGGTTATAAGATATCTACTTAAAAAAATATATATTTTTAGAAAATCAAAAAAAAATTCAGAAAATTGGTAAACTTAATGCAGCTTTAATGGCTTATGTTTTCATTTTGTTCATTTTGTTCTTGCCGCCAGGCTACCTTTTAGCGATCATGATTTTCGGGCACTTTTTATATATCAGATGATAACGTTACTGACCAATCTTTTCTTGATAAAAAGGATAGTTTTTTACTAAATCTAAAATCGTGTACAGAATCACATCAAGCGTTACTTGACTATTATACAAGCTTGTATCAAACCGTGACAAGTGTGCTTGATATTAATTCTTGGGTCTTATAGGGTTTCATCATTGTTAACTTACAATGAAAACTGGTAAAAGCTTGATCACTACATTGATGCAACACTATGGAGTAACTTTTAAAGATTTCAAGATCAAAATGTCACACACACACACACACACACACACACACACACACACTTTTACCCGCTGCTATTATTATATATTTTATCTGTACAGAGTAACAAATGAACGTTTTGTAATTATTATTATTATTATTATTATTATTATTATTATTATTATTATTATTATTATTATTATAGTTTCTGAAAAGCTAAAATTAAAGCATAATTAAAATATCAAAGGTATGTCAAATATACTTGTTTCAGACTCTTTTTGCTTGATAAGATGATTCATGTTTTCATTAGAAACATTTCTTTCTTTCTTTGTTACAAAGCTGACGTCCCAAGTTTTCAAAATAAACCACATCGGAAATTAAAAATCTCTCAAAATATATTTATATTTTATATAAAAAAAACACGCAATATAATGGGAGAACATCAGATAATCAATCAGTGAAACATGAACTATAAGGTAATTACAATGTCCAGTGTATATATATATACTAAGAAGATCAATACAAATACAATATTTATTGTATAGATCGACAGAATTAACATATTTGTACATATCGAATTTTAAGCTTTGATAGTTATACTGTGCTGACCCGATTGACACGAAAAATTACATGTTTCATTCTATCAAGATTCTTTGTTCCATTCAATCTTATTTTCTACGATCAATCACATTGTGCTTCCTAGACTAAGTCCTTATAATAACATAAAATTGGTAATAGGTTGTTGAGTCATTACCATTGACACTATTGACTTCTTTCTTCCTTTTTTTTTTTTTTTTTTTTTTTTTTTTTTTTTTTCTGAGCTTTTTTATTTGCTGCTTTTTAACTTTTCATTTTTAATTAATTCCTTTAATTGATTAAAATTTAAATTTTAAATTAAAAACATGCAGGCTATCATCTAAATTGTTTCAATGACGCATATATGCTATATTTGAAAAATTTCAGTATTTTATTTTTTTATATATATGAAGCGTTCTTATGTCAACTATTGAGGTTCACAACCCTAGCAGATGTTAGCTCAATATGTTGTGAGGAAAAATTATTTTCACTGAATATAAAACTACATACATTGCGTTTTTCTGTAAAACGACATAATTTAGAGAATTTGCAGAAACGTTCCCCACAAACATTAAGGGTATTGACCATGAGGTACTCCGGAAAATTCCACCAATTTTTTTTTTTAATTCAAACGTATTTCTAACCAACTTTTATTATCTTAATAACCAAAACCTATCTAGGAAAGCTGCTTGAGATTGTTGTCATTTTCGGTAGTTCATTGTTTTAAAATGTTGACCAATGATTTAAATTTAAGACCATCATACAATTTTAAGAATCTTTTTTTCATTTGACAGTTTTTAAAGGTTACATCTTTGTAAAAGAGAACGTTATTTCAATCATTCCAATATCGCCAAATCTATCAGACAAAAGCTAACGAGATCAAGTAATTAAAATAAACAGTTAACAATTAATAATTTTGAATTAGTAGTTAGTTTACTATAAATTCTAATAATCAGTATGATGTCGCTATATCCAAAATTATACTTGATGTATTTGAGGTACCATAGTTCCATATTCCTTTCATTTGCCTTTCTTACACATGATGGATGTATCTAGCTAGACAGGGGTTGTATTCCTCTTCTAGACAGGGGTTGTATTCCTCTTCTAGATAGGGGTTGTATTCCTCTTCTAGACAGGGGTTGTATTCCTCTTCTAGACAGGTTGTATTCCTCTTCTAGACAGGGGTTGTATTCCTCTTCTAGACAGGGGTTGTATTCCTCTTCTAGAGTACCAGTCCTCGCGCTTTTGGTGGAAATTCACGTTTTTAATATAATTTGCCAGTTTCCAAAGTTTTTACTTTGCTTCTGGGATTGGGGCTTAAACACTGACCAGTATATTTTTGTTTGATTTAAAAACTTTAAGGAGGAGGTTTAGATAATCTAAAAAAGTTATTCCATGATGTGTTTGGTCAATATAACAAGGTGTACTATGGTACTAATATCGTCAATAAGGTAACGCAGTGAATAGAATTCCAAAATAAATCATAATTCTTGATCTGTAACGTTTTTTATTGAAATAGTAACAGAAAAGTGACCGTAATATAATATATATTAGGCAGATAGCAATTTACTTTTCTTCTGCAGGGCAATAACGTCTTTCAGCCAACTCGAGAAACTGTTATTATGTAGTAGCGCATATGCCATATAAGTTTGCAGTTAGAATGAGTGAGAAATAGGATACGAAATAGATGGAATCCGGACATAACAGGCTTCTGTTTGTAGTGTAGTAAAATCGTATAGTAAAAATGCAAATGGGTTAGGAATATACTATAAAACAATGTTAGTCCTTTGTTCTTCTTGACAAAAATCAAGCATCGTTTTTAAATAATTATAAATTCTTTTAAGCATTAGTGTATTGAATTTTGTTTAAATAATTTAATGATTTTTTTTAGACAAACCAAATCAT
Source organism: Tegillarca granosa (assembly GCA_029721355.1). Lineage (NCBI taxonomy): Eukaryota > Metazoa > Mollusca > Bivalvia > Arcoida > Arcidae > Tegillarca > Tegillarca granosa. The sequence goes on from CM056607.1 coordinate 9,674,888, forward strand.
TTTGTTTGAAATTTTTAAAAAAGTGCTTGTGTTCTAGTCTTTTTGTTAGATTCACTTGATCTTTTTCCTACAGCCAATCAGTGAAAATTTCATCTTGTTGTCCTGTGGATATTGTAAAAGATAGTGCGAGGTTTGTTGGTTTAATTTCTTTTATAGTTATATTATATTATATTATATTATATTGAGATGTACTCTAAACAACATGAAAGGCTTTACTGAAACAAAATGGCCAAGATAAAATCGAAAAGAAACCAATAATATATCAATCATTAGTTAAAGATATACTTGGTAAAAAGCTTTTAAAAGGTTTTTTTCTAAAACTAAAGTTTAATCAGTCATTGTGCGAAAACATAAATAGTAGCTGACAACATGTGTTTTATCATGAATATATATTATTTAGACATACCTTTGTGGGAAAATCAATATGACAACAGAATAATATAAAATATTTGTTATCTATGGAACAAAACAAAAAATCAGCATTCCTTGAATAATTTATGTTATGTTCTGTTAACAGATTAATAAACCTGTCTAAGATAATGGGAAATTCGAGAAGTGTGTGTGTGTGTGTGTGTGTGTGTGTTATCACAGCTGTAAGAAAATCACATCTTGTAAATGCTTAACTCTGTACCTTACACATTGTAAAATCAGTGGTTTCTGGCTTGAAACATCATGCTAGAATTGACCGCTTTAAATTTGATTTTACTGAAAGAAATCCGATCTTTGTGAACGTAACCGTCACTTGCTAACAGACTTCTATTTAATTGCAAAACATTTCATTTGATCGCATTGCGTCTAGGCGATAGTTTGTATCGTAAGCTATTTATGATTTTACACCGGTAGCTACCAAATTTATACCTATAAGTAAATATCTGTTTTATTTATGCAAACTTCAATATATTTTCTGTTTATAAGAATATCTTTATCGTCACCTGTCTCTATCTTTCTAATTCAAATAAAATAACACAATTTTTACTACTTTGAAAATAAAACTTTTAAAAGAAAATGTAAATGATACAGTCAGTAGATGACATAAGTCGAACATACATCATTACTGGAAAGGCGCTAATATGCTTCGTAAAAATGTCACATGCATTGAAATTTATACACTATAATAGGCTTTTCTGAGGTTTTTTATTTTGGTATTTAAGATGCATAGCTGACATTGTACAAACACTATTAATATACCCGACATATGTGCGTGTATCGTAATATTTATGAGATTTAATTTGGCGGGAAAATCAATACTATTGTGGTATAACGAAAGACTATATTGCAATATTTCATACCTGATAGCAATAATAAATGTTACATTTGTGCTAGGAGATTAAGTAAACGAATGTGATAAGACATTTAAAAATGATTTTGTAAACTCTTTATAGATGATACAAAAACCATAAAGCATTTAGGATTTGGAAGATAAAATAATCTTTGTAGAATTACAATTGCTATTCTGTAGATTTACAATCGCTGTTATATGGCAGAAAACAGTCTTGAATCTATTAATAACTGTGATGAAATAATCGACTATTTGTGTCTTTAATACAAACATAGTTGTTCTTTATATCAAGCTTGTGTTAAAAATTGAGAAAAAAACTTATTTTAAAGTTTTAGAATAATAAATGCCTCTTAGTCGAGGATATAAATATATAACATAAATATCTGTTAGATTTTGATGTGCCATATGTGCACATTTCAGAAAATCGTTTGTCATTAGTGACACTAGTTTAATGGATTAAATATAAGCCAAACAGTTGAAAATTAAAAAATCCAAAGTTCCAAAATTATATGAATCCAATTAAAGCTAAAGAATGTTTTGCATGAGAGAACAAACCTTAGTTTAAAAAATTAAGACGGATGAAAATGTTGCTACATGGTAGTCTTTCTATTTATTTTCATTAATTGTTTTTTAATTATTTTATTTTATTTTTGTTTTTAATTTTTTGGCACAAGGTAATGACTACTGAGTAAAGAATACCCTCAGGAAGATTTACTCCACCAGCAGCGTTACCTACTCAGATACGACAAAATCCCCATTTATTTAATTTTATTTATTTTATTATTATTTCAGTTTATATCTGTAATTAAAGACGGTTGGGAAACACTTAAGTCATGTACGATTAATGTAAAGTATATTTGTCAGAAATACAGATATAAACGTTATAAAAAAAAAAAAGACGTACAGATAAAAATATTAGGTAAAACATTTTTTACTGGCCGAGGTAAACAGAATTAGCAATTCAAAGAAATTTATTATAAGTATTTTGTTCTTTTCGTTTTCTTGCTAAAAATCAATAATACATTGTATTATTATTATAATTATTATTATTATTTTATTATTAAGCTTAGAGGTAAATTTAAATGTTAAGAATCTTAGCTTTAAGAGGCTTTGAATCTAACCATATTTTCTTTTATGCATTCGTTGCGTTGTTTAACAAGACACATGTTCTAAATATACATATGAACTGATAATTGCTGAAACACGTGTATTGATAAAAAAAACATAGGTAGATTTACCTTGCCGAGTAAATCATGGCTGTGCAATCATAGATAGCAATTCCTATTCATAATGTTAGATAGTAAAATCAGTCATTCCCTGAGTGAGTTCTTTATTTTTTTAATCTAAACTTGGACATTCAAGGACTCGGTTAACTTGTCTTAGATGATTAGAAACCTAAAGAAATGTTTGTACACTAGTCCAAGATAAATCGAAATTCACAGAACAATTTACATATATTTATAATAACTGTTATATTTCCATATCCTACCTGTAACCAAGTGTGATAATATAATTCCAATAAATATCATTTAGCTTAAGATACATGTATTTTAAAACTGAGATGATTGCTTCTGATAATTATTTTTCTATATTTAGACATTTTTTGCTGTTTAATCTCGATCTCTATACACTAAAACTTTGATCGTAAAATTTAAAAATTTCATTTACATTTATTTTTCTGTATATTTTGGATGTACAAATTTACTTTTGTGTTGATTTAACAAAATTTCTTTCACATTGTACCACATCTGTACCATATTATATTCTTACTGTTTTGTGTAAATTATTTTTTTCTTTGGTTATAAATTGAATATTTTGTATTAAACATTTTAATGACACTACAAAAATGTTCAATAAAACGTTTTGCATAATAAGCATGAACAATATATTTACACTAGCATTTTCGGGAATCACGTCTGAAATGGCTGACTCAATTAACAACGAATTTACCAGTCTGCACAATGGCCTCAGTTGCCCGATGTAGACTTTAAACTCGCTCAATTCATCAATAAACAACGAGGTCTGTCAGCGTTTGTCGAAAACGTTTCGATAAGTAGAACAAAACAATGCATACTTTATTGAGGATCACGTGTGCATCTTTTTACCGTATGTTTATGATTCATATTAATTTTGATGTTTGAATAACTTGATTATGTTTATTGCATTTTTGTATTTTCAGATGAAAATTATGGCAAATACCTGGAAGTGGCTTACGTCAGTAAACAACATTTTGCAGACGATCGTTGTTTCATTTGTCATTATTCATTACGTCACAGATGCTTGTATATTTCCGCCAAAATTACAGCGCTATAATTGGCATTACAAGGTGATAAAAAGTCAAAACAGACAAACGGTTGTTAGTTTTTCTGATGGTAAATTTACAATGAAAGAACAACTAATAAACGAAAAAAGAACAATTAGCTCGCTAACGTATCGATGTGAAGAGATTATGGGCGCTAGAAAATATCTTGTGACTGAAAGTAGTTCTGATGGTTTCGATAAATATAAATGCATTGAATTTATTGAAAGAAGTGCTTCCGTTTATCAACTGAGCATGTCAGAAAGTTCATACGATAAAGAGGGGTTATGTGTTCATTCAAGTCTTCATCTTGAACCCTGGCTAATGATATCATTTTCTCAAATGGCAAAAACCTTCTCCACTTGTCCATTTGCAGGAGGATACAATATGAAAATATGGGATTCAAGTGGCAATCCAAATGGGTGTAATTCTATGGATTTACCTATGAGATTTGAAACTGAATGTATCACAGGAGAAGGAATAAGCTTTAATTTTCGCAAAAAAGATTGTGTTGATTTTATGCCAATGGAAAAGTTTCAGAAAGCATTTTGTCATGCCCATTGGAAAAAGGGAAAATTTATTTTTGTAGTATTAAAAAAGCCAGTGCACGAAGAAGTGTGGGTCATGAGGATTCCAAGAAAAGTACTCGGGCATTCAATGGATATTGGACTTTTTACCGACGTAACCGCAATGGTGACTGACAATCCAGAGGGGAATGTAAAATATTTTACTATATCGCTTCACAAAGTTATACAGTCTGATCTATGTGCTGATGAGTACAGTCGTTGTGAAACTATGACATGCAATTCATATCTGATGGATCAATGTCCAAAATCATGTCAAAAATGTTATCCGAGTAAAAGAACTCCTGTATGCTCTTTCCCTATAAAACTCCGAGGAGAATGGCTTCTTCAGGATAAACTGGGGACCAGTGAAGTTAACATTTCGGAATCATACTTTGAGGTTGGTTCTCTCGGATTGTTTAAATGTGTTTCGTTTAATGATTCTCCGCCATATGAAAAAAACAAATTTACAACAATATCTACTTTCAAAAATGGCTGCCGTCCAAGGTACACATGTTTGAATTTTGAAAAAATAAGTGAAAGTGTTGTAGGTTTTTCATTAAGTCAAAGTTACATTTGGCCATTTCATGTTGAAAATCCTGGAACTTTAATATGCGAAGAGGGGAGATTTGAACCAGATCCTGACCCTGTCCGCGATACATATCGTTCATATCTAAACACAGTAAAACCGCTACTTCCGGTCTCAAAGAAATTTATTCCGGTAACTTGTGACTTACAGTCTAGTTTTTCTTTTCAAGCCAAAATATCCGGAGTAGGAAGTTGTAATGGTTACTTGTATAAAGATTGTTCAAATACTTCTATTATTCAAATATTGTTTAATAATTGTCATAGTTATGCCAAACACTTGACTTACTTTTGTGCAGCAAATAATATCGCAAGTTATTACTGGGAAAAGCTGATTTTGCTTCGAAACTTGGAAAACCCTCTAGATGGCGGATGTCTAGCATTTACCCAAATGCACCCTAGCGAAGCCGTGTTGTTAACCCCTGCACAGTGTGACATGTATACTTGGACTTTTGTAGAATCCAAAATTAGACAGCCTATTATCCATTTCAATGTGAAAGAAGAAACATCCAGTTGTCGGGATATGCCAATTACATCAACGACAACAACAACAGCATTACCCCCTGTAAAAGATTCTATGGTTGCTGAATCTCCTGCAACTAGATCAAGGGGACTTAACTCTGCCCATTACCAGGAAAATGAAAATATGAACGAAAAAACTCCGTCGTATGACGTAACCCCTGAAAAATCAACACTTCGAAATATACCATCATTAAACATTAATAAAAACAACATTTTAAGTAATCAAAAATCAAGTGGTCTCAGACTTTCTGTTTCGGGCTTTCTTTGTTATTTGACTTTATTTTTAATCCTTATATTCATATATGACTGTTCATGAGATTTCGATTTTGGAGTAAATTATGGAATTAAGAACAAAAAGTGCTTAATAATCTAAAGGCCGGCCAAAGCATTCGTTCGAGATTCGTAATAAGTCCGAGGTTGGAGTGGCTTAATAACGTCGAATGATGTTGTGGTGTTATTTAAACTTGATCATATTACCAAATCCAGACCATAATTTCCGTTCTTTGGAATTTATGATGTCAGAGTCCGTACCGTTTCGTTTATTTTTCCTGCGATCATATTCTAGATCGCTAGAAATCTACAACAACAGCAATTACGCATTAATAATATTTGGAATATAGAATTTTATGGGAAATAGTATTTTTCCATCTGAGCTTGACTATATCATACTGCTAAAGGAAACTGTTATCGAAAAAACCACGTAAGAAAACAATAAGGTCTAAATAAGACAGAATGGTAAAAGGAAGTTATGAATAAGTAACAAGCGGAATTTGTCTAAAAGTATCGGGAAATATAAGGACAAAAACTATTGTCAATGTAAAAATTACAATGGCGTAGTGAAAAAAAATGATGGTCTGTAACGTGACATTTTACGTGAAATTACATGTTAAGATTGATTTTGTATAAAACTGTAAGATAATGTAAAAAGATGATATGTAAACACACACACACACACACACACACACACACACACACACACACACACACACTACATTTTTATGATGTGTTGCTTGCAAGTTTGTAAAGGCGCATGTGCAGGAGAAATGTATGTTATTGATCTTACAGCTTTATTTAAGTTTTAATTTTTTAAAATAGCCTTTAATATAAAAAAAATATAACTTCCTGGTTTACATGTATCGGTGATTTAATAGTTATTGTATGTGCTTTGGTTGATATGTCACAGTGTTTAATCCAAAAAACTAGGATTATTTTTGTTCAGGTCTTACAACCCAAGTGCTATGTTTTCAAAATTTGGGTCCACATTACAAAATATTTGCGTGCATTGTATTTGAAATGACCAGCATTAAGTAATATATATATATATATATATATATATATATAGAGAGAGAGAGAGAGAGAGAGAGAGAGAGAGAGAGAGAGAGAGAGAGAGAGAGGTTGGACAACTTAATTAAGACTAAAAGAAAGTGTTTATGGCGATGGCTCCTTCTGGATTAAACACTGGTGTTCACGGAAATATTTTGAGTCATTGCCTGATACAAATCATAAATTATACTGTTCTATGAATTGAATATATCACATGCCTTTTTTTCTTTTTCATTTTATATTATTTTATTTCATTTTATTTATTTATTTATTTATTTATTTATTTATTTATTTATTTATTTATTTATTTATTTGGTTGCTACTGAAGATTATTTCGTTTTAAAGCCCAAGTGTTTTGAAAACGAATCTATTGCAGGCTATTAAAAAAATTGTTACTATGGTTTTTGTAAACCTGTATTTCTTTTTATGGCAAATATTTTTGTTTGAAAAAGAAAAGTACAAAGTACTTCGTTATAGTTTATTTTTATGACGTTAAATTTCTGTTAAGTCCCGAATGCCCAAAATAATCTGAATGTACTTAGTACTTAATATAAAATGCCAAGCTGTTTTTGCAGAATGACCATGAAGTGTGTCAGTGTACAGCTATTATTTCTTTTGGATATACATGTATAATAAAAATGTTGAATTCAAAAGAAAATTAAATCGAAAAAAGTGTCTTTTTAATTATGTCCGATGTTCATTGGCTTTCTATTAAGTATGGATTATATAATCTAGACAGAATTACCCCCTATGTATCTTACAACGAATATCTATTAGCATCTTGTATCTTAAATTTTGTCTTCCCTGGCAATACACCCCATTCTTCTTTCTTTCAGTTTTCAAGCACCTTTATACATCTTAAACTGAGTTGATTGTAGACATATTTGACGGATGTTTATTTTATATTCAAAGTTTTTTTTTTTAATTTTATTTTTTAAATTTATTTTATTTGTAAAGCTTGTTGAATTACTTATAAATATTTTGTATATAACATTGAGTAGTTTGTGTTTTTGTCTCTCTCTCTCTCTCTCTCTCTCTCTCTCTCTCTCTCTCTCTCTCTCTCTCTCTCTCTCTCTCTCGTGTGTGTGTGTGTGTGTGTGTGTGTGTGTGTGTGTGTGTGTGTGTGTGTGATAATGCGATATGCTAGGTTAAAAAGCACCCGACAAAGAGTGAAAAATCTTAATTTTATATGTCACCGCCTAAATTATAACTAAATATCGTGTTTAAATTTTCGCTAGTTTAAACAATGGCTGTATCCATTACAGAATAACCAACAGTTTGCACCTTATTTCATAGTTAATCTAAATACTGCGCTTCCTGTGGTTGTGTTCTTTTCAACCTTTTTAACATTTTTAAGTCAACTTTACTATCCTTTACATAATCAAAATGTCTACATTGAACGGAGGGCTTTGAGAAATGTTTAATGGCCCAGAACCATGACAATAAAAAATAATAATAATTAATTAATGAATTAATAAATAAATAATAAAAGAAAAAAATATTCCCGGTTTGATTAAGATGTTTTTACCTACTACATCACTGTGAAATCCTAATACACACTAGTAAATCCAATAAAAAACGACTTAGTTAGCTTCGTAAGTAAACGAGTATTGTTGAAGATAAAATGAAAGTTGAGTCATATTGTAAGTCGAATGTGTCAATTCTCTTCTAGACGTTAGGAATTTATGCAGGCAATGAATAGAATAAAGCTAACATGGTTTACTTTTTGATTAAGATATTTATATATCGAGGCGGTCAGTTCCGAAATAGTGGATGAAACTGCAGTGTCTTAAATAAAACACCGACCTGAGGCAATCAAATGACAATTTTTCTCGCACTGAAATCTACCTGAGAGGGAATTTAACCAAGACAATGATGGGCACTGTGACCCGTATACACGCTTGTCAACGAGGCCTCCTCCTCCGTGCAGGGAAGAAAGAAACTATTTTCAGAAAGTTGGCAAAATTATACAAAAAGGTTGTTTTGTTGTCGAAAAAAATTATTTAAAGAATAACTTGTGCTTTTAACAAGTTTATTGAATCATAATGTGAAAAACGGTGTGCACACTTCATGATACGCGTTTCGCTTTTTTGACGCATACAGAGAACTAATTTTAACGACTTAGTACGAATCTTAAAAAGATCTTATATCTCGACAAAAAGGTCGTGGTACATTAATGATGGTAAATACTTTTGCGCCAAATATATTTCGTCTTCAACTTTTATCATCTGCTGATTTTTAACTTTAAAGAAAAGGAATTTGCAAGTGCACGTATAATTCAGACGGCAAACAGCTCGGATCTCATGCGAGGCGTCGAGTTACTCGGCTAATTGTCTGAAAACAAGCTGTTTGCAATGGATAAGCTTTCGACGAATGTCTTTGTATAATGATAATGATTGGGTTTGCGATGGTGATGATGATGGCTCTCGGATAGTTATAGATGGCAGAAGACCCAAGACACCTGATTGTCCGTAAAAGTCGAATCAAGCATCTAGATAGAACCCTCATGGAAATGCGATCCCGGTCAGACGTCAGGTCCGACTGGGATTCGAACCAATGCGGAGGGGTGCCAAGCGAGAATATGTTGGCGACTCTAACCACTCAGCCACGGAGGCCCAGATAACAAAAATAAAAAAAAACTAATATATGATGATGGTGATGATGATGATAATGATGATGATGATGATGATGAATCGATGATGATGATGATGATTATTATTATTATGATGAATCAATGATGATGATGATGATGATGATGATGATGATGATTGATATAGTGAGGATGGTAGTGTTTTTATTGAAATTTGTAATGGTCATGGAGGCCACGGTATATGATGATAGTGAATGATGCTTTAAATGTTTCTTTATACGGCGGAAGGTAGCCTTTTTGCCTCCTTTATGCGTTAAAATCATCCCCGTATAGACGTGATATAAAACGTTTATGCGGCGTTACACCGTTTTCACGTTATAACTCAATAAACTTTTAAAAACACAAATTATTCCTTATAATTTGATAAAAAAAAAAAAACATTATAATTGAAAAATAAAACAATGTTTTGTTTCATTTTTCTTGATTTCTTGTAAATGAAATAAAATTTCCTCCGCGTTGGAACTGTCATCAACAAACAATTTAAGCCAATGAAATGAAACGAGATTTGTGCCATTTTTAACGTATGACATTTCAAATTGCCTACAGATCTAAATTTTGGTATTATAATTTTCATATATAGCCTACACGGCACTACGTCAATTTACATACATTAAAAAAAGTTAATTCTTTTGTTTTGTACGTGGCTTGCCCATGTGTTGTCTGACGAATGCTATATAGGCTATTCAGTTGCAAATTTTCATTTTAATGAATAAATAATTGATTTTCATCTCCAGACGTCTGCCAATCAGTTTCTGTTGCTAGTTAATTAAGTTCGATCTGATATTAATCATTTTTGATTAATTAGATGGAAACATTTGGACTTGTAAAGAAGAATTTCCTTGGAACAGGAAAATCAATGATAAATTATTCATTTTAATCTTTTGCCGTATTACCTTACTAATTTCAAAATATGTTCTTTAAATAATTTCCGTCTTTTTCCTTATGCTTCATTGTATTCTTTGCAAATAAAGATTGGCTCCCGTTTCAATTCTATTGTTATACCTCAATGACTTAAGAGTTCATCACGTGACTAATAATAAAGCATGTTCTTTTAAGATTTTTTCTATTGGAAAAGATCGGAAATTTATGGATTTGTATAATAATTCTTAAAGATTATAGATCAGCAACTCTATTTTAGTTTAATGAAAACTAATATCAATTACAGAACCAAATGTCGTGGAAATGAATGATAATCATAGGTTAAACATAGATATTATAAATAAATATTATGTAAAGGGTTGAGTTGATTTATAGTGTTTAACGTCCCAGTCAAGAATATTTCACTTATATCGAGACGTCGCCAGCTATAGGCGAAAGTGCAGAAATTTTTCCTGTGCGTTGCGCTGATGGCATTATACAGCAGGATTCTTTATCGTGCCACGCCTGCCATAGCACAGGACCTTGTTTATTTAAAGTTCCCATCCAATCGAACCGTTACTTTCATTTTGTAATACCGAGTGCTTGGCGAAAGAACAGTCACTACCCACTTTCAAGTCTTGGGTCAGACCCGGTCGGGGTTCGAACCCACGACCTTCCACTTACGGAGCGAGCTCTCTACCAACTGAGCTACCGCAGTGGTAATATTATGTTAAGGTTACATTGTGAAATTGCTTCTAAATCAGTATACTACAATTGCTTTAACAAGATTTGTAAGTCTATTTTTATACTATTGGAATGGAATTCGCCAGTGTATCACGTGATACCTCATGGCGTTTGTGCGGGACAATTATTTCTATTGACAACGGAATCGCATAAAGATGCGTTTTCCCGTAATAACGACGTTTTTTCGGGAATATTTGACGTAAACGTTATCCATTTCATTCCGCACAAACGTTAAGAGGTATTGATCACGTGGTACACTGGCGAATTCCATTCATCCCACACCAAACCCACCCGCGAAATTTGACATCAGAACAGACGTCTACAACGGGTTTGATGACGTCAACTTTCAAATCACGTCAACTGTTTTTGAAACCGGAATTTGCAAATTCACGCATGACACAAGTCAAGACCCGCAAACTCTTTTTCAGAACTAAAGACCAACTCTTAAGCTTGGTAGTAGCGTCCACCTCGAAAAAGGGAGGTTGTAGGTTCAAACACTGATCGGATCATACATAATACGATCGGCATTAGAAAGACAATATATAGACTAGATCACCACATGCCTGGATAATGTGACGGGGTAATATGCTTGTCTCCAGCATACTGACTCCGTGAGCTAGCTCCTTAAAAAAAACGCTCAAAGTGCACGCTAGTACGAGACAGATAATAATACACATCTCATACATGTACGTTTTCGACAAGTAGTATTTAATCTTGCTGTAGGACCACTAAATTTTTTACTTTATATGTGTAGCAAAAAAAGATACTGGACATATCTTCGTGCGTGTGAACGGTAACACATGTGGACATCTTGTTTTATAATTGACATTCTATTGTCTGTTTCAATTTATTTTTACGTTAAAACAACATTCAATTTGGATTTGAGTCAAAACACATTGTTTTCATTCACTAAGCTTGTGATAATTTTTTTAAACAAAAATATCGACTTTTTTGGAAATGTTTGAAAATCCGGAACGCCCATATTTATTTTTCTTTGACCCTTATCAGTTTGGTGTGTTAATTGTATTCATTTGCATATAAATTAACCGACTCTCATTATCAAGATCCCAAACTGGCCATTGTTGACTGTTACATGTACAACAGACGGGTTTAGTAATCAAAATATGTGAATATCTTTTCGTGATAATAATTTTCATCGGTGGATTAATGCAATAATTGGGGAATTACTGAAAACGCGGGCACTTGATATCCATATCGTGTGCTGGTCAAATTGATATGTCTGCAAGACAATAACTCAGCTAATTCGGTTTCACAAGTCTATTAAGTCATGAATATTATTGTAGATATATGATTAATTTCTAGCATAAATAAATTATATAGAATAATTCAAAAATAGTCATTTTTAAGGAAACTTGAAGATAGAAACACCTCTCTCTCTCTCTCTCTCTCTCTCGTGCGAAATTGCAACATTATTAAAATAAATGCTCACGATAACTCAACATTGTTCAACTTCCAATTCACTATTCAACAAAACAGTCAACGTACCTACGATAACTGAACATGGCCCAACATCTAATTAACTATTCATCAAAAAAGTCAATGCACCTACGATAACTGAACATGGTCCAACATCTAATTAACTATTCATCCAAACAGTCAACGTACCTACGATAACAGAACATGGAACAACATCTAATTCAATATTCATCAAAACAGTCAACGTACCTATGATAACTGAACATGGCCCAACACCTAATTCACTATTCACCAAAAACAGTCAACGCACCTACGATAACTGAACATGCACCAACATCTAATTCACTATTCACCAAAAACAGTCAACGCACCTACGATAACTGAACATGGCCCAACATCTAATTCACTATTCAACAAAACAGTCAACGTACCTACGATAACTGAACATGGCCCAACACCTAATTCACTATTCACCAAAAACAGTCAACGCACCTACGATAACTGAACATGCACCAACATCTAATTCACTATTCACCAAAAACAGTCAACGCACCTACGATAACTGAACATGACCAAACATCTAATTTACTATTCACCAAAACAGTCAACGTACCTACGATAACTGAACATGACCCAACATCTAATTCACTATTCACCAAAAACAGTAAACTCATCTACGATAACTGAACATGACTCAACATCTAATTCACTATTCACCAAAAACAGTCAACGCACATACGATAAATGAGCATGACCCAACATCTAATTTACTATTCACCAAACAGTCAACGTACCTACGATAACTGAACATGATCCAACATCTAATTCACTATTCACCAAAAACAGTCAACGCACCTACGATAACTAAACATGCACCAACATCTAATTCACTATTAACCAAAACAGTCAACGTACCTACGATAACTAAACATGACCCAACATCTAATTTACTATTCACCAAAAACAGTAAACGCACCTACGACAACTGAACATGACCCAACATCTAATTCACTATTCACCAAAAACAGTCAACGCACCTACGATAACTGAACATGGCCCAACATCTAATTTACTATTCACACAGTCAACGTAACCAGTTTCAATATTAAACCCAGTTTCAACATCGCACCTACGATAACTGAACATGCACCAACATCTAATTTACTATTAACCAAAAACAGTCAACGTACCTACGATAACTGAACATGACCCAACATCTAATTCACTTTTAACCAAAACAGTCAACGTACCTACGATAACTGAACATGCATCAACATATAATTTACTATTCACCAAAACAGTCAACGTACCTACGATAACTGAACATGCACCAACATCTAATTCACTATTCACCAAAAACAGTAAACTCATCTACGATAACTGAACATGGCCCAACATCTAATTTACTATTCACACAGTCAACGTAACCAGTTTTAATATTAAACCCAGTTTCAACATCATTGTAAGTGTGATTTTACATTACAAGATCTACAACAATAACTGAATCTCCACCAGACCTTTTGATGTTAGACACAGATTATTAGACATCTGTACTATATAAAACCACGTCGTGCCTTTGATGCTTGTTGTAATTAAACAAAGTTACGAAAGGCGGTGATTTGAATATTTCATTAACATCGTTACATCTGGACCAAGTTGTTTAAAGTTTGATTAATTTTATCAATGATTAACGCAAATTCACTATATCTATAAGAATTAAATTATCAGTATCAAATCGGTAATTTTGTAACGATATTGATGAATTTTTATAAAATAATTCACTTTTTGACATTTTCAACATTAATTCTACGAATTATGCAAAATTAATCTCTTGGCAAATCAATTGATTAAATTATTAAGCTTCAAACAACTTGTCCTTGCGTATAAGTTTCCTTGGCTATATTGCTGCTTAACGTCACATCAGCAAATTTTTCACCTGTTCGCAAAGATGTTAATTTTCTTATATATAAACTAATGCTGCAAATTATAAAAATAATAATCTTCTAATTCTTGTTTAGCACATATGACAATGTTCTACTGTTCTAGAATATTGCCAAAACTATGATCTCAACTTTAAAAAATTGACTGATCTACAAAACATGTGTTGCGTATTTTAATAGCAATCATGATGGTATTTTTTGTTGTTTATGAAACAGAAAGCATAGCATTCCCGATTTTTTCTTTTCTTTTTTTTTGTTTAAAAAGGTTCTAATATTTAGACACGTGTAAAATCGAGCGGAGGGTAAATATAAACGATTTTACTATTTATCCGGAAGTTTACTACCGTTTACTGTTCACAACTAAAAGCTTTTCGCTTCGGGATTTAACGTCAGTAGGATTCTAATTTTTGTCAGAGCAAAGTGTCCTGGAAACTGTTTTTCAAAAACACACCAGCGAACACCTCGTAAAGAGACTATAAACAAATGTTTATTTGTTTAGCAAACTACTTTAGTTGATCAAACGTTAGAAAGAATCCCAAAGAAGCAGAGAAAAAACAAATAAAATATGAAGATGTCACTCGTGTGAAGCTAGCCCGCAATTTATTTAAAAACCGCCAGCCCGCAATTCTATTTTTTTGCACAGAAAGCAAATATTTCATACCCTTTATCATTAACATCAACATTATTACATCAATATAATGTTCAGAAGAAGAAAATACCTTTTTATAAAAACCACCTGTATATTAACCACAAGACTACGTTTTTATACGTAAAAACGAGATATTATACATCAGGCGTCAGACGCTTTTCCGGATCTAGGCCTTTCTGTCACAGATTCAGCTATCCAACTACAAGATTTGGTGAAAGTTTTAAGAACCCTAGAGGGGTAGAACAGTTCTAACAAGAGCTCAGAAGGCAGATACCCCCTCCCAAAAATGATATTTTGAATAAAGGTTAAGGTTGAAGTAGCGTGTCTGGTGTCAGACGCTTTTCCCCATCTAGACCTTTTTGTCACAGATTTAGACATCCAACTAAAAGATTTGGTGAAAATTTCAAGAACTCTAGAGAGCTCAGAAGGCAGATACCCCCTCCCGAAAAATGAAATTTTGAATTAAGGCTTAAAAAAAAAGTTCAAAATTTTATTTTTCAGAAGTGGTTTTTGAGCTCTCGTTGCAACTGTTCTTCCCCTCTAGGGTTCTTCAATTTTTCCCCAAATCTTCTACTTGGATAGCTGAATCTGTGGCAGAAAGGCCTAGATGGGGAAAAGCGTCTGACGCCAGATACGCTACTTCAACCTTAACCTTTATTAAAAATTTCATTTTTCGGGAGGGGGTATCTGCCTTCTGAGCTCTTGTTAGAACTGTTTTACCCCTCTGGGGTTCTTGAAATTTTTACCAAATCTTCTACTTGGATAGCTAAATCTGTGACAGAAAGGCCGAGATAGGGAAAAGCGTCTGACGCCAGACATGCTACTTCAACTTTAACCTTCATTCAAAATTTCATTTTTCGGGAGGGGGTATCTGCCTTCTGAGCTATTGTTACAAGTGTTCTTCCCCTCTAGGGTTCTTCAAATTTTCCCCAAATCTTGTAGTTGGATAGCTGAATCTGTGACAGAAAGGCCTAGATGGGAAAAAGCGTCTGACGCCAGATACGCTACTTCAACCTTTACCTTTATTCAAAATTTCATTTTTCGGGAGGGGGTATCTGCCTTCTGAGCTCTTGTTAGAACTGTTCTACCCCTCTAGGATTCTCGAAATTTTCACCAAATCTTCTAGTTGGATAGAGAAATCTGTGGAAGAAAGGCCTAGATGGGAAAAAGCGTCTTACGCTCGAGGCGTAATTTCCCGTTTTTTCGTTGAAAAATTAGTCTTGTGGTCTTAATATACAGGTGGTCTTTTTAGAAAGGTAATTTCTGCTTCTGGACTTTGTATTGATGTAATATTGTTTATTTCAATGATAATGGGAATGAAATATTATCTTCTGTGGAAAAAATAGATTTGCGGGCTAGCTTCACACCAGTGAAGATGTCTATATAAGAAAAATATGTTGGGACAGGTGCAATATAACGGATATAAAAAAGGTTGTTCTAAGTCTTTTTTCAAACGGCAAATTTATTTATATTGTAAAATTCATACAAAATTTGCTAAGTTAGGAAGTGATTATCTTCGATATTGATGAAAGTATAATGTTAACAAACTTTTTTCACCTGCCAGGTAGACAGTTTTTAATACATGTATAAATAACACAATTTTACAATACATTGATCAATGCATTAGATGTAATTAACAAATGTATAATGCATCAGAGTATTTGGTGTAGGGGAGACAATTAACCTAACCTATGTGGTTATAGGCCAGGCAATTTATCTCCCTTTGACCGTACAGATACATTACTTATATATTGTACGCATAGCAGGTTATAAAAAAAATAATAATAATAAAATTGTTCAGACTTGTCATTAAAAATTTTGTCTTCTGGGTGTGCGGCTATATTTTGTACTATATAATATACCAGTATAAAGTATGGCTTTTTTTGTTGAAAGTATTGTATGGATGTGAGAAAGGTGCATATATAGTATATATAAGTATGTGTAGATTTGTATACGTTTAAAAACATTTAGCGGAAATATAGTTGAATTCATAAATTACACAAAGTATAAACCCAAAGCAAGGACGGACGGACGGACGGGCAGAGTCAAGCAACTTCAAGATTTGTCCAAATCATTGGTAACAAAAGACCTTCCCATTATCATATGTTCACTATTATCTTTGGTTGTAGGTATGATAATAAAACACAAAAGAGAACTAAATGTCCATATCATGTTTTGCTGAAAATATATATCACTTCCCTACAGCGTGTCTTGCTGAAAAATAGCCCTGTTCAACATAAAAATGTCATAGCAGACAGTGCATATCTAAGACCGTGCCTACTGAGGAGACAAACTGTTCTACTGCATGGTATGGAACTGTTTATCTGATCATACGTGGGTAACTTTATTTCAATAACCCTCTCAATTGTTTAACATAAGTTAAAGTCGCCCATTTTAGCAGTATAAAGAAAAAATTTTCAAGAGGGAATCAGGACAATTTTGAATGGATACTTACAATCAAAACGCTCGAATTGCATGTGTTTTGATCTGAAATTTTAAAATTAAGGGAGTAGCATACTCCGCAAATCCCCATAGAACGGCGCGTTCAAAACCTTGTAGGCAAAGACAACTCTATTTCCCTTTTTCCTTCAACGACAGCCAGTTACAGTCCTGTGGTATCTAGATACATGTTGTATCGAAATTAACATTATGCAAAATATCAAAGGTATAGGGATGTATAATATAAATTGTTTGACCCACACAGATATTGCGAGTCTGGGCCGAGTTATCAAGACCCTCAAAATCAAAAAGATTTATTGTCGTCATCATCACATAATTGTTTATAAGTATAAAGTCGCTGTATCCGAACTTATCCCAGATATAATTGACGTCCTATATATTCAGTGTTCCTATCATTCTGAAATGTGTTTTTGCACGTGACGGGTGTAGCTTGCTAGACTGGAGGCGCTTACCATTCAAGAGCACCCGGTCTCACTTTCCTGTTGGAAGTTCATATGTATAACTGAATAAGCCAGTTTTCGAAGTATTTACTTTGCTTTTTGGTATGTGATTTGGACATGCTATGTTTGTGTTTGATGAAAACAGATAAAACAAAGCATGCATTCTCAATAGCAATTTGTTTGAAAAATTGCTGGATTCCAAAATTATATTAAAATGCCCAAAATAGGAGATGTACATTTTTGTTATAAATGTGAACAATGTGTAAAGTTTTTTAAAAAAAAAAAAAAAAAAAAAATACAGCTATAATAAGTAGGATTTCCAGATTGCACAAAGTAGGAGGTCCTACCAGTGACAGACAGACAAAAGAATGTTAAATACGAATATCTAAATGAATTTTTCGCTTGACTTGCAGATAACACATTGTATGAACCATTGGATCTACTTTTTATCCAAATTCCCGTTCGTCCTATGAACAATAGCACGGACGAATAATTAATACAAATATCAATCAACTTGATTTTTTTTTTGTCTAATGGGCAATGAATGGACGAGCGAACGAATGGACGGACGGACGGACGGACAGACAGACGGAGACGAGCGTCTTTTTACCCTGCTTTCACCGTTGGTGACACAGGTAAAAACAATTACTATTTCAAAACTTAAATGAATTAATGAATAAAATGCATGACGTATTTAAAGCATTATGACTGTCTGATATAAAGGAGTCTCCAAAAAAGGGGGAAGTATTGAAAAGAAAGAGGTCTAATCAAAGCGACACCTATATGTCACAGTGGGTGGACCTTGGTTTTCCCACTAATGATGGCAAGTTCTAAGCTTGCAAGTTCAGATTTAGAAGACGACTTAACTAAATGTTCAATCTGTTTGGAAGTTTTTACTGATCCTAGATATTTACCGTGTTTACACACGTTTTGTAGGTCATGTTTACAAAGTTATTTATCTTCTGCAAAGAAAGTACAATCGGATTTCCAATGCCCTATGTGTCGTACTTTCGTTTCCAAAAAGTCAACCGTACCAGAAGAAATTCTAAAAGAAATTCCAGTCAATCGATTTATTGTTAGTCTGTTAGACAAAAAACAAATGATAGAAAATGAAAAAATGTGTGACCCTTGCGGGAAAAGAGATAAACAAACGAATGCCTCGCACTGGTGCAATGATTGTTGTGAGGCTCTATGCGGGGATTGTGTGGTTTTTCACAATTCGCTAAGAGCACTATCAGCACACCAGTTGGTACCAATGAACGAACTTAAAAATAAATCCTTTAATGTGCCCATGCACCATGACTATTGTGACTGTCATAAAGAAAAGAAGCTTGAAATATATTGTTTTGATCACGAAACCCCTTGTTGCTTAACCTGCATGACTGTTCATCACCGAAAGTGTGAAAAAGTCACGACGATTGACGAAGCCGCGAAAGGGATAAAAGAAAACCCAAATACACTAAAATTACTAGATGATCTTGAAACTATTACGGAGGAATGTAAAAAGGTCATTAATGATCGGTCAGAAAATTTAAAATCCTTAGATAAAGAAAAGGAAAGTTTCAAGAAAGAGGTTATAACTGCGAGAGAAAATATCGATAAGCATTTAGATACACTGGAAAAGGAATTGCTCGATAACTTAGATGCTTCTCACAAAGAACACGCCCTTAACCTTGAAGATCAGATATCAAGCTATGAAAATACAATGAAAATGGCACAAAATTATCAGAAAGTTTTAAGAAAATGCATTCAGTCTGTACCGGATATCCAGACATTAGTCGAAATAAACAAACTACGAAGAGGTAAACTCAGATGCGAAGAAACCATGGAAACGGATGTCGTGAAAGTGAAAGATGTTCGTCTTGAAGTGACTCTTCACGCGGATATCAAAGAATTTAACACTCGTTACATGTCATTTGGTAGCGTCCGTGTAAGCGCAACCCCTTCACATACGTTAAGTCCAAATTTAAGGGAATGCTTGTTTAACGTCCAATCATCAGTTTCTTTATTAGAACATGTCAGAGGCCAAAAGGTATGCATAACTGGTGGAACGTGCCTACCTGATGGGAGGCTAGTCCTTGCAGACTTTTACCTTACAAGGCTATTAATATATGATGTGAATCTAACACAAAAGGCTTATATAGCGCTTTTAAACAAGCCTTGGGATGTTACACGCCTTGATGTCGACAGGGTCGCAGTCACTATACCAGACGAACAATGCATACAAATTGTTAACATGAAAGCCAAAAGTCCAGAAAAAATTATTGCAATTGGCAAGAAGTGTCATGGTATAAAGTTTATCAGTGGATCATTCATATTATCTTGTGGATCGGAGATTGTGAAAGTTGACATTAATGGTGTTCTCATTAAACGCTTTGAGCTTCCTTCAACAGATGCATGGTATGTTACAGTCATAAGAGATATTATTGTCTACACTAGTAAGGATGGCAATAGTGTAAATGCTATTACAGAAAATGGTATGGAACTCTTTAGTTACAGAAACCCCAAAATGAAAAAACCAGCCGGTATTCAATCCGACAACCAAGGCAATCTGTATGTATCAAGCAGAGGTTCAGATATCATACTCCAGTTGGATACCTCTGGAAATTTGATAAGGATCCTTTTTCAGAATGATGACTTAAAACTTCCGCAGTTTATTTTACTTTCTGAAGAAAATAGAAGGTGCTTTATAGTCGCTGACAATCATACGAAGTTTGGAAGTTATGGAGGTACTGGTATGGCGATTGTTGACATTGAAGAAAAATGACAATGATTGTTGTAAAACTAACCTCAAGTCTAAGATTAGCTAATGCGATTCTGTTCTGCTTGTTGTCCGTAACCTTTTACATAAACAACTTCTAATTTACATACGTTATTAGAATTCAGACAAATGTCTGTTCGATTGGTTCCATAGTGTTCCGATAGCGAATGTCATATACATGTACCACTTTTCTTTTTGAATTTAATCATAAAGATACATTCAAAAAGTGGTATATAATATTGTTATATACCACTTTTTGAATGTATTTTCATGATTAAAATAAAAAAGTGGTATATGACAGCGACCAAAAGGTGGTTTCTGGTTCAAAGTGAAACCTTAAAATTATAAGTTTCTTTTCCGAAACCTATGTTTGAAGTAGCAATCTGATGTTAAATTTGGTTTATTAGGGCCTAAAGTATATAGTTTGTACAGTTTTAAAGATTTCATAAAAAGAAGTTAGATAATGCGATTGTGTTATATTTTTAATGACTAAGCTTTCATGTCTTTATGATATAGAAAAACTATTGACATTGGGTTTTCAGCTTTTGACATTTACTTGAAATGTCCCTCAAAATGGAGTTTATTTTAAAGGATTTAAGTGACGTGTGTGTGTGTGTGTGTGTGTGTGTGTGTGTGTGTGTGTGTGTGTGTGTGTGTGTTTTAAATGATTTAAGTAACTTATATTTTGTCGATTGAAAAAAAAACTTTTTTGCTAATGTTGGCAAAACTCGTTAATTCATATCTGCTATTGTAATCGGAGTTGAAATAGGTCACAATTATAATGTTAATGTTGTATATGAAATTAAAGGTTGCCACTTCGATGTACAATAAATTGTAATATATGTTAACATGTTGACATGTTAATTTATCTCTTTAATAATTGAATGTTCATTCTAAAGTTTAATAAAGAATTTATATTTTATGTACCTTTTAGTTTAAATTACAAGGCTAAATAAGGTTTGTTGAATGCGCGCATTCGCGTTTATGATTTTGATTTGACTAAGATGTTTACTAAAACCAGGTGTTTGCTGTGGTTCCATTAGCGACATTTCAAGAAATTCCAGTTAAAGATGGGAATGCAGTTCTTATGTCTATGCAGTGTATCGTGGCAATGAGAATTCTATTTCTGGTGTTGTTTTAAGGTCTTTATTTTTAACGATTGCGTCAATGTTTTTGATATCGAAATGTCATCTACTTTAAAAGACAAAAAGTTCAGTCTTTGTTTGTTTTTCTTTACACGCTCATCGTTGTCAAGATTTACTCATCATGGCATTTCCTTTTTATGTAAATATTCCTTCACAATACCTTAGCTTCAAGGCGAGGATAACAAAGTTTTTTGGTACCACACTATAAAACACATTGACGGAGAATTTGATTTATATTTAACATCTAAAGCACCTTGTAACTGTAAATAAAGAGGATTTTGGAAGTATACTTTGACATTAATTGTGTCCTTCGGTATGTTTGTCAGATACAGCGAAATTTTACACTATATGCAAACCTAGCAACCTGACTTCTAAAGAACAACATAGCCAAGTCAGAAGAGTCTAATTTATTTATATCGAGACGTCACCAGCCATGGCTTTTTTTTTAAAAGTAACACTATTGTTTGATCTTATTTTTCATATTTTCAATTTCTGTTACAAGACCAAAAGTTGTAGTTTAAAAAAAGCACCCAAACTTCTTTCCGCCAAATGAAATTAACATAAACACTGCTGTACATCTTTCAAGCCAGTAAAACACAAATCTCATACACCTGTATATATTCCCCCCTAAAACAGTAAAAGTACACCACACCACCATTCTCACACTTTCTACATATTGTATGAACTACTCAAAACTTCATCTCACAGGTATAAAGTTAACCAGCTGTAAGTAATTTAATCTATTATTTATAGAAAATGACTAATTGTCATTGTCATATACCGTTTTAGTGTATTTTATGATTAAATTCTCAAATGGTATATGGCACCATCAATCAGACATTTAACAGGTATTACAGGTAAGTTGGGGTGATATACAAAATACAGACTGGCCAAGAAAGCAATGACTACAACTTTTGGTCAGTAATGAATAAATAAATAAATAACACATCTGTAACAATTTGTTTACTCATCTCTATAGTATTTACGGTCTGTCCGCCTTAATAGTATTTTCTTAATCATGTCTACGATGTATTTTGACGCGGGACATCGAGTAAGGCCTTATCTACTCGGCCCTTGGCTGTTAATGATAAAGATCGACAGAAATACTTTGCCACTGTTTTTGACCCATCGTAGTTTTGTTTTGTTTTGGTTTTTTTTTTTTTTTTTTTTTTTTTTTTTTTTTTTTTTTTTTTTTTTTTTTTTTTTTTTTGTTCAACGTGAAGAGGTTGAGATATATCATTACTTGGCACTGAAATCAATTTGTAATAAATGGTGTTGTTGAATAAACCCATATCGCGATTAATTCATTTATATCAAGACGTCACCAGCCAGACATAATGTTTAATTTTGGCTTTTTTGTGACATTAATTGCGGTTATTGGAAGTTCTGGGCAGGCGTTATTTAGTCTTTTCGATCAAAAATAAATAAAAAATAAAAATAAAAACGGACGCACGGAAGGACAACGCCAAAACAATATCCCCTCCCGATTCCATCGGCAGGGGATAATAATTGGACGAGCGCACTTATTTAAAACCTCACAAACTCCTATATCATTATGTGCATGTTGAGTTGTGTTGGGTGATGGTGTTGAACGTCCCAGTCAAGAATATTTCACTTAAATCGGGACGTCGCCAGCTATAGACGAAAGTGCAAAAATTTAGCATGTGCTGATGGAATTATACAGCAGAGTTCTTTATCGTGCTACGCCTACCGTGACACGGGACTTTGTTTATTTTAATTTCCCATCCGAAAAAATCGTCACTTTCATTTCGTATTGCCGAGTGGTAGGCGAAAGAACAGTCACTTTCAAGTCTTGGGTCAGACCCTGTCGGGGTTCGAACCCACGACCTCCAACTTACGGAGAGGGCACTCTACCAACTGAGCTACCACAGTAGTAAGTGCATGCTCTATTCTTCTTATTAATAACAGAGGTCTTTCAGAGCCAAGTTGTTCTTAGCTCTGTTAGCTTAACCAAATAGTTAGTGAAATGTCCAAATGTTAACAAAATGTCAAATATCCATTAAAGATTTTTAGTAATATAAATGTTGGCTTAAATATTTTGTTTCATTTTATCAATTGCATATATTGAATTGATGAAGAAATTAAAATTGTGTGGTGCACAAAATGCAAGTTTTCATTAATCAACCAGGACCCGTTATGCACTTGTGAACCAAACCACATCACTGTCTCCTGATTTATTAGTGATGTATATATCTTCTGTGTAAATGTATTCAACTCCTGATTTATTGGAGATGTGTATCTGTGTGTACACACGTGAACCAAAAATCCTCAGCGTCAACTGATAAATTATTGATGTATATCTACTTTATAAATGTATTCAGCTCCTGATTTATAAGAGATGTGTATCCATTCTGTACATATAAACCAAAAAACACACGATCACCTGTTAAATAATGACGTATATTTTATTCCAACTTTTTAACATTAATGTTATATTAAAGTGCAGGTGCAAGACAAACAATATTCAACGGGTAATCAAGTACTGTCGCCTCTCGGTGAAACAAAATATAAATGAATGAACTAGGATTCGAATCTTGGACCACGCAAATATCTAGTACTGTAGGAAATGACGACTTAATTATTTTATTTTTCATGATCATGTTTTGAACATGATGCTTGGTTTTCTTAATAATGAAGATGAAATATTGAAATATTGCAACCAAGTTATATCGAAGGTCAAACATATGTCGCTTTAATTTACGACGAAATTTAAGTCTAAAATAATTAACTCCCGTCAATATAATGTGTGCATTTAATACTAAAATGAAAACAATTCTCAATTCTCTAACAAAGATTTTGTAGTAGCAATTGGGTAATAAAACAACAGAGTTTTCAGTTTTCATGTTCATTTTCGACTTTCACCTTTTTTTTTTTTTATCTATTTTATTATTATTTTTATTTTATCTTATTTATTTACATTTTTTGTATTCAAAACCAGTAATGAGAATATTACGTTATCTATAGACTGCTTGCATGTTTATTTTTACTACAGAGAGAAATTTGAGAATATAAATAATTTGTAAGTTATATCTTTTTTGTATTCAACTTGTACACAGCCGTCGTGCCTTTGTCAAAACCTGTTACAAAGAACTTGTTACCATTTCTGTCAAAACCTACTTTATAAGGTTTGCACACGTCCACAATTTTAGAAAGTAAAACTCGACTCAATTTGCCATCTTTAGAAACGACGTGTACGTTTTTGGAATCCATTCCACAGACATATATATTGCCCCATGTATCCAGCGATATTCCACGGGTTCCTTTAACTCCTGGAATTTTGTATCTAAGTAACTCCTTACCGGAGACGGATTGACAGACAACCTCGGTACCATCACAGTAGTAAAACACGGATCCTGTGTCTGATGTAGATGTAGCAATATAACTGTTACTCTCAGATGTTTTAATGGTCCTCTTTGTTTTACCATCCATCGTCATAATGTATATACATCTACTATTTTCTACCAGTATTAGGTTATCAGGTGTTATATTTATGGCATTCAATCTATCCAACGATATATCCGTTTTAATACTTTTCACTTCCTGGATCGTATAAGGTGATAGTTTATATATCCTGATCTTCTTATCAGAATTTGATGTAACATAAATGTTATCATCCGAGTGTTGTACGGCATCCCAGGGTCTGTAAGACACACCGTAACACGTATGTTTTCGTCCATCATCACTATACAGGTCCAGAGTTTTGGGATTACACTTCAAAAGCAATAGTCTACCATCACTTAAAAAGGTTCCACCGCTAAACCATCCACTATCATTTACATCCCAAAGTCTGACTGGTTCTATATCATCGATACACTGCGATGTTTTGTTAACACCAGCTGCACAACATCCTGCTGCCTGTGACATTGCAACCATATTCAAACTCAAAGGTTTGCCTGATGGAGAAACCTGAAGCCTTAACTCGGCTACTGAAGTTAAAGTGGTTATGTCTGTAACCTGTTTGTTCATCTTTATGTCAAATAATACAATCTGGTCCTCCTTTAAGAACATATCCAACTCTTTTCTGTGGGTCTCAATGCGCTCTTTGATTTTCTCAAATGCAACAAATATTTGTTTAGGTGATCCAGACTCAATGATGGTTGTCCATATCTTCTGGCAGTTGGCGAGAGAGTTCTGGAAATTTTCAATTTCGTCTGCTGCTTTCAAAAGTTTTGTTGTTTGTTCCTTGTGAAGATACAAAACCTTATTTTTAAATTCTTGATGACATTTGTTTAACTTTGATTTTGCTTCCTGAATAAAACTATCTGTCTTGTCCAGAATAGTCGTCTGCTGTTCCTGGATGCTGGTTATGTTTTCTCGTTTACGGGTAGATATCTTCGCTGCTTTTGAATTCATTTCTTTCATCTCGTCAGAAAACTGTTCTACTTCGCCTGTTTTCTTCATATTTTCCGCCATTTCATCAAATGTTTTGATGTTTTCGCATTTTCTATGGTTAATGGACAGACACAGAACGCAGCACATCTTCTGATGATCAATACAATATACCTTAAGCACTTCCCCTTTATGTTCTGTACATGGTTCTTCAATTTCAGTCGCGACTTTAGTATTATAATGCTGGGCAGCATCACACGCTGGTACAATTTTATGACTTCGAGAAGATTTCTGACGTGAATGTTCTTTTTTGCACCTTTCGCACAAATGTTCTTGACATTCAAAGCACCAAAATTCTGCAGAAATGTTATCACCATCTAATCCACACGGGTCACACTCTATTTTTTCTGTTGATTTTTCCGATTGTTTGGCCTTCTCCATCAAAGAATTAATCATATGGTTCACGGGCATTAAACTAGCCCATTTGTCTACAGCGGCAGCGTCTGGGGGCTTTACCTCGGCTCTACACACGGGACAGTTGAAGTGCTCGGGTGGGATTTTCCCACTTTTCAATGAAGATATAATGTATGTGTTTAGACACGCCTCACAGAACGTGTGTAAGCATGGCAGATATTTTGGCGTTTTAAATTTTTCGAGACATATACTACAATCAAAGATATCTGTGTCTAAAAATTTGCTCTCTAAATTACAATGTCC
Source organism: Tegillarca granosa (assembly GCA_029721355.1). Classification (NCBI taxonomy): domain Eukaryota; kingdom Metazoa; phylum Mollusca; class Bivalvia; order Arcoida; family Arcidae; genus Tegillarca; species Tegillarca granosa. The sequence continues at coordinate 9,701,610 of CM056607.1, forward strand.
CGTCGCCATTTCAATCTTTGATCTCTACTTTCGGTTTGATGACGATATGAAATATCCAAACAGAAAACGAAATAAACGTTAATCTATCCGAGCTTGGTGAAGATACTGTATACAGTTTATTTTCGGTCTTATTTTAGGAATTTAATTTCAGTCTGAATTCTATTAATGGTCACACATGCACATTTTCAGTTTTTGTAAGTAATCATCAGTTTCGTTGAGTGGATTTTTATTTATATAACGAGCAAAATAAATAAATACAGTGAAATAAAATTATCATTATTTATCATTATTATTATTATTATTATTATTAATTTTTGGTGTCACCTGAAATATTTTGTAAAATTTTAATTAAGTTTTTATTTTGGTAAAATCAACATCAGTGTACTTACTATCGAACTACATGAGGGATGATATATTAGACCAGCAATATTTCTCAGTGTCATCTTGATTTATCCAATAGTCTTACTGATAGTCCATCAGAATAAAATTGTAGTAGGCCTACGTAAAAATTTCATATTTGGACTTGATTTCAAGGCAGCCGTGCTATAATGTTTAAATTTAGAAGTCACATTGGTTGACATAAGGACCACAAAAACTACTCGTAATTCCGACCCCCTCACGGTTACTTAGCTTCGGAGGTAGAACATCTACCTCGAGAGCGGAAAATTGTGGGTTCGAACCTCGATTAGGACCGTGATACATAAGGATTTGAAATTTGAGATATTGCTTTCTCGCCAAGAGTTCGGCTTTGAGAGAAAAGAATATCGGCTGGTTCATCATAGTACTGAGTAGTGCTTGTCCGCGGTGTACTGACTCTGTGAGATAGCACTTATACATGGAACTTCTCTATGCTGATGACATTGTATTATTTTCAAAATCTCCTGAAGGTCAGAATAGTTTGAACTTACTTAACAAATATTGCTGTACTTGTAAATTAAAAGTGAATACGGGAAAATCCAACATTCTGATATTCAATTCTAATGGTCATAATATTAGACACATTTTATATAAATAATACTGCACTTGAAACTGTGAACAGCGTAAATTACCTTGGTATAAATTTTAAATTTAATGGTTCTTTTCGTCAAGCAAAAATAGATTTACAAGAAAAAGCACAAAAGGCATTATTTTTAAATTTAAAAAAACAATAGGATACAATAATTCATGTAGTCTTTTGGAAAAACTCTTTGACACTTTAGTATCACCAATACTGCTTTACTCTAGTGAGGTTTGGGGAGTCGTATGAATCATTGCATATTAAATTTCTTAAAAACATTTTAGGAATACACTCCTGTGAAAACTAGTAATAGTGCCTGTAGGTATGAACTGAACCGCTTACCTTTAAAAGAAAAAAATAATGTATAGGGTCATTAAATACCTATCTCATATCACAGAAAACAAAAACAGTCTATTATATGAAAACTTTAGAGAAACAGAAGCCACTAATAAATGGACAATAAGAGTTAAAACCTTTTTAGACCAGTTGGAATTCTCTTATCTTTCTTCAAACCTTGAATTATTAAAAAAAACAAAAAAACTCCCGCATGTGAAACAAAGAATACATGATGTTGTTAAACAAGATCAGTTGAATGTTATCAGGTCCTCTCATAAATTAAAAATTTTGAATGAAATAATTCCTTCTACTGTTCAATCTAATTATACAAATATTTTATGTAATTATACCGATAGATCTTCCATAGCTAAATTCAGGTTAAGTGCTGAATAATCTTTTTGTAGAAACAGGGAGATAAAACAATACCAGCTACTTTGATAGATTGTGCAGTTGTTGCACTGTAAATGAAGTTGAAGATGAATTACATTTTTTTTTTATTTCATTGCCCCCTATATTCAGAAGGTAGATCACTATTTTACTTGAAACAAAAAAATTTACCCTAATTTTTTTTATTCTACCTTCACAAAATAAAATCAAACTTCTGATTGATAACAATACAAAAATATTTTGAAAATTACTGCTAACTACATTAGAAATTGTGTAGTAATAAGAAATACCAAAATCTGTTCATTAGAATAAACAATTTCCTTATTGTTACCGCCTTGCAGCTTACAGACTCACTACACTTTTTGTGTATATTGTTTGAAGAGTTTGTATATTTTTGTAGTTTTCTCATCTTTCCTTGTAAAGATTGTCATTTTATGTTTAATTAGATCGTCATCTTATGTTTAATTAGATTTTCATTTCATGTTTAATTAGATTGCCTTGATCAATTATTGTAATTGTATCCGTGCAATAAAATATGTATGTACATGTGTTAAAATATGTATATGTAAGACCATATAAAGGGGTGCTAGTACACTGAGACCATATAACGTGCTAAACGTTTTAAGGGAAACCTCATTTAATTCTAACTGTTGAAACAAAAAAGTTCTTGAATTAACAAATTATTAACATTCTCGATAAAGAAAATATAGTCACACATGCGTATTTCGTGTTTTTCAAAATGTTCGACATTTTCAGTTTCTAATTAATATGCCGCTAATGCCAAACCTTGTCTCCTCTTTCCGACCCATTAAAGTATGATTAAAGTCCAAAGTGATATTTAGAAAGCCTGCATCCCGTACGGAGTTTCTTATCCGAGACTTGCGTTTTTGTCATAGCATAGCATAGCATAACATAGCATAGCATAGCATGGCATAGCATAACAACATTAATTAACAAACCATACCATACCATCCCATACCCATTTATATTTACAATGTCATATACCTTTTTTAAATTTTATCATTCAATATATCATCTTTTAAATGGTGTATGAATACATTCAAAAATGGTATATGACAATCAACAGAATAAATGAAATTTGTTTCTAGTGTAAGTACGTGCTATGTTGTCGAACGCAACCGGAAATATTGTAAGTTATTAACCCGCAAAACCCAATTCAAATCGGAATGTGACTGATGGTTATAAGTTACAGTTTTAATAAGGGGGGTTATTTGGATAATATCTTTACCCGGGAATTTGTCAGTTCAAGATGGAAAGTGTAAGAACATCATAAATGTCTGATATTTTTTAGTTATAATTTACATTCAGTGTTAAGAAATAATATATCGTTTTGTTTAAGAATATTTTTCATATCCCAAAATGTTTTGTTTGTTTGTTGTTGAAGTTAGCGTCGCTTCCATTTGTTCTTTCAAAAGGTCATGTTTTGGTTTTGTCTGTGTTTCTTGGTTTTGGATTTAATTCACGTTTTATAACTTAGTTTGTTAGATCAACTGACTTTTATGCATATCTGAACCCTAGTTGTACATGTTGTAAAGCAGAGTTTTGTAACAATAATATAGATGTTCAAAAATTTTTGAATAACAAATGACCAAAAATTTCAGTACATACTGCCGTTAAAAGAAATTTTTTACAGCTAACACCAGCATTTATAATTTAGTGACAAACACCTGAAAGAGTTTATGTGGTAACAACAATCTGTGATTTTCTCTTGACTCTCAAAGTAATAATATTGTCTTTTTAGTGTGTATGTATCTGATTTGGGCTAATAACAAACTTTTGGTATATCCCCAAAAACGCCTATAAGGTATATGATTCAAACTACAACTGTCAAATATTTGGATAATAAACAAAAAATTGAAAATTGAAATTTATATCAATGTTTTAATTAATGTTTATTTTGCATGTTTTTACTATGTGTAAATTTAAAACTTTTAAAATTAAACTTTTTTTCCAATCAAAAGTTGTTTATTTTAACTTTGAATAATGTTTTTTTTTTCTTTTCAAACATTTTGAAATCCATAGTTTGATCCCAATTTGGTGCATTGTCACGATTTTAAGCGATTTTCCCTTAATCTGCTGCTGCTCCATCCCAACTACCAGCATATATATGGGGTGATAACTAGCCTGTAATGATAATATTGTATGTTGAAAAAAATTATGTTCCATGCTTTATTCATGTGGTAACTTGGTTACTAAATCGGTGCCATTGTTACACTTAATGGCTTTTTGAGAATATATGAATTCAGATACTTTTAGATACTTTGGAAACACTATGTCATAATTACATAATTTATGATTTGTTCTCTTCTCTTTTTATTTAATTTAATGATAAATGAGATATATAAGAGTATGTATATATGCCATTGTACATGTAAGGGTGAACAGATTTGGAACATGGCAAACTGTTTAATTTTAATGTTTGTGTATTTTTAAAATTAAAAATAATGTATGTAGTGGTTGTCTTGGTATCCTATATTAAACAAAATGTTAGGCTTCAACTAGAACCTGGCAAGACCAACAGATGACTTAAAATGTAAAGTTTTATTTTACACCATTAATTTATTTTCAGGTAACCGTGTTAAATGATGATACAGATACTGATAGTGATGAAGAAATACAAAAACCAAAAACAACTAATGTAATAAGACGGAGAGGACTTGCTGCTCGATTAAATAAAAAAGAAAGCAGTGATGATCTTACTTCTAACGCCTCTGTATATTCAATGAAAGTTTCTAAATCTCTAGATGCCATGTGTAATGGGAACTTTTCTTTGACTAACATCATTAAACGTACTAACAATGAGGGTAAGACATATTAAATGACCATAGGTCATTTTGTAGACAAATTATAGTCACAGGTCATAATCAATTTTTTCCCCTAAATTTATATCTAGAAATCGTCATTTCATGTTTGTTAATTAAATGGCATATTTGATTTGTAACTTGTATTTGATTTACATGTCTTTTAATATACTAGTTTAATTCAATTCATATTTGTTTATACAGAAACCACAATTTAAAATAATTGTTCATTCTGCAAATCATTTTTACTTTTACATGTATATATACAATAAGAGAATAATATTATAGTTATTCCTTAAATGTGGAAACTTCTGACACAATTTGTAGGGCTTCAAGCTCAAGGCAGAAGTGTCTTGGGTTGAGATTTTCAGGGTCACACTTTGTTATCTTGGGCAAGTTTATTTGATTCATGCTGTTGTTGGTTCAACCAGTGTCTGGATATTGGACCTATAAGACAGCAACCTCTGTGACTACCATCTTATTGAGTTAGTGGTGAAAGAGATGCCTGGAGTATGCATTTGTATGTAGAAGAGACTTGACATTTCGCTCTGCCAGTTATGGGCACATTATGGTAGAATTGCATAATCTGACTAGAGCACCATGTAGAGCCCTGCAATGTGCAAAGATTAAGAAGCATTAACTTCAAGTTTGATTCTCACTCGAGATTTAAAGATATTGTTATATAAAGATTTGACTTTCAGCTTTGATATAAAGTTTATATTAAATGTGTAACATGATGACAAGAACTCACCCGTTCACTCTTAAGTTACCATGGCAATACAATGTTTAACTGACTCTTTTTTTTCTTTTTCTTTTTTTGGTACATATACACTATAATGATGTGTAAATTTGTGTGCACTTTAGAAGACTTTATCGATCTTGTCTTTTTTAAGTATGTGCCACATTCTTGATTTGATAGTTAGGCATGTAAACAAAAATGATATAAATAATACATTATATAGGAACATTATTTCCCTTGTTTATAAACACTTTAGTCAATATTATAAGATGAAAAATACACAATTAAAAATAAGATTTAAGATACAAAAATTATTTCATAAATGGAAATGTAGAACGGTTTCCAATTTTATGGCATCACTAGTGTATAGTATCAAAAACAAGAACAGAAAGTGATTATTTTCGATTTATTGAAAAAAACAATATTAGGCAATACTAGTATATAAAAGAATGGAAAATGATCCTTGTTGTGCAGCTAAAAGACAAAAGCTGGATATTAAAAATAAAATCTTATCACTGGTATGGAATGCAGATTACTTCAGCAAAATGGCTGATATCAAATACATTGATATACTCCTAGGTACACATGTTATAATACATTCAAACAAGTGTAGTTGAAGTTTTAACCAGCAATATTTAAGCCATTTTAGAATTTGCTGCTTTAACCTAGCTTTATTAATTATGAAACTTATGAGAATACACTTCCAATGTAGATGATTAGTTGTATTTATTGATACATTTGTTTTAACGATTTTAGACATTGAGGGTGACAGCCCAGTTAAGAAAAGTAAGTCAGTATTACCACCATCACCAGTTTGTATATCAGCAGTCATTGATGAAGAAGATTGTGAAGAAGAAAACTTGGATAGTATGTTACCATGGTAATAAACTGCAGATAAATACACCACTTTTGATTTGGCCATTTTTATATACAATCATATAGAGGTTATTTTTGTTGTCCTAGAACATTCATTAAAATTTTATTTGAAATTTTTACATTCCTTCTTTCATTTGAATAATTTTTGAAATACCTTGCCAGCAAGATGCAAGTATTCAGCATAGTGATTATATATGATGTAGATAGAAGATGGTGTGATATTGGAATGGTTGGTTGGTTGAATGTTTTACGTCACATCAACAATTTTTCAGCTGTGGTGATGGAGCAATTTTTATTTGCCCTGGATTAATTCTAATATAAGTTGGTGTGGTGCATGAGTATGTGATTCTGATTTGCATCATATTGAAGTACTAGTACACTTGCCCAAAGGTCCCAGAAAAACATCACAGCCCACTCAGTCTATTATACTCCATTCCACACACTACGAATCCAACCAGTATACCCCACATCAAATTAGTTAAATCATGTCAAATTTTTTCTGAAAGATGTATTAGGTTGTATTTTATGTTTCACAGAGCTTTGACCTCACAGTAAAACCAATCAATATTTCTATAGCTTTATAATTGTCAGGTGGTCTAAAACACTGACTTACAGATCAGTGCCTCTCAATACCATCAGTATCCCCTAACCACTATCAGTGCCTCTAACCGCCATCAGTGCCTCTCATCACCATCAGTGCCTCTAACCATCATCATTGCCTGTCACCACCATCAGTGTCTCTCATCACAATCAGTGCCTCTAACCACCATCATTGCCTCTCAAGACCATCAGTGCTTCTAACCACCATCAGTGCCTCTAACCACTATCAATGCCTCTCACCACCATCACTGCCTCTAACCATAATAATTGCCTCTGACCACCATCATTGCCTCTCACCACTATCAGTGCCTCTAACCACCATTAGTGCCTCTCACCACCATCAGTGCCTCTTACCACCATCACTGCCTCAAACCCCCATCAGTGCCTCTCACCACCATCAGTGCCTTTAACCACCATCATTGCCTCTCACCACTATCAGTGCCTCTAACCACCATCAGTGCCTCTAACTGCCATTAGTGCTTCTCATCACTATCAGTGTCTCTAACTGCCATCAGTGCCTCTCATCACCATCAGTGCCTCTAACTGCCATCATTGCCTCTCACCACCATCAGTGCCTCTCACCACCATCAGTGCCTCTAACCACCATCATTGCCTCTCACCACCATCAGTGCCTCTTACCACCTTCAGTGCCTCTAACTGCCATCAGTGCCTCTCATCACCATCAGTGCCTCTCATCACCATCATTGCCTCTAACTGCCACCAGTGCCTCTAACTGCCATCAGTGCCTCTCACCACCATCAGTGCCTCTCATCTCCATCAGTGCCCCTAACTGCCATCAGTGCCTCTCACCACCATCAGTGCCTTAAACTGCCATCAGTGCCTCTCACCACCATCAGTGCCTCTCATCACCATCACTGCCTCTCACCACTATCTGTGCCTCTAAATGCCATCAGTGCCTCTCATCACCATCAGTGCCTCTAATTGCCATCAGTGTGTTTTACCACCATCAGTGTTGCTCACCAATCAGTTCCTCTCACCACCATCAGTGCCTCTAACCACCATCACTGCCTCTCACCACTATCTATGCCTCTAAATGCCATCAGTGCCTCTCATCACCATCAGTGCCTCTAACTTCCACCAGTGCCTCTAACCACCATCAGTGCCTCTCATCACCATCAGTGTCTCTAACTGTCATTATGGCATTTCACCACCATCAGTGCCTCTCACCACCATCAGTGCCTCTAACCACCATCACTGTCTCTCACCACTATCTATGCCTCTAACCACCATCATTGCCTCTCATCACCATCAGTGTCTAACAACTATCAGTGCTCTAACCACCATCAGTCTTCTCATTACCATCATTGCTTGGAACCACCATCAGTGCCTCTCACCACCATGAGCACATAACCACCATCCGTGTCTCACCACCATCGGTACCTAACCACCTTCAGTGCCTCTCACCACATCAGAGCCTCTTGCCACCATCAGTGCCTCTTGCCACCATCAGCCTCTAACCACCATCAGTGCCTGTTACCACCATCAGCCTCTAACCACCATCATTGGCTGTCACCACCATCAGTGCTTCTCACCACTTTGGTTAAAATACTACTTTTTGTACAAACAAGGGATTTTTGCCCCAAACTGACATTTCTTTTCAATGGCTCTTTTTATGTTACCAAAAATCAAAATTTTTGTTGATTTATTTTTTAATTTTTTGGTTTTATGAATTTTTCAATTTATTTATATGACAGTGTAAAAATCAAACCCCTAAACAATATGCTTTTTTTCTTAGATAACGTAATTCATTAAAGTATTATTTGTAATAAAATAATTTTTCATATAAAAAGTGAAAGTGTTGACATTAATTTATGTTCTGTTTGTTTTATTTATGTTGTCCTTGATTATTGCTAGTAGCATCTTTTAATTGTAAAATATAAGAAATATGATTTTTCCATTTTCTCTTTTCAGTACACCGACTGAAAAAAATAACAGTATAGTTGTAAATTCCCCATCCCCTCCACCTCCACCACCACCCCCTGAGGGGAGTGCACAGACTTTTGGAACATACTAAAAAGCAAACAATGACACGGAAAGCTAGGAAGGCTTACAAGTAAGTGGTAACAGATCCATATTTCAGTCAGACTGTGATGATATAAATGCATTTTTTACAATACATGTATTATTGAAAACTTGGAATACATTTCTCCGAAGAGGTATTGATGGCCAAGTGATCAAAAGTGGGATTTATCTCTAAAGAAAAGCATAATAAATCCTTCAGATACAGTTAATGTATACGTTATATCGGCTCAGTGTGAAATACAACAGCAAGAAAGCACATGTATACCTTTTTATACAGAATTATTGACCCAAATCTGTTATGGTATTCCAATGTGTCCCTTTCTGACAAGTCAAGATTGATGATAAAAAACCAGCTTTCCTTCACTGTTACATAATTACAAGGTTAATTACTGTAGTACTGCTCCGTAGCATGTGTTAGATCACATATCATCAACTGATTAAAGCATTTCTTTTTCAATAAAATTATTCATTATGTTGTCTCAACTGAAAATGCCTAAACATAGCAGTCATGTGATCCTTGTGTGATAAAACATTTTTTTCAAAATCGCAGTTTTTCTCTCAAAATGCAAGGTTTGGAGAGTTTTCTATATCTCGATAATTTTTTATAAAGTTGACTCTCGTTAATTCGAAATTGAAGGGGTCATATGAAAAATTTCAATTTATCCGAATTTCGAATTAACTGTTTTGATCACTGACGATCAGAAACGGGAGATAACTCTAAAAGTAAAGCGCTCCTCTATTGACGTCACGTATATGCTGTCACGTATTATAATGCTTACAATTGACACTGAAAATTTACGATTAAAGATTAAATTAAACATTAAAAATTAAAAATAATTTTTTTGCACAAAAAAATAAGCAAATCGGAAACTTCATCGGAAGCTACAAATTTCCATTGAAATTTGTTAAACACTGACTATCATCGGGCAGGTTCAGTTAAAGTTTCATTTATTCATAATCATAACTTCTTCGTCTGTAATCCTTAGCGTCCGACCTTTGTGATTATTGAAATCATGGCTTGCCATGTCACAGTAGCTGAATGGTATATACCATTTGGCTCGACAGATTAAATTAAGTTTAAGCGTGGCATTTAGCGTTGGGTATTCTTGTGATCGAATGGACCGCCCACTTCTAATTTTACACCAATTAAATATTTTCCTTTTACTGCGAAATGGTTTACAATGACCTGACCGGAAGAGAAAATCGTGAAAATAGCATGGGATACCGATTTCCTTTTTCATGTGTATTTTGAGTCGGATATAAATCTTCAAAGTAAACCCACACTTCTTAAACAAGAGACGGATTAATTATTCACTTCGATTTAGGCAAAATTTCAAATTTCGGTATTTCAATTTAAGCACACAAATTTGCATAGAAATACATAGCGATCTGACGGGACCATTTATATCATTTCGATTTAACCGATTTCGAATTAACGAGAGTCGACTGTATTTGAAAAAAAAACTGACACTTTTCAGGCTATACTTTTGAATTTCCTGTTTTTAATGAAGTATATATATAAAGTATTAGTATTTTTTCTGTTATTTTTAGTAATTTAACTGCAGCTAGGCATACACTAATAGTTGATGAATATCAGAGTTTACAGACAGAATTCTCCGAGCCTGATGTGATTTGTTTGGAAGATGATGAAGATAACAGTCCTCTTACAGTCAGAATTAAATATGGTGTCAAAGTACATAAATTCAAGTTAAAACGAGTATGTAAATAATAGTGATATACAATAATAAATTTATCTGATACATGTACATGTATTCTATAATTACATTATATGTGTATGTAACAGTCTGTTGTTGAATCAGTTTCAAAAATGTATCTGCTGTAAATATAAACAATTTAACTACTTTGAAATAAAGCCTCGATGACAAAATAGTGAAATGACAAAAAAGAATACAGTATAAACTATAAATAAAGATAACCCTTGAAACATAAGAAATGTAGATTTTATAGATAAATGGTCTTTTGATAGAAGTTTTTTTTGGTTAAAGTTAAAGCAAAAATCCGCTCTATTCCACTACATTGGCAATAGAGTCTGTATTGAATTAGGTTGTCATTTGGTATACTTGTGAACCTTATTACATGATATTATCATATACACATTAGCATAGCATGCGTGAGATCTTGATGTGGTAGAACAACTGCAGAACCTTGTGGAAAAAAACAATACTTTCAGGCTTATAGCCATTTCCTTTTCACTAATATATTGCCATTTATCTAACCATAGTCTGATTAGTGATAAATGAAAATGCTAACCACTTTGACATCTCTCCCTAACAGATTTGGGCCTTGATGGCCAAATGATCTAAAAACATCAGATACCAGATCACAGTCACACAGTGCCCCTCCCCCACCTGTATTTAAATCTCAATAGACAAAAAGAAAAGATCATCTGTTTGGTTGTCCAAATTGGTGGTTTTCTCTTTTCATTGTGACCTCCACTTCATTCTTTACAGCCAAATACATGTTAAGCATAAAAACTTAGAAATGAAGTTGCCAAATAGCATAAATAACATTCGGGGTTTCTCTAGTTTTCTTGCATGATCAAATTTCTGTGAAAATCACATATTAACAATTGCTATTATCTTTCTTTTTATGATTCTTTTACTCTTCTTTGCGGTCATATGCCTTCTGACATCATAAAGGCTTATCAATGAAGGCTGTTCGGATATTCCATTTTGACGATGTGGAGGTTGGCAGTAAATTGACATATTAAAAAGGTGATTTTAGGATATATTATATGAAATTGAACTGAAATGGTTAAGGAAATTGTAAATATAAAAAATGACATTCTTGTTGTCAGTGTTCATGGGTTATGAACGACAGTGGGTTGTCACAAATTTTACATGAACGGCTTTGCACTTATCTGTAGTCTTTCAGTGTATTGAAAGTGTTTTGTAAAATTTTTATAAATCTTTGTGAATATTTTTTATGTTTTGATTTCAGAATGAAATGTTTGAAAAAGTTAGAATTGAGATGGGAAAACGAGAGGGTATAAATCCACACCAAATACTACTAATACACAAAGATAAAACTGTTCATAGAACTGATACCCCTGATAGCTTAGATCTAGATGTGGCTGATATATTGGGTAAGTGGTCAGAAAGTAAGAAAAACATCTATGCTACTCCTTGTCAAGAAAGAACAAGAGCCCAATATTACTGAAATAAGGTCAAATAGAAATTCTTTGGACCTGATATGAATTTTCTATGAGAGTTCCTTTCTGTAAGATGGACTATGTTTTCATTTTGGAAACGGTCTGGCCTTAGTCGTAAACTCTTTTAGCATTCAAACATTAATGTGGTATTGTCTGATGAGTTAAATCCAGAATTTCCATTTGTGATTGAATTTATATTGAATATACATTTGAACAGTTATTGATTGTGTAATGGATGAAAAATTGTACATTGGAACTCAAGAAGGAACCAAACTACGGTATTTCGTCAGACTAAAGATCAATAAATAAACATTTGCCAAAACTTTGTTTATTCAAAACAATAATATCAGACTTGAACCTTTTAGATTCAGTCAGTATCTACTGAAGTGTACTTAGTAAAATCTGATACAGATCTAGATTTCCTCTTATTGACCTACACCACTATGGTAGCTCAGTTGGTAAAGTGCTTACTCTGTAAGTGGGAGGTCGTGGGTTCATACTATGACCAGGTCTGACCCAAGACATGAAGTGGGTAGTGACTGTATTTTCACCAAGCACTCGGCATTACTAAATGAAAGTTACGGTTCTTTCGGATGATAACTTAAAAAACGAGGTCCAGTGTCACGGTAGGTATGGCATGATAAAGAACCCTGCTGTATAATGATATCAACACAGGCAAAATTTCTGCACTTTGGCCTATAGCTGGCGAAGTCTTGTCATAAGTGAAATATTCTTGATTGGGACCTTAAACACTATTACTCAACTCAACTCTTATTGACCCCTTCTCTCTAAGAATTTAGACCATTTTTGCCTTATGATAACACTTCAACTGCAGTGCTGGTGGGGGGTGGACACATTCACATTGCATTCTGAAGATTTATCATGGCTTGCTAGAGGAACATCTCCAATCAATTTAAAAATAAAGGGTATGTCAGTGTAGCATGTTCTGCTTAGCTAAGATTTTTTATCTTTGTCTGTTTTCATTTTATGTATGTTTTGATGTAGTGGCCAATATTTTTGATGGTTCTTGCTATTGCCAAGGTGTATTTTATTCAAGACTTACCAGTATATTTTACTTTAATCATACATACACTGTATTTATATTTTTTTTATATCCATGTATTTACCCTTTTATACGTGATTTTTGTTTTTTTACAGAATGTCATGTTGTGAAAGATTCTGATGTAATAGATGATCACGTGGATGAATTTAATTGTCTGACCATTTACGTCCAAAGTAAAAATTCCAAACAGAAACAGGAATATAAGATTGATAAGGTATATGTAATTATTAAAAGTACAAGTCTGTCAATATCTATAGAATTACTGTACCATGCCTGTGTTAGTCATGGTTTTGGTTGCATGGAACTTCAAGTCCTGAATTCTTTTTTTTACCATACTTTGTCACATATATCAAAGTGGTATTGCCATGTTGTTAGCTAGCATTACCTGTTCCATATTATTGTAGAGGCAGGTTTGTAATTGACTGAAATTGCCCCTCATGAAAGTTCATCTTTAAAACATTATTATAAAGTTTTTGTGATTTATCTATTCATTTTATGAAGTAAGAAAATTTTTTAAATATATTTAGTAGTTATTTATTAGTTACTGTAAAATCATCAGTTTTCGTGGTTCTGAGAAAAAATATCATTTCGTTGGAGGATGAATTGTGGTTATGACCATAGTTTATAAAGTGAACTGCAACTTGTAAAAACATTGTCTTATGTGTTCAGTGTTACCTGTTTACTCATCTTATTTCACTTATGTTGTCAAAAAGGTATGTTGTTATGAACATATATTAAACTATTTCGTTGACATGTAAATCATGGCTCAAGGTGTCCACGAAAACAAAGAAAATTGGGTCACCACGAAAATTCATGATTTCACAGTATTTTAATTAATTATGTCTGCGTATCAGCAGACATATTGTTGTTACTTGTACTAGTTTCTGACAGATTTTTTTCAGAGACATCTCCTCCTACATTTCTTATCTGACCAGGTTGAAATTTTGTCAGCTGGTAGGGATTGATCATGGGGAGATCACTGCCTTACCCTTTTTTTCGGAATTTGGAAGGACTTCGGAGAAATCTGGTTAAAACCACGGAATTCCACAGAGTTTTTTTTTTTAGAGAGTTCTTTCTTTCTTGGAATTTCCTCCTTTATTTGGAACACCACTTTAGATCGCTAAAACAAAAACACACCTAAATTTTTAGACATGATAGCAAAAAAAAAAAAAAAAAAAAACTGAACTAAAAGAGCTTGAGACCTTTATTTTAAATTTCTGGAGAAGTTAAGTTTAGAAAATAAAGGCAAAGATGCACCATTGGAAGGAAATGCATATAACAATATCTTCGATATATCAACGGTTTTCAAGAAAGAATATTTGAGTTTTCTAAAGTTGTATCAAATTGTTTTCGTTTTTCAATTTCAGTTCAAACCAATTGAAGTGTTATTACGAAAGTATGCTTTACAAAATAACGAGGAACTGTCTAAATTACGTTTACAATTTGATGGCGATGAGCTAGATTCTCTGGACACACCTGAAGATTTAGACTTAGAAGATGGATTTTGTTTGGATATTATTTCTACCTCATGATGATATTATCTGTGATTGTTTTGACAATTTTAATGTACAACACAATAATATCACCAAACAGATATTTATGATGCTTTTGTTAAACTTGATAAAAGACATTGACTTCATTTAGTTTGTAGTTAGTTGTAAACCATTTACAGTTGAAATACAGGAAAACTCTATTTGAGTTGTATCAAGGGGGTTGCTAATTTTTATGATTACTAGCTCAAAAATATTGACTTTGGCTGATATTTTTGCTCCAAAATTTTCATCAATTTCATCATTAACTTATAGTTTTTGAGAATGTTTGTTATAAATTAGCTTCAAATTTTATTTTTGACTAATTTTTTAGCTGCTCTTTTCAAGAGCCAGACCTAACCCTGGTTATTTCCCTTGATCTATTTCTTTGTTTCTGATTGGGATGTACATTTAGTCAATGTTGGTATAATTCTTAATACATATTATTTGAATTGACCATGCCTATTATGACTATGTGCAAGTTTGTCAATGTGAAATGATATTGAAAGGGTTTTGAAAAGTAAAAAAAAATGTTTATGGTCAATTTGTAAACATATTGAAAATACCAAAAAGTTGTTGTTCTTGGCTTGTTAATTATAAATGTTAGTTAAATTACTTATCTTATGAACTTGTTTTACATTTATTCACATATTTTCTCTTTGTATTAAATTTTACATTGATAAAATGGCAGAATTAAGCATCAACTAAATTTAATATGTTTATTTAAAAAAACTTAGACCTTTAAAATGTTATGAAATTTTTGAGAATTCCTGGAATTTTTTGCAAAGAAAAGACATGAAGCAGGTGAACTTATAAAGAATGGCACACATTTAATGAAATATATATACAATCACCATTGTATATTTTGCTTAAGGACACTTTTAATATTCTCATTTGAAAAATTTTATAATAGAATCAATACTTTACTAGTGTTTTACCTAATGGTATCATGTTTCGGTTAAATTGGATATCAAAATAATGTACAGTTTTAAAAAAGGTTAAATTTATAATACTGGTACAAAAAAAGGACATAACCATGACAAACTTTTGTATGTCACATGTGACAAATTTTACATGTCTAAACAAACTTTTAAATACCACAGCAAATATTCACATTTCCAATTTCTACTTTCATTTTCAAAAATTTTCATGTTATCAATTTGTATATTTAAACTATACTTGTAAAAGGATTGAAGTAACATCAAGCTTTTGATGATTTTTTTTTTTTTTTTTTTTTTTTTTTTTTTTTTTTTTTTTTTTTTTTTTTTTTTTTTGATCAGTTCACTTTGTCTGTTGTGTACATGCTCTTACATTAACTGTGGCCAGTCATTTTAAACTGTTGGAGTCTGCTGACTAAAGATACTTGTATTTAAAAGTGAAATTGAATGCTCTAATGATGTTCATTTTGGTGCTAACCAAGATGGTTTCATTTTGACATCTGGTTTAAAAAATATCATTAGAATGGCTTTATCCTACAATTAAAAAAGTTAATCTACTATTTTGGACATTTTTTTCCCCATTATACTTGAAATTTTAATATGATAAAAAAAAAGCAGTGTCTGAATTTGACCTGAAATTCTAACCAACACAAATCTATAAATTTTTGGTTTTTATATGAACAGAAAAGAAAATTTACAAATTATTACAGGACATACTGAATTTTCCAGGTTTTGAATTTGTAATTTTCAAAACCTGAAAAAAAAAACTGTCAAAACTGAAATTTTTTGTTAGAATATGTTTTTTAGATACGAAATATTGTACATATTGTTGTTACATGTATTGCTGGTCTTAGTGTTATTGTTTCTTAGATCATGTAGATATGACAAACATCTTTATTTTGAAAACAGAATTTTGTTAGGAAGGAATTGTGAATGTGAAATTATTGCCATGGATTTATCACTGCAACAATATGTTTGTGAAAATATATACCGTGTTATATAAATTCATACACAGTATAGTATAAACTATTATAATGTCTCCTAGTAAGGTTGTTGCCTCAACTTGCAATAATTACATTTATTGACTTACATTAATTACATTAATTACTTCAGTATGGCCTTTAACTTCTACACTTACGATAGGACATTAACATTTAACTTAAACGTTAAACTTAAACACTATTATAATTTATATACTCAATTGGCCTTCACTCACAGAAAAGCCTAGATACTTATAAAGTACATAATGTAAAACCATTAATATTTGTTGGGTTAAAATTGTGTGTTTTTTCCCATCCTAAATATTTCTGTTGGGAGAACATTTCTTTGAATTGAATTTCGAATTCCCATTTTGAGCAGTGTTAATAATAATTTTTTAATTACATTTAATTTCATGGTTGTTAGTTACCCATGAAATAGGGAAATTTGATTTCCCATGAATATTTTTTATTAAACAGTATTTTCATGAAATTGACATCATTATTTTTGTGAATATTAATAGCATCATTTAATTTTCTAAGGCAGCATTACCAGTTATTCACATCTTTTCATTTCATCCTTTATTCAATTACAATAAATACAAATGCTTGTTTTTCTTATTACCATTAAATCTCGGTTTCTACCATTTTAAACTTACTAGATGCAAATTACCATATATGTAAATAAAAAAGTCCTTTTTAAATTAAGCATTTTTCAATATTTATCAAAATAGGTTACTTTTTGAAAGAATTTTTCAGAAATTAACAGACAGTAAGAATTTTTGCTTTTAGAAATGAAGAGATATAAAATATTCACACGTTTTTTTCCACATCTTTTCATTCTCGTACATTTATATTAAGGGAAAGAGAAAATAAATACGAAAATGTCCTGATTTAAAATATCTTTATTACATATTGAATGTCCTAGAAAAACATATACTGTACATGTATAACTTTTCCTTTTCTAATAGCTATGTTATTTTTGAACATTCGTGCTACTTAAGGTTTCATAAAACATTGTACATTTTCATAATTTCATTCATAATCAATTTTCTGTAAAAAAAAAATAAAATAAATAAATATACCTTTACTGTTTTTTACATATCATTAAGTTTGAAACATCACAAAACAATTGTACCAGTACATGTGAACAATAAAATGTTTTGATTTTCATAATGTTGTCATTATTTGTTAGCATTCATTTCAGTAGGGTATTTCATTTATTTTATTAAAAATATTGTAAAGTTTTTATACATTTCTATTGTTTATCTCTTTAATTTCAAGATTATAAATGTTTTTCAAAACAATTTTTTGTTGTAAATGTTAATGAAATGTTATTACATTTGTACCAGGATTTTTTTAGCATTATTATGTCTGTCATTATTTGTAAACATTCATTTAATTTATATCATTGTAGTGAAACATATTTTTCAGTTCATTATGTTTCCACAATTCCCATGTTTTACACAAACATGGTATTTCCACAGCTTCTTATGAAACTTGCATTATAAAAAAAAAAAAACCCAAACAAAAACAAACTCTCCATAATCTATTCTTTCTATTATATCCACATAGAGGAAGCAAGGAATGTTGTTTCAATGTTCCTTCAGCCATTCTTTTATTTGTTCTACTTTATCCGTAATTCAATGCTTTTGAACCACTTTTTAAATGTTTATGAAAGTTGATAGTAAGGTCAACAGAAGGAAACAGTGGAAATTGCCAATCTGATTCAGTTCAATGATTTTCACAGTTTTGGCTCTTTAAAGTTTTATAATTCATTTTGACCAAGACTTGATTTTACTTTTGCTACATACTTTTTTCTGCCTGTCTGTAAATTGATTAGCTGTTGTCATCTTCACTTATTAGGTTTGTAACTGCATATAGGGATTTGTTATTTGGCATGTATTACTTGTGATAAAGCTAAATTATCAGGAAAATCATATTTTGGTTGCAATAAATATTAATTTTATGTATATAGAATCAGTCATTAAATAAATTTATCTTATATTAGATTAATGAGTTAATTTTGTTAAATAAAAAAGCATAAAAAAGCACTATATAAAAGCATATAACTGCCTTAACAATTCCAAGAAAAAATCACCTTTTGATGTCTGTTATAGACAGGTGCTTGGGATTGTGTAACAGCCTGGGTTATTTCAGGCAAACTAAATAAGCCTTGGACATGTCTGTAATAGACAGGTGGTTGGATTTGTATAGCTGTTCCAGGCAAACAAAATAACTGCCTTTGGTTATTTCAGGCAATCTAAATAGGCCTTGGACACGTCTCTTATACACAGGTGTTTGGGATTGTATTACTGCCTAGGTTATTTCAGGCAAACTATATAAGCCTTAGACATGTCTGATATATGCAGGTTTTTTGGATTGTATAACTACCTCAGTTATTTCGGACAAACTAAATAAGCCTTGGACATGTCTGTCATAGACAGGTAGTTGGAATTGTATAATTGTCTTTGCTGTTTCAGGCAAACTAAATAACAAGCCTTGGACATGTCTGTTTTAGACAGATGCTTGGGATTGTATAACTGCCTTGGATATTTCAGGTAAACTAAATAAGCCTTGGACATGTCTGTTATAGACAGGTGCTTGGGATTGTATAACTGCCTGGGTTATTTCAGGCAAACTAAATAAGCCTTAGAAATGCCTGTTATAGACAGGTGGTTGGGATTGTGCAACTGCATCAGTTATTTCAGGCAAACTCAATTAGCCTTAGACATGTCTGTAATACACAGGTGTTTGGGATTGTACAACTAACTCGGTTATTCCAGGCAAACTAAATTAGTCTTAGGACATGTCTTTTATAGACAGGTTGTTGGATTTGTATAATTGTCTTGCTGTATCAGGCAAACCAAATTAGCCTTGGATATTGCTGTAGACAGGTGCTAGGGATTGTATATTTGCCTCAGTTATCTCAGGCAAACTAAATCAGCCTTGGACATGTCTGTTATAGACAGGTGGTTGGATTTGTATAATTGTCTTTGCTGTTTCAGGCAAACCAAATTAGCCTTGGATATTGCTGTAGACAGGTGCTAGGGATTGTATATTTGCCTCAGTTATCTCAGACAAACTAAATAAGCCTTGGACATGTCTGTTATAGACAGGTGCTTGGGATTCTATATTTGCCTCAGTTATTTCAGGCAAACTAAATAAGCCTTAGACGTGTCTGTTATAGACAGGTGCTTGGATTGTTTATCTACCTCAGTTATTTCAGGCAAACTAAATAAGCCTTAGACATGTCTGTTATAGACAGGTGCTTGGGATTGTATTCTACCTCGGTTATTTCAGGCAAACTAAATAAGCCTTAGACGTGTCTGTTATAGACAGGTGCTTGGGATTGTATATCTACCTCAGTTATTTCAGGCAAACTAAATAAGCATTGGACATGTCTTTTATAGACAGGTGCTTGGGATTGTATATCTACCTCAGTTATTTCAGGCAAACTAAATAAGCCTTAGACGTGTCTGTTATAGACAGGTGCCTGGGATTGTAGAACTACCTCAGTTATTTCAGGCAAACTAAATAAGCCTTAGACATGTCTTTTATAGACAGGTGCTTGGGATTGTATATCTACCTTCAGTTATTTCAGGCAAACTAAATAAGCCTTGGACGTGTCTGTTATAGACAGGTGCTTGGGATTGTATATCTACCTCAGTTATTTCAGGCAAATTAAATAAGCCTTAGACGTGTCTGTTATAGACAGGTGCTTGGGATTGTATATCTACCTCAGTTATTTCAGGCAAACTAAATAAGCCTTGGACATGTCTGTTATAGACAGGTGCTTGGGATTGTATATTTGCCTCAGTTATTTCAGGCAAACTAAATAAGCCTTAGACAGTGTCTTTTATAGACAGTTGCCTGGGATTGTAGATCTACCTCAGTTATTTCAGGCAAACTAAATAAGCCTTAGACATGACTTTTAAAGACAGGTGGTTGGAATTGTATAATTGTCTTTGCTGTTTCAGGGAAAGTTAAATAACAAGCCTTATAATTAATAATAATAATAATTTTTAAAGTGTTTTTGGAAGTGATCTAGATTAAGTTCTCACTTTTGCAGATCCTAACTTTAGAAAGTTTGGTTTACTTGCAGAAAGCCAATGGTTTTCTTCAGGCATTCTAGTTTCTTTTTTGATCCCAATTTTAAGGGGGAGTTATCTATCTTTTGTAATACATTTACCAAGATGGGATAATCATAAATGTATAAAAATAAAATTATAGGGAAGTAAAAGACAGTATTATAGATTATACACATAGTAAAAATACTGTCCGTGTACACCTATAATCATGACAATATCTTTGTTAATTTTCAGTCAAGGACCATTTTAATGTTGGTGAGGTCCCAAGACCACACCAATTTATTTGAATCTAAGAATTTAAAAAAAAAATAGAAGCGAGCGAGGCATTAAAAATTAAATTTTTTTCTTCAAGTGAACAAAATTTGGACCAGAGGAGTAAAATAATTGCACAAAAAGATAATTATTGCAGTAAAAGGCAAAAAAGTTTCAATATAACTTATAAAAGCAAAGAATATGCTGTTCTGGCAATCCCCATTAATACAGCAAAAACTAAATCAACGAAGAGCTGGACAAATGTTGCGGTGATGGTTTTAAACTCACACTGAATGCAATTTTTGACAGGGGGAAAACGATTTGAAATTAAATTAATTTTAGAGACGGGTGGTGCTTTGACAATGGTTTATATCAGTACAAAAAATATATTGGCTATTTTCGACCATAATTTTATATTAAGTTCGTAAGATACTTGTCAAAATATTTAACTGAAATGGTCATTATATACCCTTCCAGCTTTGTTCAATGGTATATTATATAGCTTTCCAAGTCCTAAAATGAAAAACGAAAGTAGAATTCTCCGCAAGGTTTTGAAGTGATTTAGGTCGGACTATTTGCTTTAAAGATACGGTAAGAGGCTTTTTGATATTGTTACCATTGTAGATTAGTTTTGCTTCTCCTTTCCGTAAGATTGTTGCAAAGAAAATATGAAGTAATATTTTTCCTTTAAGTACACAACAGATTCTTGGCCGGTTAAGTTCTAAAATATTTCAGAATAGTTAAGAGTTCTAGTTTTCACATGATGGCGTCGGACCCAAGTCCTGCACTACCTTTAGAGCACAATTCCTGTCTGTGTGAGCCCTATATTAAGATATGGTCACTAAAACTCGGATAATAATTCTTAGTCAGTTAATATATGATTTATGGCCAGTTGCGTACCTCTAGCTTATTTTGATCCCAGGATTAAGTCCAGATTATTAAACTGTTTCGGTTGCCGCGACACCTTCCTGAATTAGCTGAGTAGAGATCAGATTTATAGGTAAATTTGATCCTAGTAAAAGGCAGGCTCAGTACAGGACTATTTTTAGAAATGGTGAATTAGATAGATTTCAGTTAGTTGAGCGGTTGACGAGACGAGAGATGATTGTTAGGGATTGGAATGAACCATTTTTATTTTATTCAATGAGGACTGATTCTTGGATAGATTCCGCTTATCCAGAGAAACTGATTTGCATCTGTTAAATGATGTTGAAGATGAAATTATTGCTAAATAGACCAAAATCATGACAATATCACCACTTTATCAGCTCCTCATTGCCTTGCGATTCTATGCAACATGCAATTTTTAGCAGTTAATGGGGATTGATTTGGTGTTCATAAATCAACTGTTTCCAGAATTGTTCTAAAAGTAACAAATTCAATTGCGTCTTTGTATAACCAACAAATTAATTTCCCAGCTGGCAATAGAAATCATGAAGTACAGAGAGGATTTATGCAGATAAGCGGAATTCCTGGGATTGTGAGTGCTATTGATTGTACCCATATCCCCATCTTATCACCTGGTTGTAATACTGCCGAGCTGTTTCGTAATAGCAAAGGGTTTTTTTCAGTAAATGTCCAAGCAATATGTGACCATGAGATGATTCTGACAAATGTTGTTGCTAGATGACCAGGCAACATCAGCAACCTCATCATCATTGTCGTGTTTTGAAAGATCTCCATGGAAGGTAGCATCATCATCAAACGGATTAGGAAGGCTATTAATTTGCTGTGACAAATTGCATTTGTTATTTTGTCATCGGTGACATATGGGGGTCCTCCTCCAGTTTTCTGTTTTTCTCTTCTATCCCTGGCAACATTGGCCTTTGTCCTGGCTTGGGATTTTTCTATAGTGATTTTAATTGCACACATGTCCTGTTATGCATCCCATTTCTAGAATTAAATTATAGGTTAAATCTGACCATTCATCTTTTTTTTTACCACTTTTTCCGTCATTTTGTTTGATTTCTAGTATATCTTTGCGCTTCTCAACTAGTTCGATAAGAATTTCTTTTTCAATTTCTGTAAAATTCGGAGATTTGGTTTTGTTGCTCATTTTGATGTTAATTTTGATGTTAATTTCACAACTTGGCTTATCGATTATAAATGTATAAGCTTAGTTCATGTAAGTAGGATTTAAGGTGTGCAACCTAACGAGTTCTCAGGTGAGCGGGGGTTAACCCTGACTTAACTCTGGGTTACCTGAACTGTAGATCACCATGTAAATCAGACTTAGGTAAGAGATACGCAACTATTATCACAGTCAAGTGAGTAAGTGGGCGAATTGTTGTTTTAAGTCGCACCAGCAATTTTGCAGTTAATTGCGCCTAAGAAAATGTAAAAGATCATATTATAATTTTTTCAGCATATTTCAAATGTAAAATACAGATCATCGAAAGTGTAAAATTTACAGTTTAAAGTGTGGAATTTACAGATTATAATGTAAAAATCACAGTTTAAAATGTACAAAAAAAAAAAAAAATAATAATAATAAAAATAAAAAAAAAAAGAAGAAGAAGAAGAAGTGAATTAAAAAGTGGCCCCAATATGTTTCCGTAATTATTACACGCAGAATTAAATAAACATGGTCATGATATACATGGATATTAAATATGTGTTGAAAATTTATGAGGAAGTTCTGATCTTTGGAAATGGAACACATTTTTGTTTTATTACTTAAACAACAGTAACTAATAATGTGTTTTCTTGTCAAGCAACCGGCAGCCATACTAGTACATTACTAACCTCCCCATAAGTTACTGACTACTACTACCTAACTACCTCCCCCATCCCATAAATTACCGACTACTAGTAGCTAACACCCCCTCCCCCCAATTACTGACTACTAGCAGCTAACTCCCCCCCCCCGGCCCAATTACTCGGAATACTAGTAGCGAACACCCCCCCCCCCCCCAAATTACTGACTACTAGTAGCTAACTTTCCGACCATAAATTACTGGCTTCTAGGATTAACTTTTTATCTGCAAGTAAGTGGCCACTACTAGCTAACTTTTCTCCCATAAATAACTTGCTACTGCTAGCTATCTTTTCCCCTTCACAAGTTACTTGCGTCTAGTACTAACTTTCACCCAAATCAAAATTAACTGGCTACAAGAAGCTAACTTTTCACCTACAAGAAACTGGCTACAAAAAAACCAACATTTCCTCCACAAGTAACTGGCTACTGGTGGCTAACTTTTCCTCCACAAGTATCTGACTACAAGTAGCTATCTTTTCTCCCACAAGTAACTGGCTACAAGTAGCTATCTTTTCTACCACAAGTATATCTGGCTTCTAGTAGCCATTTTTGTTCTACAAGAAGCCAGATATTAGAAGCTTATTTAATTATCTTTAATTGTATTTTAATTTAAAAAAATCGTTGTGTGATTTAAAACTAACCATGGATATATCCATTTATTTCACTATTTTTCCATCGTCCATGAATTTCCATAGAAAGATTTACATTTAAGTGTGTATAAGATTTCGCTTATTCCATGGCCTATAAGATATTTACACTAAAATTTGTTAGAACACTTTCAATATGATTATACTTGTACAATGTTAAATATAGCCTGATGCATGTTGTTTTTCACGTTTACAACAAGAAGGTTCTCCTCTTGCAATGGAGGGATTTAACAAATCACACAAGTAAACATCACTTCCTTATTCGTCATCATAGCTGTGGCCAGTACGGGTGAGAAGTTTGACATAAAGTGCGAAAAAGTTTTGATTGGCAGTTAAAATCCAGAACACACCAAGTCCAGTTAATTCTCGAATCAACAAAAGTATTTCATGTTTATTGAGAAAACTCCAAATTATATCTACAGAAAAAGAATTGAACTTCGGTTTAGGACCTATCTATTTTTACCAGGTTTACCAGTTCCTGTGAGACCCATCAAGCGATTGTTTTATTCTACGCACTTTAAGAGTAACCTAATTCATCATCGTCTTTGTAAATCAAATTTTTCAGGTGAAAATTCAAGTTAAGTTTGCATCGACGATGCTTGAATTACTGCTACGAATCGGATACGGATCTGTGAAGTAGCCCAATAACAGTGGTAAAATAGGGTCTAAATAATGAAATGACAGAACACGGAGATGAATAAGTATATAAGTTTTACAATCGATAATTATCGACAGTATACTCCTATGTGCTACTTTAAATCAAATTAAAAGATGTGAATTAAAATATATGAACTAATCTTGCTATCTACTGATAGTAATAATTTACACCTTTGTGGAAGGATTTAAGGATGGCTCTGTTTTTGTTTTTTACTATTTATATCACATTTCTATTACAATTTCACACAGTATTTGTATTTGATATCAAACTTAATGAAACTGGACGGTATGTTTGGACTAATCCTAATCAAAATGTACAATTTTTTTGTGCTTACTGTCATAGAAATATTATCTCTGATTATAAAAAATATGAACATTACCATGTTGACGAGTGTTATGAAAATAATCATAAACGGCTAACAGAGATTGAGAAGGAAAATCGTAGATTTCCATACTGCAACAGGAATGGTGGTGAAATACCAAATTGTGGTGCAGTTTCAGTTATTGATGGTGGCAGTTGGAGCTGCCAGAGGGGTGTTTCAAATG
Organism: Tegillarca granosa; assembly: GCA_029721355.1. NCBI lineage: Eukaryota > Metazoa > Mollusca > Bivalvia > Arcoida > Arcidae > Tegillarca > Tegillarca granosa. Next base: position 9,727,040 of record CM056607.1, read on the forward strand.
ATAGTGTATTTGTTTACACTACCTGTACCTTACAATGTAACTTACCTAACCAGCTAAGTAACAAACAAAAATCTGTAACTATCAGATGTAATGAAAGTCTAACCTTTGATGAAGATGTCAGTAGAATTACCTGCTTAGAAGATCAATTATCAACAAACAGTGTTCAAAGTACTATTGAAATAACCACCCCTAATTTCTTAAAAGGTTGTAAATTACCACAAAATTTATCAGGTGATTCATGGGATTGTGATAATTCATCTATAATCCAAAGAGAATTAGTCAGTATAGGTACCAGCTGTTGGTTGAATTGTTCAAATGAAAGTATAAATACAACAACTATAATTTGCCAAGAAAACAATATGCATGCTAATTGGAGCAAAAATGTCTTGAAAATTTCATGTAATAATTTGTCACATGAAGGAATTGGTTCACATAAGTCTACAGTGTCAAATGACTTGACTGTTGTTATTGTAGTTGTTATTGTTGTAGCTATACTTATACTGGTAATAATATCACTTGTTGTCATGCTTTGTTATAAATGCAGAAAGAGACGATCTTCTTCACCATCCACATCTGAAGAAAACCAAAGTTTTATTAAATCAGACATAACTGGTAATGCTCGTTCATGTATGGAGGTGAAGGCTGAAAACAGTTCCACTTCACATTCGACAAGTAATTCAAGTGTAAACTCTAGGGAAACATCCAATATAGACTCGGTTGAAGAGACATCACAACGTAGAACCAGTAAAATTTCAACAGATGATTCTATGACTGGAAGAGTTAACATAGAAGAGAAAAAAGATAGTATCATAGATTCATCTTTGACAGATAAACCAGATACTGTAGTATTACCTGTTGATCAATTAGAAATGGATAAAAGTGCAAGTGATTTTTGCAGGAGTGAAATCTTATATTCAGGTAGTCTGGGTGCAACAAAATTAGATGAAATTCCTTTATCACGTTTATCTGACATATCTAGAGGCAAAACTGACAATGAAAAGAATCCTGGTGCAGCAAATCTCGATTCTAATGACTTGGATGAAATGGAAAATCACTGGGATAAAGAATCACTGACAAATGATCTTATCAACTATGAAATCTCTACGGTTGACAAAAAATTTCAAAGAAATAAAAATATACCAAAGATTATTACTGAATCTGATGGATCAGAACCCAAAATTGCTGAAAAAAACCATATGATCATATGTGAAATTGGAAAAGAATTCAAGATTCGTGTTACAGCAACTGGGAATCCCAAGCCAGGTATTATTTGGACTCTTAAGACAGGAGATGGAAAATCTAGAGATGTGAAACCCAGTACCGTATCGGATAGCAATACTAGAAATACTGCAAAGTTGGAGCAGTTGTTTAAATGTGAAAAGCCTACATCAAAGGATATGGGTGCATATAAGGTGACTGTGTCAAATAAACATGGTTCCAGTACAGCAGTTTATTTTGTTTGTCATTTAGACTTTTGTCAACAATGTAATTTACCTATAGAAAATATTGAGTCTAAATCGTACAAATTTATTGAGGAGCTGGCAGGTTATATTGAACCACAAGATACAATTACATATGCAATGTCATGGAAAGGACTGTCTAGATGGATTGGAGTAGATAACCAGTATATTAAGTTAAAACATTTTCATGCAAAAGGAATAGAGTTCAAAGCAACAAAAGAGACATTAGAGATACTAAGACAGAAAGGACACAATTTAGCACATTTGATTTGTTATTTCTCCTTGGAAGAATCTTTATATATAGATGTTTTAAAGTTGATCAAAAAATACTTCGATGACCACTGTAAAACATGTTCTGTTTGTTCTGTGTTATTGGACATACATGATTTATCATAATTTTCAGTAGGGAGTATAGATAAAATCAGGCCCCTTTTTGGCCCCGAAAAGGGAAAGGTATTAAACTAAATTTAGACATGGTCAAAAGTGTACATCAGAATTTATTTATCTTTGAGATTTAATTTCACAGTATTGTTTTTACAGAAATGATTAAAATTTATTTGAATTTAGTGAATTTCATTGATATTTTATATCATTTTATAGGAATTTTTTTTATATAAATTTTAATAGAAGCACAAATATCAAGTGCAATACATTTGTTTTCACATTTTGTCAGTTGCTACAATGTATAAAACTTGTTTTTGTTTGCATTTATTTATATTTTTCCCTAGAAAGCCTATAATATAATTCAAAAATGAATCATATATGATGAGAACATCTTCATTGTCATATTTGCGACAAATTTTTGAAATCAGTCATTAAAAGTGTCATTTTGAAAGAAGAAGCCTTAACACAAAATATAAAATTAAAACAAAGAAATTCAAAGTTTCATGGAAATAAGTCCAGCATCTTGTGTATCTCTTTTACCAATATTTTGAGAATTTTTGAGATTTTTATGTCTGTTTCTGAAGAGCTGTGATACAGGCTTACATGCTGAATTTTCCTAACAATTTTAATTTAGACCCCATTGGAATTTTTTTAGTATTTAAAAATTTTAAACACTGTCAAAATGAAACTATTTCCTTTATATTCTTTATAGAAATAAGTTAATGCTGTGTACACTTTCAACTATGCTTCAATTTACATTGATACTATTATTTTTCAGGGACCAAATCAGTCCCTTGTGCTATATGTATGGATTAATTAATTTTTCAACAGATCAAATATTGTATGGTTTTTAAATTTCTTTGGCCAAGAAATTTGTATTGGTCTTAAGGTAACAACTAGTAATCAATCATGTTTTTATGACAATTATGAAGTTGACTTTAGATGAAAATAATTTTGTCATAATCTGTAAATTTTGAGAATATACTCTAAACAAAGTTTTATTTTGACAAAATTCCAAGAATTTTACCCATTTGTTGTATGGTTACTATACCTTTATATCTTTTGTGAAATTAGATGCTGACAAAAATTTTGAAAAATATTTTGTTTTAAACAAGTTCAGGGGGGGCTCTGAAATGTACTAATTTAGCCAGTTGCTAATTTTTATAATTTCTGGCTCCAAAATATTGATTTTGGCTAATATATTCTTGCTCCAAAATTTCATCAATTTCATTCAAAGCTTTAAGTTTCTGAGGTTTGCTGAACTGTTTCGTATAAATTGGCTTCAAATTCTACAGTTGACCAATTTTATTGCTCATACTTTTTAAGAACCGGAGCTAACCCTGAAGTCATTAAGGGAGAACTGTATTTTCTGTACATGCCTGAAATAATCCTCAATTGTGCTGAAATTGATCCATGTCACCTTTTTGCCAAAAGTCTTTAAACCATTCTTAAGATTTATACATTGATTATGGTCAATTTGTACCTGCAAATCCCTATATCATTGACAATCCTAAAATGCTATAATCTTGTCTTTTAAATTAGTCCAAAAAAAAAAAAAAAAAAAAAAAATTGCTGACATCTGAAAAAAACTAATCCTGAGGCCATTACAATAAAACATATACACATATTTTGCTGTCAGCAGGTCTTAGAAACAGCTTCCATTTGTAAACTATACTGAAATTTTAAATATTTACTCACAATGCCTGATTTTATTGAATATTTTTTAGCATTTTTATAATAGAAATTTACACAAAATAAAATAGATGGGGAATACTTATGAAGTTTTACCCTTAGTCACATATATTTAAAAAAAAAAATCTTTTATAATTTTGCTTAAAGCAATTGCTTGTAATCCATTTGTATTGTTGTTGAGCATGTTATCATGGAGTGATTGTGTCATTATTATTATTATTATTTTTTTTTTAGCTCACCTGACCGAAAGGTCATGTGAGCTTATGGCATGGCGCGGCGTGTGTATGTGCGTGCATGTGTGCGTGCGTGCGTGTGTGCGTGCATGCGTTGTTAACACCTATTTTCGACTTCTCCTCCAAAACTGCTGGACAGATTTCAATGATACTTGGTCAGAAGCATATATGGATCGGTGCAATTCAGATTTGTTCATGGCGTTGCCATGGCTACCAAAACTAGGTCAAGTTGACCTAGGGGTCCAAAACTCTTAAAAAATCTTCTTCTCCAAAACCGATGATGGGAAAAAAATCTGATGTGATATTTGGCTTCTCTAGGTTCTTAAGCCTATAGTTTGTTCATTTTGTGAAATTTGGTCAAAAAATGGGTTACGCGTTTTTGCGTTTAATTTTAAAAATTTCATAAAATGGCTTCAAATTGTTATAACTTGACTACTTGAACAGATAATCACATGGGGTTTTCAGTTTTGACTTTTTCTTAAAATAACCTTCAAAATGGGGTCAAGGTCAAAGTTCAAGGTCATGACCTAGTTTGTAATTTTGCAGTTAAAGGCTATTTTCTTCAAAAATTTTTAAGATATATAATATCAAAACATTGTGAAAATGTTCAGAATGACAAAATTCAAAAAGATACAAAGTTTCGTAACTATGATAATGCATATAGGAGTTGTTGCCCCTAAAATGTTATTTTATGCTTAGAAAAACTAAAATTCTGCATTAGCTTGAAAACTATTAACTTTTTGCATAGGCATATATATTAGAATATTGTAGGTATTGACATGACAATCATTTTGATATATGACTCAAGGTCATACGTTCAAAGGTCAAGGTCATAGGTGCATAAAAAACTTGAAATTGTGAATTATCTTGGAAACTATTAACATTTTTTATAGACATATATATCAGAATATTGTAGGTATTGACATGACAATCATTTTGATATATGACTCAAGGTCATACGTTCAAGGGTCAAGGTCATAGGTGCATAAAAAGCCAGAAATTGTTAATTATCTTGGAAACTATTATTTTTTTGTATAGACATATATATGAGAATATTGTAGGTATTGATCATGATCATTTTGATATATGACTCAAGGTCATACGTTCAAAGGTCAAGGTCATAGATGCATAAAAAGCCTGAAATTGTAAATTATCTTGAAAACTGTTAATTTTTTGCATAGGCATATAGATTAGAATATTGTAGGGATTGACATGATGATCATTTTGATATATGACTCAAGGTCATACATTCAAATGTCAAGGTCATAGGTGCATAAAAAGCCTAAAATTGTTAATTATCTTGGAAACTATTAACTTTTTACATAGGCATATATATTAGAATATTGTAGGTATTGACATGACGATCATTTTGATATATGACTCAAGGTCATACGTTCAAAGGTCAAGGTCATAGGTGCATAAAAAGACTCAAATTGTTAATTATCTTGAAAACTGTTAACTTTTTTCATAGGCATATATATTAAAGTATTGTAGGTATTGACATGACGATCATTTTGATATATGGCTCAAGGTCATACATTCAAAGGTCAAGGTCATAGGTGCATAAAAAGCCTGAAATTGTAAATTATCTTGGAAACTATTTAACCTTTTGTATAGGCATGTATATTAGAATATTGTATGTATTTTTGCCAATGATTTTGGCCACATCCTCAGGTGAGCGTTAAGGCCTATGGGCCTCTTGTTTTTTTGCTAAAAGCGAAAAATTTGTATACATTTATTTCATAACATAGTGACCATTCATACTTCTATCAGTCAAAGAGACATCATCTTATTTATTGTCGCATCTATACCATGTAACAACTGTTTATTTGTTGTGTTTGTACAAAAGACATGTATTGTTATATAGTTGGTGCTATTTAACCATTTTTTGTGGTTTTGCAATTTAAAAAATCACATGTAATGGAAGAAAATTTATTGTATACTTGTAATCATGTTTTGTGAAAATTTATCTGATTTGGGGCCTTGGTAATAAAAAAATTCATTTAAATTAAATTTTACTTACCTGTCATTTACCATTTTTGAATGTATTTTATAAATTTTTTTACATTCAAAAATGGTATATGACATACCTATTAAAATTATGAAATTTAATCCCCAATGATCATTTGTTATTTTACATTATTTCATTGTAAGTAAAATCATGGATCAGGGTATCCACAAAAACAATGAAGATTTATGATACCTTGAAAATGTGTGATTTAACAATAATCTTGCAATATCAGTTTTATTATTTTTAGAATACAAGTAATAATAAGGACGTACACCAACATCTTCAGATATTTTGAGTTTTTTATATTTGTAGTATGGTGCTGGTCGAGCTTTTGGTCTGGGGTGGCCTTCATCAGGACGAAAAATGTAAAAATGTCACGATCAGGTTTTCGCCACTTACAGGTGGCTATGGGGACATACCGTATAAAAAGGCATTGCAAATAGCCAGACTTAAAGGGTATACATAGATTGCACTTGCTACAGGCATAACCTTCGGTGGTATGTATGTCTGTACTAAACAGATACAGATGAATTTACGATTAAGGTGGGAAGAAAATTATGCTTGATTAGTTACTTGGCCCCTTGCGAAGCTGAACAAGATAGACTACATCTACTTCAGGTCCATAAGATTAGAGATGCCGAAGCAGAACTAATGAAGAATATACCAGATTGGAAAGTTGGCACATACGGGAAACCAATTTGTCACAGTGCACCTGAAAATCACAAAGCCTATTCACCTGATGAATATTATGTTCATTCTAATCCTAGAAAAGAATTAACTTAAAGAAGCTATTACAGTAATTACTAAGGATTTTGGATTAGAGGAAATAAATGTTTGAATTGATGTGTATTAATTTTTTTAAAATTCTTTTTATGAAACTATAGTGGTTATTTGTGAATACAACTTATTTGTCACTTGAAATTTGAAAATAGATTATCTTGAACATAGATTATAGATTGAAAATAGATTATCTTGGTCCTGATGAAGGCCACCCCAGGTGGAAAGCTACTAAAAAAATATAAAACTCAAAATATTTGAATATGTTGGTATTCATCCTTATTACTTGTATTTAATACCACATACACCGGCATCCTTGCAGATCCATCTGAAGATATTTTCAACACCACTTTATCCACCTAAAGGCGTTGGAACTTTCACCACCACTTAGCTAGTATATTTTTAGAATACTAACATACATGTATGTGTATTATAAGTATTGTTTTAAAATCTGTGTTTCATTTATTTTGTAATTTATTTACTTGTTTACTTAACAGTTTCTATCTATAAACCAATAACTTGGTCAAACTATGTCACTGCTGTATTAAAATGAGATTACAAACAATTTGTACACCAATTTTCTTTACTCATAGGTAATCATATTGCTATAAAGTTTTCCAACCTTCAATTACTTATAAGCTTGTACATGTATTTATAAATAAATTACTGGTAAATGTTATAGGAAAGCACTCAACTATCATAAGATGCAAGCAGAGGATCTTTTCCAGCTGAATTTTTATTGGTGTAAATGATCTGATTTTATATTAAGTAACTGATTTTTAAAAACATATTAATTTTTTTTTATATGTATGCCAAAAATGTGTTATTGTTGTAAATTAATCAGTATGAGAAAAATAGGTTATATGGATAAGTATTTGATTATTTTTGTAACCAGTGTGTACGGTTTTATTTAATGAGCTGTAATAAGAATCATTCATCTACCACATGAGTTAATTCATGTCTGCCTATCACTGTGGACTTATAAGTCCAGTGGTTTTTCCAAGTTTCACGAGCTAAAAAAGGCTGTACAGTACATTCCCCTGTCCTAATTAAATGTCTTTTTTTTTTCTTAATCAATGCAAGTTTATAAATTGAGTTTGATTCTTGTTTAAACTTCAAGAAAAGAATTTGAAATAGCAATCTGCTACCACTGAAAATGATTTATTATTCATGTATCATATTTTCAAATTGTTGAATGCATCAACAATAGGAAAAAAAATCAAGAGTTTGGACCCATTCAAGGACTCTTTGCACAATAAAATGTAGCAATGTTTTAGTGAATTTTGAAAATTGTAGCAAAATCATTAAATCATTAAAAAAAAAAAAAAACTGCCAATATCATAAAACCATTCTGTGGTAAACATTAAATTCAGGAAAAATCACCACACTGTTTTATTTTAAGTGCCTAGACATAAAACATCTTTAACTAGTGAGTTAAACTATATTTTTTAATTAGTCTCAGTGCTTGAATCTTAATTAATCTTACCAATGTAAGTTATTCTAAGTTATTACAAGTTATTGGAACTTGGAACCCAATAAATATAGCGTTTCCAAACATGAAAAATAAGAAAATGGTGTAAATTTTTTCTGCCCAATTATTTTATTACACACCTTTTAATTTGGAACTGTTTTTTTTTTTGTAATGTCTTGTAAGACTCAGTGTCTAGGATGAATGGTGTATGAAAAACATTTTCTTAGAGAAAAATCTGTAGTAAGAATTAACACATTACACATTACAAATCTACATAATTTATAATATTTTAATTAGTTCAGTAACTATAATTATATTGATGCAGTGCCATGCACTGATAAGGAGATAACTTTCAGTTAAGAACCCAGGGATCTAAATAACTCACGTAACTTTCAGTTACCTACCCAGGAATCTAAATAACTCTCAGGTAAACTTCAATTTGAAACATTGAAATGCTTTCAGGGGGTGCATGAAATTTGTCAAAAACTGAATAACTCCTAGAGGACATTTTAGCAACAAATTTAGTGGACATTTGATTGACTAACTTTATATATAACCTGTAATCTGTGACAGACATTTCAGCAATAGTTAAGTCTTTTCACCTCTACATATACAAATAGCAGACCTGGATCTTCCATGCACATTTTAATAAACAGTTTTACTACAGACACCCATCAATCTACACATATTCAGATTAATTTTTATTTGGAAATGGTCTCAAATGGATTAAAAATCTGTAAATCAAATTTCCATTACTTTGTCGCTCAAACATACTCTTTTTTTTGCTCTTTTTTCCTACTGTTTTGCTCAAATGTGCAACACCCCTTTCAGGTACTGTTAATCATATTCAGGTAAAATTTCTTTACTTTACATAGTTTCTCAGTGTTAAGGGCACATTTGAATGGACCAATGGGTGCCCATTGCAAGATTTAACATTTGATGTATTAAATCAAAAGTTTTGTCTAGCCATGAGATTTTAATCTTAAATTACTTTGGAGGTGTTACTTTAATTTACCTTCTAGCTTCAGAGGATGGATCCAGACGTTCAAATCTTGATAAATTTAATAATTGATTAACACAAATCTAAAAAACAACAATCATATTATTGTTATTTAGTCTGGAATTTCATGAATCTACACATTTTAACAAAGATATTACAATGCTAGAAGAAAACCATTAATTTATTTTACTAACCAAGGTTTTTGAAGCTTTACGTTTAATTGTAAAGTGATTTTATGTGGTCAGATATGAAATGAAATTTACTTGCAAATGTGACCTTTATAGCTTAGGGAAAAATAAGGATTAGATTTACTCGACATGTGTGTGTGTTTATGTGTGTGTGGTTTAAAGTTGGACTTTTATCATATTGATAGAGATTATGAATTCATTGTATATTTATATAAAGTGCTAACAGTGTTCATGTCTTTCAATGTATGTGATATTGATACAAATGTACATTATATATATTTATATGTGTGTGTGTGTGTGCTAGTTTGTACATTGTATTTTTCATCAGATTGTTAGAGAAGAGATGGTTTAATTTTGATAATTTAAGTTAGCATTAAATGCGATTTCATTACATTTTACTAAATCTGATTTTTAGAGTTATTATTTTAATTGCTTGCAACAATTTATTGCCCTTTTGATATGTGTTAGCCTTCAAATTCTAGACATCATTTCACTGATGTGGTTTTTTCCCTTGTCATGGGCCTTTATTGGTTGGCTTAGTTTGGTGGTTGGAGATATTAGTCTGTAACACTGCAGAAAAATGTGCTAGCACTCAAAAGACTGCCTTAGTTGCACACAAGTGCAGTGCAGACTGGAAACACTTGAAAATGAACTTGCTAACATGAGATTAATCCTTGAGACTGATAAAAAAAATTGTGTTGTCGCAAATTGGTAAAAATTGCTGATTGAATGTAAAACAACCAAACAAAAGACAAAACTAAACTGTTTAACTGTTGTGAGTTCAACACCAGTTGACTGCAAGTAAGAAAGTTTTTTCCTTGTTCCAGACCTATACTGGTTGGCTAGTTGGTACCAGTAAAATGTACCAGATTGTCTGCAATTTTTATCTGTGACATTGCAGTCAAGTTTACTAGCACTCTTAAATGTCACATTAAATGTGCATTAGTACAGTTTTAGATTAGAAACACATGCACACTCAGGCATCACATAAAATTGTTTTAAGATTAATCCCTGAGATTAACAAAAAAAAAAAGTCTCTTTGTCAAACAACCCTGAACTCATATATGTAAAAGTCTTATGTACAAACCACTGCAGTAGCTCAGTTGGTAGAGTGCTTGCTACATAAGTGGCATGTCTTGGGTTCGAACCCTAACCGGGTCTGACCCAAGACTTGAAAGTGGGTAGTGTCTTAAACTTCTGTGAAGTATGCATAACAGCATGTCACATGCTTTTGTGTTTTTGATGATGTAAGGGAGATAACTGGAATATAATTTTAAATTTTCTGCTAAGAAAGTTTGGTTAAATAGTTTTGAAGAAATTGTTTTTAATATGTAAATTGGTATAACACCTCTACTGTACTCAGAGTGTTCTTTGTAGCTAGATTAATATCCCATTTTGGCATATGTAATGTAAGAAATTTGTCAGATTGTCCACTAAAGGTGTGTGGTTTTCTGAAGGCACTTTGGTTTTTCTCCACCATTTAAGTTTGACTGTCTCAATATGAATAAAAGAATCATAGCTGTAACTTAAAGGACCATAACACAATACATTTAGATGTAGGTTGTTTTTTTTTTTTTTTTTTTTTTGTTGAAATGATTTTTAATATCACATCAGCAATTTTTCAGCTATTTGTAATGAGAGAAAGGCTATTAATCTTTTAAGGATTAATCTAAGAACAAGTTCATGTAATTGTGTGTATTATGGCCTGCTGTGTACTAGCACACACTCGGATGACTTGTGTGATAAGATGCTAGCTCACTAAGTCAGTATGTCAAAGGCAAGCATACGACTCCATTGTCCTGGCACCAGTGAACCAGTCGATCATAATACCAATTCCGAATGCCAGACAAGGAAGCAATAATTCAAATTTTAAAGCTGTATATACCACCAAGGCAGGGTTCAAACTTACAATATCCTGTTCTCAAGGAGGATGCTCTACAATGAGCCAAGGAGACAGTATCATTTAGGTTTAGGGACATCTTGAATAAAGCTGGAGGTAAAAAGGCTTTTTTCAAATTCATTGTGGGATTTAGTTTAGCGATTCTGGTCAAGCAATTTTCATTTTTCTTTTCAAATTGTTATTTAATTCCCTGTCACTTTTAGTAATTCCTATTTAGCATTCTTGTGAGTAATGGTGTTTTATGCCAAAGTCAAGATTCTTTCACTTAATATTAAGTTTATCGGTTCTGGAAGTTGAAAGAAACTGACGTATCTTCAGAAAACCATACTTAGACGAGCTTTGTGCTTTTCTCCAGACACTCTGATTTTCTCCACCATTCAAGATTGACTGTTTATATAAATCAAAGAATCTTAGCTGTTGCAAAAAACAACCATAAGACTTGTTGATGTTAGAAGACAAGTAATAGTGTGGAAGGTACAAAAACCATATTTCTAATTTAAATACGGGTGTATTTATTAAAGTTGCAGTCCCTTCCTTTGGTAACAACTCATCTTTTACAGTATGGAGCTAAACAATATCATCACCAAGGCAAATAAAGAGTTTAAGTAAGGGTGGTCAAGAAACTTCTCTTATATACAGGCAGTCAGTTTCTGGGAAGGTGGAGGAAACAGAGTAACAAGTGAAAACCATTGACCTATGTCATTGACCTAGAATCTATTAAATATTGTGATGATCATTATTTCAAAATATTTGTCTACCATTCTTATGTCAGATGATACTGCAAATGCAAGTAAATTCTATCACAATATATTATTCATAAAAGTTTAAATTCTTTGTCTTGCAAAATAAAACTAATTTTGTTATTAAAAGTAAACACAACCATTTTCATTAATCTCAATGTATTATTAATTTTTATGTCTAATCAAATATTCATAATATCATTTACAAGTAATCTCCTAAAATATTGTATTTATTTGTAGATATTGAAAATGTGTCTTTAATTTCCAAAAGTTTTGTCAGAAAACAATACACAAGTACCATATTACCCGTATTTCATTATTTTTAGATAAAAAATTTAAAATGTGTAAATGAAAATTAATTTACAAACCCTGTATTAGGTAAACACATTTAAAATTGGGATGACTATCCACATTTTTAACAGAGTAGTGAATTGTGAAAAACTGCATGATACAATTTTATTGGTTTTTACATAAATAAAACATGATTTCCCAATATTTTGATGCACAACATTTTAATGCTATTCCAACTAAAATTTTTTAGAATATATTACTAAAAATACAAAAACAAAAAAAAAAAAAAAAAAAAAAATGCATGATACAATTTCATTGGTTTTTACATAAATTAAACATGATTTCCCAATATTTTGATACACAACATGTTAATGCAATTCCAACTAAAACTTTTTAGAATATATTACTAAAAATACAAAAAAAAAAAAAAAAAAAAAAAATCATTGTATTGTATATTGTACACAATTTCATTATCAAAGACAAAAAATGACCATTTGGTACCATAGTTCTAGATAAGTTTAAGGATAGTGTGTTAATAAGGATTTTGTTTATTTTGCCTAGTGATCTACTTTTATAGAGTGAGACTAATACATAAATGTGACCTACTTTTTGTAAAGAAGTTCATTATGAATAATTTTGAAAAAGATTGACAAAAATTTAGCCTCTAAAGTGATATTAAGTTTTTTATCATTTGACCAAGTGACCTACTTTTTGGCCCAACATGACTCATACAGCAAATTTCTTTATTTGTGTCAAGAAAACTATAGGCAAAATATGTGGCCTCTATAATGTGAACAAAAAATTCTAACATGATTTGAAATAGTGATTTGTTTTAAGACACAACATAAAAAACATAAATAAATAAATAATTAATAAATTAATAATTATAAAATAAATAAATCTGACTTAGCTTTTGTCAAAATAAGAGTGAAACTGTGGCCTTTGGATTTTACATTTTCTCTCTAGGATTTGACCTAGTGACCTACATTTTGACCCAAATGACCCATATATAGACAAAAGTGCATTTGATTAATCCATGTGCATAGATGCTCACCTAAAAAATACAGAACATGGCCTCTATAATGTTAAATATTTCTAACATGATTCATTTTTTTAGCCCCCCCCCCTCCCCCCTCCAAAAAAAAAAAAAAAATCATTCTGGCCAAATTAGAGAAAGGCTGTGGTCTTTGGATTACTTTTAAGAATTTTTTCTAAGGTTTGACCCAGTGGCCTACTTTTTAACCCAAATATGAACCATATATAGAACTGAAGTAGGTTAGATGATCGTTTTTGACAATTTCAAATATATAGTAAATGTGTCTTTTACAGTGTCAACAATGTTTTATATGATTTGACCTAATAGTCTACTTATTAACCCAGAATGACCCGTGTATAAATGGTAACCTTATTGTATGTTTTCCACATGGTGACCTAATTTTACGTTTCCATATGTTAACCTTTTGAGACAGTTTTTCAGTAATTTTAGCATTAATTTTTCACATAATCTGCTGTATCATCATGTTAATATATTTGGTTGCATTTATAACCTTATCTGTAGAATGGTCGCACATTTGATGTGCTGTTGAAATACACAGGATTAAATTTAAAAACGTTTGGGTGACCGTTATGAGGACAATCTTTTGAAAAGTCTGCTTTTGTCCAGTCAAATGGAGGCTGTTGATCATATGTTGGACCACTCACTGCAACAAATTCCAGATTTTGGAACATTTCTTTGTTTGTCAACTGGAAAAAAAAAAGAAAATCAACAATAACAGGAGTTTTCAGACAGTGTAGCACACCTGCATATCTAGTGCATCAAACACTTTTAATCAACAGGAGGCCCATGGGCCTTAACGCTCACCTGAAGATATGTCCAATATTGTTTGCAAAGTGCAATAGACAAAATATTACGTACAGAAACTTTAAAAGTTTTCTCAAGTTAATACCTATAATATTCTAATATACATGCCTATACAAAACGTTAATGGTTTTCAAGATAATTAGCAAGTTAATTCTTTTTTTTGCAGCTGTGACCTTGACCTTTCAATATATGACCTTGAACCATATATCAAAATGATTGTTGTCGCAATACCTAGAATATTCTAATATACATGCCTATACAAAAAGTTATTAGTTTTCAAGATAATTAGCAATTAAGTCTTCTTTTGCAGCTGTGACCTTGACCTTGAACCATATATCAAAATGATTGTTGTCGCAATACCTACAATATTCTAATATACATGCCTTTACAAAAAGTTATAAGTTTTCAAGATAATTAGCAATTTAAGTCTTTTTTGCAGCTGTGACCTTGACTTTTCAATATATGACCTTGAACCATATATCAAAATGATTGTTGTCGCAATACCTACAATATTCTAATATACATGCCTATACAAAAAGTTATTAGTTTTCAAGATAATTAGCAATTAAGTCTTCTTTTGCAGCTGTGACCTTGACCTTGAACCATATATCAAAATGATTGTTGTCGCAATACCTACAATATTCTAATATACATGCCTTTACAAAAAGTTATTAGTTTTCAAGATAATTAGCAATTTAAGTCTTCTTTTGCAGCTGTGACCTTGACCTTTCAACATATGACCTTGAACTATATATCAAAATGATTGTTGTCGCAATACCTACAATATTCTAATATACATGCCTATACAAAAATTATTAGTTTTCAAGATAATTAGCAATTAAGTCTTCTTTTGCAGCTGTGACCTTGACCTTGAACCATATATCAAAATGATTGTTGTCACAATACCTACAATATTCTAATATATATGCCTATACAAAAAGTTAATAGTTTTCAAGATAATTAGCAATTTAAGTCTTTTTTGCAGCTGTGACCTTGACCTTTCAACATATGACCTTGAACTATATATCAAAATGATCGTTGTTGTAATACCTACAATATTCTATTATACATGCCTATACAAAATGTTGATAGTTTTCAAGATAATTAGCAATTTAAGTCTTCTTTTGCAGCTGTGACCTTGACCTTTCAACATATGACCTTGATCCATATATCAAAATGATCATCATGTCAATATCTACAACATTTTAATATACATGCCTATATAAAAAGTTAATAGTTTTCAAGATATAGTGACAAATATTTAATTTTTAGTAATTTCCCCACTCAGCGCCTTACAATTTCCCCATTTTGAGCCCCATGGCTACCATTTGTGCAAATCTGAAAAAAGATGACCTAATGATGTTATAAATAAAATAACTAAGGTATATTTCTTGTAGATTCAGAGGAGAAGATTTTCAAAGTTTTTCACTGTTCCCCCCTTATGGGGCCCCAAGGGGACATAACTCCTTCATTTGTGCAAATCTGAAAGGGCTTCACCCAGACATGATGGTTACCAAGTTTCATTAAATTTGGCCCTGTTTTTGGAGGAGAAGATTAAAATGTAAAAAGTTAACGCACGATGGACGACGCACGACAGACGGTGGACGGTGAAACTTCGCTATAGCTCATCTGAGCTTTCAGCTCAGGTGAGCTAAAAACTTAAACTAGAAGTAAAAAATTAACTAATAATAAACTCTTCGGTATTTTGTATATAAAAAATCTTTTAAACAGAGTGTGTGTGTTTTGTCATAAGACAAATGGAAATTTGTGATATCTGGGTAAAACAATTGAAGTCATTGATTGGAATAAACAATTAATGATTTGACATTACCAGCAACAACATTTGTGCTTTGATGATAAACTGTCATATTTAGAGTCATTCTCTCTTCTTGGAGAAACCAGAAAGGTGTGGCACAATAAAATACCTATCTTTAAGCTACTCTTGGCAAATACGCAGGGGTTTGGTATTCTCACCCATAGGTAAGTACAAATGTATACCTTATATTTATGTGAAATGTTATTAAAGTAAACAATAATCTCATTTCTTCTTTTTAAAACTTCATGCTTACACAGACATAATCAACAGAGAACAGTTATTTATCTGCAGGTATGTCTACATATTTAAGCTAAACAATCAAAGTGTCTCCTGACACCAAGTTTCAATTCACATTTATAGCAAGTTCTTCAGCATGAGACTCCAGACCTCAGATACCCACGAATGTTCTGTCTTTTTATAACTGTCTCAAAATGAACATATGTGTAAATAAATATGTGTGTAAATATACATAACCTTGATTGGGGTGTAGAGCATCATTACCCCCAATTAAAAAACCACTGGTATTTTTAAATACCAATTTAATTCATTATGTAAGGAAATAAAATTAGATGTATGTTATTAAAAATGAAATGTAAATAAATCAACCTTCATATCAGTTCCACCATGTGATCTGTGTCCCAAAGCTTGGAATGGATATGTTCCACTTGCTGGATTTAAATCAGATCTGGCAGAAATAGCATTCTCTGCACTATAGGGAGGTGTACAATTACATTTAGACAATGGATCATTTGTAAAATCATTATATCTGAAAACAGTAAAAACAATAAATTAATAGATGCAAGAAAAAAAATTTAAAAAGGTACATGAATATTCAAAGTTTACTAGTTTGCCATTTGATACAACATAACATCTGTGTGGAATGATTATTTCCAGCAGATAAGGAATCATGTAAATTGACATTTCCCCATAAAAAAATCAATCTATATGATATGTGATGTTAATATTTCCTATCATGTACTATACAAACATTACTATCTATCATGTGATTCAGATATTGTTTGGCAGTTATTGACACATACAATTCAACCTGCCTAAATCTGAACAAACAGAAAATGTTTCAAACTTCAAAAATTATTCTGATGTACAACACAGTACAATTGAAATACTAAATGTTGAATTTGTAAGCCGAATACCTGTTCCAGACAACTAACTCTAAAAAAATGTTATGTGAAAAACACACCTACTAGTATGTCTTGACTGTCTGATAGCTCTGAGTTTAAAAAAAAAGGCAAAATAGCACAATTTACAAACTGCGCAATTAATCATTTCTAAATCTGACACAACCAGTCATCGCCAAACAACTGTTTCTGTGCATAATTTTCACACACGCATACCCATATTTCACTAACATTTTCTGTCAAATATGACATTTACCTCATTAATTTAATCATAGACTTCAAATCCACTACTTTATCTTGATCCCGTTTAAATATTTTTGCTCTCGGACTTCCATCATATGAAAACCAGTCTCCATACTTCTTCACATTTTCTGGTCCACCAGACATATTGAACACTTTTGGTATAGCTCTGAAAAATGAGTCGGTACATGTATACAAATTTAAAAAGGTACTTATTATCCTGATTGGTCGTCTGTCTGTGAATTCAAAAGGGCAAACCCACAACACAGCAAGATATGAAATATCAAAAATGATGACTGCTTTTTTTAAATTCAACAACTTCAAGGGTCATTCAAGGTTATGCAATTTATTCACAAAAGCATTTAATCTGTCAATATTTTTTAGTTTTATCCCATACATTGTTAAGATTTTCATTAGCAGTGAGTTGTAATCCCATACTTTTCAAAGATTTTTATCAGCATTAATTTTTTTATGATACATATGACTGTAGTTGCCCTTCAAAGAACTAATCTGTTCAAAGTATTTTTAACAATGCCAACAGTTGATCTCATTATGGAGTTTGTTCTATGTAAGTCAGGATAAATCTTATGTTTAAAAGATCTACAAAAAAAACAAGATGTAGAAAACTTTTTGTAAAATAATTATGTTATCTTTTTCATAAGTATTATGAAGTTTTTGTCTCAGGGATACAAATATAGTATGTTAATTAATAACTAGAAGAGAGGAGGGCTAAAAAAAAAAAAAAAGGTTCAATAAAGCTTTAAATAAGTGTATAATCTTAGATTGAAAATAGTCTGCAGTAATATGCAGGTATGCTTAGTCTAAATGCCACCTATAGATAACCTCATTTTAAAGGTTTTCTTTAAAAAATTGATCTTCTATTGTAAATAATTACAGGGTAATCTGACATAACACTACTTACGGAATGTTGTAACTTGGCCAATATTTCTGATTTTCTAATAATGCAGAAAAGTCTCCAGTTCCTAGGTAACCGCTGTAAATATACATGTAGATATAAAAAGAAGAATAACATATGTCAAGAAATTACAAAACATGTGTCAATAAGTTACAGAGCATGTGTCAATAAGATATAGAACATATCAATAGGTTACAGAACATATCAATAAATTACAGAACATTTCATTGCATCACAGAATATGTCAATTATTTATCTTAATTAGCTAAACATTACTGACAACTAAGTAAAAATACAAAATGATATTGTGAACAAGTATAAATTGCAAAAAAAAAAGTTTATTTACAATCTAATGTTTATACTAATATTGAACTGATATACTATACATTGAACTATATAGTTATTTGCATATTAATCAGTATTTTCCATTTTTCTACCACAAGGAGCATTTATATGTTCAAGAGAAGCATGATTATACATGTATTTAACTGACTTCAATATTTTTCAACTTACGGTAACTGTTCTATAACTAGTTAAAGTGCCTGATTTTATTGGCTGCCCTGGTGTAAACTTCTTATAATCCAAAACCATCCATTGGTTATTATAACTGGAAATAAAAATTACCAAGAATTAAATTGTGATTTTTGATTATCACAAAACCCCCATCACTGTTCTCCTGCACACCTTTGTGGAATTAGTACTTCACACACAAAATTCTCTTATCCAATAATCAATGGTCTAGTTAAAATAAACACATTTAAAGATTGAAAAATGAAAGTATAGATGAACTCAATTAAAATAAGACAAAATAAATTTACTGGACAGCAATACTGGGTTGATCTGCAATCTCAAAAATGAATGATAGAAAATTTAGAAGCTCGTACAAAAGAGAGAAGACATTCTTTGATTAAAGGTACCAGTAATTAATAGCAATGTAGAAAGATTCTGTAAATGTTAAAGGGGGTTAATGTTTTTGATTTTATGTATCAAATCCTTTTTATTATTTTTTTTATTTCTTGGTACTTTGCCATTATTCTTCATTACACATGAGACATAAAATGAGAGATCACTTTTTTTGTCTGATTATTTGAAAATTTAAGGAGGGTATGACTGATAGAAGTTTAATTCTAGCATTTCATATACCAGCAGCCTGTACTATATACTGTTAAACTGCTATAGCTATCACCTGTATTAAAAGACCACTTGTCCATTATTTCAATGTTTTTAGGTTCCTTTGTTTCATATTTCAACTAAAAGGAACTTTTAATAAAGATCACCTGTATATAAAGCCCAACATTTCTTAAGTCCCATGTGTGGTTTTTATTGTTGAGCCTGGCACTGCCATAGGGCAAGATTTAGGTGTTACTTTTCTGGTGTCATCATAGATGGCGGCAGTGGCAGCGTGCCAAAATGTCAAAGTTTATTTTAAATAATGTATTTTCTACTCAATCAAAAACTAACCAGGCCAGACATTTCATTTTGTGGGATTTTTGTTATATACAGTTTCCACCTACGTTCCACTGTTAAATCCAGAAAATATTTCTTTCCATGTATCTCCATCTGAAGCCAGACGATTACTAATCATGGTTCTTATACCCTCTGGAACGGTATCACTGGTAATATACTTCCATAACTCAGAATTATCATTTCCTATTGTAGTTTCCATGGTAGCCTTTAAAAGATAGAAAAAAATTACTTATTATAGATCAAGTTTTAGATGAAATTTCATCTGAAAATTATTATGTCCATAATGTTATATATAGAACTGAGTTTCAGATGAAAATTTCTGGTATAGAGTTTGTCAATTTTTGTGAGCAATTTGTTTCAGATGAAATTTTATCTGAAAAGTTCTAGTATATAGTTTCTTACTTTCTGAGGAAATAGTTTCAGATGAAAATTTATCAAAAAATTATTGTGTCCATTTTGTTAATTACAGACTTTCAGATTAAAATTCCTCTGAAAATTTGAGATACTGGTGTATATATGTTGTCAATAACTGCGAGCAAAGGGTTTGAAATGAAAATTCATCTGAATACCCTGCTCATTTGATCATAATGTATATTTAAACATTTTTTGTTGTTATCTTCTATTTTTAAAGGCAAATCTGTAAAAAGTACAATAAAAAGATTTTCCTTTTTTATTTTGGATTGCATATAGATGCATCAAAGATATTAGAAGAAAAGTATATTGAGTTGGAGATAAGTGTGCATCTTGTGATAGCTGGGTTGGGGGGTTGGGGGGGGGAATTGAGAGGGAGGAATAATAAAGTGTAGGAGAGGTATAGGTTTAAGTAAAAAGGTTGAGCATCATGGTGAATATTCTGGAAAATTTTTATTAAATTTCATCAACAACCCATAAAATATGCATTATACAAGTGCTAAATATTTAAAAGTTTACAATATTGGACTCAGATGACAGGAGTTTGACATTATAACTATTTTGCATTTTGTGAAGGTAAGCTAAAATGTTTAATCCTGACTTTCAAAGCAGATGGATACTGTGTGTTTAGATGTTTTTGCAATATATTCTTGCTACTTTTTGATATATTTTGCAAATTTGCATACTTGTCATTGTTTGTGACAATTACTGCAATTTTTTTTTTAAATTCAAGCATCCCATCCCAAAAAACAGTGAGAGCCATTGATACCAGTAATTTGATGATGCAAACACTATGAACACATGTATTTACAGATAGATTATAGCACAGTGGAGTGGAGTAATGGTGTTTTACACCCCAGTCGAGATTCTTTCACTTATTTCAAGGCAGTCAGTTCTGGGATTAAGGAAGAAATTGGATTGCCCGGAGATAATCACCAACCTTTGGCAAGCAAACTGACAAACTTTCTCACACTAGGATCTGTACCAAGTGAGTTTTGAACCTAGGCGATGAGAAGCGCTGTGATCCGTAAGCACATGCTTTAGACCACTGTATAAAATGTGATTTGATTATCAGTATACAACACTTGTATAAAATAATTAGCACATACCAAACCTGAGGAGATGAGATAAAAGTCATCTCCAGACAATACTGTTCCTGGGTAAGAAGAAAATGTTATCACTTTTCCTGGTATTAAATCTTAAAATAGATAAAGACATAAAAAATTATTCTTATACAGTAGAACTTGGGTATCTCTTGACAGAATTTTCTCAAATATCATAATGTACCTTAAAGTTTATTATTTTCTCAAGTTCCAATCTGGCTTATTCATAGTTTCTTCTTTTCTGGCTTACCAACAGTTTGGTCCTTGGATAGAACATGATGGTTTCCATTTGAGGTGTTGATCAAAAGAACAGAGGTATGGACAGAAGCACATTTTCACAGGTAAAAATTATCAAATAACATTTCTGATTCTCTCACTTTAAAATATCTTATAGTATAAAAAGTTATTATGAATAAAAAATAATAATAATAATAAAAAAACAAGAGACTTAAAATTATAGCTGTTTTAGAGAAAAAGAAATACCTGGTCATTTTAAAGATTAAAAATATTTAAAACAAACAGGCAAAAGATATCCAAAACCCAGGTATAACATTTAATATTATCATAGGACTGAAAATTTGTTAAAGTTTCAAAATTTTAGGTCTAGTAGTATAAAACTTTATAAATTAATAATTATGACTATTCTTCCATTTCATTATATATATATTTAATATTTAAATATTTCCTTTTACAATTTACAATGCCACAAACAATTGTCCTTGTTTCCCGGATATGTTTCCTGTTTTTATTTTTTATCACAATAATAATACTTCATGCATTTTTAATATATATATATATATATAAATATATATATATATATATATATAAATATATATATATATATATATAATATATATATATATATATATATATATATATATATATATATTAGCTGTATTTAATACATTATATTAAGTGGATGGCAGATCAATTGATTATTCATTGATAAAAAATGGAAAATTGCAATTTTTTTAAACAATTAGTTCAATGAAAGCATCACATCTAAAACTTTTTTTCATAAATTTGGAAAGTAAAGTGTCCAATTTCAAATACTATAATATAAATATTGACTTTGCAAAAAATCTGGCTATCCTGCCTAATTTTCAAGTTTTTCCCCCCCCCCCCGACATTTTCATTTGATTAAGTTAATTAACCTGAGCTTTAAAGTAAATGAGATGTTTTAATATCCTAGATCACAGTGACTATACCAGCTTGCATACTTATAAACTTTAGCTACAGTGGTTGTTTTTTATTCAAAACGCATGCAGATAATACAGTATTTTTTCTTTATTTAATTGTATTTAATTGGTACATGTATCGCGATTCTTTATAACAACTACATGTAGTAATTATAAGGAGGAACACCAACATCTTTATATTTTGTAAGATTTTTATTATAGGCATTATGGTGCTGGTCAAGCTTTCAGCCAGCTGGGGTGGCTTTCATCATGACCTAGAAAGAATACAGATTAACATAATGTACAAAATGCAGTGTTGCAATCCTAGCGGATCCATCTGAAAATATTTTCAACCACCTTATCTATCTTAAGGCATTGGGACTTTCAGCACAACCAAGTCATGATAACAACATATACTACACTTCAAATTTGAAGAAGGACAGGGAGTTTTTTTTTTTTTTTTTCATTTTGCTTTACTTGCAAACAAAATAACAATCTAGCTGCTTGCTGTAAAAAACCTGTTTAACTGCTTGGAGATGCAAGATTTTTGAATTACATCATTAGTTGATCAATCTGAACCTTTTTCTGTCAACATGTTCAATATTTATAGTGTTTAAACAAATTTCAACTGAATATGTGGGTTGTATGATAATCATTCATGAATCATGTGATAGGCCATGTAGGTCATGTGACTTTTTGTTTTTGTAACTTTTCCAAAATGTCTTTTTATTCTTTCTTAAAATAAACATGATAAAGGGGTCAAAATCTAGAATGACGGCATGATCACAAATATGATTATTTAGGACATAAATTTCCTGTATTTGAATAAAGACATTTTTATTCATACAGATAAGTACTAGTTTCCTTTTCTTATGAGTAAACAATTTAAACTTTATATAGAACATCAACTTAATTTCCATGTCAATTTGAACTGAATGCAGTAGCTGAACCAAATTACAGTAGAATCATAAACATTTATGAGGTAAAAATCTGTGATTTTGCAATTTAAAAAAATTCTATAAGAAGAAAATTTCGTGGAATTGAGTTTTGTGAAAATAAATCCCATTTGGGGCTTTGGTAATTAAAACTTTTCCCAAGTCACAAAAATAGTGGAAATTTATTCCCTATGAATACATGTATTTGTGATTTTACAGTATAACTTAATTCTTTATCATGTTTCAAAATTTACAGGTAAACAAAATTGGGAAAATTATAAAAAATGTTAAAGTGGTGTAAGTATGAAGGAGAAATATCTTGTCAGGCTGTACTAGTTTCTGGATATTTGTCCGATTTTCAGTATGTTCAGAAAAATATACTGAGGGAATAGAAATAACTCTTTTTCTACAAGTAAGAGCTACACAATAACATCATAATGATTACTTTTGAGGATTTTATTTGTATTATAGATAATTTTTGGATTATTATCGTTGGATTTTTATCATTTTGAATTACCAGTAATTTTTTTAAAATTAAATTATTGATTTTTTTACACTGAAATTTTAATCTATTGAAAAAAAAGTTTTATATGGTTTTATTTATGAAAAAATTCTTATTCACAAATTGGCATGATATATGAATCTGCCAGTTTTATGAATTCTTTTTGTGAATTCTAAGAAAACATTTTTGTGGAAAACAGAAATTCATAAACATGTAGTGTCAAATTTTAAGTTTTCACTATGTAAATGATAAAAACACTTTTAACTAAAAGATATTTAAATTTTGACCCTGCCTCAAACAAATTCTACGTAGCTAGATTACCTACTATAAACATTTATTTAAATATCGGGGAAATATGTTATAATTTTTATGTATTTTATCTACAGTATATCAATTACACTTTTATACTATGATCACCTGCTCAATAAAGTCACTTTGACAGATTCTGTTACAGACAGGTTTTACTGTTATGTTATAATATGTCAACCACTGTGGAGAAGATTATATAAGTAAGATTGTATATCCTATACATCTCGCAAACATAGACTGTAAAAATCGTGATTATCACTTTTATATTGTAACATCATTATAATAGTGTACAAAAGCCAGTGCATTGTAAGCCTATATTAGGCTGGCCAGATCATAATGCAACATGCTTATGCAAATTTAATATTTTACATGAATTTAAATTTAATACTGTACACTCAGGTTGCACTTAAAAAAAATTATATCTTTATATACAAATGTATATACATGTATATTGTGTACAGTATATATGTATCAGAGTATTAATCTTTATGTACTTAAATTTTGATTATTAATAAGTAGGTCATGGTGATTCAGAATTCTGACTGACCATGCAGTCATCATTGTAAATTTAAAATATTCATATACACAATTATATAATGTTTAAAGTACACATCTGAATCAATCAGAGTTATTTTATTTTTCAAGTATTTGTGATGAACAGCTTTTAAAAGTAAAGAACCATTTGAGTTCGACAAAAACTTTTACGGAAAACACTTGTACTTATAAGGTAAGATGCTGAGTGTGGTGATGGTTTGGATTTAACTTTGTTGTAGAGTTATTATTGTATAAATGTACTATATTATACTAGAATACCTATTTCCAGAGCTGCCAAATAACCCGCAACCTGCAGGTCTGACTCGCATGTATACACAAATTCCCGCTGACCTGCCAAGAAGGGGACTGACCCACAAATGACCACAGAATTTGACGATTTGCATTTGAGTGATTACATGGGTGGACTTTTGGTGTGCTGCATTCATTTCTCTGTAAAATCCATCAGAATGCATAATTTTTAAAATCTATTTTTCAGATGCCCCCAGACCTCCTAGCAGCACACACCTAGGCACCTTTGGTGCTCTTCAGTTGTGACCTGCAATTACATAAAATAGGGTTGGCAGCTCTGATTACATGTATTAGAATTCATGTAACAGAAAAGAGAAAATGCAGGGTCAGATTGGGGATCAAACCAAGAATTTCCTGCACTATAGGTAAATGATCTATCAACTAAGCTACCTAGACAGCTACATTCAAAACAGAGATACAGGGCACTTTAAAATCCATTGGTTCAATTATTTCTGAATTGGAAAAAATTAATTTTATGGGATTGTTGAATTCACGGATTGAAAACTTGACTATATACTGCTGTTGTTTTACACAACATCAGTTGATTCTGCTGGGTAAATGTTAAAGGCATGTTGTACAAATTTTATATCTTTTTTGTAGTTATGTGATAAGATCTGTGGGAAGAGTTGTAGGTATCAGACCTCCATTTTGATCATTTTTACTGACTACTGTAGAAAGTATCACTGCATAACATTATATCAATGGTTATATATAGTCACAGTTTCTCATAGTTCAGCTCTGATTTAACTAGCCTAACTTGACTCTTTGTCAATTCGTCTGACACATTAATTTTTTTCTTTTAACACTGGCTTGAAACCATCTTCTTAATTTGATTTTTGATTTTTATTTTGTCTGAACTATACTCTTGACTCAAAACTAAATGTTGCGATATTTTTTTTTCTAAAATTTCTGTTTTTACCCAAAGTAAATCATCATTAAAAAGACTTATTAGCAACTGTTGGCATGGGAGACCATCTTACTGTACTGGTACTTCAATCAGGATACTTAATTCTTCATCACACAATATTTAGGACCTCTGGTGCCAACAAAACTGCTTCTTGCCCAGAGTCAATATCTTTACACTAGGATTTGCCTAAGTTAGATTTAAACCAAGGGGGGGGGGGGGTGGTGGTGGTGGTGGTGGTGGTGGTGGTGAGAAGTGCTTTAATTAACAGTCAAGTGAAATGCCAGTGGCTTATTTAATTATTATCAAAAGCTTAATTCTAATTATGACTGTAGAAAATTATGAGGTTATTAATCTTTTTCCTATTTCCCCTTACCCCATTCATTCTAGGCCAATCAAATTTGACATTACAAGAGATGTTTAATACTCCATACCATTTGAGTTGTATATATAATTGATCTATGTTTGTCAAGAAGAAGTATGAAAATAATATTAAAATGTTTGGAGAACACCCCAGAGATATCATCATCATCATCATCATTATAATCTTTGATGCCAACACTTTTTTTAGGGAAGAGCATGGTTGGTACTTATAACAATATTACCTACCTTGACTCTTGTCTGAAAGATGATAAGAAAAGTCATATCTCTTCAAAATTCTTAACATATTCTGATAGGAACTCCATGTATCATGGCTAAAGTATATATCTTTGTTGCCTGGTAACACTTTTATCAAAGCAGAACAAGACCCTGATCCAAAAACATGAGAAGGAGTTTCTTTACCAAGTTTCTGTTCTAAATCTTCTAAATCTCCAGAAATCTGGAAAAAACTTATATAGGATATATAAAAATTGTAAATTATAGAATACCTTTATAACATTACCAGTAATGTGTTTTTACATTTAAAGCTGAATGTAAATAAATAAGATTGATTTTTACCTGTGTCATGTTCTACCCTTCAATTTTTAAGAGATAATCCAATTTAAAAGTAGGAGCCTTGGTGGCTGTTTGGTCTATAGCATGTGCTTACAGATCACAGCACCTCTCACTGCCTGGGTTCGAATTCTACAAGAGACAGATCCTAGTGTGAGAAAGTTTGTCAGCTCGCTTACCAAAGGTGGGTGGATTTCTCTGGGTACTCTGGTTTCCTCCACCATCCCAGAACTGACTGCCTTGAAATAAGTGAAAGAAATTTCACTGGGATATAAAACACCATTACTCCACTCTACTCAATTCAAAGGTAACAAAAGACACCTTTGTAACAGCAGGGTAAAGACTTTCTAAATATCTATTAATAACCATTTTTGTTTAAAAAAAAAAACAACCTTTAAAACACCTGAAAATTGGTCTTCTACAAACAAATTTGAATATTTTGCTTTCTCTCTACCTCTACTTTAGGTAGATCAGAAACAAATGGACAAACATATAATAATGTTGTTTTAAGACAAGGAAATTATTAAATGTTACACAACAAAACCAGCTAGGACTGTGAATATGAGCAGAAACATGCTTATGTCAAACCTGGACTCATACCCTGGGACAGCAAGATACTCTCCCCAATAAGTTCAAGTAATGTTTAGAACTATTTTATTTAGATTCAAATTGTAAAAATTTCTTGGAGTCTCATGGTCAATCCTGGAATTTCAAACATGATTTCTTTGTATTTAAAATAACCATTGCACCACTAGCACTTCATTGCATTTTTACCCTTATACATGTATACCTACACAGTTATCTATTCTAAAACAATTTTTCTACTTACTAGAAACCAAATGGGTCCAAGTCTGTGTTTCCACCACTTGGTGGCTCTTTATCATAATAATATCCATCTCTTAAACCATCTACTTGTAGCAAAAACAATTTCATCTACAATACAAAAAGTAACAATTTATATAGCAGTAATTACAAAATGGGGCATGGTTTCAGCAGTTTTAGAAATCTCAATTGTCCTTATTCTTAAAAATCATTTCACTTTTCCAATGTTTTTTTCCCATAAAATGTCACTTTTGCTAAAACCATTTTGAAATTTTAATTATGACTCTAGTTTCTAATTATAAATACATGATTGCTAAGTTTAAGACATATCACGGATAAATAAAAAACTTTTTTAATCCCACCAAAGAAATAATCAAAATGTTTTGTGTTATACAAGTAACAATTTGCAGCATTTGATGTTGATCTGATTTGTAATTGTAACTTGTTTATAATTTTATAATATTTTATCAGTATAAAATGTCAGATGACAGATTTATAAATTCTGTAGTTGGTAATCTGTCATGTTATAATCTGACAATATTAAAGAATAAAAGATATATGGTATTTATTTATATGTAACATACTAGAATAGGGACTGGACCTAGGCATTGAGAGATAGACATATTGATTGGGATAGCAACTGGACCTTGGCATTAAGAGACAAATATATCTGGACAGGAACTGGACCTAGTTATTAAGAGACAAACATATTGTGATAGGAACTGGACCTTGGCATTTCAATACAAACATATTGGGATAGGAACTGGACCTTGGCATTTCAATACAAACATATTGGGATAGGAACTGGACCTTGGCATTTCAATACAAACATATTGGGATAGGAACTGGACCTTGGCATTAAGAGACAAACATACTGAGATAGGAACTGGACCTTGGCATTTCAATACAAACATATTGGGATAGGAACTGGACCTTGGCATTTCAATACAAACATATTGGGATAGGAACTGGACCTTGGCATTAAGAGACAAACATACTGAGATAGGAACTGGACCTTGGCATTTCAATACAAACATATTGGGATAGGAACTGGACCTTGGCATTAAGAGACAAACATACTGAGATAGGAACTGGACCTTGGCATTTCAATACAAACATATTGGGATAGGAACTGGACCTTGGCATTAAGAGACAAACATACTGAGATAGGAACTGGACCTTGGCATTAAGAGACAAACATACTGAGATAGGAACTGGACCTTGGCATTTCAATACAAACATATTGGGATAGGAACTGGACCTTGGCATTAAGAGACAAACATACTGAGATAGGAACTGGACCTTGGCATTTCAATACAAACATATTGGGATAGGAATTGGACCTTGGCATTACAATACAAACATATTGGGATAGGAACTGGACCTTGGCATTTCAATACAAACATATTGGGATAGGAATTGGACCTTGGCAATTTGATACAAACATATTGTGATAGGAACTGGACCTAGGTATTAAGAGTTAAACATATTGGGATAGTAAATGGACTTAAGCATTAAGAGACAAATATATTTGGACAGGAACTGGACCTTGGCATTGAGAGACAAACATATTGGGATAGTAACTGGACTTAAGCATTAAGAGACAAATATATTTGGACAGGAACTGGACCTTGGCATTGAGAGACAAATATATTGGGATAGGAACTGGACCTTGGCATTAAGAGACAAACATATTGGAATAGGAAATGGACCTTGGCATTAAGAGACAAATATATTGGGATAGAACTGGACCTTGGCATTAAGAGACAAATATATTTGGACAGGAACTGGACCTTGGCATTTTGATACAAACATATTGTGATAGGAACTGGGCCTAGGCATTGAGAGACAAACATATTGGGATAGGAACAAGACTTTAGCATTAAGAGACAAATATATTTGGACAGGAACTGGACCTTGGCATTTCGATACAAACAAATTGGGATAGGAAATGGAACTAGGCATTGAGAGACAAACATATTGGGATAGGAACCGGATCTAGGCATTGAATGAAAAACATATTGGGATAACAACTGGAACTAGGCATTGAGAGACAAACATATTGGGATAACAACTGGACCAACGCATTGAGAGACAAACATATTGGGTTAGAAACTGGACCTAGGCATTGTGAGACAAACATATTGGAATAGGAACTAGACTTAGGCATTGAGAGACAAACAAATTGGGGTAGGAACTGGACCTAAGAATTGAAAGATAAACACAATGGGTAGGAACTGGATTTAGGCATTTAGACATATTGGGATAGGAACTGGACCTAGGCAATGAAAGACAAACATATTGGGATATCATATGGCTAAAGATAATTACTAAAAAAACATTTTGTGAGCACTTTATGTTCCTGATATTAATGCAAGTAATGCAAGTACATGTACCAGTGAATTTTGAAAATATAGTTCTTTCATAAAAAGTAAATAATTTCAAACTGTAATAAAACAAGTAATAACATCATTGATCAGAAGTTATCAACATTTTAGAAACAAAGTTTCTTGGTTCAAATTCAAAAAAAAAAAAAAAAAAAAAAAAAAAATCTTGGAATTTAAGGGATTTATTCTTAATTTAGTTCATTTAAAAAATTATTACCTGATGCGTATAAGCACTATAAGGATTCTTTGAATCCATGAATTTAATAAACTGGTTCATATAGTTAATATTGTCTTTCATAAAATTTAGAAGTCTTTGACAGTATGGATTGAATGGCTGTTTACAATAACCCTCTATTGTATTTATCCAGTGATTTTTAATGAGGTCAGAGGTTATGTACCCTTCCACTAATCCTGCAGCATAGGCCTGAACATCATCTGGTAAATCCCTGTTTGTAGTAACATCAAGATAAGACCACCTGTTAAAAAATCAAATATATTCAAAATACTAATACATGTTCATGTATGTACAAAATATCTGTAACCAAATTGTATCCTATTTGTAGGTTACTGGAGTTCTTGACCTCTGACCTACTCTCATTTTACCCTGTATATACCTATGTTGATAACGGATAATATACTTTTCCCTCATAACAATTTAACAACAAAGTCACATAACATGTTCCACCATTGTGGTAAGTTTTTTTTATTACTGTACTCACCCACCAAAATTGCATTTTGTTGCTTAAATTTGATTAATTTAATGGGGTTTTACATCCCAGTCAAGAACATTTCACTTATATTGTGATATCACCAGCTATAGGTGAAGTGGCAGAAATTTTGACATTGCAGTGCACTTAAGGCAATGTGCAGGGAGGGTTCTTTTAAATTTGCCATGCCTGCTGTGACACAGGGCATAGGTTTTTAAGGTCTCATCCAAAGGACATCATGATTTTCATTTCTAAATGTTGAGTGCTTGGCGAAACAGTAACTACCAATTTTCATCTTGGTCAGACTCGGCCAGGGTTTCAATCCCTGTCCTCCAACATACCAACCATGCACTCTATCAACTGAGATACTGTAGTTGTTTGTTGCATATAGAAGATTTTGAACAAGGAAGATTAATTTATCTTGTACAATTTATTAACTATTTTTTTATTTATTCATTCATTCATCTATTTATTGATAAATCAATTATTCAATAAATTTATTTATTTACTTTTAGTGTGTTTGCTTTCTCATAAGTTAATCACTTTTGTGCGCTTGTGATTTAATTTAAAATGCTAATTTAAAATTAACCTTTTCTGAGCATAACTTACATCATACATAACAAAATGTGGCTACACAAACAAACGTATTCTTACCCAGTGGTGTTTATTTGGTTTAGAAACTCTGCCTTGGCAGCCCAGTTATTTGCAGTATTTGACTGAATCTTGTACTTGTTTGTTGACTTGTCCCATGTTACTGTCATAAAAACGGAACCAGCATCTGTTATAACATTAATACTGGTCACAAAAACTAATAATTGAAAAAAAGTTAAGACCGCGACAATTGTTACTTTCATTTTCACATCTACCTTTTTTTTTTTAACTCATTCACATGACTGGTCATATGACCCATTCGGAATATTTAGTAACTTGATAAATAACGAGGATTCACGAATAACTGTTCGAGCTCTTTGGTAAAGAAGATCTGAAGTGAGCGATTTAATGAACAAAAAATTCAAGTAAGATATACACGATAATATTAAAACATTTTTTCCAGGAAAACCTTTGTCAGAATGAAGAAATAAGCTACACATCGGCGTAAAAACAGTTTAAGTAATCAATTGAAATGTATTTCTTATAGGAAGTCCAACTAGGCGAAAGGCTTCGATTGACGCAATATCACTGGCACTCATAATTTGAACATCTGAACATGTAATTCAATTTATATGATCACGGGGAAATTCGTAGTGTAGTATATGCGGCACGCGTTTATCAAAAAGTATGTGTAGTGTGTCAGAAAGCTTTAACTATCCTTAGACATAAAATGTAACACGCCCACAGAGCAAGAAATTAATGATCAACTTGATTCAGAAAATTATAATTGCTTATCATTTGTTATTGTTACCAATAAAAAGATATGTTTCTTGTAAGGCTTACTAGGACAGTTGAATTTGTTAAATTTCTATTTTTGATAATCCAAACTATCAGCTTGTTGTCCATTTAGTGTCTAATTATAAATCCTAATATGCAATGATTTGTTTTCATTTTGTAGCTTTCATGAGTTAATCTTTTGGCCGACATTATTCACACGTACGGTAGAATAACGCATGTTGTTAGCTGGCATTATTCACACGTACGCATGCGCAGTACGATAACTTATATCAGCCGTATACGGACAAGGTGTATGTTCAATAAAGTATATCGGACTATTTAATACGCATATTATTATAGAGAACACTTAGCCATGAAGTGTTAATATATGCAATATTATATAAATTATAATTATTGATATATATATATTTATTAATTTAAATATTTATCATATTGCTAATAAATATTTTTGTAATATTTGTATAATATTGCGTTTAATAACTTGTTTAATATTATAGAGAACACTTAGCCATGAAGAGTTATTATATGCAATATTATATAAATATTTATAAATTATATAATAATTACCGATATATTTATTTATTTAAAACATCATATTGCTAATGAATATTTTTGTAATATTTGTATAATATTTCATATAATAACTTGTCATGTTTCCAGATCCCACGACGAGGACGTGGTTCTCACGGGATCCATTTATTTGATTAGTTATCCATCCCGATGATTTTGATTTAATAAAAATTTTACTGTTTATTTTGAATTTTTTTTAAATTGTGTTTTGTTTAAAATGGATAACCAATATATGAAAAAATAATTATGGACAATCAATATATCTGAAGTTGCATATAGAATGTGGATCTCACGATTAAAGCCGCAATTGATCACCTCAGATAATTAATTGTGCCGACCTTACAAATTTATTTATGAAATAATTATTTCAAAAATCACTTAACTACTTTTTACATATTTACAAGGAATTAGATCTACTTATGATGGACAATTAATATATCTGAAGTTACACATAGAATGTGGATCTCACGAACAAAGCTGCAACTGATCACCTCAGATAATTAATTGTTCCGGCCTTACAAATTTATTTATGAAATAATTATTTCAAAAATCACTTAACTACTATTTACAGAGTACTTTTAATAACAAATTCAATTGTTTTTCCATATTACAAAAATCGCTGCAAAAATAAGTTGAATCAGATTTTGCCAAAGACTCAATTGGTCCAGAGTCTACGCAAGATACATGGAACCATTCACCGCAATTAGTACAATCAACCATCTCGTCAGTTTTCTGGTCATACATATTCCTGCAACGGCAATATATTTCTATCTTTTGCCGACCATGTTTTGTTATGTTACGTCTATTTGGCTTTATGAAATGTGGAAATGGGGTAAATTCAGATTAGTTCTAAGCATTTTACCAAATGTGCTCTCATTTCTTGTTGATAAAAGAAGAAAGTTGCCGGATCTTTTCCTAAACAGATAACAAGACTGATTGCAATTGCAAATAAACCGCAATCTAAACTACCAGATTGTTGTTGTACTAGTTTATGTTTTATTTCGATATGTTTGTTTTCACTTTTCAAAATTGCACAGATTTGTTTTATCGTTACAATAGAAGCTGGTTTGTTGAGATTTATATGACCGTCTTCACAATCAATCGTTGAAACTACAATCCAATGTCTTAAACTATTGGGACCTTCAAATAAAATTTGAACCATAGGACCAGAAACGGGTGTGAATAAGTTTATATTTTGCGAATGCAAAGTTGTCTTGAAACCCTGAATTTTGAATTGAGATTATAGCAGAGATTGTGTCGCCGTCAAAACCTCGTCTGTTAGCATTCTGCGTCAATTTCATTTTTGTGTTCATTTTCATGTTCAAAGGTAATTAATAACGATGACACGAACGCTCAATTAATTACTCAGCATCCTGTGTTCAAGGCGTTAATTACATTATTTCATTAGCGGACTCCTGTGATCACGTCCTTATCACAATAGTAATCAAGGCGAACGATTGCGTTAACTAGTTGAATACGATTCATGAACACTATTCATAAATTAATAACTTAATTTTTTATCCGTACACACGTCTTGATTTGATTATGTCTTTAAATTTTAATTTTACTTAATAATAAATTATTTTTCTTAATTAATAATTTGTAATAATTTATTTTTAATTTGAACTAGTGTATTTCAATTATTTTTTTTTAATTCTATATATAACATTTTTAATATAACTAGTATTGTCGTTAACAAATTTTTCACATTTAATAATCAATTTATTTGTTTTTATTATATTTTAATGATATATTTTTAATCTTACCTAGTATATTACACATAATTATTTTATTATCATTCATGATTATTTTATTCTTATACATGATTTTTTTTATTATACATGATTATTTTATTATTATACATAATAATTTTTAAATTCTATACATATTGTCGTTATCAAACTTTTTATTTAATAATAACTTTTTATTTAATAATTATTTAATCTTAGTATATTAGACATAATTATATTATTATTATACATTATTTTTATTTTTTATTATTTTTATTATTATTATTATTATACATGATTATTTTATTATTATAAATAATATTTTTTTTAATTCTATACATATAGTCGTTATCAAACTTTTTATTTAATAATAATTTTATCTTAAATGGTTTTATTAGTTAGATAATTTTTTTCATGTATTCTTATATTACTCATCGTATCGTATTAAATCATTGGACCATAGGTCCGATATACTTCATTGAACATACACCTTGTCCGTATACGGCTGATATAAGTTATCGTACTGCACATGCGTACGTGTAAATAATGCCAGCCAACAACATGCGTTATTCTACCGTACGTGTGAATAATCACTCCGTAATCTTTTTTCTTTTATCTTGTCAATTCTGATTCAAATTTCCAACTTTTGCACTAAAACTCAGAATTTCAATATTAGTTGTAACTTTGTATTCAAATTTCAAGACTTCTTCCGGAGACTGTTGCATATCTGGGATGGCCCTAAATGTAAATGTTCCTTGTGTGTCAGCTTTTAATTTTCAGTTTATTTTGTTGCCAGTATTTTTTAGTCCATTTCTTTTTATGTTACTCTCTTTTTTTATTATAAGTCTATGTGTGCTAGCTTGATTTTATTTTTACTTTATTTTTTCCTCTTAAAATGTGTGTTAATATGTTGCATGTTTATTTTTTATATATTATGTCGATATGTAGTTTTATTAATTGTGTATATGTTTACTTGTTTTAATTTCAGTTGTACTTATGTTTGTCGATTACAAGCTCTACTGAGCTTATATTATTTTATTTGTAACGTATCAACTGATAAACAAAGATTATCTTATCTTATCTTATCTTAAGACTAACAGATCTTCGTATAAAATTTTTTAAAAAATATATTTCCCTGTAGATAAAATTTTCAGATGAGAGATATGCAGCTGGGTGTATTATTTTACTAGCATATATACACACAGGGTGACAACAGGTGTGTGTAGATTACTACACAGTTGGTCCATTATCCTGACACTGAAATAAAATGACTTTCAATAGGTCACAAGATGTATACCTGAATTATTCAAACCCCAGGCCATTGAATCCAAAGTCTGATGAGCTATGAATTTCCTCACTTATTTGCAATTTAAATAATGTGATTCACTCTTCAGTGATTTCTTTACATAAGTGCAATAAAATTTCTTTTTAAAATTATTTCTGAGAAAAACTTCATTTTATTGATACTTAATTAAAAGAAATTCATAAAAAAAAATTGAATTATTAATGACAAAATCTTATATATATATTTTTTGTATATTTTAATTTCATAACTCTTACTTTTTTTATTTGTCCATTAGCTTTTTCTCGTAATAATTGAAAATAAGATCAGGGGATGGAAATCATCAAAATTTATATGAAAAATTAAGCAAAATTCATTGATTTGTTTTTATTGTACATGTATACTATTCAGTATTCAACATATATAAATATTCTTTAAAAAAAAGTAATTAAAAAAATCTCATTCCATTGGGTAAAAATGACACTTGTAACAGTATTTTTATTTATAATTGTTTTTATCATTTTGATTGATAAACAGGTTAGTATGTGTTATATACACTTACATATTAATATTTATTATCTTATCAGATTCTCCTCAGTTTTCCATCAAGAAATTAACATTGTAAATGTTGTAAATATAATCAGAAATCTTACTCACCGGTAATTTAAACTAAGATATCAATTCACCAGCAATATACATATGCTACAATACAAAATGAGACTTGTTGTGTTTTGAAATAAGTTGTGGAACAGTGTCTAAAATGTTTCACAATTATAATTACACTTTTATCTAAAATTTTGGCCTCAAAAAATGTATGTCATAATCTTGAAATAATTCATACTTTTTTGACATATCACAGTGTAGATTTTATATGAATATGGACTTGGTAAAAGCTAAAATTTGTAGGAAGCATCTTATGATTAAGCTTTTTGAAGCATTCTGAAGAGTTTCTGTAACAAGTAACAGAGGTTGATATGTTTAATATATTTTTTCATGGATTTTCACATTCTATAGATCTAATATTATACTTTGTTTTAATTTACATTTATATACTTACAGATTTGCTCAAACTTTGAAGAAACATGAGGATCAATGAAAAAAGTTTATCTAAATTTGCCTCATCTGGTGCTCCACCTGATAAAGAAGGATTTCTGTTAAAAAAGGGCGAGATAAACAAAGGGTTTCAGAAGAGATGGTTTGTGTTGAAGGGTAATTTATTGTTTTATTATGAGAAGAAAGGTGATAAAGATCCCTTAGGTATGATTGTCTTAGAAGGATCTACTATTGAGCTTTCTGAGCATGTGGATGGATTTGCCTTTCAGATCAATTTTCCAGGAAGCGGCACAAGGACTTACATTTTAGCAGCAGACACTCAAGAGGAAATGGAGGCTTGGATGAAAATTTTATCCTGTTCTAGTTATGATTATATGAAGCTTATGGTGGCTGAGCTTCAACAACAGCTTGAAGACTTGAATGTGGAGTCACAACAACAACTTTGTCGAGATGCTGTAAGGGATAGTCGTTTATTTTCTCGTTCATACTCAAATGACAGTTTCGATTTAACCATTCCAGACTTAAAAAGCACTCAGCGTATAAATCCATTTAATTCCACAATTTCTGAACTTCCTGAGCCTACCCAGGAAGATCAATGTAATAACAGTTTAGAATCACCCAAGTATGACCATTTTGCTGACAATTCAAAAAAGAAGAAGAAAAATGGAATGACATTTTTGGAACTGCATGAGAAATATCGGCTACAGGTGCATTGTTTAAGTGAACTCTGGAGGTCAAATTTTCATAGAAGGGATTCTGAAGTGTGCTAATTTTGTTAAAGTTTGTTAAAAAGTTAATTATTTTCTTGATATCATATTCATGTTATTTCAGTTTGCCGTGTAAACTTGTGTTTCTCCATTTTTTTGAAATGTTATAAAGAGATGTTAGTGAACATATGTTAGAAAATGTCTGTCGTAAAACAATTTGTTAGTAGACTGAGGTATTAGGATTTTAGTGTTTGGCAATGCTTGATTAAGAGAGATTCCACTGTATACAGTGAAACCTGTTTTAAAAGGAAGACTGAAAAGTATATACATGTATATACATGTAAACTTGTATGTCCCAAATGACTTGTAGTTACCAAAATGTATATATAGCTGGTTTTACTGGTATATGTTCTTCATATGAAACTGTTCTTTTGGATTGGTATTATCTGTAATTTTTAGCCTTTCAAGTTAATATTGTAATTTCCTGTGATATTAGGGCCTTAACTTTTTTTTTTTTTTTTTTTTTTTGGTTGGTAGAAGCTTCAACAGACAATGAATTGCTACTAATACTGTAAAACATTTCTTTGATCACAGCTTATAATATACATTCAATATCATCTATAACTTGCAATGAACTTTTTTTTAAAACTGGATGTTTCAGATGGTGATGTGATAGACATTGGTTCTTTACATCTTGATTCTACATAAAGAAGGTTGTCAGTTACAAATGGTGTTGATTACCCATTTATCTCTCCAGCCAGCAGTGAGAGGGATACAGTAATAGTGCAATACTTATACAAACCAATAGATTTTGAATTATCAGTGTTTTAGCATGTAAAGCAGACAAGTTGTCACTCAGTGTGATAATCTTTAGCACTACCTAACTGATGATTTTTGTCAGATTAATTGGACTCTACAGGGCCTAAGTCATACGATACTAAATAACATTTATACATTTTATTTCTACGTCTATAAGTTACTATGCAAAATTTAAACCTGACTGATTTTCTTGAAAATGTCAAATTTTGTGCAATTCCCTAACACAGGGAAATAAAATCCTACACCAACATAAAGGGGATATTGCTAGATAAACTGTTTTGTTATATTGGTAATCCATTTAAGCAGCTATACAGGGTTAATGTCAATCAACATGGTAGGATTAGTTATAAGTTTTAAGTTAGAACATTATTTTTAGGTGTTGTTTGTGTGATTATTAAACAGAATTGGTACTTTATAGCATTTTTTTTTCACAGAAATAAAATTCAGTTTTTGATTTTAAATTTCAAGTTGTGTTAAAACTTTTACAGATATTTTATTTGCTAATTTTGAATTAATAATTTTGGTCAGTTTGTATCAAACCTTCCAGATATTTCAATTTTGATATAAATATAAGGAATGAAATATTTTTGGTACAGTTGTCTTTAAATAAAAAAAATATGGAAATGAACTCAATTATTGAAATTTTACAGACCACAATGTTAAAAAAAGTAATGTTGATTTTCCAGTTTTTAATGGAATTAGTTTTCATTATTACTTGTCACTTTCCATATTAAGGTAACTGTTTTGGAATAGTCACAATCTCAAATGTTTTACATGAAGATGACACATATTCCTGAAACTAACCACAGTGCCTCTCGCCAACCTAGGTTCAAATCCAAAATCAGGTAGATCTATATGTTAAGTAGTTTGTCTGTTCATATGCCATTCTTTGTTTTCAATACAGGCAATCTGGTTTCCTCTACCATTCTTGAACTGGCTGTCTCTTTATATTTAAATGAGGATTATGTGTAAATAATTTAAGAAATTGGCTAAAATTGCATTAACTACTACACAAATGTATTTGATTTTTGCAGGTACTTAGCTTTATATAATATTTTGTTGTATATAATTATCTGTATTTGTGCTTTGCTTACATCAAGTGTAAAATGTTAATGTTTATCTAATGCAGTGTATATATTAATGAGTATAAATTAGACAATCGTGATATACATTGTAGGTATGGGTTATTTTACACCTACACAAGTTTGTATCATTATCTTGCCATTATGTTACGTACTTTGTCATTATCTGTATCATTTCTTGAACTTATTCAATACTTTTCAGGTCTTCTACATGAAGTGCTCAGGGTTAACTATTGTTGAAAGTCTTCAAAGTGTGTCATTGTAAACATTCTAGAGAACATAGTTTTTGTCGAATTCAAGTCAAACTGGTTCAAAATGATCCTCTTGACAGATTCTAGGTCAAGTTTGTGTGTTAGTCACATTTTGGCATTATATAGACTACCAGATTTACATGTAATAATGGAAAAAAATTGTTAACAATTTAGAGACAATAAATTTTGTATTTTCTTCAAACTTGCCCAAAACAAATATTCTTCTTAAGATCTAGGTCAATTTTAATGGTCAAAAAGCAAGTCATTAGAATGCATAATGGAACAATTTTCCACCACTCAAGTAACCACAGTTTTGTCCACAATCTCTATCCGACTTGCCAAAATCTTTCTTTAGTGAACACCCAAAATCCTTGTGGCCCTTTTGTTTTAATAGTTACATAGGTAATTATAATTTTTAGAGATTTCAAGAAAAGTTTAGGATATTTTTAAAGTTAAGTCTTTTTTGTTTTGCATATGCCAATAATCAAAGTGAACATATTTTAAAAATTAGAATTATAATTTATAAAAATCATAAAAAGATAATTTTTAAAAAGTTTTGTTAAAATTAAAGAAAACATTGGTAACTTGAAAAATAAAATTTTGTTTTTAAGTTTTGTTAAAAAAGACTTTTTTGTATATAAAAGTATAGAAATAATGAAAAAGTAAGAATCTGTGTACTAATAAAAATGATTGTTACTGTTTACTTATGTGGGTTGTGTAACAAAAGTGCCTAATGATGTCTGATATTTTGTATGCAAATTTAGTGTGATTCCACATACCAAGTACAGTAGTTATAGAAATCTGTTTTACCCATGCTTACTCTTTATGGTGCAAATTAGTTGTGATATACATGTATATCCTATGAGATTGTCATTGTTTTTTTTTTTTTTTTTTTTTTTTTTTTTTTTTTTTTTTTTTTTTTTTTTTTTTTTTGAGTACTTACACTATCTTTACATAAATGATGATTCCTCAATTTCAATTTTTCTTAATATGGAAAATTCAAAATCTTAATCATTTTGTTAGGTTTTGATAAATCATACAAATATGTGATGTGTTATTTTTAAGATCTTATAATTAAATGGCTATTGTGTTTTAGTTTTCCAAAAAATTATATAGAAATCTTTCAATTATATATAATGCAATTATGTGTGTGTGTGTGTGTGTGTGTGTGTGTGTGTGTGTGTGTGTGTTTGCAAGTGTGTGTTTGCGAGTGTGTGTGTTGGGGGGTATTAAATTACCTTAATCAATTGTTAAAAATTGTTAAAATTTAGTTACAGAACAATTACAAGCAGTGTTTAATTTAGTCAGATTTTACAGACACTGCTGAAATAATTTGACTAAATTGAACACTGCTTGTAATCATTCCATAACTGCTGCATGTTAAAGAGAGCCACTTATTTAAAATCAAATAATCAGATTAATCTTGTAGCTGTTATTAATGTATCGAAATTAGCTACTGGTATTTCAACACAGCATTGATATGGCTAAATCAAGTGGATTGCTTGTACTTTA
This sequence comes from Tegillarca granosa, assembly GCA_029721355.1. Taxonomy (NCBI): domain Eukaryota; kingdom Metazoa; phylum Mollusca; class Bivalvia; order Arcoida; family Arcidae; genus Tegillarca; species Tegillarca granosa. The sequence continues at coordinate 9,768,055 of CM056607.1, forward strand.
AATTTTTTTAATCTTCATTAGCTCAACTGGCTAAAGCCAGATGAGCTTATGGCATGATACGTGCATGCGTCCGTCCGTCCGTCCGTTAACAGTAAAAACTCAGAAACTATTGGGCCAATTTTAACAAAACTTTGCAGGAATGATCCCTAGAAGAAGTAGATGAAAATTGTTACAATTGGTTTCCATGGCAACCAAAAGTAGGTCACAGCGATCTAGAATGCAAAAAACCTTAAATAAGCTTCTTCTCTGAAACCATAGGTTATATGCAAAATCTGATGTGATATTTAGCTTCTACACACCCTTAAACATATACGTTGTACATTTCGTGAAATTCTGTCAAAAACTAGGTTACGCATTTTTAGCGTTTTTCTGTCATACTTCGTAAAAAGTGAAAATAAGGCTTATAATGAGATATCAATGTTGAAAATCTTCTCCTCTGAAACCATAAAGCCTTCAGCTTTCACATTTGGCAGTTAATATCAGCTTGAGCCCCTTAATCAAGTTTGTACAAATGGTGGCCCCCGGTCTATTTTTGGCCCCGCCCCAGGGGTCCATATATCTGCATATGCATATATGGCTTATAATGGAAAATCAACTTTAAAAATCTTCTTCTCTGAAACCATGAAGCCTTCAGCTTTAATATTTGGCAGTTAATATCAGCTTGAGCCCCTTAACCAAGTTTGTACAAATGGTGGCCCCTGGTCTATTTTTGGCCCCGCCCCAGGGGTCCATATGTCTGCATATGCATATATGGCTTATAATGAGATATCAACTCTGAAAATCTTCTTCTCTGAAACCATGAAGCTTTAAGCTTTCATATTTGGCAGTTAATATCAGCTTGAAGCCCTTTTCCAAGTTTGTACAAATGGTGGCCCCCGGTCCATTTTTGGCCCCACCCCAGGGGTCCATATATCTGCATATGCATATATGGCTTATAGTGGAAAATCAACTTTGAAAATCTTCTTCTCTGAAACCATGAAGCCTTCAGCTTTCACATTTGGCAGTTAATATCAGCTTGAGGCTCTTTACGAAGTTTGTACAAATGGTGGCCCTCAGTCTAATTTCGGCCCCAACCCAGGGGTCCATATATCTGCATATGCATATATGGCTTAAAGTTTGTACAAATGGTGGCCCCTGGTCCATTTTTGGCCCCACCCCAGGGGTTCATATATCTGCATATGCATATATTGGAAATCAAGTTTAAAAATTTTCCTCTCTGAAACTGTAAGGCATAATGCTTTTATATTTGGCATTTAATATCAGCTCAAGTCCCTTTACCAGGTTTGTACAAATGGTGGCCCCTGGGCCATTTTTGGCCCCACCCCAAGGGCCAATATATCTACATATGCATATATGGGAAATCAAATTTAAAAATCTTCTTCTCTGAAACTGTAAGGCTTAAAGCTTTCACAATAAGCTCAAGTCGCTTTACCAGGTTTGTGCAAATAAAAGCCTCTGGGCCATTTTTGGTCCCACCCAGGGGCGCATATATCTATATATACTTATATGGGAAGTCAAATTTAAAAATATTCTTTTCTGAAACTGTAAGGCCTACAGCTTTTATATTTAGCATTTTACATCAGCTCAAGTCCCTGTACCGAGTTGATATAAATGGAGGCACAAGAACCATTTTTGTCAGTTGAGCTCCACAGGCCCTTTTGGGCCTCTTGTTTCATTGTGAAATCAACAAGTAGTCTAACATGTTATATCACACTAATATATGTCCGAATCGTTACCTCTTCATGCTAATGATTGTACATGATCAGTACGATATCACTCCACAAGGCCAACATTTAGTAATAAATTCTTGCCACATATTATCGCACAAGTTGAGTCATTGTAACATATCTAAAAGACAGTTTGAGCTGTATATAGAATATTTTGCTCATACAATGCTTAATAAGTGTAACATTTCTCTGATTTGCTGGTCTATGTAAATATATAAGGAAAATGTCAGTAATTTGATTTCCATGTTGTTATTTAATTTCATAATTTAATTATTGTATATGTACATATCTTGTTTTAATTTACTCTTCTCCAATATCATATTTTCATCAGCTTTTTATTGTTATTGTTCCTATTACAATATTTTTGTTATAATTCAATGAATAAAAGACAAAATTTTTTTGAGTAGTTCATTTTATGTTGCACAAGTTAAAATATTTTATGAAATAGTTGCCTTTTTATCAAAAAACTTAATTAAGTTCTAAAATGTGATTGTATTAATTTAGGCCCATTATTTTCTCAAAAACTTTAGGAAATTTAAAAAAATTATAAAAACCATTAAGTTATACTGTTTAAGTATTTATATTAGCGTGTATTATATTTGGTGCTCCTGAGGGTCTCAGACATTTAATGTGTATTAATATTCGCACTTTCATTGTTTCCCCTTAGATAGGCAAGCTAAAATTAATATTGAAGTGTATTAGTATTGATGAAAATTAATTTAACGCCAAAAGCGCCAATACTAATAAACAGCCAAAATAAATTCTTTATACAGTATTTCATGAGTGATGTCCGAATCTTGAAAAATTTCTCTCAATAGGCCTTTTGATATTCAAGTTAAGATATGATTAATGCAAAAACGAAGTATTTTTCAATAAAACACTAACAAACACCATCGAAATAATGATTTAAGTTTGATACAAAGGCAGCTTCAGTTTGCCACTTTGGAAGTAAATAGGTCACTGATATTGACTCTTACCTAGAGCATGCTTATGGATCATGGTACCTGTAACAGATTAGATCGTAATTCCAATCAGGTTAACTTGTGTGAGAAAGTTTATAAGTTTACTTGTCAGAGGTCGGGAGGTTTTCTCTGGACACTCTTGTAATCTCTATCAAGTGTCTTAGGGCATAAAACAACATCACTTCACTTTTTCACACTTTTGCCATGGATGTATCGCATTAATGCAGAATTCTTAGCCTTACCCTGGTGCCCTTTTGATAATAAATCAAACATTTTTAACTACAGAACTAGAAGAGTTACATTCAATTTAGCAGACAAGTACCTTAGTTGTACTTTGTTTTACATCCGGAAGCAATTTTTCTGCTATTCCCGACATTTACCTTGAGAACATATCTTTACAAGTATAATGCAAATATTTCTGAATGATCCTTAGAAGGAGTAGATGAAAATTTGTACAATTGGTTTCCATGGCAACCAAAAATAGGTCACAGCGACCTAGAATGTAAAAAACCTAAAATAAGCTTCACACTTTTGCCATGGATGTATCGCATTAATGCAGAATTCTTAGCCTTACCCTGGTGCCCTTTTGATAATAAATCAAACATTTTTAACTACAGAACTAGAAGAGTTACATTCAATTTAGCAGACAAGTACCTTAGTTGTACTTTGTTTTACATCCGGAAGCAATTTTTCTGCTATTCCCGACATTTACCTTGAGAACATATCTTTACAAGTATAATGCAAATATTTCTGATGTTTTTTAGCTCAACTGGCTAAAGCCAGATGAGCTTATGGCATGATGCGCGCGTGCATGCGTGCGTGCGTCCGTTAACAGCAAAAACTCAGAAACTACAGGGCCAATTTTAGCAAAACTTTGCAGGAATGATCCTTAGAAGGAGTAGATGAAAATTTGTACAATTGGTTTCCATGGCAACCAAAAATAGGTCACAGCGACCTAGAATGTAAAAAACCTAAAATAAGCTTCTTCTCTGAAACTATAGGTTATATTCAAAATCTAATGTGATATTTAGCTTCTAGACACCCTTAAACATGTAGGTTGTACATTTCGTGAAATTCTGTCAAAAACTAGGTTACGCGTTTTTAGCGTTTTTCTGTCGTACTTAGTAAAAAGTGAAAATAAGGCTTATAATGGAAAATCAACTTTGAAAATCTTCTTCTCTGAAACCATGAAGCCTTAAGCTTTCATATTTGGCAGTTATTATCAGCTTGAGCCCCTTTACCAAGTTTGTACAAATGGTGGCCCCCGGACCATTTTTGGCCCCACCCCAGGGGTCCATATATCAGCATATGCATATATGGCTCATAATGGAAAATCAACTTTGAAAATCTTCTTCTCTGAAACCATGAAGCCTTAAGCTTTCATATTTGTCAGTTAATATCAGCTTGAGCCCCTTTACCAAGTTTGTACAAATGGTGGCCCCCGGTCTATTTTTGGCCCCAACCCAGGGGTCCATATATCTGCATATGCATATATGGCTTATAATGGAAAATAAACTTTGAAAAACTTCTTCTCTGAAACCATGAAGCCTTAAGCTTTCGTATTTGGCAGTTAATATCAGCTTGAGCCCCTTTACCAAGTTTGTACAAATGGTGGCCCCCGGTCCATTTTTGGCCCCACCGCAGGGGTCCGTATATCAGCATATGCATATATGGCTTAAAATGGAAAATCAACTTTGAAAATCTTCTTTCTGAAACCATGAAGCCTTAAGCTTTCATATTTGGCAGTTAATATCAGCTTGAGCCCCTTTACCAAGTTTGTACAAATGGTGGCCCCCGGACCATTTTTGGCCCCACCCCAGGGGTGTATATATCTGCATATGCATATATGGCTTAAAATGGAAAATCAACTTTGAAAATCTTCTTCTCTTAAACCATGAAGCCTTAAGCTTTTATATTTGGCAGTTAATATCAGCTTGAGCCCCTTTACCAAGTTTGTACAAATGGTGGCCCCCGGTCCATTTTTGGCCCCACCCCAGGGGTCCATATATCTGCATATGCATATATGGCTTATAATGGAAAATCAACTTTGAAAATCTTCTTCTCTAAAACCATGAAGGCTTAAGCTTTCATATTTGGCAGTTAATATCAGCTTGAGCCCCTTTACCAAGTTTGTACAAATGGTGGCCCCCGGTCCATTTTTGGCCCCACCCCAGGGGTCCATATATCTGCATATGCATATATGGCTTATAATGATATATCAACTTTGAAAAACTTCTTCTTTGAAACCATGAAGCCTTAAGCTTTCATATTTGGCAGTTAATATCAGCTTGAGCCCCTTTACCAAGTTTGTACAAATGGTGGCCCCCGGTCCATTTTTGGCCCCACCCCAGGGGTCCATATATCTGCATATATATATATATTGGAAATCAAATTAAAAAATTTTCTTCTCTGAAACTGTAAGGCATAATGCTTTTATATTTGGCATTTAACATCAGCTCAAGTCCCTTTACCAAGTTTGTACAAATGGTGGCCCCTGGGCCATTTTTGGTCCCACCCTAAGGGCCAATATATCTACATATGCATATATGGGAAATCAAATTTAAAAATCTTCTTCTCTGAAACTGTAAGGCTTTAAGCTTTCATAATCAGCTCAAGTCCCTTTACCAGGTTTGTACAAATAAAGGCCCCTGGGCCATTTTTGGTCCCACCAAGGGGCACATATATCTACATATACTTATATGGGAAGTCAAATTTAAAAATATTCTTCTCTGAAACTGTAAGGCCTACAGCTTTTATATTTAGCATTTAACGTCAGCTCAAGTCCCTGTACTGAGTTTATATAAATGAAGGCACAAGAACCATTTTTGTCAGTTGAGCTCCACAGGCCCTTTTGGGCCTCTTGTTTTACTAGGGTATTCTTAACTTGGTCTACTGCTAGTTTACTTAAAACAATGTTGCAGATAAATCATAACTGACCAATAAGGTCTAATATACTGGCACAAAGCCGACAAGTGGAGGCCTATGTCATGGATAAACTTTTTTCTTCTTGTGTATCTGACCTGAGCCATAGCTGTGAGAACACATTGGACAAGTGTATGTATCTAAAGAGGATACTAGGAAATAGCAAATTTAACAGTGGAAAATGTTGATAGTTTTAAGCTAAAAATAACAAAAACTTTTAAACATTTAAATAACTTATTTATTCTTTCTGTATTTTTTTCACTTTTTTAATAATTATCAAGCAAAATAATGAATAATATATCACAATTCTACAACAAATTAAGTAACAAACAATATAGCATAGGTTCCCTGACCTCTTCTGGTATCCATGGTAAGTTGGTCACCCATCACTTTCCTTATAATAAGTTGCTTGGCTCTTGGTAACGACTGAAGTGGGTTATCTAGACATCAGATCAGGGAACCTATCACATGTAATTGCAGATAGTTTAAAAATCAGCCAAGCAAATGACATATGCTTTTTATATGGATAAATTGTAGAAATAGTTCTTTGGTTTAAATTGCCCTTGTTTTTGGATAGCTGCTATGCAAAAATATATATTCTTGTTAGTAGTTTCAATATCAATAACTTTTGGATAATTTTGGGGGAAAACTTAAATTATTTGTTCTTTAAAACAAACTCAAACTGCTTTAATTCATCTGAAATCATATTGGAAATAAAAAACTGATCAAAAAAATTTGGTGTCAACTTAAAATGTGACCTTAATGGAAGACGTGATAAACTAGCGTAAAAATAGTAACCTGAACTAAATCTACAGAGTGGCATTATGTCTACAATTTCAAGTACATGTATCTGTGTACTGAACAACATTCAGTGAAATTATAGAAGACAAAGACAATACACGTTCTTTGTATGTCCTGTAAAAAATAAAAAGATTAAAAAACTTTAAAATGTCAGAAATATATAAAATATGCAAGTACTGATATTTGAAATCACATGTGAAATCATTGTGTTCACCTATGCCACATGTCATAATTTTTACAGTTTATTTGCAGTCATTATTCCATTGAAAATGGAACTGATACCTTCACATTTTTGGACTGTGTGGTTGACATTTTCCTTTACAAAAGAAATAACAGCTTGGCAAAACATTGGCATACATCTGTTGGTACAGGAGTGAACCTAATTTTAAAAATGCTCAAAGTACCAGCATATATCTACTGTCGACTTTGTACTATCTATCTTAATCGGTCTATGAACTTAAAATGTACAGACTTTATTAATAAAACATCTATTATGAACACAATATATATCTGAACATGTTAAAATGAAAATAAAAAAGAGTGAAATCTAAAAAGTGTATAAAAATGATATATATTGCTCTATACAATAAATGACCCTGAGATGTGTGTATAAACTATATGGGTCAAAGTTCAAAGTTCAAACTGTACACTGTACATCTAACAGAAAATTATATTGCAATTTGAATCTAAAAAAACATCTAATATTAATATTGCATATTGAAAATAATAATAATAATAATAAATTCTGTACAATACACTTTGCTGAGTTTATTAATATTTATATATTTTTTTAAAAATAAACTATCTTTTTTTTTAAAAAAAAAAAAAAAAAAAAGTAAATAGTGTGTAATTTAAAATACACCTATTTCTACTAAAGGACAAAGAGTTATGTGGACAAGGAATATGACACAGTCTCTAATGGCACTAAAAAAACTAAAAGTTGGCAATGTTGAACATGTTTCTAAAATGAGGTATATATATAAATAAAATATATAGTAATGTTATATATTCATAAAAATCCTATTTGCATATTAAGAATACTTAAAACTATTGATGTTGCAGAAAATAACAACTAAATTATAAACTTTAAAAAAAGTTGTAATATAATTGGACACAGGAATTAAAACTACAGGTTATTAATTAATGACAATATAATTATCAAATACACAAATATAAACTTTCCCAAAATCTATGTTTAACAATAAATGGTTATTTACAATATTATAAAATTATCTATTATTTTATTTATATTTGGTAGTAATGGAACTATTAACTATTAAAATATTAACATTTGAAAATAATTCAACAGATTAACTTCATAGTATAAAGTTAGCATTTAAATCAGAGTATGAAATGCTGTATAAAATATATTAAACACTACACTATTTAATACCAGTACAAGTAATATTATTCCAAGCAAGTGGAAAAGTTTTAATCATTGTTAGACCCTAATTGTGAACAATGTGAACATATACATGTAGCTGTTAATACTGGTATTTTTCGATTGTTAATTCACATCTTTATTGAATCTAATTGCTTTACTGTTCTTTTAGTCAAGAAAGATTTCTTTTCATTAGGCAATAGCTTACAAATCTGTGATAACTGAAAGAGTAAATAATTTTATCATGTTTTCTATTCAAAAATGAATTTTATTTATACTGATGTATTTAAACTTTACTTCATATAAAAGGGTGTGAAAATGCAAATTAACTTTGAAAAATAATCAAAGCACCGGAGGTGCCGTACGAACAGAGAGCATGGAAACGCAAGAGGCTTTGAAAGTAAGTGTAGGTAGTATTACAATCTGCCTTATCCCATTCCATTCCTATGCGAGCAAGGTTGTAAAACACCATATGGAAGGGGAGTAAGAATTCATGACTGGAAAAGTGTCCATTATATTTTTTGTATTAGTGTTGGCAAATTACCACATTCAGAAGAGTCTGTGCTGAAGCAAGGTCCTTTCACATTCCAAGCATTTCTCCAAGAAAAGACAAAAACGTTCATACGTAACATTTTTAATTAATTACACAAACAGAAAGATGTTTTTATGGTGTCATCAATCGTTATATTTCTCAATAACGACAAAACGGTTCCGGGACATTTCGGCCCATAAAAAAACGGACCATGACAATATCGGCCTATAGCCAAATCGGCCTATAACAAAATCGGCCCATGAAATAAATGCCTTTATCAAAGATTGCTACTCATTTCGTTTATTTGTATTATTATGCTTTGAAACATGTAAATTTCAGTAAATTTATTCAAAGCAATACAAGAATTAATTCAAATTATCATTTCTAATCAAGTCTACCACTAATCTATTAAAACTCAAATAATGGATTATATATATGTCTCATTTTTTTTTAAAATGAATAATTTAAAGACAGGAAGGTGTACCTATACTTTGTTTTAATCTTAAAAATTTTTTAAAAATAGATAATCTTAATTATAATCTTAATTTAATATTTGTATTATTATGATGCTTTAATTACATGTAGTGTGTAAAGAAAAATAACCATAAGAATGAATTGAAAAGAAAGATCCTTTTCTTGTAAATATAATTTGTCTTTAAAAATCCTGATACTTTAGTGTTTTTACATAATTGTAGATTCATACAAGTTACATTCAAACTGTCTTTCTTCTACGCTATCTGCACGAACTAGTTTAGATCGATCAGAATCGACGAGTCTTACAGTCATGAGTGACTCTGACTAAAACATTTGTGAACGGAGTGTGTGCATCATTTATAGGTTGATCTAATATGAAATAAAAAATAATAATTTCTTTTAAAAATAAAATTAAAACCAAGGCATAAGTCATGACAAAGTTGTCCAAATTTAGGTGTATTAAATATTTTGAATATATTTTATTATGGGCCGATATTGTCATAGACCGAAATGTCCCGTAGCGCGACAAAACAACTACAAATGATGGTTGCAAAAAACTGTTTATGCCGCGAATCAAGGACCATCGCGAATTTAGGACCGACGGCGATATACAAAATACACGCCACCTACCGAGGATTTACCCTAAAGCTTTCCATGTAAACTTCTAGAGTACATCTTGCACAATCGACAGGAACTCGTGAAATCTCTCAGCAATAGCTTTTTCCGGTCGATTTAACAATGCTGGTCTCAAAATCGTGTATATCATTTTTACGCTACGTCGACAAAATTAAAATGTAAACATGTCTACATCAGATATAGGTCAAATTTTGTTTGGGCTTCGAGGAGGGGATGGGAAGGGAAACGAATGAAAACAAATACATTCCTATAAACATGACATTTGCTATCGTGCATGTAAGACATGATTTCTTTACAGCACTTTCCGCAACCTATACTTTTACTTACACGCTCAAACTTCGGGTAATGTTAAAAAAATATTGCTTTATTTACTGTGGTTCACTCTTCTCGCCAAAACGAATGCTACCAAGAAATGACACGTCACATAATTCATCCAATCAAAAGAGACCGTTTAAATTATGGGATATCCGCGAAAATGTTGCGAAAATAGGTCTTTGTTTACATAAACTGTTCATGTATTCTTCCGCTGCGCCGCATTGTATCCTTTCCACCAAAAGTTTCTCCACAGAATCCATGTATAAATTTTATTTTCAATACCACATACATTCATCATTGTGCGGTAACCCTCAGCACGTACTTATCACCCGCAAACTACCGTACTATATTCCACATATAATGCCCAAGGATTTGACATAGCGGTGACATAGCTTGTCCGATTTAAAAAAAATTGAATTTCTTCACTGACATTGGGAAAAATGTTTCGTTTAACTTTTCCCTGTTTTGGGTTTACTTGCCCCCATCTATGAACATCTCTGTCACCCTGTATCCCTATCCCATTTTAAAGATATCTACGATTTCCTTGCCAAATGCTTGCGACGTACGTGACAATACATCACAGAGATTCCTCTCTGTTCGTAATCATTGTCTCAGTGACCAGCACTGACCTAGCTTCCAAAAGTGTACAGAAACAAAAATACCCAAGTTAAGTCAGGGAACTGAATCTCGGTGCATTGGTCAGTGGGGAAATAGATGCTCGTGGTCAGGTACTTGAACAGGTATGATTGCTCAGGTAAAATTGCAAGAGAGTTAAAAATGGGACTAATCCTCACTGTCTAAAATACAACCTATTTCAACAGAAAAATACATCTTAAAAACAATTATTCAAATAATTTATAAAAATTAAATTTGTAAAGCTACAAAAATAAAATTATATAAAGCGCATTTTAAAATATGATCCTCACCGTTTTTCTGCTATAAGCTTATTGCATATGAACATTTACAACTACAGAATAATTCAAAACTAAACAAAGCCTAATGACTGACTTACATGGAAAACTGATACATCACAGGGTAATGAACTAGTGCCATGGAAAATAAATTCACAGGTAATTAATCATTTCTAATCTTTGGAACCAGCAAAATGCATGAATAAAGAAAGGTTTATTTTTAAAAATATGGGTTGCATGTATCAATAAATCTTTAATGTGTTATTAACAAACTTGTTTGGTTGTTGTTACCTCAAAGCATTAATGGAATAACCCTCAAACCATAAAATTTTGATCATATTACGTTATAACTGCATACATGATTATCAAAATAAATATAATTTTCCAAAACAAAAGTTCATAACACTGCAAGGAAAACTAATGAAAGGAGTTTAAAATTATACTGAAAATTAAGAAATGTAAACATAAACATCCTGCAGTGAGGTTAGTGGATTTCCAAAAGAGCGGATTAAAGTGATCGATCTAACATAAAGTGATTATACATCAAATGATCCTTGATGAGATTTTAGCATCGGTAAGCATGCATTATAAAAATGGCTACTAGTCTTCCAGTTTGTACATAATACATGTCTGTACAATAAGAAACTGGATAGTTGTTTTAACATTAACAAGCCTTGCAACATGCATTTTAGCTTTTTTCAAGAATCATAGTGGTGTGGCGTAAACAGTAGATTTGTGTCTAAAAAAAATTATATTTAGTGTGATTTATTATGTACAAAGAATAACATCTGACAAGTCTTCAAATGATCTCTTAACATCACCCCTCGTCAATTTTGGACAGAATTGCACGACTAAAACTGAAGTTTTATTTAGATGTTCGATATTACAGTTCAAATGACTTTGCTTTAGCTTTAAAGTATCAGAAAGACTGATGCATGACATAAATAGTGCTGCCATTTCCTAAGTCACTAGTAGCTTGTGTCCTCTGTAGTAATTGAAAAATAATTCACACTTAATTGAACACTACAGGTAGCCTGTATTTTTTTATAAGACTGCAACTGATGCTAAATTCTCTCTAAATTTAAATGTCATTTCTTTACACAAAATGTTCAATGTTCAAATGAGAAAAATATGAAGCAGCAGTAGCGAGAGAGAGAGAAAAAAAAATTACAGGTCTATACAAAACACATTTGGCAAAACAATAAATACAAGATTCTGACTCCAATATACATAATAACAAAATTGTACTAGATAAATAATGAATGCACACACAAACACACAGTTTATCAAACTAACACAGAAATTTTTGCTAAAGCAAGTTCAAATATGGAGAACACAACATATCCTATAGATTATAGAGGGTTATCTTTCAGTTAAAAATCCAAGTTTCATATTCCAAAATATTGATATCCATTTTTTTAATTTGTTAAACTGTTTAAAAAAATTAATTTTTTTGTAACTAAAATATTAGTGTCCAGTTTTTCATTGGTTTTAATGAATAAAATGTCAACTGTTGCCAGTCAATTCGCGAAAATCAGGAGTTGAATGCCACACCTTTTTTTTGAAATAAAGTATTTTTTATTTGTGTTCCAGCTGATGCAGGTATATCATTAATCCAAAGTCAACATAAAAAAGAATCATGGAAATACATTTATTGTTCTTTGGATGAAGAGCACCATTTGAATTGGATTTTAAAACTGGATTTATTTGAAAAAGTATAGTGGTTAAAATTCTGTAACATTGCTTCAAATAAATCAATCCCCGAAAAATTATGACGGATTTTCACATCTTCTTTCTAGCACCTTGTTGACATGGATAAATATGCCTGTTCTCCATTAGAAATGGCAGTTATATTGACACACAATTAGATCAATGCTGTCATTGTTCAGATGATTGTTTATTATCGTCATGGTCACGTAAATGACGATATATACTTTGTACATAAGTAAACACACACTTCCAATCTGGTTTCTGCATTTTTACCATATCATCTGTGTCTAATAATGGAGCTATATCTGCATATTTTCTGAAATTATAGAATTCAATTATGATTATGACAATAAACCATTTTAAAAAATCTTGACTGGTACATAATAAAAATACAATTACTAAACTTCATAATATGAATGACTTTTATTTTTCAAAATAAAAGAAGAAGAAGCTAGTCATAAAGAATTTAGCTCTGGGTATCAAATAGTTTGCAATACTTAAATTAATTCCTAAAATACTTACTCAGCTGTGTTGAAAGCCAAATCAAAGTTATAACGACGATTCTTTGGATTTAACTGACTGTAATCAAATGCATCAGGGAAGAAATGGTGGATAAGGGCACAGAAAGCCATACCATCATTCCAACTAGTGGATAAGTTGGTTATCTCTACATTCTGAAATTGATAATAATAATAATAATAATAATAATAAATGATACTGTTAATAACGACAAAATAAAGTATTTCAATTAAACATCCATAAAAAATAAGTTTTTTTGTAATGTTGCGTTTATGAAATGAACTAAAATTATAATTGCATGAATTCATTTTATTTAACAAAGTATGCATGCACATTTGAATTTTGACTTCATTAGGAAAATTAAAAAATTAAATAAAATTACCCTGCTTAAACAAGAATTTGTGATAAAATAACATTTATTAAATCAGATTTTCATATGAATCATAGCTGACACTTAGGATTAAAAATTAATACATTCCTGCATGCAGAGAAATAACTAGCCAGGAAACAAAATATCTTACTAGACTATTTGTAATAGAAATTATTTAACCACACATATACACAGGGATTTCCTATTTCTGTTAAAATGGTGATAAGAAGGTTTATAAAGTCTATAGAGATCCAAGCTCAAAATCTCTATCACCCTTCCAAAAAGAAGTTATATAAATTCATTTGCACATAACTTGAATCTCAATTTTGTTTTCAATTTGGTGAAAAAAAAAAAATTGCTCTAAATAGGAAAATACTTTGGATTAAGAGAGTGTGGAATTTCATCTCAGTTAGGTTTATTTCATTTATTTATTGTATAAATGTACTGAAATAAGTGAAACTGAAAAAAAATATTCAATGAAATGCACTGACGACAATGCCTGTGAAGGTTATTTTTAACTCATTTATCCTAATGCTGGAATATAAGTAACTTTTTTTAAAAGCTCAATCCAAAGGACTGTGATTGTTATTTCTTAATGTTATTTTTTTTTGGTGGAAAAATCAATTATTACGAATTACAGTTATCTTCTCAACCTCAGGGTTTCAAACCCCAAATATTCTAATGATGGAAAAGGCACATGTCATCTAACTATCAGTGAATGAGATTTTGGAAAAATTTCATGATCATGCTAACGACGGTTTTTACAAATTAAATACATGTGTATCTAAGGTTGCTTGAAAATCTTTAACTAGGTATCAGTTGGGATCAAATTATAGTTTTGTGGAAAAAAAACATAAAGTATCACATGCATGAAAATATAAAAATATAAAAATTTCTGTTCATGCATTTTACAAGTAAATATGTGAAAGGTATTCTTTATGTATAAATTATCATTCCTTTGAATATATAATTATCTTTCTTGAGTACATGTATAATATATGAATCATTAAAAATTAATGGTGATAAAAATAACAATACTTGTAGACCTAAATTATGATTTGTATTTGAAATTAAAAAATAACAATAAACATAAGATGCAAAAGTTAAAAAATAAACAAATCTTTTTTTTATTTTTATGTGAAATTAACATACAAAAGGGGGTGCCAACACCTCAACTTTTAAGTGGTTTTATTTCATTTTCCCCCAATTAGATGTGACATATATTTCTGTTATCTTTAAAAGTGAAAAATAACTACTCAACCAGTATATTATACTTACCATTACCTACCGTAATTAACTGCAATTATTTGGGGTTTTTTTTATGAGAAAATTCAGCAATTTAAAATTTTTTGGTATTGGTGAGAGATTTCAAAAAGAAATTTTTAAATTGAAAAACGAAAACATTCAAAATTTTATTATATAATGGTAGATGGGAAAAATTTGATGATAATTAATGCTAGAATAATTTGAATTCCCAGTTTTAATGACACTATTGGCATCAGAATATATACATGTATCTGAATACCATTTGATGTTGCATTGTTTTTAACAATGACTGCTGGCTATGTCAAAATTTTAGAACATTAGAATCTGTTAAGCAAGCATTATCATTCCAAATTAATTTGCAAGAACCCTTTATTACCACTGCTGAATTTTCTTTTATTTTGTGTGCGATATTAAACAGATACCTTTCACAAACCCTGATTATATATCAGAATAAGACAAACTAATACTACACTACACATACATATATATATATATGTTAGCTATTATTTGTTTTATATACATTGTATTTATATATGGAAATCCTGGAGGAGTTATCTCCCTTCATACACCATATTTGACGAACAAAGAGGAGAACCAAAGCCATGCTTCAATAGCCAAATTATGCAAGGGATAAATTCCATCCTCCTTTGTGCATGAGTTTTACCATGCGTGAAATACCTCATATTCTTTTGTTTTGGATTTACACCATTCAATTAACATTTGTTTAATGGCACTTGGGCTACGCATAACAGCGCCACCCCGACCCCTACCAGCACCACCTCCTCGACCTCCAGGAGCTAGAGAACTTTAGAAATAAAACAAAACAATATATAGAAATTGTCAATGGTACATTTAAGTCAGTAAAAAAAAAAGTTGCGTTAAATACTAAAATAACTTATACATTCATATTGTAGGGACCATCTCAAAAGCAAACTTGTCTGAATATGGAAAGATATCTTGGTTTAGTTTACAGATTACTATTTTGAAGTTTCTATGTCCATTTCTCAAAATTTCCCTGTGCAAAGTAAAATATTTCATCTTTTCATTATCAAGCATGCACGTCTGTTGATATAAAACTTTTCATCTAGGTGGTAATCTTACACTATAATTTGTGGATTTAAGATTTTATTGCAGAAAAATTTGCACAGTTGATAAGTTATATTTATCTACCAACTTCTGAGAAGGTCCCTTTTTTAATATGAATTATAAAGCTGTAAAAAGTAAAGAAATATGATTAGTGATAAATAAAGTAAACAATGTAAGATAAATAACAAAATAAATATGACGGAAAACCTGTTAAAAAGAAAATAATATTAGTGATACTACTTAATTTTTTTATACTACATAACACACAAAAAGCATGCAATCAGCTATAAGGAAACATCCTCATACCTGTTATTCTACTGTGAACTTGTAATGGGTCATTCAATTGGTCAAAACATTATGAATGCAAAAAAAAAAAAAAAAAAAGACAGAAAACAAAATCTGCAAACTATTTGTCTTTTTTTAAACAAGACACTATCACCTATATCTATAGAGAAGATAACAATTTTTTAGATTTATAATTATGAAAATGCAAATTTGATTAAAATAAAATGCAAGGCTTTAACAGGTATGAAGAGTCTGTGATATAAAATGGAAGCGCAACTTACAAGCTTGCACTGAATGGTCAAATTTATGTCGTTAAATTCCAAGATAAACTTTATTAATAATTCATTAACTTAAACTGACAATTTAAAATTAGGAAATATCTATCTCTATGTTCTGCCAGTTATAAACTTCTAACTGTATCTCCATGGAATACACTGTGTTAGATGGAATCTATTATCTATTCAGTTATGATATCTAAGCTATGTTAAGTTTAATTTCTTTAATAGGTTTATTCAATTAAATGAGAACAGTATTGACAGTAACTATTTGCTTGGTCAAATTTTGGCAATATTATTACATGAAAGACATTTACAGGACTTTTAAAAATTGAAGAAAAATTTTTTTACTTAAAGACTTTTGTGATCACAAATGTGTTTTGTGTCAAGTAAATCAAAGAACATCATAACAAGCATTTACTGTGTTACACGTAGGATTCTGAAAGAGGCATTGTTCATGAAGTAATGTAACAGAGATAGAAGTAAGTTTATCTTGGAAATTTAAATAATGTGAGATGGAAAACTAAAATGATAAAACACTAAACTACATGCAGATATCAAAGTCGCTGTGCTGAATGGCGCCATCTAGTGTTTGATTTCAATACCTCATATTCCCTTGTGTTGGACTGACAGAAGTCTAGTATTTCCTGTTTAATTGCCGGCAGCAGTTTCTGCGCATTGTAGTAGCAGCTTTCTTTGCAAATGATACAGCCACTAAGGCACTGATAAACAAAGTCAACCAATCATTTGTTAGTAAACATATGCCATGACATAAACAAACAGTCTTTTTCTATAAAATCCCTTTTCAAGGGAGACAACTCTTATTTGAAGATTAATACCATGCTGTTAATCTTGTGTAACATATAAATTTACACATAAGGCTTATAATGTCTTAAGTGAGATGATGTTCTAAACATTACATTTGTTAGTATACTCTAGGCCTAAAAAATTCACAATTTTGAAAACGTAGCAAGTCTCCATCATAACTTATGCTTGAAAACTCTTTTGTTTTGGAAACATATATCTGTTTTTAACATAATTACAATGCTTGAAACTGGACCAAAGTATTAGCCTCAGAGTGTACCTAGTCCCTGAGCTGAGCAAGGCATTCTATGTTTAAATCCATCAAACTGTTATAAAATAAATGTTGGTAGAATTATTATGTTGGTGGTTAACTTTAAATTGGTCTGCTGTTCAATTAAACTGACTGCATTACATTCTCAATGGTTTTCTGTCACTGAAACTTCAATTTTAAGTACCATCAAAAACATAATAATCCATGTTATAGAAGAGTATACATGATATAATGTCATGTTCAATTTAGACAATTTTTATAAGTAGTCTGACTGGACAAATTATCTTTTTTACAAGCAACATACTTGACAAGCACTTAACTTCAAGAACAACTGGTTGTCAAGTAAAGAGTTTACCTTGACAACTTGACTGTCCCTCTATCAATGACATGAGGACTAGATGCTTGAAGTAGTTTATTACTAATTTTATGAAAAATATAATTTACAAGCTTAAACTGTTTATGAATTGGATAACTGGCTAATCTATTGTTACATTTCACGGGGGGGGGGGGGGGGGGGAGAGAAATACTTCCTTACAAATGGTAGGGAGTCACACTGAACTAGTACACCAATGAACTTTAATGCCTTTTCATCATTATATAGTTTTTCCATTTTCAATTAGTTTTTTTTACATTATACTTACTTTGCTTTTGGAGCATTTGCATTATCCATTTGTTTAAAGGCAGCCATAGCACCACGGGCACCTTGTGGCTTTGCTGAAAATATAATTAATTCCACTGAATGCATGATTAAGATATAGTGGTAAGAGTTTGATTCAGAATGCTTGATTAAAACAGTAAATTCAAATAATATACAGAGAAAAAACAGTATTAAAGAAACAAAAACAGATTTAAATAATTTCCTAATAAGGAACATACCACAAAATAATTCTTGAATTCTAATTTACAAAACAAAATAACTACAATTGAACCTGTGAAAAAGGCAATGTAATTAATTTACCAAAGTAAAAATATTAATGGTTTTTATATACAGGTTTAAATATCACAGCTAAAAGGAAATAAATATATAATCCCAATAGTCTTTAAGTACAGGCATGTTTGACTGAAAATATACTATATACATAAAAAAAAGTATTTTTTTTTGTAAAATATCTATATAAATATATAATCCCAATAGTCTTAAAGCACAGGCATGTTTGACTGAAAATATACTATATACCTAAAGACAAGTATTTTTTTTGTAAAATATCTATATCGCTTTTCTTGATTGTAAAATTTAATAAATATATGAAGAATAATGACAAGGAAAAGAAAAAGCAATTTTCACTGATGGAGCAAGCGGCACCATTATCTCCATCTTGCCTGAAAAACAAACAACAAACAAAAATACACAAAAAATTCCTTCCATAAACAGCATGGTAATAAGTTATTTTAAACTTTTTATTTTTCTGAATGATGGTGGTGGGGTTGGGGTCAAATCATAAGCTAGATTTGACAATGTAAGATTTTAAACTATGAACTGACTACACAGCAGGTTAGAACTAATAAATCAGTAATTATAATCATGTATGACTATTGTCTCATGGTAACTGTGGCTCACTGCACTGTCATTCTATATATTTAAGCACTTTAAATAGGTAATAAACTTCTGTTAACAAAGCTACTGAAGCTTTTATATAAGTCAAATTATCTTGACCAGGATTATATTAATTTTCAATTACAAAGTTAGATTAACAGAGGCAATGTTTCTTTTATTTATTGCCCTCTTAACTGCAAAATTTGTCTGAATGTGAAGTTATTTTATTAAACAATTGCAAAAATATGCTCAAACATCAAGCATAACTAACAAATCTATACACTTTTAAGTCACAATAATTAATCAAAAGTGCAAGTAACTGAATATACAGGTGCAAATGTGATGATGTGTGCTGCATGCAATAAACAAAATGAAAGATGAGCTGATCTATGTGCTTGATAATAATAATAATAATGATAATAATAATAATAATAATTATATATATATATATATATATATATATATATATATATATATATATATATATATATATATATATATATATAAGGATTTCATAAAGTAGCTGGGTGGAATTTAAAAATAAGGAAAACTTCCAAATATTTAGCTAACATTATATAAATGACCAACATCTATAAATATTCATAAGAAAAAGGATATTATGGAGGGGAGATAACTGATACAAAACATAAAATCTGCATAAGTTGTATAATAGCATGGAATATCCAGTTACAAGATTATATAATCATTATAATTCTGGAGCAAACTCCTCATAATATATAGCCGTATCAGTAGTAGACCAGGCATAATTCATATATGATGTTAAAATGATTGACTTGACATTTAAACAAACTTTAAGTTTTTGAAAGTCTAGCAATTTTTAACCTTCCTGCCAAAATTTCACTAAGATAATCTAAGCTACATCAATTACTGACATGTCATAAAAAATGAAACACAGTAGCTAACTTCATTTTTTTAAATTATAATTAGGAACTCATCTAGCTTTGCAGTCTAGCAATAATTAAATCCAAAAATAGTTTCTGTTCTTTAGTACAGAAGGCATGTTAATCCTAGCTGTGACTGCTGGTAGTTTTCCTTGAATACAGCTAAACCTATTTTACAGGTTACAAAGATATTAATAATGGACAAAAGCAACTAATTACAAAGTTCTGATCAACTTTTGCAAGAAAGGGTAATTAAATCTTGTTACTTATTGTTGGATAAATACCGCTGGCTGGTAAAGTTTGCCACAAAAATTTAGCTGGTTGTGCACAAATTGCTGGTAAAAAATCAATTGTTGGATAACAATTATAGGTAAAAATTGCCAAAAAATCAATTTCGGTAAAAATTGCCACAAAAATCAATTTCGGTAAAAATTGCCACAAAAATCAATTTCAGGTAAAAATTGCCACAAAAATCAATTGTTGGATAGCAATTGTGGGTAAAATATTGCAACAAAGATCAATTGTTGGATAAATATAGCCACCAAAACCACAAAAAGTGCAATAGTATATATATTTTCTGTTTTGTGTATATTGTTAGTTATATAGCAATCTAAAGCTACTGACCATAATAAATAGGAATAGAAAGGTTAATTATTGTAAGCTATAAATTTGAAAAAAAATGTGGATCTGTGTACCTCCCCAAGATTCTGTTTTCTCAGTTTTTTGTGTAACTCCATCTCGACTATTCCAAGATTCAGTTTTAACTGAAATTCTACCACTGGTTCCTGCTGAGCTTGTACTCATGAGCTGATTGGTCAAAAAATTTGCTGCCTGTTCTGTATACACCAATAAAAATCAATTTCAATCTTTGAAAACCTTATAGTTAAAATTTAATTAAGTTGACCCACACATTCTCATATTAGTATTTTCCAGTCATTGACATAGGTTCATACCATTGAGAACTATAGGTATATAAGGATGGGGAACAAAGCGACTAGGTTAATTATAAAAGCATTCATTTAACTATCTATATACAAGTTCACCTGATGTTTGGACAAATACTAGTATTTTGTGGTGTATTTTATGGGAGAAAAAAAAAGTTATACAGGTATTCATCTATTCAAAAAAATTTATAAAAAGATAATTTGTCAGGTTGCCAACCAAATTATGTTTATATCTTAAAAATTTATAGAAATAGATATTTTTATTCTAATTTAAAGAATGTTGAAGTATATAAATCACATGAACTGGCTTTTTGAATGTAAATGTTTTTTCCAAGTATACATTTTTATCCTCAATAAAACTAATAGATTAATAATTTGCTTATAAATATAGAATTATTTTTTTTTATATAATTTTTAAATGAAATTCATCATTTTGGTTAAGATATAATTATGAAATTTTATTTTCAATTTTTTAAAATGGTAAAAATGGTACCTATGCAACAAGATATCAAAAATGAAAATAAAAATTTATTTTTTGTAATAATATATTACATGCAAATTAAACTCAATGTTTGAGTTAATTGAATGTTTTATTATAGAAAATCAAACTAAAAGAGATTATTGGAAAAAAACTAGTGTAAAATTAACTTCTTCAAAATTAAAATATGTATTATATATGCAAGTTATAATATATTTGTGTCATTATTGTAAAATGAATTTACAGAAAATAAAAACTGTGTTCACACATATACTGTTATACATGTACAAAACACACATATATATGTTATGATTTTTAATGTGTCATTAAAAAAATATTATAGGTTTTTTTTTCAAATAATTCAAAATAAGTTTTTTTTTTTTTTGGTTAAAAATACAAACAACATGATTATTTGTATATATAATTATGAGTTTCTTACCTGCGGTTGGTTTTCCGTATTGCGTTCCCCCAAAACCGGGCGATTTTGAGACAGAATCTGTTTGTTTGATGATAGTTGTAGAACCACCTGATGATAAAATGAAAATGAAACATGCAATGAAGAAGCTGCAAACACACACTCAGAGCATGCTCAGAAATAAATTGTTGCTGGTAAAGACATTAAATAAATTCACTTGTAATAAGAATCATTTTGAAGAGTCTAAAAAATAGAACCTAATTATAGCTTTCAATACTCTAGTAAAAGCAGATTATGTTTATTGTTTCTTGGCACAGATTTCAGAATCTTTTTTTTTTCTTTTTACCTGAAGAATTCTGCAAATTGAGTAATTACTGAGGGAATGTGCATAGCCATGATGCAGTATTGTATGTATCACAAATTATAAACTCTGAAATACAGTTTTGAAACAGACTTTAAATTAGTAAGAAAATTAAAGATGCAATCTGATAAGGGAACCTACTGTTAGAAGCAATCTGATCAGGAAACCTATTGGAACCCAGAGAGAGGGCAAAATCTGATCATAAACCTACTGGTACCCAGAGAGGGAAAATCTGATCAGGGAACCTACTGGTACCCAGAGAGAGACAATCTGATCACGTAACCTACTCATACTCAGACAGAGAAAATCTAATCAGGAAACCTGGAACCTAGAAAGAGGCAATCTGAATAGGGAACCTACTGGTACCCAGAGGGAGGCAATCTGAATAGGGAACCTAATTTTTCCCTGAGGGAGGTAATCTGATCAATAAATGGGAGCTCTAAACAACTTAACAATGAATTTTGACCTTTTTGCAATAAGAATATTTTATTTGAGGAACTTTTCTAAAATGTAATTAACATTTTTTTATATTTTGACTTTTCTACTAAAATGATATTTTCCTTGTTAATATGTAATTTTATGAAAAAAGTCCAGTACAAATATTAAATATTAGACTCAATAGAGTAGAACCTCCTTAGGCAGCCATTCTTTACAGAAAAAAAAAAACAAATTCAAATGTGATGATTTAACATGAACAGAGACTTTGAATATAAATTTAGCAAATTTAATGCACAACAGATGATGTAACTAAAGTTCCTGACATTGTCAAACAGTAAACAAAAATAAATAAAAACATACCAAAATAAATATAATAAAAGAAACACTGAAAGCATCAACTTTCTTCTCAAAATGTGTAATCAAATCATGCAGAGGTTTGTTGATTCCAAAAATTTTACTTCATCTTTACCATTCAGACTTCTGAACACTTCATGTGTATATTGATCAGTAGGAAGAGTTATTTCCCTTTTCACTTATCCTTTTCACTTATAAAAAATATAATATTTCCGACAAGTTTTTAGGATGATAATAATACAAGCCAAGTGTATAATTTCTTAAAAAATGTCAATGAAATTTAATGACTTATTAAATAATTATATTAGATCTTTTCTTATATTGCTTAAAACAAAAAACTAACAGAAATTCAACAAAACCCCTTCATTACATTATCTAACTATAAATTTAAAAATTTTGTAATTAACCTGGTGTTTTTGTGACTGTGACTTTGACATCTTTTTTAGCCAATTTGTCATATTCAGCTAATTTTGCTTTCTTGTCTTCCTCAGCATGTTTTAATTTATCTTTCAACATATCTTGTCCTGATTGTAGATGCTTGTCCCTCTCTGCTGAAGCTGTTTTGGCCATTTTATCGAATTCTGCCAATTTTTGTTGTTTTTCTTTTTCAGCTTGCACATACTTTCTCCTAATTATATCTTCTGTATTTTTCTCTCTTTCTTGTCTCTTTTTCTCCCACTCCTCTGTAATATATAATATGCACATCTCGATGGTATTAATAATTTTTTTCTGTGTAAATAAATGACTTGCATTACAAAAAAGTTCTGTGACAAAAAGCTATATGACATTATTTTGACATATATTTCACAAATGTGCTTGATATCAAAATTAGACATTACAAAGGAAGCCTTTTCTAGCAACGATACATGTCCAAAATCAAAGTGGTTTACATTTGCTCTTGCTACTTTCATTTTTCATCTACAAGTTCTTCCTTCTATTCTGGACCATTATGGAGATTGACATCACTGTACTGGAAGCAGTCTTGTGAATTGGTTTATGGATCATAATGCCTCTCAAGACCTAGGTTCAAATCCAACCAGGGTAGATCCTAGAGTCAGAAAGTCTGTCAGTTAACTTGCCAAAGATTTGTGGTTTTCTGTCAACAAAGAACTGACTGCCTCTAAGTGAAAAAATCTTAAATAGGGTATAAAACAGTATATTTCTTCACACCACTCATATATAATCAAAGCATCTTATTTTGCTCTCAAGATATATGTTCCAGCACAAATTGGCCCTCAAGTAGACCCTGTCACTTATGCTATAACTTATGGACAATATCTTCTGTATCTAATTTTTGTCTATAATCAGTTTCAAAAAAGGTTTACTCACGAGAATGTTTTTCTCTCAACTCCTTCATCCTGGCTCTGATCTTCTTCCTTTCTTCAAAGTTATCTGTATTGCTGAGCTAAAATATAGAAGAGAGTCATTTAGTAACATAGTTCAACAATCTTTAAAAGCCAGTTAAGGGTTGATTTTTTATAAAATTTTCTCTTG
The DNA here is from genome assembly GCA_029721355.1 of Tegillarca granosa. Lineage (NCBI taxonomy): Eukaryota > Metazoa > Mollusca > Bivalvia > Arcoida > Arcidae > Tegillarca > Tegillarca granosa. The sequence goes on from CM056607.1 coordinate 9,792,222, forward strand.
CATCAATGGAGACCATCTGTGTACAATGTCATACTCTATAATGTTTTTCCTATTGGATAAAAAATTACATAAGTTTACCTGTAAAACACTTTTCCAAGCATAAGTAACTGAAACATTTTCAGTAATGCTCAACAAAATGTTTTTCAGGTATTGATCACATATCATGCTAATACAATATATATCAAATGCAATCATCCGACCAAAAAGTATTTCTGATGCTAAATTTTCAATTTCTATGTACATGTACTAAAAATCCTTTTGTTTCATGGGTCTTATTTTTAAGGATTTTCTTGAGATTCCTATAAGGACGAAAGTAAAGTGAGCAGAAAGAAATAAAAGTTCATAAAGTGGTAGATGGCAGGTCATTTTATTATGACTGGTTTTTGATACAAAAATATTCTAAGCTTTTAGCTCAGGTGAGCTAAAAATTAGCGAAAAAGAAACCAAAAAGAATGCAAATTTTTTATAAAACAAATCTAAAAATATTTGGTTGTTATATATAGTAACAAGCAATTAAAATTGTTGGTATATAAATTTCACTTTTAATGTGGAATCTAGTTAGTGAGTTATTTATTATAAATATTTTCGCAGAAAGAGTCTGGTAAAATCGCTTATCTAAAATCTATGATTCATATCAGAGATAGAAGAAGTGCGTGAGCAAGAGCCATAGGGAAATACCTGGCATCAAAGAATGTGTATACGCCAGCTTTCTAAATACCTAACAATATGGATCTACAGTTACTTCACATCAAGCATTACTTACATTATTTGTAAACAAAAATACCAAGAAAACGGGAGAGAGAATTGTGGAATCTTAGAATGTTTATATATAGAATTTTCTAAATATTTATGGTTATTCTACATGAAACGTTAGGATTCAACCAATTAATGACTAATACAATCTGGATGTTATTTGCAATTTGCAATTTCAGTTATATCTAAAGCTACTTGATTGTGTAAGATAGAAAAAATTCCAAAAAGTCAATAAACTGCAAAAAGGAAATCCCCAAATACTTCTAAATGCTAATTTAAAAGTTGAAGTCTAAAATTTCTACATGCTACTTTAAAAGTTGAAGTCAAAATTCTTACATGCTAATTAAAAAGTTGGAAGTCAAAATTTGTCTCAAGTTAAATATAAGCTCATTAATATGACCTAGAATGCTATACTTTTCTTGGATGGGAAATACTACATGGTTAACCACAAGCATTTGTGCAGGTAGCCATTTATTTAGGTATGCTGGGTTAAATTTAATACCCATTCTTTTTGCAGTTGGGTTATATGTAATACCCATTTATTTAGCAGCAGTGTTATATGTGATACCCTATATGTAATAGCTGTTGGCAACTGGGTTATGAAAGCTGCCCATTTATTTGGTACCTATTTATTTGGAAGCTATTATCAATTCATTTAGCAGCTGTTAACCATTCAATTAACTGCTGGGGTATGACTGGTACCATTTTAATTAGCTAGGTGGAATTGAACAATGTCTTTTTGAAGAAAAGAACTCCAATCCATTCAATAACATTGAATTGAGCAACTTATGTGAGGCAGACAGGACTAAATAGGTTGTCAGGTAGCACAGCTGCTAGTGTTGGGAAGGTTCCTGGTTTGAGCCTTAGTTTGACCACTGCATTTTTTCCTTTTTCTGTTACAACTAGGGACTTGTCCAACACATGGAAGTGGATGGCTAACAGGTTGGCCCCATGGTAGAATCTGGTAGGTTCTATTCAAAGTAGTTGAAAAGGAAGGGAAGAATGAATGTGACAAAAAGGCTTGATAGGTTGTCCACTAGCTTAGTTGGTAGAGCTTCTTGCTAATATTAGGAAGGTCTTGGGTTCGAATCCCATTTTGACTACTGCATTTTCACCTTTCCTTTTAAATATGAACTATCACAAATTTATTGGGAGAAGTATTCAGTCAATTACTGATAATGCTATTAAAGCTATCTTTAATCAATGAACAAACAAACACAGGGTATGGTAAAGTAATTAGTGTTTTCAACAGCAATGTGTTACTTGGCACACATCATTGTAACTAACAATATTATAATCTGTTATAATAATTAAACAGATATTTCAGCCTATCTAATTGCATATCCTTCTAAAACTACTTAAAATCATTATTTGTTAATTTTTTACCCATTAAGATTATTACACACATCAAATAAGCTGTCAGTAATCATCACTTCCTATATAAAACAGATGGCATGTTACTTCAAGTGGGAGAAGACAGACTGGTGTCTTGTCTATGGTAAAATTTGAGATATGAATTTTTTTCAGTGTCACATTTAAATATAGGTTACTTGAGTACAGAAATCAAGGCTTGGTTTTTATAATTTGAAATGTGGAATATATTTTCTGACTGATTTATTAGTAGAAATGTTGGAAATTTTACAATGATATAATTTTCTAAGCTTCATTCTATAAACAAGTGTAAGAATAAATAATTGCAACAACTAACTTATGCAAATTTCATAATTTGGAACTTTTTATTATAAGACCCTATACTCTTCCCAAGTAACATACTGTTTACTTCTTCAGGATTCTCTTTCAAAAATAAATGAATAGAAATTGTCAGAAGTAGCTTGCCTAAACTTGTGCTTTAACTAAACATCTGTTTGATGCAACAAAGGACACAGTTGCTCATGCTTGTGAAATAAGGTCTTTCTCTTATTCAGGTGAGCTATGCAACAAGAAATCCAGGAAAAACAATTGCTGATAATTCATTTTTATAACCTTGAACCAAAGGTTATGGTCATCTATTGCTGATAATTAATTTATATGACCTTGACCCAAGGTTGTAGTCATCTTTCATCTACTGAAGCAATAGCTGTTATAAGGTCACAAAGAATCAGTTTGTCAAGTTTCACTTAGAGTTTTGTGGAAAAAAATTGCATCAATTTGTATGATAACTATGACATCAGCAACAATCTCATGAATGCTTAATGTCTTACATTATCAGATAATATAACAATGAAAATTATAATGTTCCAATGCAAGTTGTGTATTCAAGTGTTTACCAAATTTTAAGTCAAGGTATTTATATCTGTCAAATACTTACAATTTTGTGAAGTTCCTCTTCATCATCAATTTGGTCGTAGTTAGTCGACGACATGGCGTTACTACTGCTGCTTGTTGACGATGAGGTGCTTTGGTTGTTCTCCCACAACTGGCGTTTCTTTGTGACAAAAGAATCTCCAGAATTTCCCCCCTACAAAACAACAAATAGGTAAATGTATGAGACTACATGTGTACAAATAATAATTCCTATACTGATACTCTGGTAACACAAAATAACTGTATAATGTTTTCTTCACTTAGATATGTTACATATGTCCTGCTTACATCGTTATTGTACAAACTAATCAGTTTCATAATCAATTATATCATAACTTGTCCATGTTTTCTCTATAACACCACAATGAAAATTTCATGATATTCCTGAATACTATATTTTTTAGATTTTCAATTACCCCATATATATAGGAATCTTATCTATCTTATATTTAATGATATAATGCTTTATGTGCTCTCTCTCTCTCTCTCTCTCTCTCTCTCTCTCTCTCTCTCTCTCTCCTATAATGCATTTTCAGTAACATTTCATACTTCTGCCAAAAATGTATATATATTTGAAAAAAAATCTATTTATGTTTTTGGATAAAATGAAAACCATCAGCAATGATAAATAACTAACAATTGGTTCCAAAGCACATGCATGGTAAACTGGTTCCAAAGCATGTGCATGGTAAATTGCCTAAAAAGTATGCTTTTTGTGAGCAATGACAAAAGCATACTTTGATTCGCATGGACTAAAAGCCTTGCTTGTTTGTGATTTATAGTATATAATATGTAGTGATTGTATCTTAAAGGCTGAGCCAGAAAGTGTATAGAAATATGGTATTGTTGTCTGATATTTGAGACTGCATGATATGTAAGAGATGTACTACCAATGACATGGAGTTGTCTCAGTAACAAAAACGACCTGTTAGAAGTCTTCAATTTACTAAGCTTGTACTAAAGTTATTTTGTTGTTCTCTAAATATACTTAAAATACTTAAGTATACTAAATAATGTCAAAACTTAATGAATGTGGACATTTTTCCACAGAAATAAAGATCATGTTGTTAACAATAAAACCATCTTATAACCATGGTGATAAGACAACAAGAAGGTGGCATTAGGGTTATATATAGAGATCAGATATCAGATAAAAACTCTGTTCTGAGAAATCTCTTCCAACTAATTAAACACAAATAAAACAGATATAGTAGGTCTGCCAACTTACAACTAACACCTTACTAATTTGATGTGAAATCATTTATGTTGCCGAAAAGTTTTGTTGCAATATCAACCACCTACAGAGACGATGTCTTATCTTGATGTACAATATGTTTATTCAACAGATAACAAAAACCTTATACCCTTGGTAGAAGACAAACAAGTGCTTAAGACTTACATCAAATCTTTGCATCAAAATTAATATTTAAAAAAAAACAAAAAAAAACATCAAAGCCCACCATTTCTGGCACAAGACAAACAACTGTTTCCAAATCAAACTACTTGCTTTATTTTTTTTTATATCAAATTTGTAAAAACAATTTTTTATAAATTATCATAGAAGTAATAGAAGGGCTTGTTTAAAGGCATGTCTTTAAATCTGATTATCAGAAAAAGCATTCAACATAACATATATTATGATTTATAGGGAGTTGATATAATTCATATCGCATATTAACTTTATTTAAAAAGTTAGTGTTTATGCATTTCTTAATTGGGACTGCCTCTATGTAGTACGGTAACAGCTTTGAGTAAAGATGGACTCTATATGAGGCCTAGGGGTTCTCTGTGTTGTACAGTGGTCCAGCCTGGTGAGGTTATTTAGGGCTTAATGCAATTTTTAATTTTATTGTAAACCAATGTTGTAAGTTAGCTATCATGGCACAAATCATTTAAAATATCCAAAATGATAACTTGTATGTGTACTTAAAAATCAGTAAATTACAAAACACATATGAAGTTGGCTCTTTACCATCAACATTACATAATCAGAACATATGAAACTGCTGGCCTGCTGGTCTAGATACAGGCAACAAACAAATGGAGTTAATGACTAACAGTGATTATTTTCAAGACATTTTTGTAAATGACAATGAAACACAAAACATATACATAAAAATCTCATTAAAATGCCCCTTGATTAAGTGACCATCTTGATTTTCTCCACAATTTTAAAAGTCAAGTCTTAGAGTCAGTTTCTTCTTGAATCTCCTTCAACAGACTGTTAAACACATTTATTTTATATCACAAAAAGGAAGGTAGCAGTTAACTAAGGTTTTGCTATAAATGACTTCATAAAACTGTTCCCTTGAAAATTGGCTAACATTACACAATCATGTATATTTATATATATATATATATATACCAGTATATATCTGACTGCTGAGGTACTGACAACACAAATCTGAGAAAAGAAAATATGAAATCTGTAACACATTTCTTCTTCATTTCTCCACTTAATGTTTTTTTTACAATTCTATATTTATACATTTTGGCAGGTTGTCAGGGAAACCAATATCAGGGAATCATGCAGAACAACTGCCAGAATTATTTTCAGTATGCTTATTTCACAAATACACCTGTTACCAGCTTTTGTGTGTAATGCATTTCTCTGTCATCACATTTCATTTTTGACTAATTATGTGACATAAAGGTAGGGTATGGTTTTCTATAAGAATGGTTCAATATTTTGGACTCTATTTTCTTTTTTATGATGCAATCACTAGAATTCAGCTATTTTAAACTGGAAAGGAAATGGTATATCATACAACTTAATCTTTTCCTATAAAAAGATGTTATTCCAAAAAATTATGGTTCAAAGAATTCAACACAACTTTATGAAAAAATGTTGAAGAGTATTACAGGGCACATATCATAACAAACCAGTTCATCCTTAAGTCTAGAAACTTGGAAATGCAAGACTACTTAAAATTTCTATCAAAATTCAATCATGAAAGCACTCAATACATTATGGCCACATAACTTAATTCAAGAAGAAACAAGATTGTCCAAAGAACATCATCAACCTTTGGCTAGCAACAAGAAAAACTGCCAAAATGGGTTTCCTTACTTAGGCAGTAAGGGCCATTGTGATCAGTAAGTGTGCACTTTAGACCAATCAGCAGCCAATGCCCTGTATTACAAAGTAAGGTTTCTTCCATAATAGACAAAAAAAAAAAAAAAAAAAAAAAAAAAGCAGTGTTATATTTACACAGTCTTTGGGTTTAAGAATATGAAAGAAAAAGATAATGATTGTATTATAATGCCAAATGTTGTAAGGTTCATTAGTAACATGTCTAAATACCTAGAACATTGGGAGATGGATCATCCTGACTTATATCTTTTGTAATCCTACACAGATCAATCACTAATGATCCGATCTAAACATGTTACAATCTACAACTGCAAAGTTCATACAAAATGTTTCACAGAATGGGTCAGACAAAAGAATACATATTTCATTAAAGTATAATAATCTACCAAGTTTGTGATGTTGGCTGACCTTGACCTTGACCTTGACATCATAGTCAACGTAACCCTCAGATGGGAAGTATCAGAAACCAAAATACCTATAAGTAGACTTAAATATAAGTATTTGTACAAAGGTACAACTTTTTTATGTTGGTTGACCATGACCTTCACATTAACATAACCTTAAGAAGGGAGGTATCCCAAACCAAAAGACCATAATAAAACCATATAATGTATATAACATATTATTTTTTAACTGTACAATTTTAAGCACAAGGATTAAAATTGTTTAAGCTAGGGACTACTGATCATAATTAACATACTATATTCAAGGTCACATGGTCAAATTAAGATTATTCTGTATCATAACTGCAGATCGAAAAAAGGAGTTAATAGGACTCACAAAAGCAATACTGAATAGTTTCCAAGGAAACAAAATTTACCATCATAATATAAGACCAAGAACTAAAACATAGTAGCTGTTAAAGATACAACCAAGCACTATTGTATTTCTTCTAAACACATCTTGTTACTATGATAGGTAACATCATAAATCTAATATATTCATTATGGTTTATTACTTTGACTAATTAATGGTGGTCAGGTATGGAGTGACTAGCTATCTGATCAAAACATGTTTTCCAGTAGCTGTGTCTACAAGATAGCAGGGTTAACTTAATCTTAAATCGCCCATATAAATGTTCTCTTGATAAGATTAAACTATGTTTGAGTGTGATTCAGTACAGTGTTAGACAGGTAAAGAACCAAGTTTCTCAGCTAAATAACAGCTAATTCTTGGGTCCATATCATGTTGGGAATTTATCTATTTTCTGATTGGTCTTATTGACAACTTCAAAATCTATATCTTAATGAAAACAGACATACTGTATTGAATGATTACATGTAAAGCAAAAGAAAACAATCCTCTTAAGAAAAAGTCTTATATATTCATCTGTTGCTGTGATAGTTGACAACTGGCATCACTGGCCCATGCTCACATTTGGTTCCTGACCTAACATTTACCTTAACTGAAGTCTGACAGATTTTGGATCTTAATTAATATTAAAATGTTAAAGGTTTTAAGGTGTCATTCAGTAGATTACTTCATACTTATAACATATGTATGCTGAGTTAACTTTTTTGGTTTTGTAATGGATGATGTATAAAAGATTGTCAAAATATGCTACAAATACATTAACGAAAAATCAGTTCAGAAATGGTTGTGGCTTGCAAAAATATTACTTTTAAGAACTTTTCTCCCATACCTTACCATGTTACAAAAACAATAAATGAACAAATGTTGTTTCAATGCTTGTAAACCCACCAATAGAAAACAATAGAAAATGTAACCTCCAATAGAAAACAATGGAAAAGGTAACCATCAATAGAAAACAACAGAAAAGGTAACCTCCAATAGAAAACAATGGAAAAGGTAACCACCAATAGAAAAGTAACCACCAATAGAAAACAATAGAAAAGGTAACCACCAATAGAAAAAGTAACCACCAATAGAAAACAATGGAAAAGGTAACCACCAAAAGAAAACAATGGAAAAGGTAACCACCAATAGAAAAAGTAACCTCCAATAGAAAACAATGGAAAAGGTAACCACCAATAGAAAAGAAACCATCAATAGAAAACAATGGAAAAGGTAACCATCAATAGAAAAGTAACCACCAATAGAAAACAATGGAAAAGGTAACCACCGATAGAAAAGTAACCACCAATAGAAAACAAAAGAAAAGGTAGCCACCAATAGAAAACAATGGAAAAGGTAACCACCAATAGAAAAGTAACCACCAATAGAAAACAATGGAAAAGGTAACCATCAATAGAAAAGTAACCACCAATAGAAAACAATGGAAAAGGTAACCACCGATAGAAAAGTAACCACCAATAGAAAACAAAAGAAAAGGTAGCCACCAATAGAAAACAATGGAAAAGGTAACCACCAATAGAAAAGTAACCACCAATAGAAAACAATGAAAAAGGTAACCACCAATAGAAAAAGTAACCTCCAATAGAAAACAATGGAAAAGGTTCAACCACCAATAGAAAAGTAACCTCCAATAGAAAACAATAGAAAAGGTAACCACCAATAGAAAAGTAACCACCAATAGAAAAGGTAACTTCCAATAGAAAAGGTGGGTGCAAATGAAAATTTTAAATGATCACAACCTTTAAAGGGGCCTCCATGACCAAACAATATAAAACACAACTCCACTCTTCAACCTTTATAAATTCAACTATAAAAACAGTAATTTATCTAATGCTCAATTGGATTTGTTCAAGAAGTAGTTTAATAGCTTTTAAATGTGTTATAGCAAATCAAAATAAAACTTGTACAATACAAAAGTTGTAACATAGAAAGCTAGGCATATAGCTACCATAATGTTTTAACTTTCATTTTCTGCAGTGACTTTGTAAGACTATGATCCAAATAAAATTAAAAAATTAGAAATTTTTTTATGAATTTCATAAAAAAGAAACCATTAAATGGTATGATTGACATATTGAGTATCTTCAACTAAATGGAAGATGGTATAAATTTTGATTTTTTTGTATCACATATAGCATAGCTTATTTTCCTTTTTTTTTTATTTTACAAATGGTCAACATTTTTAAAAGGAAACATATTTCATAAATTGTATCAGTTTCAGTTATCATGGATTTTTTTTTATTGATTATTATTATTATTATTATAATTGTTATTTTTTTTTGGAGAATACATGTTTTATATATATCAAAATTCAAAATTACAAACCTTGAATATTCTGCTGGATTGTCCAACATTCTGACACCGTAACGATCCAAATGTATACATGATACAGTTACAAATACAAAAACTTTTTAAATCTATTCTATAACTCTAGATTTAGATATGCACAGAATCAGGAAATTTAAAAAGAATTGAAAATTTCAACAATTCCTTTTACCAGTAAACAAATAAATAAAAAAACTGGCAAAAAACAAAATTATTATCTCCCAAGAACACTGTCGACTTTCGTGAATCATCCATCTACCAGAACCCACAGACCTGAGATTTTTACCTCAAACATCTCATAAACATTTAAAGGCATCTAGTAGCCTTCAAAACATAAAAAAAACAGTAATGTACTTAAGAGTTTTAAAACTAGGACTCCTAAGTGCAGCAGCCCAGTCGGGGTAAGATAGCATTCTTATCAAATATCAAACGTAATTGATGAAATGACGTTAATCCCTACTCCTGCTCCTAAAGTTATCTGTTATCAATAAAAACTAACATTTTAATAAAAGTTAATTTGAAAGGTGGCATGGCAGCACATGACATCAAAACTCATGAAATTTCATAAAATTTCAACTTTAAAGAGGAAATTCATGGGGCAATTCATAAATAAACTTAATTTGAGCATTTTAGGGGGAAAAACAAATATTGGCTATCATAAATATTTTTCTTTTAGGTATATCAAAATGATTGATCTTGAATGTGGATATTCTATATATCTGTAAAAAAAAAACTTCTTTCCCCATGCACCCCTACCCCTAAATTTTAAACCTTAATTTAACCCCCCCCCCTTTCCCACCTCCTTTAATTAAAAGCAAAACATTGTTACATTGGTAGTTGGTAAGAGTGCATAACCACCCATTATTATTATTCTTTTGTAGTCACTAATTTGCAAATATTTCACAATAATAAAAGTTGTTTGAAATTTTACCCAGGAAACACTTAATTTGGTACTAATAAATTCTTTATAGCTATTTGATTATTATACGGCCCAAGATGTTATAAGATGTTATATCTTATAGTTAAACATAACAAGACCCATAACTCAAGATCACAGAAACTGAGGATTTTTGCAATTACTTGGTTTCAATAGAACTTTGTATAATTTACATCCTTCATTTCCATTGAATCACCAATTTTATTTTCATAGGCCATTTACTACTATTTACATGGTCAATTTGTCCACCTTGAAATGTTTTATTAATTTATTGCAGTTAGTTATAAGGTGATAATTTCTACAGCAGTTTCTCAGACTAATCTCATCATTTCATTATGTAAACACCCCACATTTCATTACTAAATTTTCAATGGTCAAAAACAATTTTAAGACCGAGATTAAAATCCGATCTGATCTAGAATCAAGTCAACAACCTCATACAAGCTGATTAAAGTGACCTTGAACTTAGGTCAAGGATTAATTTATCTACTTCAAGCTGATTAAAGTGACCTTGAACTTAGGTCAAGGATTAATTTATCTGCTAAAATCCTAATTATTGCCTTTGACCTTTTTATCATCGATATAAATTTAAGGTTTAAATTTATTTTGAAAAAAAAATTGAATTTGTGTTAACTAAAAAATTGCTCTGCATTTGAAGGATTACCCATCACATATTTTGAACGTGATATCTATCATGTTTCAATAATCTTTATAGAGTCCAATTACCTGTGATCCACAAAATTAATATCGGTTTAGTAAGCAAATAAACATACTGCGGACAAGATTATAGCAAGAAAGATGTACAAGTGTCATAAACTTTGAATCTGTAATCCACATATTGCATATCTTTGAACAACATCAACATAAGCATGCTGTTGGTTAGGTAATTATACATGTAAAGGGTGTGTTACTATGTAACAATGACATGAACCAATCAACAGATTCAACAAACTATGTCAAGATCAGCAAATGACCAAATCATGTGATAAAACTTTGAGCTAACATATAAAACATTATCAAAAACAAGTCAACTTTTAAATTTCAAGTTCAAGGATTTATAAGTTATGGTGTTTTTTTTTTAACCAAAACATTTTATTTTTCCAAATCATACAATTTTTGTAATTAGAAATCATGACATGATATTTATATAATCTTTAAAAAAATTATTTATTTATTTATTAATTAATTATTTATTTATTTATTTTGTTTGTTTGTTAGTTGACTTTTTTAACCACATAATTTGTAATTATATGAAAGAAAATATGTTGGTATATATTTTTAATACATATTTCAACTTTAATTACTCTTTTTTTTTTTTCTTTTTTTTTTTGATTTTTCTCAATACATCACATGCATGTGCAATTTATAATTTAAAAAAATTGTAGACAGTGACAAAATATTATTTTATTGAAACAAACAATTTTTCTTTTTTAGATTTTTTTTTTTTTAAATTCGAACACAAAATAATGAAAGTACACATAGGTCAATAAAAACAAGAATTATCACACTGATGACATGCCAACTGTTGATGTTACACTAATACAAGATGATATTTATTTAATAACCCACACTAATTAACAGCAAATAACCATTTACATAGTTACAGTAAACATGCAGAAATTCCCACAAAAAATGTATTTACTTTTTCTTTAATTCAGTTTTAAAGTTGATGGAAATTTTTGGTTTACCTGAGTTTCTGAAATTCCTATTAATTAAAAAAATTTTGGATTGTTTACTAAAACATCACACTTCCGTCTTTTGGGATGAAGGTAAATGCTGATTCTGGGGCTCAAGATAGGATTTTCCAACTGTTTATGGTTAGAAGAAAATCTTATTTTACTTTTAATGAAAATAATATTTTTGAAAAAAAACAACATTTTTTTCTAAACACAAAATCCAAACAATTTAATGCATCTTATAGTTTGGTTTTATTTAATAGAATTATGCAAATAAATGGCTTAATTAGAACATGTTACCTGGATTTGAATCTGTTGTTGTACCCTTTCTGGAACCTAACTGAGAAGGAAAGCAATTTCATCTTACATTTTTGGAAGTATGTAAGCTGATGCTATAAGTGATGTAGATAAACAAATGGCACATGGTATATATAGGTACAATTCCTCATCCTGTAAGGCATTGTGTAAAATACTGACAGATACTTATTGATTGGGTGGAATTGGAAAGGAGTTTTAAGAAATGGTTTATTTTAAAATAATTTTTACATGGCTACTATTTGTAAAGTGAGTTTGATGGTTGTGTGTCCTCCAATGATACTAAACCACTGGACATTAATTCATGTGCCCATTCAAAATTTAGCAGTTTGTCATCAGTTATCTCAATATATGTATTGCCATTACTGTTTGCTGTTTTTCAGTCACAAATTTTATTCTCCTTATTTACATCCTACAGTAGTCAATATATTGTAGTTAAAGAAGCTAAAGTACCCAAAACCATCAACCATTGGCTAACAAACTGACAAACTTTCTACCATCAACCACTGGCTAGCAAACTGACAAACTTTCTACCATCAACCATTGGCTAGCAAACTGACAAACTTTCTACCATCAACCAATGGGTAGCAAACTGACAAACTTTTACCATCAACCATTGGCTAGCAAACTGACATACTTTCTACCATCAACCATTGGCTAGCAAACTGACAAACTTTCTACCATCAACCATTGGGTAGCAAACTGACAAACTTTCTACCATCAACCATTGGGTAGCAAACTGACAAACTTTCTACCATCAACCATTGGCTAGCAAACTGACAAACTTTCTCACAAAAAATCTATCAATACTGATCGAAAATCAAACTTTTACAATGGCAGTCACTTTGATAAAAAAAAAGCCAGCAATATGACACACCCAACTTCTAAGGCACAAGGAAAAGATTAGGAATACTGACCAAGCATCCATCAATCTATGTAGGTGATGTAATTTCAATTAAAAGAGTCAAACATTGAAGACATTATTTTTTGAAAATCTGATTTTGAGATAAATCAACATTTATGTCAAATGAGGCCTCAGTGGCCTAGTAGTATAAAATACTGGCTATATGCATCACAACCCGTCACCACCTAGGTTCAAATTCCATTCTGGCTGATTCAAGTGTTTTTAGAAAGTTTGTCAGTTTATTTCCTACTGGTGGTTGGTTATTACCACATTCTGTTTTCTCTACCAACCTGAATTTACAATCTTATTATAAGGAAAAGGACATTTGCTGGGGAGTAAAACATCATAACATCATAATTACCAACTAATTTCAAATGCTAGAGAAGATTTTAGCTGAGTCATTCATTTTTTTTAAGATTAAACTGATAAGAACCATGTTCTGTTATGTCTTATAGCTCCTAATATGGAACCAAAGCCTAAGACCACCTAACTTATTGAGCCCTCACCAAATAAATAGAGAAACTGATGAAAACTTGACACATGCAAAATAGAACTGCAGATATCAAAATAATGACAGGTATCAAAGGAAAGTCCATGAGTTACACCAGGCCAAATTACAATAAAGCACACACATTTCTACTGAAGTAAAATCCAAATGCTGCTCATCATGTTTACAAATCAGAAGATATAGTAAAAACATCCCTGCAGCAGAATCCCTGTAACCATATAAAATATTTATCTGCCTGAGTTTATATTTCCAACACTGAGATATTTTATGAGGTTTTACTTACTATTATCTCAGACGGAATATAATACGAGAATATTTTGAAAATTTTATCTTGATAAAGTTTTAAAAGTACACAAAAGTTTATAGTGCACAAATTTTTAATGGTAAAGTATTGGTCTCGGAATGGTGTAAATTGCCCCAGTTGAGACAGATTTTTCTCACTTATATCAAGGTGGAAGTTCTGGAATGGTGGGGGAAACCAGAGTACCATACCCTAATTAGGTAAAGAAGTGAAGTCTCCAGCAAAAATCACTAAACTGAGTTTTTTTCCCATGAAGCTCTACACTGTTAGTCAACTGTATATCATTATAGCTCAGCTAGTAGCATGTCTGCTCTTATTTCTTACAAGTGAGGAGCTCTACCCCGATATGGTTCTTTCATGTCCCAGATTTGAAAATGAATTTTGGTCTTTTAGATGAGAATATTCAAAACTTAACTGTTTTGAAATAAATGTCTGACATAAAATAACTATTACAGAATATAGGTCAATCATTAGTTATCACAGATCTATTATACATGATGTACTGATAGAAGTGGAATATTTTTGAGTGGGCCCTTATACCTCATTATATCTATCAAACAATCATAAATGTCTTACACTACAGAATCTATACCAACATGTGCAGTCTGCAGTCTGCAACTTGAAAATCGGCCAATTTTTCCGTCTCTACAAGAATCTTTACCTTAGTGAAATACAAATCAATTCTCAATTAAAATGAGAGAAAAAATGAAGAAAGTTTGATAAATGCAAGTATCTAAAACAAAGTTCTATCCTTCACTGTGTTTTGGTCATGAATAGCTAAAATGATGTTTTTAAGGCCTTAAACACCATTGGTAGAGTGCTTGCTCGGTAAGTGGAAGGTTGTGGGTTTGAACCCCGGTCGGGTCTGACCCAAGACTTGGGTAGTGACTGTTCTTTCGCCAAGCACTCGCCATTACAAAATGAAAATCATGGTTCTTTCTGATGGGAACTTAAAATAAACGAGGTCCCGTGTCATGGCACGATAAAGAACCCTGCTGTATAATGCCATCAGTGCAACGCACAGGCAAAATTTCTGCACTCTTGCCTATAGCTGGAGAGGTCTCGATATAAGTGAAATACTCTTGACTGGGACGTTAAACATCATTACTCAAACTCAACTCCTTAAACGCCGAGTCAAATGACCCAACCTAAAATTCTTACCTTAATAGAAAGGTATCAATCCATACAGAATTTTATACACAAATATATATCATAATAGAAGATTAACACTTCACAGCCTAATTCCATCCCTCCCCATTATTCTCTAACAGATGTTATATAAAAAACCCAGTATCTCCAGTCCTTCCCCATCATTTAATACCCCAGTACTGACCAGATGTTATAAGAACCAGCATCTGTGTTTGGGCCTCTGTGTTATAAGACCTATACCCCCAGCTGGTATTCTTCTAGGTATCCAGACAGTGGTGTCCCCTGCTGATACTTATCTCCCCTAATTGCTCTACATACCGTTCCTGATTCAGACTAATCTAATTACCCCTTAATTATTTAATTACTAGACATGATAAGAAATGTCTTAAGACAGTTATTTAGCACCAAAAATGATAACACTTAAAAAAATGTCTGAAATTCTCTAACATCAAATTATAACAAGTGTTCTGATAAGTGTCTACTCAATTCCATTTCATAAGATTTAACTTATTAAGAAAAGGTTATATTACTAATGACCATAATGTACTGTTCAACTTATATCAAGCAACTACCAGCTAGAGGTAAAGTTTTAGATATTTATAGATAATGCCCGAGTGATGGAAATTACTGGGCTACAGGGATAATCTGACACACAAATGATTTCATTGTCATTACAAACCAAATGGTACCTTACTTTCTAAGCAGTCTCTTAAACAGGCTTGACTGTAGAACAAATTTAGAACATTTTGGCAGTGTTTTAGGAAGGTTATTCTCAATACAGATTCAGGTATATAAGAGAAGGGGAAGCGAGAAATGTCATGTAATAACATACTGATTAACTCAGCTGATATGTAATCTGTTACAACACAATAAATGACTTGGCATTGTTGTAAGTTCACTAACAGAGACTCTTTCCTAACCCATACATTCTACTGATGCTGTGTCATCACAAAAAATGAATCTCTACATATACAACAAAACATTCAATACAAATGCCAAATGTGGGACTTGTTCTTTGATAACCTTGTCAATGCCTTGTATAATAAAACCACCTGACAGTGACCTTCTTGGTTTTTCCAAAATCAGACAAACTTTTTCAAGTACATGTACCTTTCCTTAAAGGGAGACAACTTTAAAAATGTTTAAAAATACATTCTATATAGAGACCACCTTTTATAAGATTGGATTTGACTTATGATGTTTTATGCCTCAATCCAGAATCTTTCATCTTATATCGAGGTGCTCAGTTAAGGGACTGGTGGAGGAAACTGGAGTGCCTGAAGAAAACCAACAATCTTCAACAATTGAACTGACAAACTTCCTCACACTAGGATCTGACAGAGTGGATTTGAAACTAGACAGTACCTTATATGAGCACTTTTTTTATTGGATACCAGCAAATTGTATATCACAAGCTACTCTAAATATTAATTTCAAGCATTTTCTAAACTACAGAATAAATTAACTTGCTAATTCATGTAGATCCTGTCTATATAACAGTATCACCATTTTACAATATCCAAATCAAAGAGAGTGTGTTTAATAACAGAAGCTGTTTGGGAATTTTCTGAGGCAATTTCTATCCCCTTTGGTTCTTCTGATGTGACCTTAAAAACCAGGTATGAATAGCACAAATAAACCATATTACTCATTGAGCAAAGATAGGCTGTTACACTTTGTTTTCTTTTATTTTAGCTGGTGATGTCTCCCTATAAGTGAACCTTGACAACAATGTAACAACTTATTCCATTCATTCATTTGCTGACTGTTTCTTCCATCATATAAATGTTACAAATATCATATAACCATACACATGTGATTAAGATTATAATGCAATAGGCCAATAGTAATAATTAATTAAGGATGAATTTTATACACATGTCCAAATGTATACAACACCACATTTACAAGCTTCAGGAATTCCATAAAAATTCTTTTAATGAAATGATGAATTTTTTTTTTTTTACTTTTATTTGTACTTTTATCTCACTCTTAGCCCCCAAAAATGCAGGAAAATTAAAAGTTTTACATCTCAAAATAAATAAATAAATTATATATCCATATACATGTATAAATATTAATTCTTTTTCCTTCCTAAAATCAAAATTTTAATCCAGAATACCAATTTCAATTCTAATTATTTCAAAATCAAAATACCTAAAAATGTGTGAATTATGTCATTCATATAAACATAAAATGAAAGTAAAAAAATAAAAAAAAATTACTGTTTGCAATAAAAATAAAAAATAAAAATTCTTGAAAGCAATTATGATCAACTTTTACTTACCTAAGGAAAGGATGGTCACTTTCACGATGAAAGATTAAGAAAAATGTATTAAAAAGCAATTCCAGTCTTTTGGAAATCCTTGAACAACCTTGAAAGTAAGACTTATAGATATACTACTATCAGGGATAACAGACAGTAGCAGTAGTAACCATCAACAGTTTCTCCATCTGTTGATCTACAGTCATTATACAACTAGTCTTATCTTGTAAACTACTTACTACAGTATGTGGTGCCGATTTACTGTAAAAGTAGCGTTAGTAGCCAACCATCAACAGTTTCTTCATCTGTTGATCTACAGTCATTATACATCTAGCCTTATCTTGTAAACTACTTACTACAGTATGTGGTGCCGATTTACTGTAAAAGTAGCGTTAGTAACCAACCATCAACAGTTTCTTCATCTGTTGATCTACAGTCATTATACATCTAGTCTTATCTTGTATACTACTGACTACAGTGTGTGGTGCCGATTTACTGTAAAAGTAGCGCTAGTAACCAACCATCAACAGTTTCTTCATCTGTTGATCTAGTCATTATTCAACAAGTCTTATCTTGTAAACGACTGACTACAGTGTGTGGTGCCGATTTACTGTAAAAGTAGCGTTAGTAACCAACCATCAACAGTTTCTTCATCTGTTGATCTACAGTCATTATACATCTAGCCTTATCTTGTAAACTACTTACTACAGTATGTGGTGCCGATTTACTGTAAAAGTAGCGTTAGTAACCAACCATCAACAGTTTCTTCATCTGTTGATCTACAGTCATTATACATCTAGTCTTATCTTGTATACTACTGACTACAGTGTGTGGTGCCGATTTACTGTAAAAGTAGCATTAGTAACCAACCATCAACAGTTTCTTCATCTGTTGATCTACATTCATTATACAACTAATCTTATCTTGAATACTACTGACTGGTGTGTTAACTTACAAGATGGTACTGCAACATGACAAAGAGGTTCATGACTTAAGACTACTTTGACTTAACAAGATGGTACTTTGACTAAACAAGATGATCTGACCTAACAAGATGATAACCCGACCTAACCAGGTGGTGATCTGACTTAACAAGATGGTACTTTGACTTAACAAGATGATGATCTGACCTAACAAGATGATAACCCGACCTAACCAGGTGGTGATCTGACTTAACAAGATGGTACCTTGACTTAACAAGATGGTACCCTGACCTAACTAGATGGCAAACTGACTTAACAAGATGGTAATCTGACCTAAGAAGGTGGTAACCTGACCCAACCAGATGGTGATCTGACTTAACAAGATGGTACCCTGACCTAACAAGATGGTAAACTGACTTAACAAGATGGTAATCTGACCTAACAAGATGATAACCTGACCCAACCAGATGGTGATCTGACTTAACAAGATGGTAAACTGATTTAACAAGATGGTAACCTGACTTAACAAGATGGTACCTTGATGGTACATGTCATGTGACTGACAATGGGTTAGCACTGGCATGGTGTGCCTATTTGCTTAGGACATCTGAAAACCATGACAGAAAATGCAACAGCCAAATAGAACTAGAACATAAGAACTTTCTTAGCTAGACCAACCTACTGTGTAATAACTTTAATGAAGCCAATTTCTTACAAGATTACACATAAATGCAGTGATAAACAGTCCTTATTTATTATAAATATGGTTACAATTATATTAGTAACATCTGGTTGTTACAATAAACCATGTGTAGATAAAAGTGTGGTATGTGTAATTTTAATCTTGTTATGTTTACTATATTAAGTAGACTTGTGTTTATAATCCCTTCTAAATTAGGGCAACATGACATAAAATCCTGAGCACATTAGACACAAGATCCAACAGATTGGGGTTTGAATCCTCTCTGAGACAGATATCATGACTGAAGGCAATATGTTAACTTCAATTTACATTAGAACTAACTTACCCAGTGCCAGGATAATGGACTAATGGGGCAACTAACTTACCCAGTGTCAGGATAATGGACTAATGGGGCAACTAACTTACCCAGTGTCAGGATAATGGACTAATGGGGCAACTAACTTACCCAGTGTCAGGATAATGGACTAATGGGGCAACTAACTTACCCAGTGTCAGGATAATGAACTAATGGGGCAACTAACTTACCCAGTGTCAGGATAATGGACTAATGGGGAAACTTAATTACCCAGTGTCAGGATAATGAACTAATGGGGCAACTAACTTACCCAGTGTCAGGATAATGGACTAATGGGGCAACTAAATTACCCAGTGTCAGGATAATGGACTAATGGGGCAACTAACTTACCCAGTGTCAGGATAATGAACTAATGGGGCAACTAACTTACCCAGTGTCAGGATAATGGACTAATGGGGCAACTAAATTACCCAGTGTCAGGATAATGAACTTATTGGGCAACTAACTTACCCAGTGTCAGGATAATAGACTGTTGGGTAGAAATTGTCTTTGAGAAAATAAATATGTAGCAGACTGGGCTTAATAGGTGGCCAGGTAGCTCAGTTGGTAGAGCGTCCCACTAGTATTGGAAGGTCCCGGGTTCTAGTCCCAGTGGCTGCTGAATTTTTGTCCCTTTCCTGTGATTTGGGTGCTCGTCCGACCCTGGTCAATGGGTTGGTCGCAGTGTGGAACCTGGTGGTTTCGATTCAAAGTTATTGGAAAGGGAAGAAATGTAGCAGACTAGCTACCTGACCTAACAAATTGATGATGGAAACGTGGGATCAGAGTCCCTAAACCAAATATAATATGAGCAAAAAGATAGGCAAAGAAGTACCCTCAACCAGAAAATAATAGATAATGGTTGGAATAAAACAGGTGTAGGTGCTAAATACCTTTTTGATTGGTACAGCAACTGGTGATGAGAATTTTTCCAACAATTTAGGGTTAATTTTTGATGCATTTTCTATCATATTTCTTCTCTGTCTAACAAACATATCTAACATTTTGTGTGTGCATGCATGTGACATTCAATTACAGGTAAATAATATAAAAACAAATCTGAGAGAACTTTTCTAAAACAGCTGCTAAAGTTGAAACACTCTCTTCCTCTCTCTCTCTATATATATACAGCACAACAAATGTTACCAACTTATCAGAGAAAAGAAGATTAAAATAATATTGTGTATACATGGTTTAATCTGGTGTTTAAACAGCCTGATGTATAACAGGTTATTTTCACATTCAGGTTTTAAATGTTAACAAATCAGCTGGGTGAACTGTGATCAATCATAACTGTTTTATATATATATATATATATATATATATATATAAAAAGAAAAAATTAGTTTCTCAGTGTCCAGTAGAATATAATGAAATAAATAAATAAGTACAACACGATTTTGTTAAGCATCTTTAATAGATGCTTTACAAAATCGTGTTGTACTTATTTATTTATTTTATCATATATATATATATATATGTATGTATTATAATATTTGGTTGTGATGAAATTATTTTATTATTTATCTAAAAAAAAAAAAAAAAACAAAAAAAAAAAAAAACAACTCTGTGAAGGATTTATATAATATATACCATAAAAAGGAATAAGAAAATATATAATATGTGTAATTTCCATACCATAGAACATTCAAAAATATAATAAATACCCAGTATGTCAGTCATAATTTTTCTATTACAGATGCCCATACTTAACAGTTCTCTTACTGCTAGAGACCCTGGGTTTGAATCATTTAAATTATTCACTTTGCATAACATGTGTATATGCTGGAATCATATCTTGAACTTCCCCCAAAAAAAAAAAAAATATAGAAAAGTTTTGAGGGGTTTGTAAAAAGAAATATATTAGAATTAATTACAAAAACATAACAGGTATGAAAAGCACATCCTACCTACACAAAGAATTGCGTAACATTGGAATATAATCAACAGACTGGCAAGATGGTGCAAGATAATCTATCTGAAGACTTCAATCATCTCCTGCCCACATTTAAAATGTCAAGATGCCAGCAAATTTCTATTCCATGTTGGAATTTATGATATTTTTACTGTTGATTGATTGATTGAAAATATGCAATGATTATTTCTTTTTAAATATTACTCAGTAATTATATTGTCAGATGTTGTCCTTAAGAGAAGTACACAGCCAGTTCAAACAAACTTTGAAGATTCTCAATTTCTATGGTCCATCTAACATGGGTAAAAATCATTTAGACAAATACAATGAACCTGAAATTCTTCACAAACTGTATTTTTTCATTAAAATTCAGTTTTATTCGAAAAAATTTTGTACGGCTCACTATCTTATAGATAACGGAAACACCGATATCATAAGCATATATCAAAAGTATTTCTACTAAATAATTGTCAGTGATAAAACTAAAACATAAACTTCAGGTAATGGTAAAAGTATATGGGAATATAAATCAAGTTGTAAGAACAAGGGGACATAACTCCTGCCCTTTTCTATAGACAATAGTTACACCAGCAAATAAGTGATGAATTCTGATATACAACATTTATATAACATCACTAGATCAAAGGACTCAATATTAATGCAGATATTGGTGTAAAAGTTCTCTGATTTTAATCTTAGTGATGAGGTCAATGTGATCTGATTGTGGACTTATAATAGCCTACATGACATATAACTGTCTGCCGTATCAATGATCAGATGACTGATTCATATCCATGATGGATTAACACTGATGTATCATTCAAATCTTATCATATAATTCTGAGACGATTAATCTGTTTACTTTGAACTTATCCCAACTTTTGCTTTACCGGAACCCTCACTGTTCTATTTCTGATTTCTGTTATTTTTCTATAACAAACTTTATGGGGGATTTAAACTGATTTTATCTGCCCATTCCATACTTTCTCTTGTTGTTAAGATTTTTGTGGTAAGCAGCCTTTTTTTCAGAGTTACAGTAAATGACTGATAGAATATGTACCTAACTGTAATAACATTAAGCTACATGCAACTGTAAATTTTAACAAATTTAATTTGACAAATATGAGAACTATTTAATGGCATCTTGCAATAAACTGTTAAATGAGTAATACTTGATAGAAAAATTTCGTCTAAATGTTGCCTGACTAAACAGCTAACTAATTTAAACAACCTGACAAATTTATTGTATATTAAAGCACTTTTTTGTGATTTAAAACCTCAAATCCAAACTGAATTTTGAATTACCACAAAATCTTACATGTTTATAACTAAACACTACAGTCATACCTCATTGTAATGCCACATACTTAGTATTACATTTTCTTTTAAAAAAGTTCCAAATTTGTTTTCTATTCTTTATTACTTTACAAATCCCCTTTTCTATATTGGTAAGTGCTATTTAGCAATAATTTGAAATAACCTAGTCTTTCATTTTCACTTGTTCACGGTTAATAGACTAAACAAATAATGGCACTATAACAAGATATTACTGTAGAGAATTTAGCCAGGTTAATTACTATACACCAACTTACCTGATTGTTAGAGAAATCTGGTAGTACTCCTCTATCTCTGTTTATGTTTTTAAATCGGATCAGTCCAGCCTCTCTTTCACCAGGGGTAATTTTTAAACTAGAAGTCCTTCGAACAGAAATATCTTTTCTTCCTAGAACTCGTCCCATGGGTGATTCATCTCTTTCTGGGATTTCTTTTGTTTCTAGTGGAATGTCACCTCGCCTCTCAAACAACAGTCTAGCACTTTCACTTCTCTGAAGTCCTCTCATGCATTTAATTTTAGGATCTTCAACAGTCCTACTGTCTGTTTCATCCCCAGAAGTATCACTACTGAGATCTTTGTTTTTATTATCAACATTCAAATATGGAGACCCACCATTGCTAAGCAACATTTTATCACTTGAGCTTTCTCCATCATTGCTGCTATCATCCTGCTTTCTACTTACAAATATTTTTGGAACACTGTTTTGAACTATTGGTCGACCAGATGGAAGACGGGCACTTTCTGAACGTCGTAATGAAGTTAGTGATTTATTTACAGACTGCTCATTGCTCTGTCTTGGCTGTTCACACTCTTCATTTTGCAGAAGAGTAACTTGTTTCCAACCTGGTGGTTTTTCAACAGTCTTTTCATTGTCACTACTAAGTTTCTCAAAATTGATAACTCTATCACTGGCAGATCTTTTAAGACCAGAGTCTCTTTCACCGAGTTGAAGCCGTGCAATAACATCATTAACAATTTTCTTACTTTCTTCCTTTCCTTTTGTGAAAAATGGTGAACCTCCATCATGTCGAGTTGGTAATAGTCTTGCACTTTCTGTTCTGCGTAATTTAATGTTTTTCCAAGGAGGATCTTTATCAACAGTTTGTTTAGTTGCCTGATTATTTACTTTGCTGATTTCAGATTTAGGATAAATCATTTGTCCATCTATATCACTTGGACTTTTATCCTTGCCAGCATTTAGTATATCTGTTGATTGCGTATTTGATGAAGAAAATTTGGACTCCACATTATTGTTTACCTCCCCTGATGATACTTCTGGTTCTGCTTTATCTTTCTTTGACATAAAATCTTTCCTGAATCGATCTCTTATTTTACAGTCTGCTGGTGACATTTTCATACTAACACATCGCTTAACACTTGCAACCTTTGAATCTGAATCAACATCTTGAACAGGATCAGCTCCTCTACCAACTAACCAATCAGCTTTTCCCGTTTTCTTTTCTATATTTTTCTCCCCTGATTTACTTTTCCTGTCATTTTCTGAAAATTAAAAAAAAGAAAATGCAAGTTTGTATGTAAGAAATTTGTAATAGATTTTGAAATGATAGCTGATAAGTATTTGACAACTTTTATAAATCATTGCAGGCCTGTAGGCAGGTATTTTAGAAAGGGTGCGATTTTGAAAAATGTCATTGCACGCACCAATTCAATGGTGCGCCTCGCTAGGAAGGGGGGGGGGGGGTCTGGGGGCATGCTCCCCCATAACACTTTTGAAAATGAAATGCAAAATTGTGCCTTTTGGAGTATTTTGATGAACAATTAATTGTCAAATATGATGTATCTAAATGTTTGAAATAATTGAAGCTCATGTTTAAAAATGATTTTTAAGGGTTTAATAGTGGTAAATGATTTTACAGAGGCTTTTACAGTGCTTAATGGTTTTCAAAGGGGGTGCATTCGCACCCCTCGCACCCCCTCTGAATAGGGCCTGCATTGGAATTCACAAGCATATTGTGCAATACCTAATAATGTATCACACAATATCTAATTTCAACAGGATATGGAATCCCTAAAGTTGATGATTTCCTTTTAAAAGGGAGTTATTCTTGAAATTACAACATATTATTCATATTTTTCTGCTAAAACATATGAGGCAATAATCAAGTGGTATGCTGGCAAATCCCTTAAAAATTACTTGTGGTTGCATATCATAAGGTTTCATTGCATTTTCTATGTCAGTGTGACAGTTTGAGTTTAAGTTGTAATTTGGCTACATGTTGGCTGAAAATTTTCTATGTCAAATGACAAGGTACATCTGGAATGCCTAGAGAAAACAACCAAGCTTCAGCAAGTGAACTGACAAACTCACACTAAAATCTGTTCTAAGTGGAATTTCAACCTAGACAGTGAGAGTCACTGTATTACATAAGTGGCCATTTATACCAACAAGCCACAAATGCCCCCTATTCCATTATTGAAATGTTGGCGTAAAGTGTTTAAACTAGAACACAGAATAGTCAATCTCTAGAGATTTTTGTCTGTTTACAGTATTGTTTTATAATTATTAGGTAGTTTTGTTATGTTTGGAATCTTTCACCTCATAAAAAATTATGCTCAGACTTCTCTTACAATCAACCATTTTGTTCACTACAAAACAGAAAGTGTCTTATATGCTTCAGAGATAAATATAAAACAAACCTTCAACAGTGACATTACTGTTTGTTGATATAGCACCAAATGAATTCTGAGCCACACATTCATAAATCCCGCCATCTTCTTGGAACACCTCACTGATTTCTAGTCTTGCTATATTATTGTCATAAGTTTGTTTGAAGTCCTTTGTATTACCAATAATTCTGTTATTTTTTCTCCACAATATCACAGGAGGTGGATTTCCACGGACATCACATTGTAAAACTAATGGCTTTCCCACTACGGCAGTCAAATTGGTTAAATGATGCAGGAATGTTGGAGGACCCTGTCGAGCTGTAGAAACAAAAGACATCTTTTGAATACAAGCAGAAGACATCTTTTAAATACAAGCAGAAGACTTTTTTAAAATACAAACATTTTAAAGTCCCAGAATTTTACTTATATTTGACATTGACCAGCTGTCATTAATTATATAAACATTTTAATTGTTTACGTATCTTAAACTAGAAGTAAATAGATATGGATTTATAAAGCAGACAGCTGGATTATCTCAGCCAAACTCTGTAATCTTCAAACTCCGTAATCTTCAAATAAATTTTAATGTATGATATTTTATCCGTACAGTACATATTTGGTTTGCCTCATCACAAATGTCATTTTGCCATTTCTAAAAGAATCTGAACATTAATAAGTTTTTAAATTTTAACATTAAGCATATTAAACCTTTCTATTATAGATACATTCATTTTTAGTTTTTTTGTCTATATACAGTAAAACTTTCTACTACAACTAATGTAACACTTGTTTCAAAGTTCCATATCTTATTTATTTTTCACTTTAACTTTATCTCTACATAAAGGGCACCTGTCTAAAATTTTATATATGTGTTATATATGTTATCTTATTTACAGTTGTTATGGTTTTATCAATTTGATTACATTTATAAAAGTCCATCCAGAAAAACTCATCAAAACTCATCAATTTGCATGGAACTAGTTGTGTTCACAACTACATTAATAAAATCTATTTGTTGTTAAGGAATTATTATTATTATTATTATTATTATTATATTTATTTATTTTTTTATTTTTTTTTGTATATAAGATATTTTTCTTAATATCTGTTCAAAGTTTGATCAATACAACTGCTATTCTCAAAAAGAAGCTATTGAAGATATAACTCAATGTCCTTGTCTATAATAAGTATGTTTTATTTTTGTCACTTTTTTGCACTTTAACTAACCATTCTAATGAAGCTTTAAATAAATAGGCCCTTCATGCAAATACAAATATCGCTCTCGAAAGAATTATCTGAAACCTTATTTTTAGAAAACATTTTAACTATGGTTCATTAGAACCAATTTATCTCTTATCATTCAGATTTGGCATCGGGGACCAAAATGACATAAATGTAAGGTGTTAATCACCTGTTACCTCTATAAGAACATATAATTTTAACACCTTTATGAACAGATATGTTTGTTAATGACATGTTAGGGTGAGATAACTATATAAAATTAACACAAAGGTCTGAATGATTTACAAGTTCAATTCAAATGCTCCTTGATAATTCTGTTTATATAAAGTTTAACTAGAAGTAGATATTTTCCTTTCATTCAAAAACTCAAAGTTAATCATTTTTTACAAATAACAAGTAAAACCATTGTCATTTTTAAGATAACTACAATTGTGTTACTATTTTTATAACATGAATGGAAGAAACTGAGATTTACAGCATGTTTTAATTACTGACATGAATTAGGTTCAATGTGATTTTTGTGATAAGGGAGATAACTCTTCTTCATTAAAAGGCATTTTCTGATAATAAGACACTCATTTGTTTAAGAGTAAATGTAACCATTTATATGATTGCTACGAAAAATGTCTCATACATAATCAATTTTATACACTTATTTCATGGTAATTATTTCAACATACCTTTGACAACTATGAGTGCGTCTACTGATACTTTTCCAGCAGAATTCACAGCAATACATTCATACTTTCCACTGTCTTCCGGTATTGACTGAGATATAGTAAGTACAGACACTCTTCCATCATATGACTGTTTGTACCTCCCATTTTCTGTTAATGGATTTCCATCTCGGGTCCAAGTTATAGATGGTTTGGGAGAACCAATGACATCACATTCTAGCACCACTTTGTCGCCCCCATTAATGATCTGACTTGATGGTTTATTTAAAAACATAGGCACCACTTCTGAATCACTGGAACTCTCTAAAATACAATCAAAAAATTACATAAAAGTAAAACCTACTATATCTACCACCTCTATATAAAGACTAACTGTCTACAAAGTCCATATTTCCTAGGTACCATGAGAGGTCCTTATATACAGCTACCATGAGGGGTCCTTATATACAGGATTTTCTGTATATACTATTACATTTATTTATTTATAATCATCTAGGACAAAAATCAATTACCATCTAGTAAAATTTATATGTAAAACAACTAGCAACGGAATTCACACAAATTTTAAAGAAATTCATATATTACATATATTATCACCCCCCCCCCCCCCCAATATATATATATATATATATATATATATATATATATATATATATATATATACAAGAGTTAAGAAAAATTAAGAAAAGCAAGATTTTTATATTTATAAAATTAGATAAAAGTATTTAAACCAATTAAACAGAAAGTTTAGACAACATGGTTCAAAAAATAAGTCTTTAAACCCAAACAATTCAAACTGATATGGAGGCATGTGTTAAAATTCTACATGTAACCAGTCTGTCTCACAATATGAATTCTACATGTAACCAGTCTATCTCACAATATGAGTATGTATAAGATATAACAACAAAACCTTGATTGCTAGTTACTATTACTTTTTCATCATCATAAAAAGGCTTGGTGGAAAACTGAGAGTGAATTATTTAGAAAGAAATATTATTATGAGGTTTTGCTGTTAATTCTTCAAACTATAAATCAAACAAGCACTAACTTATATGAATTATAACATCAAAATTTATGATTTATACCTTTAACAGTTATGTAGCACTGAGTCTTGGATTCACCAGCGTCGTTTTTGGCAACACAAGAATATTCTCCACAGTCGTCAAGGAAAATTTCACAGATTTCTAATTTGGCAATTTTTCCATCAAAAGTTTGTTTAAAGTCTGAAGAATTTCGCTGAACAATCCCATCTTTATACCAGAATACTTGAAGTGCATTTTTAACACAACATTCAAGAATAACTGAATGTCCCTCTGTTACGGTCATGTCACTTAGTACTGTGGAAATTTCTGGTCTTTTTAATGTCTGACCTGGAAATAATAAGAAACAAATTCAAAATAAGCAACTAAAAAGCTCAAATATTTGCTAAAAAATTTATTTTCTAGTTATTGTACCAAAACTCTGAACCCCCCCCTCCCCTCAATTTTTTTTTTCATCGATAGACACCAAAGCACTAAGTGGTTTAGTTCTAATGTTGAAATACATAAATAAAGTCACACCCTTTATGCACTTATAAAAACTTTGATGCCTAAGGCAAAATTATTTCATTCTCATTAAAGAATTTAGACATGCATTTTAAAGATGGACTTTGAAGAGTAAAATGTTGACCAGTTGATTTGTCTATTCTTAATTAGAAATAATCAGATATGAAATGATTAATATTATCAACAATTTACTGGCAATTTGAACACAAGAAAAAGCTCTTTTGTAACCCCAAAACACACACACACACACACACACACACACACACACACACACACACACACACACACACACACACACACACACACACTGAATAATATGTTAATACTGACTATTAAAAAGCTTGAAATTCACTGAAAAAAGTGATTTTGAGAAATTCTATGAATAAAAAACAACAAAGATTACTTAGAATTTAGAGAATAAGTTTTACTGAATTTAATTGACACAGAAGTGTTTAGTAAACTATGTCAGTAATAAATTACTGACAGACAATGTTTTAAAGGTAAACTTATAATTAGTATGTGAATTATGTTTTATATGTTACTATAAACGACTTACTTTTAACAAATAATCTTGATTTCGTTTCTGCCTGTCCGGTTGTATTTTGGAAAACACAGGAATATTCCCCACAATCCTCCATTTTTGCATCCATGACGATCAAGGATGCTTTTCCTGATAACCTGTCAAATTTTGCTTCGTAATTGTTTGACAGGTTGATAGCATTGCCATCTTTATACCACATTACATTCGGGACTGTCGAACATGTTACCGTACACTCTAATGTAGCAGTGCTGCCCTCTTGTGTGATTATATCTTTTAACATAGTCTTGATATCAGGACAATCTAGAGAAAATTAAAACAAAAATATCTTATTTACTTACTTATTCATAATTCACACCCAGTCTATAATGGACTAGTTGTCCTTTGGTTAAGTACAGGCTCCTAATAGCCATTTCTAATTACAACTACAAGGTAATTTTTCCATACAAGTTAAATACTAATTCCTTAAAAAAGTTTTAGTCTCCAAGTAACAGGAAATAATTTGTTAAAAAATCAGACGAAAATTTATATTTTTCGTTAGCTTCTGGATGCACTTTAATTTGACCCCAAGAAAATTGTTTTCCATTTTATGTCACATTTATTCATACCATCTTTATTACCTGTAAGACAAAGTTGACATTTAAACATCAAATAATCATCATACTGTAAACATGAAGTCAAACCTGTCCTATAATTCATTTGCTTATTAAAGGTAAGAATATTCTATGTATTTTTTCCCTCACAAATGTCTAAATTAAGACCACCAAGGTTCAATTCCAACTCCATCAGATCCTAGCATGAGCATGTTTTTCAGTTCATTTGCTAAAAGTTTGAGGTTTTCTGCTGGAAAATCAATTTTCTCCTCCTCTGCAGAGCTGACGGTCTCAATATAAGTGTAAAAATTTGGAATAAGGTTACATGACATATTACATAAAAGAAAATCTACAAAATATTACATGTCATACTAAAAATTTACAGGTATTACACCTGAAGACTAGCCTTTTATTTCAAATCCTTATAAAAAGTATTGGTTGTAATGTTGCTGAACATTGTATCAGCAATTTTTCAGCTATTTTCAAGAATAGCAAAGTTATTAATCTCTATGAATTAATCTTAAAACAAGTGTGTGTGTGTGTGTGTGTGTGTGTGTTTAGCTCTCATTTAGGGTAACTTTAGGTAGGATGCTAGCTCACTGAGTCAGTATGCCACTCCCCTACTCCATTATCTTTACACAAGGTGAACCAGTTAATCCTCTATCCTCCTAATGCTGAGTGCCAGGCTAGGAATCAATATCTCAAATTTTAAAGTCCTATGTGTAACTAGGTTGGGTTTTGAACCCTCTGACCTCCTGCTCTTGAGGCAGACACTCTAACACTGAGCCACCAAGGAAGACAGGTATCAGAACTGCAGATTAGCCTTAATTTCAAAACCTGTTTAGGACTACGGAATTGTAACTGTCAAAATGGTCTTTATAAGCACTTGGACTAATAATATACAAGTTTCAGCATACATGTTTTGTTAAAGAAGAAAAAGAAGTGCAAATTAACTTGTCTTCATAATCAGGTGATCGTTACACACAAGTTTGTTTTGTGTGGTATGTTCAACATACTGCACAAAAAAAAAGCCTCACCTTAAATGTCTTGTTAAAAAAAACTACACAGCACCTTGTCAAGTGAATAGGTAAAACGTAAAAACAACATTGACACATAATAAAGTATTATATATACGACATGTTAAAAAATCGGTTTCACGACACAGATATATATGTAATTACATAAAAGATATAGGGGGGTAAGTGCAGAATTTAAAAATCACTTAAAACACGCTTGTTTAGTGGCATTAACATAAATACAAAGTCAACAAATGAAAAAAAGGTCTTTTAGACTTAATATAAAAAAACATGGACAAAGTGTTATAAAATTTTGTACATCTTCAGATGTTTTTAACTAAAAAAAATCACAGAAACCTCACAGTCTCTGCTGTGTCTGGTTATAATATCATAGATGATATTACAAAACTACATATGGATATAGAATTTTTCCCTATTATGAAACAAAAATAAATAAAACAGGGGGAAAAAAGAAAAATTCACTCAGTCACACACAATAAAACAAATGCATGCAAGCAAAATTATCAAAAAGGATTCAGGCACAAATGTAAGGGAGATAACCCATTTTTTTCACACCAAACAAAACATTACACTGAGATTTTCTAGCTAAAATACTTCTTCTTTTATCAAGTGGACAACAACAAGAACATTCTTTTCTGGAAAATTTAGAATCTAGACAAAAATAAAAATGTCGCACAAAATTTATTTCTGTAACAACCAATAAGTAGTTTTTTTTGTGCTATGTGTGAATTTGGTAATTTACAATCAGCAATCATGTTTACAACACAGATGCAGACTGACCAATGAAACATTTATTTCAAATGCAGATAGGCCAATAAAAATTTGAAATGAAGACTGACCAATGAAATATTTATTTCAAATGCAGAGCGAAATATAACTATTTCCTTTAACTATGTATTCCAAACATTCAGCATGTTGGTTTTTGCAGATATCTAGTAAGGAACCATAAACTTGTCTTTATAGACACTTTCCGATCAAGACAACTTTGTAAATTTTTTTAATCAACTACATAGATTTTCAAAACCATATAATGGTCTTGAAAATTTGTTTTTTTAATATTTATTAATAAAAAGGTTTTTTATTTTGTTAAATTTTGTTATAATTTTTCTGATTTTCAAGATAGTTATTCTGTTTCATAGTTATCTAAAGAATTTATCTTTTAAATGAAAACTGAACAAGAAAGGCATAAACAAAATTTACTCATCAATTTAAAATGAGAGTTTTTGTCAGTCTGCACTGAGAAAACATTAAGACAATTTAAAACATGAAGCATATAGAAATAATGTTAATCAAAAACTTACTTGACAACCAAAAAGAGCTAAGTCAGAAAAAACAGTATTCTGGTGTAGAAGTTAAAAACAGAAATATGTGAAAAGTATTTTCAACATAAATGTATTTCAAGTACAAGAAATGAAGCTTGTCATTACGTAATTATAAGTTGAATTTTAAGAATGTCATTCATGTGTCCATCAGTCTGTCTGTCTATCCATATTTTATATTAAGTATATATATCTCACCTGGTGGTTTGCCGTGATAATATGTTAATGTTGTTTCTTCCTTTTCATCTTCATCAGATCCAGACACACTTCCATAACCACTGCTAGTTTTAGACAAATCCATACGATTGTGTTGCTGTTGCCCTGTAGCAGGCTTGTTCTCACTTTCAGCAGCCTCACCATTTCGTAGAGCTTTTTCACCTTGAACACCTCCGTTAACTGAAGGAACTGGTCTGCTGACCTCCAGGGAAGCTTCAGCTTTATCCCCCCAGGATTCTCCAGCTGTGATAGAAAAGTTATCTGATTCCAAACATATTTCATGCTGTTCTAGCTCTTTTCCTTCAGTATTTTTTCTCCTCATAACATAGGTACTCCTTGAAAAATAATCTGATCCTCTTGAAGTTAACTTTCTTTTAGTTTTGATAACATCTTTTTCATAATGAGTATTACCACTTGGAGAGTTGATTTTGGTTTCTATGACTGTGTCTTTTTCTTCTTCGTGTGAGTGACTATCGCTTCTGCGTAGTGTAACTTTTTCCGTAATGATATGATCACCATGGTCTTTGCTGGAATATGATTTGACAGTTACAGATCCATCATCATCCTCAATTTCTGATACCGTATTCTGCTCTGGAGATAGCATCACGTTTAAAAATGGCCTTTCCATGGTTCTGACTGGAGTTGTGGAAACGATTCCATGTTGTGGTTTTTCTGAAATAAAAGAAAAATTTGTATCAATGTTAGTATGTGAGCACAAAAGTAAATAATACAAATAACTGGTAATAAACTGACTTAAATGTTTAGTGAATATAGTAAATATAAAGAAACACAAAAATACAATAAAGCCAGCCAATTAAATATTTTAATTTTAATTCATAATTATTAAAAGGTAGAATATATATTTTCCATAAAAATAATTATTTAAATAGAAAATAGTCAAACTTTGACTTTATATATGTTTTATAAAGTGAAAAAAAATCTTGAAATGTATCAACTGAATGTGCTACCCATAATAAGCTGTAATCGTTAAATCACATACTGTATTACTTAAAATTTTAGAAAAGTATTTAACAGTCTGTATCTAAATTGTTTGTCAACTCAAATAATAGTGAGTCACATGTAAAAACTATACCAGCTTTAAGTAAACAATTGTTGCTTGTATAACTGTGACATTATGCATCTTTAAATTACAATAATATGTCAATTACTGATAATTTTGCTGTGACAATTGAATATCATATTACATGGCAGTCAAGTCTAAGTTAAAAGGTTAGTAATACAAAAATTGTGGATTTGTGAGAAGGGAGATAACTCCTACAGCCTTATCACAAATTGTATATCCTACCTTCTGTAGAAGGTGCTTTATAATCAGTTGCTATGGTTTGACTTGATTCTGGTTCTAGGTTAGATGTAACTTTTTCTTTCTGAAAAAAATAGTAAAATGTTAATTTTTAAATGTTGTTCTAAATAATGTAATGAAATAAATAAATAAAAAAATAAATAAAACTGGCATTGGTATGTAATGAGGAATATACAACTATGGGTAACTTCAAAGGGTATCTCTACATGTGATTTGTTTATGAATAATACAGTAAAAGTTTTCATCACAAATTCTTTGAAAAACATTGTTTAAATGAGAAAACACTAACTAAGGCAAGCAATAATATATCAATATAGATAATATCATGTATATTTTATGATAATCAAAGAAGTTCTTATACAAATCGAGAAATTTTCCTGTCAGTTAATTTTCTTGAATATCAATTTTTAATGATGTTAGCATACCAAATACTTATTTTTGTGTTGCCTGTGACAGTCAGTAAAATGCAAGTGAAATACATCAAAATAAAATAAAACATTCACAAAAGTGTGTACCTTTTGGGAATTTACATAAAAAATAAATGAATGCAAAAAATTTCTTCTTCTTTTTTTTTTTTTTTAGTTAAAATGATTTAATTTTTAGTTAATCTTAGACTCAAATAAGTACAACAAACCAAACTACATTTTATCTTATTTTCTGTGATTCATTTACAGAATTTCCTGTTACAAACACAGTGACACCAACAGTAATTGTTTATATTAATAATTAAAATGTTGCAAGAATGAAGATCCAAACAAATATTGCCTGGCTAATAAATAATCCCAACTGTTGAATCCACAAAAAAAAAATGGTCTTCACTGCTTTAAAACATGTCAACTTTCATAGTAAAATTCATAATTCATAACATAATATTACACTTTATACAAAAAATTCATCTTGACAATTATGACATAAGTAGTATTCTAAATTGTTTATGTCATAAAAAAATTCTTCTGAAAAAAATTATACAGTAAAAAAAAATGTCTCCTGACACAAGACAGTCATCAAGCTGAGACATACATTATTATTTCAGAGAAAAAAATTGTTTCTTTTATTATTAATCATAAAGAATAATAAACTAGCTCTAAAATGTAACACATTAACAATGAAATAATAAAATGACACTACATCTTAAAGACTATTTTGATTTCTAGATCTCTAAATGGACTAAATTTAAAGCACTTTCCAACATGCCCTAGTTTAACAAGAGGGTAAAGAGGCAATGCTGTATGCAATACAGCACTACTGCTGTTTACTCCACTGATTTTAAAACACAAACTATTTCCAAATCACAATCCCCACCCCCTAAAAAAGAAAAAAAAAAATACTTTGGAAACTGGCCATTTAGTTATACATGTACACTTTCATAAAGCAAGTGAGGCCGGGTGCTCCAGAAGGGTAAGCACCTCCTGTCAAGCTAGCTACACCAGTCATGTGCACTGAGTAAGCTTACTTAGCCATTACCTAAAAAGACACATTTGTAAAGTAACATCATGATCAAGTTACCTCCCTTTGTTGGAAAGTTAACATCGATGTATCCTGTTATTCTTCGAGGAAGTGAATTTATTACAAATGGTAAGTGATTATGTTGGTGTCTATTGCTTTACAGTCATTGAATTTAAAGCTGCATTAAGTTTACCAAATTTCTGAATTTTTTTTGATTTTCTAAAAAATATATTTTTTAAAAGTAGATATCTTCTAACCACGATCCATGACATTCATTTTCTAAAATTTCATTTCTTTTAGCTGTAAATAAACGGAATCCTCTGACCGGTTGGTCAGTGTTCTACGATGGTAATTGTGAGCTTGGAGCATGCGCACGGATGTACAGAAAAGCCTAGAATCTAAAGTGAAACATGACAGATTCCATTAATTGTCGTTCATTAATATCCAGATGTATTTGAAATGGTATTATTTTTCCCTTACTAAGTCACAAATGACAAATTCAACGAAGTTCTGTGTTTAATTTATCGTATTTCAACATTTTGAAAGTTGTGTTTAAATGACCCAGGGTTTTGATGATGTAACCATGTTCTAATATTAGATCCCAAATGCTGCATCTCGCTGGGTAAATACTGTAATTTCTGTATTTATTCGAGCTTTTATCGTTGAACCAAATGTAACATTGTTATATAGGAACATCATTTATTAGATTAGCACCGTTTTATTTTTTGTCTTTGGAAAACTTAATGCAGCTTTAAAAGTTTTATTTTTTGAGATGTGTCAGAAAGTATTCTCTTTGAAAATCTAGACTACGGAAAATAGGAAAACTGTCATGTCTGTTTTATTTTTGCATAAATTCGAGAAAAACAAGATGTGAAAATAAAACTTTTGTGAATAATCCAATTTGGTATTTAAACTGACTATCATTCAACAAGAAGAAATTAAAAATTAGCGAATATTGTTTAAAAACAATACTTGCAAAAATTCACAGATTTTCATTAAATGTAAAAATTACAAATTGTGCCAAAAACATGTTACTGAGTGATGAAAATTTTATTCTCTGAACAATTTTTTCTAAATTATATTTTCTTCAAAAAAGTAGATGGATATTAAGTTGTTTATAATAGGGATAAGAACAATTTGCTAAATATTTCCACCAGTTGTTACTTCTTCAAAAAGTAACTACAGCTCCTCTCACTGTCCAGTCAGGCAGATCAGCAGAATACAAATTTATAACAAATTTAAAGTAGCAAATGTTATTACATTACATTAATTCCCCTCATTGGTGTAAGTATACATAATTTTCAGTTATTATAATTTCTTTATACATATAAATGATATATCATGCGAGGTCACCAATTACTTTGATACATTACTTGTAACTCTCAAATAATGTCAATCAAAGGTTATTAACCTTCACACTTTCTATGTATTTAAGGCATTTATATCATAATTATCAATATTTCAAAGGATTTAAAAAAAAGATTCATTATACCGGTAATATATAGAACCTCTTGATTGAGTGCATAGTTAAAAGCTTTTACTAATAAAATATTCA
This sequence comes from Tegillarca granosa, assembly GCA_029721355.1. Taxonomy (NCBI): domain Eukaryota; kingdom Metazoa; phylum Mollusca; class Bivalvia; order Arcoida; family Arcidae; genus Tegillarca; species Tegillarca granosa. The sequence goes on from CM056607.1 coordinate 9,828,900, forward strand.
CTGTCAAAGCCATACACATATATACAGTAGAACTTCCATAACTCGAAGTGCTCGGGACTTCGGTGGGGACTTCGAGTTATCGGGGTATTCGAGTTATCGAAGTTGAAGGATGATGTCCAAGAATGGTGTCACCTTAATATATGTTTTCCACTACAAAATTTTGATGTTTTAAACAGTTACCTGTACTCGAATGTGAAAAAAAAGTATAAAGATAATTTTTAAAGAAAATACAATAAATAATTTATTAAAGAATTGATATTGACGGTAAAAGCGTGCGAAACGTGTTATTTTATTATAAAATCACGATACATGTATATACGAACAACGAAATCGGAAATCAGATATATGTACATGTTTATCAAAATGCTTATTTTTACATTCGTTAGAAAATACGAACAGAAACTTAATGAAATTATAAAGCAGTGCAATAAGTAATTTAAGATTTTAATGCAGTCGTGAGTACAACGGGGTTAGTCGTTTTAATTAAGCTTGGAGAACTTGGCTTCTTTTATTACAGTAGAGGATTAGCGTACCTGTAAGCCTTAATTGTCCGTGACGGAACTGGATATTAATCTGTTAATTGATACTAATTAATACGGTAGACAACAAGTACTCGGTTATTTTCTCTACTATAACGGTAGCCAAATTACCGATATGTGATTTCTCTGATCGTTTATTATACGAGCCATTGATCATAAACTGTTAGAAAAAATTCGATTTTTTGAAGTTAATTTTAATAGATTTTTAAACTACTGACTAAATTTTTACTTCAAGTTATCGGGGGTATTCGAATTATAGAAGTTTGAGTTATCGAAGTTTTCCTAATATAGTTTATATAGAAAACCGGTCGGGACAAAATAAAGACTTCGAGTTATCCGTGGTATTCGAGATATCGAAGTTTGAGTTATCGAAGTTCTACTGTATCTTTAACTAAGAAGATGTGTGTTTGTAAGTGTGTGTGTGTGTTTTTTATTTTTCTATATTAAAACAGTGAAGCATCCTAATACTACAGAAAAAAAGACAACAAGGAAAGTGGGGCATTCCTGCATATCATGATCATCATGATAACCAACATACACATGGCACAACAAGGTGACAGTACTCAAAACAGCACCCTACACTGGGAAAAAGGCATATTCTATTCTCCAAAGGTTTTTCTGGCAATATAGAAGGAAGCACTTTGCAAATTCATCTGAACACCATAAACATACTCATATATTATATAGTAACCTTTTACATCATACACATCATTTAAAACCATATGTCCAAAAACTAGCTAAACCAGCATGCTGGTTGTCATGATTACAATTTTTCCGAAACATTTTTAACATAACAAAAAAACGCTGGACTTGATAGGTCCATTGGGTTAAAAATATTTTCAGTCTTACCTCAATAATATCTTGAACCTCAGCTTCACCTTTCTCACTAGGATCATCCTTTTTTACATCTGTGTCATTCAATTCCAGTTCAGAAAGAAGGGTTTTGTCATCATCATCACTAGGTGTCTCTGCTTTTTGATCAACGGCACTTAGTAAATCTGAGAATGCTGCTTCTATATCCATATTGGACCTTAGAACATTAACAGGTAAAGATGCTTTTCTCTTTTTGTGATCTAACCATTCTTTACAGGACAAATTACTCTCACTTTTTAACACAGAGTCATCCTTAACACACCTTACAGAAACCGTACTTCCAACATTTGAAAATAAAATACTTGGAGTCCTGGAATGTATTAAGTCTTTGGAATTTTGGCACCTTATTGATGAAGATTTGGAATTCAAATCTTGGAATGATGATTCTTTCTTTTGGAGTATATGGTTGGTTGATTTTGGCAGTGAACTAGATTCTACAGATGAAAGACTTGTTTTGATTGGTTGGGATTCTGACTTAGGTGATTTTGGTATCACAGATAATGTTAATGATTTATAGGAGGTCTCAGTAACTGGAATGTTTGATTCATATGATAAAATCTCTGTATTAGGAATGCTTGGTTTGGACAACTGTCAGACTTGACTCCTTAGAACTTTGTAATGATGAATGTGACGAGGTTCTATTTTCAATTTCCTGAATATCACTATTTTCTATCAATTTGTGATTCTGTCTTTTAATATATCCATTTTCATTACTTCCCTGATCATGTGAACTTTTTGAAGAAATGCTTCTTTTTACACTACTTTCATTTGCACTTATACTTCTGGAGTATACAGGTTTATCAATATCTTCTCTATTGGTTACTGGCCTGTTGCTATGACTATAGTCTATAACACTCTGGCTCCTGTTCAATCCCCTTCCATTTACTATGGTTGGCTTGTCACCATTTTCCCGTTCTGAAAGTAGAACAAACAAGACATTACTCCATTTGCAATAACAAGTACCTGTCCAGTAGATGAAATTCATTAGATTGAAGATGATGGCAGGAACTCAAGAAAATCCTGTTATGAAGCTACACTGAGTATTATATTGGTATCATAATCTGAGTTTTAGTATCTTTAAGGAAGCTACACTGAGTATTGGTATCATAATCTGAGTTTTGGTATCTTTAAGGAAGCTACAATGAGTATTGGTATCATAATCTGAGCTTTGGTATCTTTAAGTTGTTATTGCCCTTAGTGGCCTCTTAAGCTTTTGGTAATGTTGTAATTTATTTGCTGCAAGATGCAACAAAAGTGAAAACAAGGTCTATTAATCCAAAATGTTTCATTTTGGTACCCAAATACAACAATATTCCATGCAAAGAAACCTCAGAGAAAAAAAATTCACCATTTTTTTTTCAAAAGCCATTAGATAACAAGATGTCTTTTAGCACTTATTCTACTCACGCTGACTGCTTCTTGTAACCAAAAACACTAACTTATTCTAGTTACATGGCAAAACGTAGAGGCCATACTGTTACAAAGTTTATCTCACAAATAAAGCTACTGAATCTGTAATTATTTTTATTGGAGATATGTGTTGTATGAAAGAAAATTAGCAATGGTGCTCTTTAAAATTCATCAATGTAAGATCTTTAGCTGAAGATAAAATATTGGTGAGATAGCAGAAGAAAAGTGTGTTTAGACATACACATACTGCATAAAACAGAACTTTGGCTGAGTGGGGAAATTTTGGTTGTGAGGGGTAAAGGTATATGCAACAATATACAGCCAATAGAGATCAAAACTCACTTTAGCAACAACATGGTTTTTGTATATCACTATAACATCTGATACTACTAAAGACAAAACACAAGATATTCTATAAATTATCTTCATCATCGGCAAAAAATATTTTGAAATAAGTATTTTTTAAAAGAAAACCATTACAAGTATCTGTATTTAAAAAAATTTGTTCAATCAAAAAGTTATATTTTTTCTGGACACCAAATCTTTTTTGATATAATATAATATCCAGCTGAAGGATCAGTTGTACACAGAGAGTAAAATGAAACCTTTCCTATTTTTAAAAGTTCAAAAGATTTAATGCCTGACTTAAACTGGTTCTCTAGTTTCAGAAAAAAAAATCAGTAACTGGAAATATAAAGTTATAAGGACATGGTATATATAACAATAAAATCAACTGAAATTTAAGAACAAATTAAGAATTATCTTAGCTTCAGAACTGCAAACCCTGCATCAAAACAGAGGATCTAACAGAGCATTAAATATACACAATTAAATGGAGAGTATCGCGTTCTCTCTCTCTCTCTCTCTCTCTCTCCATTACTTTGCAGTATACAAACAAACCCTACCCCCCTACCCTCAAAAGTACATACACAAAACAAATACTTATCATAATAATCACTAGCAATGCAAGAGAGAGAGAGAGAGAGAGAGAGAGAGAGAGAGCTGTATACCTCAACTCTACCTATGAGTACCAATTTCTTTTTCAAATTTATAAATATTTCATACATCAATGTTTAATAAAAGTAAGATAAACTTTTAAAAATATGAAGATTAATATCAAGTTTACTTAATAACAAACAGACTTACCTAACCGTCTTAAGTGAAGATAATAGTTACTATAATTCCTCTGGTATTTAAGCAACATTATAATGTTATATACTTTATCTGACCAGGGTTCAACAAACTCGAAAACTCCCCAAAAATTAATAATAACCCATCTACCATCCAGACTTAAATGAACAAATTATGACAACTTAAAAACAACTGCATCACTTAACAATTTTGTGTCACTAATATTCATCAAGTCACTAAATTTTTAACAAATCTGTATCACTATACTACTTCAGAATAGTTTCGCTAAACTCTTGGTATGAAAACGCACTTATTTCAAATCCAACAGGTTAACAAAACTCCAAAGGTTTGTGTATATGTTGATGTGAAATTAAAAAAATTAAACCTCTCCTGATTAAAAAAAGTATATACCAGTATGTCGATTTTAAAAATCACTGTATCACACTGAACAAAACACTAACAAACATAAAGTCTGTAAATTGAAATTATTGTTTACATGCAGGTAGGTAAGTTAAAAAAAAAAAACAAAACAAAAATTATATAACAAATTCTTTTAAATCTAAACACACATTTGGTAACAATTGTTCCTGATCTGCATTATGACTTCACAATCTGTATCACTTGTTTAAAATCAGGACACCTTGTCTCAATTTAAATAATATGATCACAGGTAGGCAAGTAAATAAAAAAATTCAAAATATGATGACTTCACAAATTTCTGTTCATTCATAATTCAGTTGGGACATCATAATAATCTGTTCACTCACTCATCGTTTAAAATTAGTTTGTACACAGGTATGTAATTAAAAGAATTTTTTTCCATATAGAGATAATACATATACACCTTTCTACACAGGTGGTAATACAAACTGAAACAGAGATTACATCATTCATGCGGGACCATTCCTTGATCCATGCATGAATGAAATAATTGTGGTATAAATGACACAATAAGTGCCTTAACATACTTTTATTATGGATACATTAAACAGATACATTTAGTTAAAAGGTGTTCAACTTGTTGTTTAATATGTAAATAATACCTGTATAAAATATATCAAAAGGTAATCAGGTTTCTGTGTATTGGACTGTCCTACCTGAGCTTGGGTGCAGCAGGGAAGATACTTTATTAAGACTTGTGTAGGATAAAGGATAGGAGAGTGGAGTGGAATAATGTGGAGTAATGTGGTTTTATGCCCCTGTCAAAATTCTTCCACTTAAATCAAGCCATTTAGTTTGGGAAGAAAAATAAACTGAAGTGCCAGGAGAAAATGAATGATCTTCAAAAGTGACATGATAAACTATTTCACACTTGGATATACCCAAGTGGGATTTAAACCTGGGCAATGAGAGGCAAGTCAAAGTTATAAACCACTTGGTCACTGAGGCTCACCAAAGGGGTCAATGAGACCCACCACAGGATATGAGAGACATAAGAAAAAACATTAAACAATACTAAGAGGTCTATTAAAAGATTAGATTACAATAGGATGTACAAAATGTGGGATTGAAAAATGAAAACTGAAAATAATACCGGTAACTTCAAACACATTTTAGTGCAACAACTAAACTATAAACAGGGACATGACACACTGTCATTGACATTAAGTCAAGGAAAATGACTTGAAGTAATTTGTAAGACATGATTCAATTAAACAATCACAATCACAGGTACCATTAGCAATAATGACAAGCTGATTTTTATGAGAGAGCTAAATAGCACTCATCACCATCATCATGGTCATTCTTGCTGGCAGATCAGTTTAAAGCAGATAATTTTTGCATTTTTTGATCACTGCACCTCTTGTCACCTCATGTGAACCAAATAGGGCCATGCAAACTCCTTGTGTGAGAAAGTTTTACAGTTCACTTGCCTAAAAATTGTGTTTTTTTCCTAGAACTCCTGTTTTCCCTACAATCCCAAAACTGACTAGACTGGTGTGTAAAACATATCAGAATCATCACTGTGACCACATCAAGCTGGTAGGCCTATCAGTGACAGTCACTGTCATCATCAACTGTTTTCTTGGCTATATATCAAAAATTTTAATGGATTTTTTTTTTACTTTCTTCACAGATACGGTGCATCATCAAAACAATCATCTTATAAAACATTATTATATTTACCTGTAATTACCTGAGATATGTAATAAAACAACCCCCTACCTGTAATTAATTAACCAGGTATATCAATATTTCATTACTACCTGATGAAACAAATACCTGGCATCACAATAACTGATATCTTCAATGAATACAGAAACAGTCAGAAGTTTACAGTAGAATAAACACTTGCCCCGGGATGTCTATTAAAAGGTGTAATTTCATAGCATAATGACAGTATATTTTTTTCTGTATATTTTTTCCCACCAACTGTTTTTTTTAAATGAATGTAAAACATAGAATAAATCTAAAAGAATACCAGGCTTTAAGCTACATCAGGACTACATCCAAACTCAGCTTAAAGTGATAACATTGACCCAGCTAATTAGTGCAGCTGTGTACCTTAAATTGGGCTACAATGGAGAAGAACAGAGTGAAGTTATAATGTTATATCATAATAATAAATCCTACAATTGTAGAGAAAACTGGAGCACCAGGTGGAAACCATCCAAGCAAACTGAAATACTATCTCAAACTGGGATCCAAAACCATTAGGGTGAGGAATGTTGTGCTCCATAAGCAAGGAATTCAGACATTTGCTCACCAACTCTGCATTGACTGAATAGATTAGAAAATGTCAGACATCAAACAAAAACATTGTACATTTTTACTAGTTAGCTCTTTGTCAGAATGATAACCATGATTCGTAAGGTGGGTCAGTGTGCTAGGATTCTGAAGGTTACTACTAGCATTCTGCATCAGAGAGAGAAAATAAAAACCCTTGCATCTTAAAAACTTTTGTTTATATTAATTCTTAATTGCATCTAGGCATGAAAAGCTGATTTACAACTACTGATGCAGTGTAAAACAACAAGCAAAATCCATGCATCAATACAGTCAAGATTCACCATGACAACTTAGTAAACTGCTTTAAACATTTTTTTTGCAGCCAGTGTACCAAATAAGGCAGGAATTCTAACATGTAACAATCTCAAAATTATAATGAACAAAATATCACAGGTCTGGTTCCAAAGTAATAGGTCTCTGGCCTGAAAATTTGTCTGTATTTCCAACACCTTTTTCAGCATTAAAAACAAATCAATATTTGGACCAGGTCAATATTTAACAGAATGCCATTTCAAAAAAGTGCAAACATCTATATATACAGGTGTAACATTAATAAAGCCTTTAAAAAAAAAAAAAAAAAAAAAAAAAAAAAAAAACAAACATTACTAGTATAAGCTCAACATAATGAAACAAAGCAGTTATGCACCTAAGTCAACCTTTCTCTTTGATCAATATTGTTGACAATAGGAAACAATATTGTATATCCAATACTTACATGTATCAATATTACAAGGTATTTAACTATATAAGATGTTACTTGTAAACAAACTTGTTTTGATCAGCCAAAAAACGTGATAAAAGGAGACAATGAACTTTGTGTAAAATTACAGAATTATACAGTTATTATGAAGTTAAAATCCCGGAAAAAGCTGTAATTATTATTGCAGGTCGGATGACCTAAAGCTAATGTTTATAAACAAACAATTTAAAGAATTATAATTGTGTGAATCATTGGCCAAGAATGGTAGTACCTTGACAAACACAGGTGAAATATTATAACTATTTTACTTATATTTAGATGTCACCAGTTATCAATTCATGTCACCTGTTATCATTTAAGTTGTATTCTACTCTTTCAATTATTAACCAAATAAAAATATCAAAGCAACTCAAGTCCCTCAACTTCCTTCTTTTCAATAATTCCCACCTACCAGTATTCAGTTTTTAACATTGTTTCACTTAACCAACTGTCATGTGCTACTTTTGAATTTTTTTGAAATAATATATTCAAAAGTAGCACATGACACAACTAAATAAATTAAAGTGTCAATTTGATATTTGATTGTATTTAATGAAGCACCTTGAATGATTTCTGTATGTTTATGCATATATTTTTTTTGTAGCAGTCTGGATGATAGCTCAGTAAGTCTATGGAGCACTTGTCTATAGTAAAGCCTTGGGTTTGATCCCTGGTCTGACCCTGCATTCTTCTCTTGGAAATTGCATACTAGCAAATGTGCAAATATCACCTTATGAAAGCCATTCTGAGAGAAACTGGGCAAGGTTTCCCAAGGACCATGTGTAACTCAAGAACTACAGAAAAGGTATGTAGCAGTTTGGGTAGAGCACCTGCCTACAGTACAGAAGGTTCAGGGTTCAATACTGGCTGGACCCTGCATTTTATTCCTTCTCAGTACTGTGTTTGCTTCTTAGTTTAATGTCTTTAACAGAAACAAACAAATCTGCTAGATTCTAAAGGGTCCTTAAAAAACCCTGGTTCACACAGTTCCCCTGAAAATACATACTTAAGTAATAAATTTAACCTTGGACATTATAGAGATTCTGGATTCTATACTCATATATAAAATAACAATTAAAAATTTTTGAAATTTTTTGGCATTGTGTTACTAATATTATGAATAAACTATATATATATATAAAACCCAAACAGTCATTTTATTGCTACAATGAGGTCAGTTTCTTGTTCAGATTTAATCAATCACAAAACAAACCTGCTTATTTTTATACTATAACACCTGACACTAAATGATACACCTGAAAAAACTATTAAATTTCTACAGTACAGGAAAACAATTAACAGTCTGATATTTTAAATTTAATTTACTTTACAATAAAACATGACAAAACTTTATGATTGTAGCATCTGAGTACCATACATTTATGTTCAGATGTTCTTATCTGCAAGTCAGGGTCAGTAAATGTTATTTTGTACCAACAAATGCACATGGGTATCTCTTCTTGATGCTACCTTGTTCAAGTGGCATCATGGTGTAATAGGATAGAGAAAAAAATGGAAGGACAAACTGGGATTTAAACCCACAACTTCTTTAACTACAGGTGGCATGTGCTGAAACATTTGCACTACAATCCTTCCATTTTTTTCTTTTTAAAGAGAAAAAACAACAACAACAAGAAAGAAGAAGGGGGTGTGAGAAGGGGGGTTCAACCTAGTTTCTCATTAAAAAAAAACACAAATCTAGTTTTTTTGGAAATAAGTCTCTAAAAACATATCTAAAAGCAGAAATGTGTATCAACATGTTCAGATTCATGATTCAACATCCTGAGAAATGATCCTCAGCTAGGCTGCATGGTATGACTTTAGCAACTGACATTCTATTTCACAAAGCTCTAGTCCACCCAGTTGATAAACTAAAGGATGCCAGCAGAAATGTGAGGAATAATTTTTAATAGGTAGGTGTCCAATTCAAATTGGATTCTTGTCTCCTCAGTGGCTCACGCCACTAAGACCTTGATCAATACAGACCTAATGTACCTACAGGCTTAGACCAAACTGTAAACACCTATATATAGACCTAGTTTTTGTAAACAAAACATATGTGCATGCCAGGCACAGAGCAGAGTGGAGTGGAGTTATGGTCATTTAAACCCTGTCTAGATTCTTTCACTTATATCTAGGCAGTCTGTTCTGGGAAAGAGGAGGTAACCAGAGTTTTTAAAGAAAAAAAACCATTAGTATTTTGCAAGCAAACTGACAAACTTTTTTACACTAAGATCTGTCCAAAAGAGATACCAGAGGCATTGTGATCCTTAAGCTTTAGCCCACTACCACTGTGATCCACTAGATGATAAGCAAGTAAGTTAAGTACAGTTTTTTAAAAATAAGAAGCTAAAATATTTCGACAAGTGCATCATATTCATTAAAACACTTAGTACTTTTAGATATTTATATAAAATATAATACCACCTGATCTTCCTTTTATGTTAGTAATTACCTGAAGTTCACTAATGGTAGACTCAAGTACTATATACTGTTTGAAGTGTCACAGTATTTTTAAAACTATGTACCCAAATTCTTCAATCCTCTTTGAATTGTTGACATATTAAAATTGTTTAACACTTTTCAAACACTTTACAAATATTTGAAAAAATAAATAATAAAGATGACACCTCAAGTTTTTAATAAAATAAAAAATCTGTCTATAGCCATCAGTAGTAGCCTGGTACTTCTCTATTAAGACACAGAATATAATCAAATTTTAATCATTTTTGAAATTATTAGATAAAATTCCAAAAATACTCATACAAACCTTTTTTATAAAGAATCTTATGAATTTTCCAAATACTTGAGAAATTTAGCCTTTGCAATAATCCATTATAATAGCAAAATTAATAAAGTTTTAGGAAAACTAAAATCTTAAAAATTATTTCATTTACCGGTAACTAAAATAAACTTTTAAATAACCTGTATTTATTTATTAACTTGATTATTATATCTATATATGGGATCTTAAATATTTATAAATATTTAGATTGTAAACATCTGCAAAGGAAATGTTCTTAGATTTAAACACTTCATAAAACCGTTAATAACACATACATAAGAAATTATAAACATATGTCAAATTAAAAACTAGATGTACATGTTATGAATCACTAATGCCCCTCCCCCTCGTAATATAGTCATTTTTATATAAACATCATTTATTCTTCAGTAAGTTTTCCAAACTTTTTTTTTAAAAATACTTTATCTTTATTTTAAACATTAAGAATAGAAAACAATTCTTACAACTTCATTTGAACATAACTCGTTCACCCAGATTTAAGTGTGGAAAGTAAATCTGGAGTACCTGCTAAAACAGGGAATTTTGGAAGATCATTTTGTAAAAAAAAGTTTTTAAGTTTGCTTGTAAAAGGTTTGTGGATTTGTTCAGAGCTCATGTTTCCCCCATCAATTCAGAAATAACAACTTAAATATAAGTTATAAAATCTTGAATGGGGAGTTAAAAATTTAACACCAGTCCACAACACTCAATTCATTAAAGGTACATGTTTATGAAGTTTAATCAGTAACTGATGCAGGTCTCTGACACAGGCAAAAACTTGAAGTGGGACATAAACTCCACTTAATAAAATGATTAATCACTCAGTCAAATGAATAATCATCCAATCCATAGATTAATCAATCAATCAAATGAATAATCACTCAATCACATGGTCAGTTCATCACCAAACAAAATACACATCAATGCCAGTAAATTCATCTGTAACTGGTTATACCTAAATATAATTGATTTACCATTTTTTTCCTAATCGGGATGTTTACACACAATAAATCAGTTTATGTAAAGTATAAACTCTAAGTCCTTATTGGAGAAAACATGCTTTAGTTTTAGACTCTCAGAGTCTATCAGAAATATATAAAATACAGAATCACATTTTAAAAATCATCTTACCTGTTTTTGATTCAGGTGTGAATACTGGTAATTCCATACGAGAGGTAATTTTCACTGAACTCCTGTTAAACAGGCTTGTCTCTCCAAGTCGGGACATTTTGAAATTGTATTTTGTTGTATCAAATTACATTGATATTACTGAATATGACAGTGTGTATGATCTTTTAACTGTAGACAATAGGTGCGTTAAATTGAGAATTTCTCCAAACTAAATGTCATGCCTGACTTAATCATAATATGACAGTTATAGTCATAATGAGAATCATTATCCCATGACCATCTTCAATGTAGGGAAAATAATTTTAAAATAACAACAAAGATACCAATATCTTCTTCATCATATAATCGCTACAATACTCCCGATTCTGCTTATTTAAATGTCTAAATTTAAATACCAATCAAGACCGGTAACCAGGCAACCAATTTCTTGATTTCTATCAGAGGTTGAATTTTTTTTTTCAAATTTCTAGCACTGGAATGAGTTTTTAAGGCATGTCTTCAAAAAATACCATTGTAAAACATTCTCCTTAGTTCTAGCATTCATATTATAGTCTTTTCATGATACAAAGTTTGTTTTGCTGACAATTTCAAATCTTTTTACAAATTTCTAAAAACACAACACAAAGCTCTTAACACATCAAGCATTCATCTATAAAATAAATGCTTGTCTCGAACTCATTTCATAAATAAGAGACTTCAAAAAGGAATATATACATGTAAAATCCAAAAATTAAAAATCAAAAATCAGCTCACTTCAATTGTGAATTTGTGTAAAATGCTTCAATTTCACTTCGAATTCATTTTTCCGAAATTTTGCAAGAAAATATTTTGACAACAGACAAGAACCATTGCCAATAAGTCTTACAATCTCTGACTAAATGACCTTTCAATTTAAGACTTTTAAGTCCAACTAAATATATATCCTATTTATACCTCCTAAAAACACTTTTAAAACCTAACACTTATAATGCCGTAAGTTATATATGAATTGATCTTTGAAAAGCAATTCTATAAGAAAAGTACTTTTTTTTATCTTCCTATTATAAACAGTCTTATATATTTCTCATACAAATTATTGTTAATATAAATATGTATTTTTAAAAAAGACCGCTGACAAATTAAATGTCTTTAGCTCTGTCAATTTTAGTATACCAGATAATGTTCGTAAAATGTCTTAACAAAATTAATTAACACCACTTGGAGCACCAGACACATAAAGGCAAAAAAAAAAAAAAAAAAAAAAAAAAAAATTCCCCTCCCCCCCCTTTCTACTGTAATCTTAAACAGCAATGAAAATATACAACAAAAAGATCATTTGAGACTGTTCTCCCATTGAATCCTCTAATTTTTTTTGCTGGCTCACTGAATTAAAAAGTTAAACATTTTGGAATTAAATCTCCTTAAAACTGGGGAAAATTAATCTAACCGTAATCATTAATGTTTAAAACTATCAAGACCTATATGGTCTTCATTTTTAAATAAACCAGTTATAAGCAAGTGTGTTAAAAAGCAAAATTATAATAATTATTACAAAAAATCGGACTTAATATGATAAGTCATACATGTAACCTGATCACACCTTAATCAGAGATGTCTCCTCCTGTACAACAGACAACATTTAAAACGGTAGCAGTACTGAAATAATCATGATTTCCCTTTGGAAGGCCAGGTTTAATACACAGCTGAAAAAGTGGATTTTTCAAGTGATTTCTCCCATCTGTTACACAATCAAAAATCCAATTCACATGCCCTCTAAAATATAATATTTTAGCCTCTTTGCTCTTTCACAAATAATTTTTAGATGAAATTTACTTCTGACTCCTAGATATCTGCAAGTATGCCACATGGTAATTAATGCATATATGAATTGCATTAATCTATTAAAGCAAGTCTATCAGTTTTCGCAACTTAGTCAGTAGAGCACTTCCCTATAGTGAAGAAAGTCCTGGGTTTTATCCTAGGTCTTGCCTAGAATTTACAGTTTGATGACCACTGTGTCTCTCAAAATTGGTGGATTGGCAACTGTGGTCTTTTAACAAATTCATCTAGGCAATTTGGATGTGATTTTCAATGGAACCATGGAAACAAAATAACAAGGGAGAAATGTAATAGTCTGGAATGTGGTGTTGTTGTAGGACTGGAGTGGATAGATGAAATGGTGTTTTATGTCCCTGTAAAGATTATTTCTTTAAATTAGTTCAGAGTGGTGGAGGAAACAAGAGTGCTTGAAGAAAACCACCAACCTTTGGCAAATGAACTGACAAACTTTCTTACACTAGGATTTACCAAAGCCAGATTTAAACCTAGGCAGTGAGAGGCATTGTGATTTATAAGCCCATAGTTTTAGACCACTTGGCCACTGGCCACAGGTCCCCCTGTTATTCGAGCATTGTGCCAGTGCTTACATACTCAACATTGAGTTTTGACTTAAAGATCTAAGGGCGAATCACCCCAGGGTCTTTATTATCAATGAAAATAAAAATATTAAGGAGCTTTGTTTCTTAAATTTAACATGAGATACAATAAAGTACATTAATCATTGTTTATGTGAAAATTAAGTGGGCTGTAAGTAATGTGAAACAATATCTTCAAAGGAAGGATCTAATGACCCATATGAGACGAGAATTGATAATAACAGACAGGAATACCTTGTAATTAGTACCCAATCCTTGTATTTATCTTATAACATTGTAAATTTGATATGTCAACAAGTCTACTGAACCAAACAACCCAGGTCTAATGTCATCTAATGTCAATCCAATATGTTTACAGTTAGTCTCTCTCTCTCTCTCTCTCTCTTGCTTACTGTCTCTCTTATATATGCATAATAGACAGATTCATTTTGTAATAAAGACATTTGAAGTAAAATTCGTCAATGTTAGGCTTTTTTCTGTGGTTAGTCAATTTTACATATAACCCTTTGTAATAATAATAATAGTTTTAAGAACAAAACATAAAAGCTAAGCATATTGTACAAACTTCCAGATGTGCTTATCCATTTGCTAAACCCTTTTATAAAGGAAGGACAGCAATATTCTTTAAGACTATGGCATCAGTTGAATTTTTCATACTCGCAACAATGTTTCTGGTCTTCTATAGGGTCTGTTAGAAAAACCTTTGATTTTGTACCTGTATATGAATTTCTCCTCCTTCTGAACCCCCCCCCCCCCCCCAACCCTTTATTTCAGAAAAACAGATGTTGTCATTAGCTATACCAATTGTCTAGTGACATTATTATAATCAGTTCCTGAAACATTTATTTTTTTTATAACTTAGAAATGACAACTTTGTGCTGGTAGCATAACAAACAAGACTTATAACAGTTCAGGTACTGATCAAGTAAAAGTGCGAGATGCCAGGAGATTATCAAAAAATATCATCACTTTTACAATGAATAAGACGGCACAAAGCCTAAGCATTAACATCTAATTTAGAGTTACCGTCTGGGTAAGTGAAAAAAGAATCCATTGGTATGATTTACCCAAATATATATATACATTGTATATGTATATGTATGTATGTTTGTATATTTATATATAGTTACACATGCACGCACTTAATCAAAATATCAATATATTTACAGTTATAACATATTTATATTAATACAGTTCCTTACCTTTCAAATTTTAACATTTAGCCTTGTACCCTACTTTCCACCCATATACTACATCTAACATTAACATTTTAACTGTTTACCTTTCATTTATATATTACACAAAATTTGATGGAAGGTGTAAAATTTACAACTAGTATCCACCCTCTAACCACACCTGACCCCAAAGGTCATCTAAGATCCTTAACTTCACATATTCTTAAAATAAAAATTTCTCTCTAGCAAGCTATCAATGTCTCTTTATCATTGTGTACATAAGGAACACTTGTAATATAATAAGTCATAATTATGTCTCCTCAAGTACCCCAAAATAAAAGCCACACTGTTTAGTAACACCATGCTGTACTCATGGCGAAGGAAAAGTAAAAATCATGTCAAGGAGAGGTAAATCTAAATTTTACACAAACACAATTCATTTTTACAACTAAATAAATCAAAATTTTACCAAAATTATTGAAATTTATTCTACAAAATCAAATATATATAAGAAATTTTTTTGTATTGAATTCTGTTTTAGGTCAAGTTGTTTTTGCTGCATCAGCAGTTTTAGTTGCATAGGATTGATTTGCATAATGGAACAGAACAAGTGGCCAAAATGCTGCATTATAATTTTCTTGAAGTATATCAGGATTAACAATGATTAACAGCACACATACAGTGCTTGTTCCATAGTTAGGAGTATATAAGATAGAACCTAGCCTGGTATGGTATCCAGGCTGGGATTGTAAAGTCTGTTGTAGGTTTCTTCAAACAAAGTGATACATATGACCCATGAGTGTATTTTTTTTTTTTTACTTAGTAATGTAATGAGGAACATTTGAATCATTTTGCATCAGAACTACTTCCTCTGCAGAACTAGCCATTGTAAAGTATGGAATTTAGCTACATATCCCTAAAAATGCTTTCTTTCCAATGAAAATTTAAATCAAAATTTTAATAACACATTTACTGACTTCATGCATAGAGTAGTGAAGCAATGATGTTTACATTCCAGTCAAGATTCATGCACTTATATCAGCATAGTCAGTTCTGGGAAAAATTGGAACACTCAGACAGAAAAACCATAACCTTTTAGAAAGTGAACAGATAAACTTTCATAAACAAGGTCTGTCTCATTGTGATTCAAGGTCGGCTTTAGGGTGATTCAAATTTAAGCAATGACACACTCAGAAACACCATTGTTTGTAAGCATATACATGTATTTAAAACCACTCAGCCAATAAGATCTCTCATTCCCATAAATGAGCACTATAGCGACCAAATTATTGTATTGCAAAAGAAAAAATAAAAAAATAAAAACATGGATCAAATATAAAATGACACATAATGATCCACATTTCAAAAAAAAAAAAAGTTATATATAAAGGTAATCTACTCATATCGACCATATTTTTAAGCGTTCTGAGGTTCCACCTTGTTTTATAAATATATATAAATAATAACTGTATTTCAAGAGAACCTTCTTTGTCGAGTTTTTATAGGCTTTCAATTCTAAAGTATGACGCATATTGCTGTCAGGTAACACTATAGAATATGCCATCATAAGTGGTATAAGTTGGTGAATTGCTACTCAACCCACAGACTTATTAAAACTTTATCTTATCTTTTCAAATTAAAAAAAATAAACTTACTCCCACTAAATTACTACTCTCAATAATTATCCATTTTATATCATTCAAAGAATTGGACCAATTTTCTAAAACTACTTATCCTTTGAAATTTAAATTTCTTTGTCCAATAAAAATAAAAGGGATTACCTATTAATGCTAATCTACATGAATGGCACACAGTAATATAAACAAACAAAAAATACCATAATATAATGAAATAAGTAAAGATTTTTTATTCTTAAAACATTTATTTTTATTGGTAAAAATCTTAAGCTAAATTAGTCAATTATATATATATATATATATATATATATATATATATATATATATATATATATATATATATATATATACACACCTACTTAACAAACTGTAACCATTGTCATGTTTTTCATGAATGAACACAATCTGTCAATAGTACCAACTTGGTCATTTAAATTTTTATGGATTTTATTAAGTTCTAACAAGGTACTTGGGCTTTAAATATGTATACAAAGTAAACAGTACTAGGTAATAAAAGACAAATAATCAGATTTTTCTTAGATACCCCCTACATTGGTAATAATTCTTTAATCAATATATCATAGGTTTATAAGACTATTGAAAGCATCATACATATTACATGTACATCAAATTAATGGCATAGGCTTCAAATGTTATAAAGTAATATTCATGATATATGAGCATACTTAATTAGCATGAAAATTGTAAAAGAAACTTAATTTAAAAAGAAGAACCATCAAGCTTAAAAAAAAATTGAAAAGGTGTTTATGCCCCCAGTTAAGTTTCTTTCAATTATTTATGGAATGGTGAAGGAAACTAGCGTACCACGTATCTGCCCAAGTATTTTGAACCTCATTGATTAAAGGGGCTTTCATCCATAAGCCTACACTTTAGTCTACTTGGCCACCAAGACTCCATGAAATTAATTGATCTCAAGACTGCATAATTAAACAAGTAAAACTGGAAAAGTGAAAATCAAACCCTAGTCCTCCAGACTAGGAAAGTTTCTAAAGACTTCAGGGTCTCATTATTCTAATGGTCTAAAGTGTACACTTACAGATCACAGTGCTTCTCACATCCTAGGTTCAAATCCCACTCTGGACAGATTCTATTATCAGATAAGTTTGTCAGCTTGCCAAAAGTGGTTTTCTACAGACACTCTGGTTTCCTCCATCATCCAAAGACTGACCACAAGGATAAAAGTTCAACCTTTCAGTTTTTTATGTAATCAAAAGTGACATTTATTTCTAAGGGCCAAAATGAAAGAAATAAGTTCATGTCTGAATAAAAAATCAAATACTAATGATGAGATTCTTTATATCAGAAAGCAAGTCCTAAAATATAATAAAATATGCATGTAAGGGGAGCTAATACCAAACAAATTTGACACGACACTTTTATTTTGTTTTTTAATATCTAATTTTTAATTTCAATGATTTCTCACCTTTTTCATGATTAGTTTGAAGACAAATATTTCCTGCAAGGTTAAACATTTCAAATATTATCATATCAATGTTTGGTTCAAATTTGAATTAAATTTGACAGGCCTGCTTTAAAATGTTTTTACGTTAAAACAAGACTTTAAGCCACACTTTATTTCAATTTGAAAAGTTCTTCATAAGTTTAACTAACTCATTAAACAAACTTTCAAATATAAAAAATTAAAAATAAAGGATTACATCTTAAGACCCCCTACTGCCTGGAGCAAAATAGAGATAATTATGAGAGAAAATATTTTAATATGTTTTAAAAACATGAATTTTATTTCAATTTACATAGATTTATTTGCCAGAGAACTTATGCATATTTTGATTTCAACTAAATAAGAAAATATAAACTAACATAAACTAAAGATCACTGTCAATTAAAAGCTTAAAAATGACATCTTCATAATACAGTGGTCCTTATGTTACCTTCAATGCGGGATTTTTTAAATTTATATCAAGATTTCACCTGTTATAATGGACAAGAAGAAATCATTTTTACATAAGTACTTAAAATGACAATGAAGAGTCAATAATATTTTGTTTTTCAGGAATATAGAGAGGATATGTGTTATTAATAGTCTAGGTCTAATAAAAATGTGACTTTTTAAAATGCCAAATGCTTGGTAAAACAATAGTCAATACTTATTTATACCCATCTTAAGATTGGTTTTAAAATACAGTATCAAGCTCAGGTGTGAATTCAAATTTTTTTTAAAAATACAAGCTTTTAACTGACCTAAGATTATATGGAACTCTCCTGTTATACAAGTATAAATAAGTTAAAAAATTTAAACATAACAATTGACCTTAAGTTTAGCTTTATAGTGGAGGGTGTTACCAAGGCAGGGCGTTATCAATTTGCTTTTTATAACACAGTAAATTATACTAATTGCATATAATTATATCATGCATATGATATAGAACTAAATACTAGTATAGGATGTTTATTAATTATTCTTGATGCCAATAAATATCATTATTACATCAGTTTGCCAAAGCACCTGTTAACATTGCTTATCTAAATAAAGACATGTCATCAAAATTTTTAATTTGAACTTAAAATTATCAAAATTCAACCTTCACAGTTTTATTTCATGTCACTGAATAATCGGTAATAAATGACAAGCCATGGAAATCAACAAATTTTTTTATCTACGATCTTTATCTGATATTTAAAAAAAGACAAACTTGTCCCTTATTTAAAATATTTATATAGATGACACAGTCTATTGAAACCATGTCATTTTATTTCTTTTCAAGGTTTTTTTCTCATTAACAGTAATATTTACTTAGTAACAAAGCTCCCACTGGAAACAAATAGAAAATCTTTTGATATAAAATGAACTTTGACATTCAATACCCTATATTTAAAATGCAATTTTCAACTCAAAATTTATTTTCTGTTTGTCGATGACGCAAGAACGAAAAATAACGAGGCTAAATAATTAACTTATAAATCAATACAAAAATTATCTTTATGATTTAAAATAAATTAAAATTTAATATTAAAACATTTATTACAACATAAATTGATACTTAAACCTTCAAATTATATATTGCTGTCATTTTTGTTTAAAACTTTTTTTGTTAAGACATGAGAATGATTTCAAATAAACAACTTATTTTTATAATCTATTTAAATGAACAAATTATTCTAAAATAAGAAAAGATTTACAACAAATCCAATTTTCACAAATTATTACTATTCAATCAAAATCACACATTGAAAATTTTGGCATTCATTTAAAAATTTAACAATAATATTTATTTAACATACTTAAAATTGAAAAATGAAGTACAAAATGATATTGAAATTTATGTATTTTTTGCATTCAAATGTACACATGTTTGTATTTAGCAATGTTTTATTGACTTATCAACTGACTAGTTTTCATTTAAACAATAATATATATGTACTTTTAAAAATATTAATTAAATTTTAAATCAACTGAGATTTATTCGCAATCTATCATAAATGTATTTATATCATTCAACTTAATTATAATAACTTCTGAATAACAAATAATTATCCGTAGTTATTAGTCATTTTCTGCATTAATTGAGTCTTGTTAGAGATATTTAATTTCTAGTGAGCAACTTTGCATTTAAATGATTTAAATATCCATTGAACTTATTACACATAACTAAGTTTTTTTGTACTTTATAACTCAACTACCAAATGATAATTAGTGGCAAAGGTTTTAGCCTTCAAACTCAGGGCTTAATCTCTGTGGTTCTCCAGACAGCAGAAGAAGTTCAAACAATCAATAGCTGTTCTCATGCATGCATAGGAAAACAGAATAGTAAATATCAAACCAGAGTGCATCTTCTACACATGGTGTGAATATTTTAGCTATAGCCAATATAAGGTCATTATAGTATAGAATTTAGACACATATCTAAAAAAAAACTTTTTCAGGAAAAGAATAGTCAAATATTTCAAGTTTTCTTGGCAACCAATTTTAGCCAAGATAATTATTGAGATAAAGCATAAGCTTACCTCGATCTTTCTGTCGAAGCTGCCTTAATGCTAGACGGATTTGCTTCTTTTCATCATAATCTGAGGTTTCTGTCAACTGAAATTCAGATACATAAATGATTAAAGGTTTCATATAAATTGATTTTCTACTGTCCAAAAACCATTCCTGTAGAAAATATTTAAAAAAGAGTAATTTATTAAAAAAAATGATCGTCTCTATTTTGATAAAAGTCAATTGTGATAACTTGATTCATCACAACCCTTCAAAATCTGGCATTATAAGAAAGTCTGACAATGAATCAAGAAAGGCGTATAAATAAAAATCATAAAATAAAACTGTTTTTTTGGACTTCAAAACAGTGAGGTAATCAGTTAAGTGGCATACTGATGGAGTGGCATTAAAATGTGGTTTAACTATAAAATGTTCTTAAATCTAAAGTACAATGTACAATGTCATTGAATTTAAACTATATTACATGTACACTATAATGTTGTAACAATATGATAAACAAATTTAAAAGAAAAAAAAAAGGACGTGGCTACTGGTAACATGATATGAGACCTTAGGACCCATTCCGTTCTTGTTAGGAGCTTATTTTAATTGTCGTAGACTGCAGATGGTCTTCTGATAGAAACTACTCTACTTTTGCTTACTAAACATTAGTAGAAACAGAATATTGATACCAAGTCTTTCCTATCCATTTTAATGCATTCTATTTCTATAGGATTAATAACGAGTCTAAATTTTACTAAGAATTTTATTTCTGCTATCACAAACAGTTCATGAATTTCTATTTCTAAAAGAATGCATTCAAAATTGGCCCCTGAAAGCTTTTTTCCAGTTTTTACAAATTTTCATCAGAATATGGAAAATTTCCTATGATTTTACAATATTATAAAACATTTAAGTGCAAAAAAAAAAATATTTTCTCTAACTAAAGCTATCTAGTTCTATACAGGCTGACCAATTCCACAGAAATTTCCCTTTTCCATGGAAATGTACTGCTCAAATGGAAAAAAGGATGGAAAATATTAAAAAAAAAACCTGAATTCAAAATAATTTTCCCAATTTTGATTTTAATGATATAGCAGAAAGGCAATGGTGCTAGTTAAACATGTACCTACAAAGCAGTGTCACAAATTATGAAGGTACCAATTAGTGATACCATGCTGTTAACCATGTGCCAATCTGGAAAAATTAATATAAGTGATTGGTCAGCCTGTCAATAACTGAGAGTATCTCTGAAATAAAAGCTATAAAAATGATATATTGTAATATCCCCCTGTAATACACTTAATGTGCTATCTCTTATTAAACTTGGACCTATTTATAAACACTAATATAAACAAATAAATACTATAATGATTTCATTTTAATGATATACTACATAAAGAATAAAAACTTAATATCTTTATTTTATATATGTGTGATAATTCTTTCTTATTTATCTGTAGGATATTATTAAATTCTACCAATTTCATTCTTTCTGCTATCCAAAGTCCTTAGTGCCCAAGTGGTCATATCTGCAGCATTACCAGAGAGGAATAATGCTTAATTGGTTTTTACAGACAGGTATCTGGCTCCAGTTTCACAATCATTCACTCAACTGAGTGTACACTTAACTCAGATATTCACATTTTTCTGTCATCAATATTTTAAAAAATTAATTTTAATTAATGTAATGTTTTGTTTAACCTACACTATTTAAATATAACATTAGATATTCCATTTTAACTGTGTAATGTACTTAAGAATTGACACTGAAACATTTCATAATTTCAGTTAAGTGTACACTCAACTAAGTGAATGATTGTTAAATTGGGGCCAGATACCTGTCTGTAAAAACCAATTTAGCATTATTCCTCTCTGATAATGCTGCAGATATACAAATTCACAATGCCTCTAATCACCTATTCGATTACCATTTTGAACAAATCCTTAACTGCAAGAAAGATTTCAGTTTACTTGTCTATGACATGAGGGTTTTTTATTTATTGATTTTATTTTATTTTATATTATTTATTTTTTTTTTTGGTAAATCCTGTTTCTTTCATCATCCCTGACCCTGACAATATCTGTGATCTTTAATAGGGTATAAAACAACATTCTGTCCACCCACCCACCCTACATGCTTATCTACAACTAACCTGATTGTGACTTTGATCAGAATCCTCCAAACATTTGGAATCTTTTGGTAAATTCAAATGGTAATGTTGTTTCATATACTTTGATAAAAACATTGTCAATATTAATCATGATATTTGAAAATTTCAAGATATTTATTCTTTCATCATTTTTTGAAAAAAACTGGAAAGGCGTTTTCAGATTTTCCTATACACTATTTTCAATTAAGAACAGACTATAGAAGTCAATATTCCAATGAAAATTGAAAACAATATTTTGATAAAAAAATGTTTAGATCATTTTTCTATATAAAATCATATTAAAGAATATTCCATGAATTTTGAAAATAATGGATACTTTATTACTCTTTGGTTTATCTGTCCTATGTGGAAGTAAAGTGTAAAATGTGTTATCAATATATCACATGCATGGTGGATATCCAAATAATATTGACCATTTCTCTAGATGTCTGATTTATCAACAATAATAATAGCCTTTTAATGCATACACAAATATCCTTGTCGCAAATTTTGGTCCGTTGAAGCAAATTTTGATCCACGAGTAAATTTTGATCTGCAATAATGCTTGTTAAAACAATTTAGTCACAAATCCATAATCCTTCAAGCCAAGTGGAGGCATAGAAATCAATTTTGATCAGACCAGTTAAGGTGACATTGTCATTTTCAAGGTATACTTTGATCAGTGACTTTAGGTTTAAAAACAAACCTTTTTAAACAGTAAAGACTTTTTTTTATCCCGATTTGACTTTCAAAGTCACATGATTAAGGTATTGTAACAGAAAAATTCCATGTCCAATTAATATCATTGAAATCCAAACAAAAAAATTACTTTGAACCAGCTTTGTAAACAGTAAGAAGTACAAAAGCTTGTATTATAATACTAAGTGTCTGTTGATTTTGTAAATCTATAAACTTTTATTTACCAGCTATTCCCAATATATATATCTATTGGGGGAGAATTAACAAGAAATGTCCCCCAAGGGATAATTGTTATGATCTGTTCAAAGTAAAATATTCTTTCAGATCAGTCAATCACTGTGAAGTGTCTCACTTTCATTTTTCAATATCCAATCATCAATCTAGCTTTAAACGCTTGTTAAATTTCATTTTATCAAAATCTATTTTATCACACCTGATACGGATTTATGATCAATGTAATAGGCTTGCTCTTTTATACAGATAGATATAAAATAAAATTTTATTAGTCCCTACTATGGCCCCAAAAACTTTAAAAATAAGATACAAAAATTTAACACTTGTTTTAAGGCCTTAGTATATGGTGATATTTTCTATTGTTTGTATGTTACAAGGAACAGTGATCTAATACAATACAACCTAATTATAAAGTCCTTCTAACAGGTAATCTTAAGTCATACCTGGATCATATAGTGTCTATACTATATCACCTTACATAGTTACTTCTGAACTCAACATTTCTTAAGTCATTTAAGTTTGTCACAAAGCAGACAATTTTTACTTCAATTACAATTTTCAAATTAATTGTAAAAAATAACATTTTAGAAATAAAATAAAATTTTGTTTTGTAAAAAGTTTCAAGAAATTTCAATTTTCTTTTTTATTTATAAATATTCATAGCCAATTAAGAGATACTATTGATATTCCTGTTTTCACAATAAAATGGTACACTGAACTTACTGATAATAACAGTTTACAGAACTGAATGAAATGCTTCTGTCAATTTATATGAGAAAAAAATCTCTAATCTCAAAATCTTCAGTTAGTCTTGCATATAAACAATTACGGTGCTATTGGTGGTGGTGATGGAATTGTGTAAAACACCCACCTGTCAAAATAATACTCTTAATTTAGTGGTCAGTTAAGAAATGGTGGAGAAAACTGGAATTACCAGTTGAAAATGATGACCATCAGCGAGTGAATTCAAAAACTTTCTCGAGAGTGGGATTTGAACCTATGCTGTAAAAGGGAGGCCTCAGTGGCCTAGTGGTCTAAAGTGCGCGCATACAGATCACAGTGCTCCTCACCGCCTGCGTTCCATCCCACTAGGGACAGATCCTAGTGTGAGAAAGTTTGTCAGTTCGCTTTTCGAAGGTCAGTGGTTTTCTCCAGGCACTCCGGTTTCCTTCCACCATCCCAGAACTGACTGCCTCGAAATAAGTGAAAGCATTCTTGACTGGGACATAAAACATCATTACTCCACTCCACTCCTATGCTGTAAAAGGCATTTTACTCACTACTGAAGTCTACACAACCAACAAGACCTGCCTCTAAACAATGTGTACATGACTAAAAACTAGTAGAAATTAAAATGTTAATATAAATACTTTAATTGATAAAGTAAAGACAACAGGTAAATAAAAATTAAAATTTAAAACTTATAAACAGGTATACATGTATTATACCCCAGAGACACCTGTGCAATTAAAAAAATCTATAAATCTTTAGAACAGAGAGAGCTTTAAAAATTGTTTAATAAATAGTGTATATCTGTGACATGGACACCAACAAGAGTGGAAACATGTTAACAGGATTACCACATAAAACACTTCAATTCTTCAACTGTCAAACCTGTTCTAAAGACACACTATTCTTATATACATTTATCATTACCAATACCCAACAACAAAAACACAAACAGTCTAGATCTACTCTGAGTGCATGTAACATCTAATATCTAACGATAAAAACACAAACAACCCATACCTGGAGTACATGTAACATTCAGTGTCTATATCCCACACTGGTAAAAATTTCAATTCTACAACCAACAAAACTCTTCTAAAAACAAACCATCCTTATATAAAATTATTGCCAATGAAAGAACTTAAGCTGAACTGTAATGGATAAATGTGTACTTGTCAACAGCCAATGCAATGCACAACACAAAACAAGTTAATGAAAGAACCAAATAAGACAAAGACAAAGATTGGGATCACTGATGATAAAACTCCTGAATTTGTTCAGGCACTGATTCATATCCAATTGTGTAGTTGTAGTTCAACTGGAGAGCCCTGACCTAGTCTCACCTATACAAAAATCTGAAACAAAACACACAGAGCAGTATATTGCCTGTAATATCCATTCTGGATAAAATCAAATAAATTTTTAAACCCATTGAGGATTCTTATTTTTAGCTAAGAACACCTAAGTTGCTTTTATTGCATGACCATCAACATGTCTGACAATAAAAATATCTTTGACTTGTGCTAATGATGAGAAAAATGAATTTTATGTTAACATATGTAAAAGAAAAGGAAAATCCAGAGGCCTTTTTAATATCAGCATGCCCTATATACTGAGCTACCTGGCCAACTATTTAGTCAGGCCAAAAAAAATATCTCCAGATTTTATCAGCCATATAATTTGATCTATGAAATGAGGTTATCACAATGAGTGGAGTTGAGGTGAAGCACATGTAACAGTGTGTAATGCCTCAGTCAAGATTCTTTTTTATATCTAGGCTGTCTATTCTAGGGTGGTTGATGAAGAGTGCCTGAAGAAAACCACCAACCTTTAACAAGTTGATTGACAAACTTTTTTAAAATAGGATATATCCTGTAGAACCTAGGCAGTGAGAGGCAAGTACCTGCTTTAGACCACATGGCCACTGAGGCCTCTTATATATTGGGAAGAGCTGTGAGGTAAGTATTACTATTTTTTATTTATCATTTACAATAATGCTTAACATGCAAGGTTAGGTGTGTATAGCCAACTGCTGTGCAATGTCACTGTTTGTACAACTCAAATAAAACCTGGGATTTTACTGGCTTTTTATCTATAACATTTTTCAAAAGCCTCTTATTAAAGGAATAACCATGGTGTACATTACCATGGAAACAATTCACCTAACTGACCTTGTTATCAATTTTTTTAGAGTATAAATGAAGAAGGTAATTTAAATTTGCAAAAAAAGATTATTTTCTGTATGACATAGGTAAAGTATTGATATAGTCAACTAGTTTGATTTATTTCTGAAAGCATGAAAAATAAATATTTTCATTTTATAAATTGAGTTAATTATTTTTTATTTTGAAAAATGATATATAAAATTGTTTCCAAAAATACTTATTGACATAATGAAAAATGGTTATGATTTATCAAAACTGATATGCAATCTTTATTCCTAAAACACATATTTACATAATATAAAATGTTGAAAAAAGGGTTACAATTTATTAAAATCGCTGCCACTTGAATGAAGAAATACTTAGAAATACTTAATTTTTTGTAAGTCTCATTAAACACACTTAGTTCATTACTGTAAGTAACATGTATATCATAAATGATTTTACACTATAATGTCATTTAGGTTATAATCTGGCTCAATGAGTTTGTTATGATTAAGTATTATGATAATTAACTTTATCAAAGATTTTATTTCAACACTTCTTACTTGCTCTAATTACTTTACTGTTATAGATTTTAAAATATTAGTTCTGTCAAATTACAGGGGAAAAATTGTGGCTCAGACAATGAATGTTAGTCAAAGCAGTATAAGAGAATAGAGAAATAATGTAGGATCAGTCCAGGGATTCAACCCAAGGACCTTCCAGGCTATAGATGAGCACTCTAACAACCAAGCTACCCAGACTGCTATATTTCTCTCCATTTAACCAAATTTTTCAACCATCCAACAAGTAGCAATATCTTATCAAAATTATCTCAGATGGACTTAATATAGCCTCTAAGTGCAAGTCTAACATTTCAGGGGGTCACACTGGTGACAAATTATGACTAGAAAGAGAAAAATGCAGATGGGAATGGGGATCAAACTTGGTACATTCTGACACTACAAGAAAGTGCTCAATGTAGTGAACTATACTGAGAGCTGCACCTTTGCCAAAGTGCTATTTCCTTTAATACTAATCTGTACTAAATTAGCTTATTTGCTTGCATCACTGAAAAATTTTAGCTGGTTAAATATCATGGAGTGAATTATTAAGAGAGCTGAAATCCATTCACACATTGTATTCAAAAATGATATGATAACTTGCAACACCTGCACAGAACATTATTTTTTAGTTGAAAACAATAATGTAACAACAACAACAATAAACAATAAATATCCACGTACATATTGGACTTCATTTATTACTTTTTAAACAGGCCTCAGTGGCCATGTTGTCCAAGTCATAAGCTCGGGAATCATCTCACCTCAAACTGCCTGTGTTCAAACTCCGCTTGAGTAGATCCTAGTGTGAAAAAAAATTGTCAGTTTACTTAATGAACCTTGCTTGTTTCTCCAAGCACTCCTGTTTAATTATCCCAGAACTTACCTGATCTTGATAAAGGTAAATGCATGTTAAAAATGAACCTAAAACACCATTTCTTTCAGTTTTCATTCAAAATAAACAAGCAGAGAGTTTAACTGTGCTTATAAAATCAAAGCCATCTCCTCGATGCAAACAATAAAATCTGCTGATTTATGTTTGAGTTCATTTTAGTTTTTGTACCCATTCATGTACTTTAAAGCAAGACTCTGATTGGCTGAATATAAGAGCATGATTTTTAGTATTTAGTGATTTTTTTTTATTTTGCTACAAATTCAAGTTACATATTTTAAAAAAAAAATCAATCATACATGAGATCTAACATCATGAAGAGGCCAGTTCTTCCACCTCATTTGCTAAACATGGATGGTGCCTTGTAGAAAACTTAATTTTGATTTTTAAATTTCAAACTTTTATTTAAATTTTATTAAAGCAAATTTAAATCAAAGAAAGCTGCATTTCAAATTAATTCAAAACCCTTGGTGCAGATTGTAAGAAAGTAAATCCATTTTTTAATGAAAGGAAGCTGTATTTCAAATTTTAAATTAAAAAATCCTTCACATGGATTAAAATATTTGTTCGTTTTGAGTGTTTTTCCACTAAAAGAGAGTGGATTGGAGTGGAGTAATGATGTTTTATGCCCCAGTCAAGAATCTTTCATTTATTTCGAGGCGGTTAGTTCTGGGATGGTAAAGGAAACCGGAGTGCCCAGAGAAAACCAATGACCTTCGGCAAGCAAACTGACAAACTTTCTTACACTAGGATCTGTCCCAAGTGGGATCTGAACCCATGCGGTAAGAGGCACTGTGATCCGTAAGCGCAAGCTTTAGACCACTCGGTCACCGAGGCCCCTCCACTAAAAGAACAAAACCTGACTAACTTTTTTAAGTAAATTGTTTGTGTTTAGCATCTTTACTTTGATTTTTCAAATAACTTTCAAAATTTTAATCCATTAGATTTTTTTTAATTTCAATATTGTAAAGTTTTTTACACTGACATAAACACTTAACACATGCATAAATTTCTTGTAATGAAATGAGCATTTTTTGTAAAACATCTTCAAATTTGTGGAAGGGTTTACAATAAGTAAACCACTTCAGATTTTTATACAGCATCTTTTATTCAAACAAACACTTTAGATTCTATCTTATATGCTGCATAAATTTAGTGAAAAAAAAAACAGAAAAAATGTTCCTGCAGTTAGTCTAGTTGTATAAAACGTGCTTCTTTAGAAAACCTTAGAAAACCTGAATTCTTAGGGAGTACCTGGTCCCGGTTTCACAATAATTCCTTAGGCTAAGATTTTCCTTAACTTAAATCATGCAAAATTTCAAATCCTTATAGTGTTGTTAATTTTCAAGGTTTTCAGAAATTTAAGGTTTCATTTTGAAAATCACGTCTAGAATAAAACATCTGCATGTAGTTTTTACAAAAATATTCGTCAGTAGTTCCAAAAAGAGATGATTAAAATTTGTTAAGTTTAAGTTAAGGAAAATCTTAGTTAAGATTTGATTGTGAAACTGGGGCCTGGATCCATAGTAAATTGAAAACCTCTCTAATCTGAGCTATAAAACCAGTGCATAGTCATACCAATATTGTATGTAATTTTAACTTCGTGTAAACTAAAATACATATCCAATCCAAGCAAAATCTTCAGTTCACAGGTTCCAATATATTGGCTGTTTTTTTACCACTGCAGTAGCTCAGTTGGTAGATTGGTAAAGTGCTCGCTCCATAAGTGGGAGGTAGAAGGTTTGAACCCCAACCAGGTCTGACCCAAGACTTGAAAGTGGACATTGACTGTTTTTTCCCCATGCACTCAGCATTAAGAAATGAAGACACAGTTCTTTCAGATGGGAACATTAAATAAACGATATCCCGTGTCATGTCAGGCATAACACAATAAAGAACCTTTATATATAATGCCATCAGCACAATGTCAGGCAAAATTTCTGCACTTTTACCTATGGCTGGCGATGTTTCGATATAAGTGAAATATTCTTGACTCGGACATTAAGTACCATTACTCAACTCAACTCTTTTACAGTTTCTTCCTGGGAAGTGTAATGATTCAGTGTGTGTGTGTGTGTGTGTGTGTGTGTGTGTGTGTGTGTGTGTGTGTGTGTGTGTGTGTGTGTGTGTGTGTGCATGTGTGTGTGTGTGTGTGTGTGTGTGTGTGTGAGATCTAATGGGACAATTTAAATGATTCTCCACCATGTTATGGGACAATTTTTAAAAACTTTTTGAGATTCAAGGTACTTAATGTAAAAACAAACTCTTGTAAGAACATGTTCATGAATTGACCAATAAAGTTTTGGGTAAGTATCATAAAAATTTAAAATTTGATTGATTTCACCCCAAAACATTAAATATCTCAAAAAGTCATTAAATATAGAATATGTTCATTGGTCAAGGGAAGTGACATTATTTCCTTACCTAAATAAAAATATGAAATAATGATTGATTTGACTTGATACATCAAACACTTCAAAAAGTCATAAATATGATAAAGCATTTGCAAAGGCGAGATAGAAAATATCTACAGAAATGCAAATTTGATTTAAATGCAGAGTGAAAGAAATCTGTCTTTTCAAATTTTATCTCATCAAACATTACCCTGAATGGTCAAGTGGATGAGAATAACTACCAAATTGTGAAATTAATAAAATTGTAATGTAAAAGAAAACAATATTTCAAAGAGATAGCTATATGACATCTTTATTTTCAAAATCAATCAATAAACATTTTCAATAATTTTTAAAGATAAAAGTATAATATTTTTATTTTCAAATATCCATAGAGCAATCTTTATTGAAAACTTATGTTTTAAACGGTGTGAAAAGTTCAAGCTTGTATACTAAATAGTTTACAATATATTATCTTTATATATTCTTAAGTTTGAATAAATTTTTATCTTCAATAAAAACAAGAATCTTGACATTTACAGAGATTAATCAATGTAAAATAGCTCTTAGTCTTGGTGTTCAGGTGTTAATAGATTTCACATCTCATAAAATAAACGTGTAAAATCATAATTTGTTTTTCAAGAGATACAACTTACCAATAAAAATTGCAAAAATATGTGTTTAGAAGTGGGAACAGAAAATCAAAAAAAAACAAATTTGTTAATGGTCAAAATATCATAACTCTCTATACTTGAAATTGGACAAACTCTATAAAACACCCCCAAACAAAAATTAAAAGTAACCTTTTTTGAATAAATGTTAAATAAAATTATGTGTTTTTATTTCAGCATAAAATGGTGTTAATCCTATAAAACTGTTCTAAAGTACATCAAAGTAATAGTATAAATGGTAACCTATTTAAAATAAAATATTAAAACTAATCATGTGTTATCAGGTAATATCTAATAAATAACAACTTAAAAAATAATTTTATTTTCTTCGTCTTTGAAGTTTTTGTTGAAGTGATCTTTAAGGACAGTTTGATGACTTGTATAAGTCCAAAACAACAATCTTGTGCTAATACTCATGGACATAATTCCGACCTACTTTCAATAAAACATTTAAATTTGCATGACTTTCCCAAATAATATATGTTTCTATTTTTTTTAAAATCAAAAGCATCAGTTGGAAGAGACATCCTGTATCCAAAGACTATGTAGGTAACCAGATGGAACCTTGTAAATAAGCATCCACATGTGGAGCACACTACAAAAATCAACAAAGTTTTTGTTACTTCATGAAGTTCATCAGCATTTCATATTATACTCTATAATGCTCATCATTATTTCCAATGGATAAGGAATTTGTTTTCACCTCATAGCCATGGAAAAATTCTATTTTCTATGGAAAATCGTCATTCTGCATAGACTATCTTTGGAATGAGTCAATGGTTTCACTGGTGAACCTCTTGAGAGACTGATTTAAAGATAAAATATTATATATCTATCTCAAGTCTTACCAGTTTCCGAAGCTTGTCTATATCTTTGTATTCCTTATAGTCAGACTTCTGCGGAATTATCTCCCTTGTAGAACAACCACCTGTCCTGTTTATTTCTATTAGTTTGTCTGCTGTTTTTCTGCCTTCTGTATGGCTACAACTGTCCAAAGCTGTAATATACAAAATACAGGTTAATCATGTAACTTATATTTCAAAAAAATAAAAAAAAATGCAACATTTAATTGAAGATATGTAAAAATTGTATTTAAATTAATCATTTTATTCTGAATTCTTAATGAAGATATGTAAAAATTGTATTTTAATCAATAATTTTATTCTGAATTCTAATTGAAGATATGTAAAAATTGTATTTTAATTAATCATTTTATTCTCAATTCTTATTGAAGATATGTCAAAATTGTATTTTAATTAATCATTTTATTCTGAATTTATTTTGATCTCTGATTAGTAGATAAGTACATAAGTTGGCCAGTTTGTACCAATGAAAACTTTCATTTACAAACAAAGTTCAGTGATAAAATATATCAAACTATAAATTTTTGTAAAATCAGAAGAAAATTTTTTTCAGAATATGGAAATAATTTTAGCTTTTGACAGAACTATATCAACATTTTCATCAAAATATAGAACATCATAACTGAAATACATTTTATACTTGAAATACTTGAAAAAATTCAGTTTTTGTCAAAAAATTTAATATACAAAATTCAAATATTCCTGTTATTTTTATATGAAAGAACATTTGCTAAAATGATTCTTGCTTGCTGAGAAAAGACTTCACTTGATTATGTTTTCATATTGTTGGAAGATATATGTTTTGCATTTCTTTTTTTAATGATAGATCATACACACATTTGCAAACCTTAATATAAATTCATCCAAGTTCTTCAAATGTTTTCATCATATGGGCATGTAAACAAGGGGAACCACCATCATAAACAAAAGTACAACAAATATATTTTAAAGAGAAACAGAGAAGGCTCCCAAATAAATGACACCAATGCAAGAAGGTGGCACCAAACTGAAATGGTTGACCTGGTATAATGAAAACCTGTCTAAATCAAAACAAGAATTCCACAGAATTAAATGTCTCGCCTGGTTAGTTTTTGACTTTACATAAACTTTGACTTTTTGACACGCCCCTGCAACTGCCGACACTGGAAAAGTAACACCTAATTTTCGCCTTATGCTATGCCAGGCTCCACAAAAACTTTGGTCTGGAAGGTGTCCTGTTTAGACAGGTTCCACTGCATAAAAAAGTATGCAATAAGTATGACAAGTTGAGATTTAGCTTCAAATGTTCCTTGTATAACTTATAATTTTTATAATCCACAAAAATTAAACTTCATCAATGCTTGTCATAATTGATAAATATTGTTATAATATTCAGGATTAAAATTATCATTACAAAACATCAATGTACTGTATTTGACAATTCATCAGTAATAAATAATGCAAAGTAAATGTTAAATCTGTTAATATGAACAAGTAAGGCAAAGAAAAAGTTCCAAAATTTTCAATAATTTATGACAAACCTTGAAAAATTACAAATCCATTTTGTCTGTCAGTTTCAGAGACTAAGATCTTACCGAGATGAGACTGAGATGAGACAGAGATGAGACAATATATGTGTGATTTCAAAAATATCACATAACGTATAAAATATCATATTTGTTTTCACATTGAAGTGTTTAACATTTGATATTCTCACAGTACAATAAATTATCATTTTAATAAAGTATCCGATTTTTATGGTCTTAAAATTCCTATAATAAAATTAAAAACAATAAATTTTCACATTATTATGATTTAGCTGCTTTAAATTCAAGATCTTAAAAGCCTTTTAATAAAATCAGAATAATAAATTTCAAATTATCATAACTTGAACCATTTTGAATTCAAATGATACTTAAAAGACTTGCAAGCCTAAAAACAATAAATTTTAAAATGTTTTAATTCAGGGGTTTTAAATTCAAATTACACACAAGTCACATACAAACGTGAAAAACAATAAATTAAAAATTGTTCAAACATCAAACAAGAGAATGCAAATCATGTAAATATAAACAGGAACTGTGACGTTGGGTCTCTGATTACAGCGCTGATTTATGACGACTCTACGGGAGTCCTACCTAACAGGTTTACAAGATATGTGACAATGTTATCTTCAAAACAATGCCTTTACATCTATCACAGTGTCTTAATATCCTAACAGTTGTCAAGTATATTAAGAAACTCCTTCAGTGTGAACTGTCAGATACATTTTATATACTATATCTACTACATCCTGAAACTAATCAAAATATTCTACATGACCCTTTACTAGTTTTGAGTATTCTACATGACCCTTTACTAGTTTTGAGTATTCTACATGACCCTTTACTAGTTTTGAGTATTCCACATGACCCTTTACTAGTTTTGAGTATTCTACATGACCCTTTACTAGTTTTGAGTATTCTACATGACCCTTTACTAGTTTTGAGTATTCTACATGACCCTTTACTAGTTTTGAGTATTCCACATGACCCATTACTAGTTTTGAGTATTCTACATGACCCTTTACTAGTTTTGAGTATTCTACATGACCCATTACTAGTTTGAGTATTAACCCATTACTAGTTTTGAGTATTCTACATGACCCTTTACTAGTTTTGAGTATTCTACATGACCCATTACTAGTTTTAAGTATTCCACATGACCCATTACTAGTTTTGAGTATTCTACATGACCCTTTACTAGTTTTGAGTATTCTACATGACCCATTAGTAGTTTTAAGTATTCTACATGACCCATTACTAGGTTTGAGTATTCTACATGACCCATTACTATGTTTGAGTATTCTATATGACCCTTTACTAGTTTTGAGTATTCTACATGACCCTTTACTAGTTTAAAGTAATGACCCTTTACTAGCTTTAAGTATTCTACATGACCCTTTACTAGTTTTGAGTATTCTACATGACCCTTTACTAGTTTTGAGTATTCTACATGACCCTTTACTAGTTTTAAGTATTTTACATGACCCTTTACTAGTTTTAAGTATTCTACATGACCCTTTACTAGTTTTGAGTATTCTACATGACCCATTACTAGTTTTAAGTATTCCACATGACCCATTACTAGTTTTGAGTATTCCACATGACCCATTACTAGTTTTAAGTATTCCACATGACCCATTATTAGGTTTGAGTATTCCACATGACCCATTACTAGGTTTGAGTATTCCACATGACCCATTACTAGTTTTGGGTATTCTACATGACCCTTTACTAGTTTTAAGTATTCTACATGACCCATTACTAGTTTTGGGTATTCTACATGACCCTTTACTAGTTTTGGGTAGTCTACATGACCCTTTACTAGTTTTAAGTATTCTACATGACCCATTACTAGTTTTGGGTATTCTACATGACCCTTTACTAGTTTTAAGTATTCCACATGACCCATTACTAGTTTTAAGTATTCCACATGACCCATTACTAGTTTTGAGTATTCTAAATGACCCTTTACTAGTTTTGAGTATTCTACATGACCCTTTACTAGTTTTAAGTATTCTACATGACCCATTACTTGTTTTGGGTATTCTACATGACCCTTTACTAGTTTGAGTATTCTACATGACCCATTACTAGTTTTGAGTATTCTACATGACCCTTTACTAGTTTTGAGTATTCTACATGACCCATTACTAGTTTTGAGTATTCTACATGACCCTTTACTAGTTTTGAGTATTCCACATGACCCATTACTAGTTTTAAGTATTCCACATGACCCATTACTAGGTTTGAGTATTCCACATGACCCATTATTAGGTTTGAGTATTCCACATGACCCATTACTAGGTTTGAGTATTCCACATGACCCTTTACTAGTTTTGGGTATTCTACATGACCCTTTACTAGTTTTAAGTATTCTACATGACCCATTACTAGTTTTGGGTATTCTACATGACCCTTTACTAGTTTTAAGTATTCCACATGACCCATTACTAGTTTTAAGTATTCCACATGACCCATTACTAGTTTTGAGTATTCTAAATGACCCTTTACTAGTTTTGAGTATTCTAAATGACCCTTTACTAGTTTTGAGTATTCTACATGACCCTTTATTAGTTTTAAGTATTCTACATGACCCTTTATTAGTTTTAAGTATTCTACATGACCCATTACTTGTTTTGGGTATTCTACATGACCCTTTACTAGTTTTGAGTATTCTACATGACCCTTTACTAGTTTTAAGTATTCTACATGACCCTTTATTAGTTTTAAGTATTCTACATGACCCTTTATTAGTTTTAAGTATTCTACATGACCCTTTACTAGTTTTAAGTATTCTACATGACCCATTACTAGTTTTGAGTATTCTACATGACCCTTTACTAGTTTTGAGTATTCTACATGACCCTTTACTAGTTTTAAGTATTCTACATGACCCTTTACTAGTTTTAAGTATTCTACATGACCCATTACTAGTTTTGAGTATTCTACATGACCCTTTACTAGTTTTGAGTATTCTACATGACCCATTACTAGTTTTGAGTATTCCACATGATTCATTACTAGTTTTGAGTATTCTCGATGGTTTTATCTAGTACACTCTTTTTTGAATGGTAACTTTATGCCTTCATTAGACACTCAATGACATAACACATCAGTAAAGCCTGCTATAATATAGCAATGGGTATTGAAAGACCATCTGTACATTAAGACCAGTTTTGTAATGATTTTAATCTAGAAGATCCTATATACAAATACCACTTGTCTATTAAGTCCAAAAATCCCAAGTCGATTAAGAGTGATGTTAAAAAAAAAACCACAATCTTTTACTGTATTTTGAGCATTTTGGCATGCCATTTAAAATCAGAATGAAGTAGATCTTTCTAAATGATATTTGTTGTGACCCCTAAAGATGACCAGATCTATTTTTAACCATTTTACAGTGGTATTTAGTATACAAACATTACATCTATATTAAATGCAGTCAGATCTGTTTAAACTGACTATCTTTCTATCTTTGTGGACAAGACAGATTTTCAGTTTACACAGATTGAAGAAAAAAACAATATTAACAATATGTTCTAAAAATTTAGGCAGATTTTAAGTTTCAAGTATTTAGTGTAAGAAGTAGAGAGGCATATCTTTAAAATTTGAACTTAGTAGAGGGCAGTACACATCAAAGTTGAAAATTTTCCAAAATTAAAAAAAATATATACATAAGAAAGATAAAAAGTTTAAAAATTAAATTAAAATTTTTAAATATCAAACCAATATTGAATATGTTTTCTTTAAAGATACCGGTAGATTTAAATCATTTATTGAAATTTAAAAATGCTTGAAATTACATTTTTGAAGCAAATCTAATCCATTTTTAAAAGCTACTGAAACATGAAATTCATCAAATTTAAATTAAATTATTTGAATTTAAATTAGTTTTTAACTTGCCCTCTGTCCCATAAATTGATGAATTTCTAGTTGCTGTTGCTAAATTGTTTTGTTTATAAATTCAATTTGTGTGAAGGCATTTTGAGAGGATTATAAACTGTCAGATTTAGGCCTGACAGGTATGCATCTGCGTGGGTTGATTTTAATTAATGCATTAGAACATGATTTTTTTTGTCAGCATGCCTTTAAATTTACCATGTAATTTAACTCAAATGTTAAGGTTAATATCATCTTTACTAGGTTATTATCAGAAAAAA
Source organism: Tegillarca granosa (assembly GCA_029721355.1). Lineage (NCBI taxonomy): Eukaryota > Metazoa > Mollusca > Bivalvia > Arcoida > Arcidae > Tegillarca > Tegillarca granosa. The sequence continues at coordinate 9,866,446 of CM056607.1, forward strand.
TGAGGCTTAAAAATTTAAAAAAAAAAAAAAAAAAAAAAAAAAAAAAAAAAAAAAAAAAAAAAAAAAAAAAAAAAGGATGAATGGCATTTTATAACTCTTTGCTAAATTTTTTTGTAAAACTTAGGCACATTTTTAAAATTTTGGCTTAAAACCCAGTTCACTCATAATAGATATACTACTGGTTCTAACTATTGCATACGGTAATATCAGCTATTATATGTTTCGTAACCCAAATACATTGTGAAGAGAAAGCAAAAATACTGCATATCAATACTGTTTACAAACTTTTTTAAAATTTTAAATTTTATAGATGCTGTTCCCTTGGCTTGAGCTTGGCATTATGAGGACGAAGAAAAGACTGGTTTATTTAGTTTCAGCATAATGTGACTTTGGGAGTGGTATGCTCATTTGTGGCATAGTGATTCAATAAACTAGCAACAAAACAGAAGGTCAACACATGTGTTTCAGTACAATTCAGACCATAAAACAAACTCGCTTATTTTATGTGTACAAGAACTTGTTTTTAAGATTAATCACAGAAGATTTGTTAACTTGCTCTTGTTGACAATAGCTGAAAAAATGCTGATGTAATGTTAAACAACATTACAACAACAAAAACATTTACGTAGATCATAGTGTGATTAATTCTGTCAGTTTGCTTGCCCAAATCAGCGAAAACCTGGGCTTAAATCAGTGAAATCTTTAATAAGCATCAATACACTGCTGTTTTACTTAGCAATGAAGCGGTTAAAAAAATAATAATTAAGGCATGAAAATAGTTAAAACCAACTCAAATAACAAATATTAAATTGTAAAGATGTGAATAAATTTATAACATTATATACAGTAAGCATACTAATTTTAGCAGTGTATTAATTTTAGCTATTTTCATACTAGGATAGTAGCGCTAATCTAAAAACACCGCTAAAATAAGTATGTTATGTAGTCTGTTTCTCAAAAGTTGGTTTGCCCCAATTTAAATCCACACGAATAAGATAATAATGTAAATTGCACAAAAATACATTCAGGCTAAAATTAGTATGTTTACAGTATTTCAATTTACAATAGATGTCATAATTACCTTTTTTCACAACCATTTTCAAAAAATTAAAATGAATCCTTTCATTAAATCTTTGTAATCTTTGCTCAAAATTCAGAATAAAAATTGATGATCATTCTTTTACCATGTGACAAAATAATCAAAAATCAAAAATCCTCTTAGATATTGGGCACAAACAGTAAACGATTACATATATGACGCATAATTTCCGTATTTGAACGTGGGCCGATAATTTTTGTCAGTGTTTATGAATAGAAATAATCTTATTAAAGATTATTCTATATTAGTAATAACATGAGTGGGATTTAATTCTTTTATATATATTTTAATTTTAAATAAACTCTTTATCTATCTACAGAAATAGATTATCTGCAATAGAACTATAGAATACTGTATTAAATGTGTCACACAGGACAGATTTGGCAATGCTACCGAGCTGCTCTGACTTTGATTATAATCTAAAAATTAACGTTTGACACTAAAAACACAATAAATAAACTATTAACCCCCTGAATAACAACAAAAATATTTTTACAAAAGTGAAAGACAAAAGGTAAAATAATAAAGACTCAATCTTGTCCACCCTACATCTGGGACCAGGGTTTTGGTACATGTAATCCATAATTATTTTGTTGACCCCTTATATTTGTATTTTATATAATTTAGAAACAAACTTTTGATGCCATTAATGCTAAGTACAAGTAGATTATTTCTTTGGAACAGCAGATCACTGAGAAAAAAAATGGCACTTAATCTTCTAATGACAACGTAATGATAATGATGATCAGAATGTTTTTTCATTAACACAGAAAAGTCTTCAGTTCAATGGATTAATAATGAACCAACTTTATTGTAGAAACAATACTGTTAAATTATTAACAATACTGTTAAATTATTAACAAGATTGTTGGATTATTAACAAGATTGTTAAATTATTAATAAGATTGTTAAATTATATTCAATATTTCATATCAGTAAAAAAAAATAAGATTATTTTGTTTCCCCTAGGCTGTGTGAGGTAAAGTGAACGAATAATGGTGCTTTACTCCATATAAAAAATTTGACTTATATTGAGGTAGTCAGTTCAGGTTAGGTGAGGGAAATTACAGTGTCCATTGATTTAAAAACCGTGACAAACTTCACACTAGGGTCTACCACAATACCTCTTGTAGGCTGTGAGAAGTGCTGTAATTAAACACTTTTGACTGAGGTTCTTAATATTTTTCATGCTGTGTACTGGTTGTGTATAACTGAGAGATGTTGACAAGGGTTTAATTAATCAATTCGAAAATAATTTTAACAGTGCAAGCAGATTATTGTGGATGCTTCAATAGACTATTTGTCAGTTACATGAAGAGTTGCATTATCTAATCTGTACTCTACAACTATCAACAAATCAACAAATTACTTCCAACAAAAAAGAGTTCTAATTAAAGTGTTCCTTGTCAACCTAACTGGTCTTTTATCTATGACATCACAAAGACTGATAAGAGATCTACCTGACAACCAGTTGTTTTGTGAGTAGTTTTGTAAGATTCTGCTGCTTAAGGAAAAAGGGTGCATTGTCTGGTCAAATTGCTCAGCAAACAGATAATTGGTAAATTTCTGTGTTTTCAAAGAGGTGGCATTTCTCAATGCCAAAATAAACTTGAGAAAAAACTCACAATTTATTTAAAAGCAAACATAAGTTAAAAATAACAATAAATCTTTATCCTACCCTGTAATTTTCAATTTTAAAAGAGAAAAAATTTCTAAAAAATTACCTTCAATATAAAGTTCAAGGAGATTCAAACAGATACTGTTTAAGACAATATTAGCATTATTACAACAATCCATCACTAAGTTCAAGGAGAATATTCTATTAAAAATCTGGACCCACTTTCATTATAATTACAATGTTTAAAGACTTAATAGATTTATATTCATGATGTCACTATAAAATATATACAGGATATCAATTAACTATATCTCATAAAACAGTATATCTATTAGCGACCAAACCAGGTCTGAAATTTACCGTAATCATTTAAGTTGTATTTATTTTTTATGATATGCAGATTTTCAATGCCATTCTCATATCACTTTTGAAGGTTGCTTCAAATCTATATTTAAGTTCTTTAAAACAAAGAACACTATCTAGCTAGAGATCAAACCAAGCATGAAAACTGAACATTAAAAAACAATAAGGGTATTTTACACCTTTATAGTAATGAAGATTTTCAATGTCACTCCGATATCACTTTTGTAAGATTTATTTTTTCATTCAAATACAATGCTTGCTTAAAATAAAGAAAAAAAAAACTCTAAAAAAGGCTGTAATTGCTTAGAATGAAATTTTACATCCATGTAAAGATTTTTTACTTACATGCACATGTATGGTAAAGAAACTAAGCAGTGCACCAGAGACAAAGTGAAAGAATTTGGACTGAGGCATAACATATCACTAATCTAATCCAATTCACTCTTTTATACCATCCAGACAAAATCAAGAAAAACTAATTGCAAATCAAATGTTCAAAAACACAAAAACATTTTAGAAAGTAACCTGGCAGCAATTGAAAACCAGAGAACCAAGATTAGGGGTAAATTTGAAGACCCCTTCTTATCACCCTCTGTCTATACTGGAAGTAGTACAGTGTTTAAGGTAATAAAATTAAAAATTCAGGTTTTTTTACCATTAGTTTAAATATAATTTAAAGAAAAACAACAAACATAGGATGAAACAAATGGTAATAATCAAATGATTTTGAAAAAAGAGCAGCTTTTTGAGTTAATTATATATGCCAAATTGCAATATCTATTTTATACATAGTTTCTTGGTTACAAGAACTTACAGGTTTTGTATTTCATCCAATGAACTTAATAATCCCAAGATGCACTTTCTGGATTTCCTGTGATAGATTAATTATGATACAATGTATTGGAGTGGTCACTAAGTCCAGTGTTTTGGTTTGACACACCTGTTGTCTAAACTTTCACAGCCTTTTGACAGAGGCAATCTTAAGCCTTTATGTTCTAATGACAATCTCCAGACATGATACAAGTAACTCAGGAAAAAAAGGAGTCCCAGAAGGGAGAATCCAAATCAAAATAAACCAAAAACTATATTCTTAAATCTCAAAACTAACAATAATAGGTTTTTAACACAACAAGCAAAGCTTTATCACAAATAATTTATTTCTGCAATGGAAACCAAAAAAGATTTACTCACATCATTATGATTTCAAAATAAAATTCAATACTGGTCTAACCCATAAGCCTACCCTGAGACCAAACTTTCCCATTTTAATTTCGAAAGCTAACTTATCAATTTTTATTTTAAATGTTATTTTAATATTTAAAGTAGCAGAGATAAATTTCAATTGAAGCAGGGTACCTTGTAGAAGATTAACCTGGTATGTTTAAAGTGATCCTGGTTGTATATCACTCACTATTGGTTTACCAACAGCATGAATTACTTCTTATCAGTTACCGTCTATAGAAGATTAAATAAGAGGGCCCATAAAAACACAGTGCTCACCTGAGCTACAACATATATACTGTAAAATCAGAAATTTTCATGGGGGATTAAATTTTGAATTTTTGTGGAACAAGGGAAAACCAACGAAATTCAATGTCAAGAAAAATTTGAAATTACCGAGGCCCCCAATGGAATAAATTTCGACAAATCATATTCCCAACAAATTCATTTGAATTGCTAAATTTTTACCAAACACTGCATTAAAAGGTCAAAATTTCTGCCACTTCATCTATAGCTGGTGAAGTTTTGATATAAGTGAAATATTCTTGACTGAGACATAAAACCCCATTCAATCAATCAAATCAAATCAATCTGAAATCAAAATCTCAAATTATTATTTAAAATCCACCAGGAACAGAAAGAAGGACACATACCTGTCAATAAGCACAGAGGACATTACATTTTACATAGCAACTGTAAGTAAAACATACTAACTACAGATAAAGCTGTAGATATTTGATAACCTATAATGATTCTTGTGGTGAAACACCTTGGGCTGGAAGGCTAATCCTTCTTCCAAAGATGTCTGACCACTGCCTAATCTATCTTGGTTAACCAAATACGAGATCAGATTTTTTTCTTGCTGTCAATTTTTTTAACACTTTTAACTGCGGTTAGAAGAAAATAGCAGCTTTATGAAAATTTCTAAGTCACAATTTAAATTTGAACTTATAACCCCTTGGTTTAAAAAACGACAAGTAAAATACAGTAAAACTACGATCGCTCGAACGTCGTTGCCTCGAATACCCCGGATAACTCGAAGTCATCTGTTGGTCCCGACCAATTTCCTATTATATCCTATGTAAATAAACCTCGATGGCTCGAACTTCGTTAACTCGAATACCCCTGCTCGCTCATACAATAAATATTTTTCAAAAGTATAAAGTTAGTGAAAATTCAACTTCTTTTGCTCAAATACAGTTTTTGCCAGAAGGACATGTGGTCCTCTCATTGTAAACAAAACACAAGCTGAAGCCATATTACAGATTTCATCAAAAGTAATAGAGTGGAATGAAATGATTAATCTAGACAGTTACCTAAAATTAATTAATTAATTATTAATTAACCTACTAAGAGAATGTCGATATGCTCAGTTCTTTAATCTCTTAATCCGATTACGACACGCGGAAGTGTTTGATCCCTTTTTTTAAAACACCTCAGTTGCTCGTGCCTTATAATTGGCACATCAGGATTCTGTAATTTACATGCCCTTGGAATATGTATAGTAATGTGTATTATCGTTATTTCCCGTGATTAAAATGATTGTGCTTTGTATTGTTTTTCTTTAAAGTATTACATGTACAACAAATAATAAAGTAAGTTTACTTTGTATCATAACCTTTTGAAATAAAAATAAAGTGCCATATTCTAACCCCGTAGCCATATAACATCATACGGCAGATTGCAGGTCAACATGTAATTTGATATGAATTTGTATTTTAATATGGGACATGTTATTCTTTTTTTATTTATTTTTTTAAAAATATTTCGTGATAAATAATGGATTTTTAATTCGGACTTTTCATAATTTGACCTTTTAGTTTATTTACATGTAAAACAAATTTAAAGATTCTTTAACGGTCGGTACGGTAAACATGAGAACGTGAACCTCCAATCATATCTCGATGTTCGATCGCTCAAACCCCCCGATGGCTCGAATATTAAGTCGAAGTCCCTTGGACTTCGAGCCATTGAAGTTCTGCTGTATATCTGATTTTAACTACTGGTATTCGGCCAATTGTTGAGTTTTTATATAATGAATTCCGGTCTTAAATTTTTTTGATTTTAAAAAATCAAAACACTTTAAAATATCTTATATCAAAATGATTTAAAAATCTTATCTATTATTTAGATGAATACCTTAGCTGCAGGGGTAATGCCTTAAAATAAACAAACATATCAAATAATTTAAATATTTTTATTTATCTTTTAAATGTGCCCACACTTTATGACACCCAAAAACTTAAAAGTTCAAAAGAAATTTAAAAACAAATAAATAAATTAAAAATTTTTTTGTCTTTATGCCGATTCCTAAACTTGATATTCAAAGGACATTTTTAAATGAAGTATCTCTATGCTGATTAAAGATAATTTTGATTTTATGTAATAAGTTGTAGGTGTTGGGCTAGATCTAAAACAAAGACAGGGCTATATTTTCAGGACATCATTTAAAAAGACAGGTATTTTAGTACCTGATATTACAATAATTACATAATTACATAACATTATTTAAGCCAAGACAATATCTTTATTTTACTAAAGTTACAGTTCCTAACTTCATATGAAAACACTCATTCAGACACTTGGGCATATATAAAACTTAGTGATGCAAAAAAAAAAAAAAAAAAAAAAAAAAGAAAAAAAACTTTGTTACTTGAAGCATAGTGTAAAATCATTAAATGTCAACAATGGTGTTATATAAACAATGATTTCAAGCATAATTCACACATGATTTATGGTGACAATTTTTTTCCCTAAATTTAGTGAAATTAATTTCTATTACAAGGTACACAATTTTTTTAACCTTCATTAAAAATCAATCAATCAATACTTTTATCATTAAACACATCAAAAGATGATCAACAAAAAAATCATCTTACCTGATAAAATTGATTTTTGGAAATTAAAAAATTTGAAGACTTCAAAATGATGTGTTTCTTAAAGTCCCAGTTAAAAATGTCAGGTAAATTTGAGATACACATCTTTAAATCATCATCATACCCCCAGGGTTGTTTTCTTAATTCTTTCATTCATTCGGTTAGTTTTACCATCCATATAGAATGTCTCAGTTCTCTATAAGATTTTTCTATGTAATATTACCATTTAAATGTGATCACATTTGAATCAATTTGACAGCCCAGCAGATCTAATATATTCACACAAAACTCATAGAGGATATAATATCTGCTGTAAAGTCAAAGTAGTTCAGCTCTGATGTCATAAACCTCACAAATTATTTCATGTTTTTATCCAGCCCAATAAACAAACTAGGTCAATAATATGGCGATAAAAATGAAAACTAGATGAACCATAAGGACAGTAAATTATTTATTCTTTGACCAGTAAAACTTTTGACACTTGTTATAAAAATAAAGGGTACAAGACAACTTGACCTTTAACTTAACAGAGCACTCTGACCAAACTTTACATTTAAACAAGATTTCTCTCCCTTTTTGGCAAAGAGACCTTGGTGAGATTTCAAGTTTAGCTTACATATTACTATGCCTCTTATGCCCTGCAATGACTAAGGTTCAAACCCAGCCTTTCCATGTGATCACAGAGAGCATTACCACAAGGCTAAAAGATTTGGACGGGAAAGTCTTGCATTAAATTTCTCTATTCTATTTACTACATACAACACAACAGCTTAGTCCCATTACAGTTTTATTTTCGCTATATTTACTATCAAGTACCGGTATGTTTTCATAAAAATAAAAATGCAGCAAAATATATCCCCTATATGTGAGCAAAATATTCAACATTCTAGACTTTAAAAATGCACAAACATCCCCATACAACAAAATAAAGCATAACTTATTAACACCGTAACTATTCACCTAAGATCATATTACACTTTTTTCTAAATTTCATGGTCAAACGTAACACGTACTTCTAAATGAAGGTCAAATGTAACATGTACTCCTAAATGAAGGTCAAATGTAACATGTACTTCTAAAATGAAGGCCAAATGTAACATGTACTTCTAAAATGAAGGCCAAATGAAACATGTACTTCTAAAATATAGGTCAAATGTAACATGTACTCCTAAATGAAGGTCAAATGTAACATGTACTTCTTAATGAAGGTCAAATGTAACATGTACTTCTAAAATGAAGGTCAAATGTAACATGTACTTCTAAAATGAAAGCCAAATGTAATATGTACTTCTAAAATATAGGTCAAATGTAACATATACTCCTAAATGAAGGTCAAATGTAACATGTACTTCTAAAATGAAGGCCAAATGGTAACATGTACTTCTTAATCAAGGTCAAATGTAACATGTACTTCTAAAATGAAGGTCAAATGTAACATGTACTTCTAAAATGAAAGCCAAATGTAACATGTACTTCTAAAATATAGGTCAAATGTAACATATACTCCTAAATGAAGGTCAAATGTAACATGTACTTCTAAAATGAAGGCCAAATGTAACATGTACTTCTAAAATGAAGGCCAAATGAAACATGTACTTCTAAAATATAGGTCAAATGTAACATGTACTCCTAAATGAAGGTCAAATGTAACATGTACTTCTTAATGAAGGTCAAATGTAACATGTACTTCTAAAATGAAGGTCAAATGTAACATGTACTTCTAAAATGAAAGCCAAATGTAATATGTACTTCTAAAATATAGGTCAAATGTAACATATACTCCTAAATGAAGGTCAAATGTAACATGTACTTCTAAAATGAAGGCCAAATGGTAACATGTACTTCTTAATCAAGGTCAAATGTAACATGTACTTCTAAAATGAAGGTCAAATGGTAATATGTACTTCTAAATGAAGGTCAAATGGTAACATGTACTTCTAAATCAAGGTCAAATGTAACATGTACTTCTAAAATGAAGGTCAAATGGTAACATGTACTTCTAAATGAAGGTCAAATGTAACATGTACTTCTAAAATGAAGGTCAAATGGTAACATGTACTTCTAAATCAAGGTCAAATGTAACAAGTACTTCTAAAATGAAGGTCAAATGTAACATGTACTCCTAAATGAAGGTCAAATGTAACATGTACTCCTAAATGAAGGTCAAATGGTAACATGTACTTCTTAATCAAGGTCAAATGTAACATGTACTTCTAAAATGAAGGTCAAATGTAACATGTACTCCTAATGAAGGTCAAATGTAACATGTACTCTTAAATGAAGGACAAATTTAACATGTACTTCTAAATGAAGGTCAAATGTAACATACAGTTCTAAATGAAGGTCAATGTTACATGTAATCCTACATGAAGGTCAAGGTTGTTTATTTTTACAAGGTTAAGACAATTTCAACAGGTGGTTTTCCTAAGCTCAACAGGCATAAGGTTCAGCTAAGCAACACAGTATATTCAGTACATTTTACAAATTTCTATAATTTGATATTAAACAGAAAAACCTGAACTTGAATATTTAAAAATATGTTAAAATTATTTACAAGTCACTAAGCTGTCTTTTATATTCTGATACACAACAGTACTTGTACTAGGTGGTACCTTTGACACCGAATTCTTGATTTATATAGTAAATAAATGGGCCTCAAATTTCCAATTTTCATTTATATTATAAATTACTAAAACAGCATGAAATTTATATGACTTGACAGAAAAACAGCATTAAAAAACTTCTGTAAGATCTACAAAATACTATATGGAAAAATATGCATACATCATCATTGTGATTTACAAATTTAAAATATAAAAATATGACAGTTGTATTTAAAAATAATACATAAAAATGGAATAAAGTTGAGTAATGGTATTTTATGTGCCAACAAAATTCTTTTGCTTATATTTAGGTGGTCAGTTTTGAAATGGAAACCAAAGTAACTGCAGAAACCCATCAATCTTTAACAAAGTGAATTGAAAAACTTTCTTACATAAAGATGTGGCAGAGTGGGGTTTAAACCTAGGCTGTGAAAGGTCCAGTGGTCTGAAATCTGGGCTTTAAACCATTCAACCACTGAGACCTGCCTAAAAATTGGAATTTAAGGTATAAAAACTAAACCATATTCATTAATCAAACATGTAAATGTTTTTTAAGGACTGAAGCCACACTGTATGTAATTTTACAATTTATTCTATTGACAATGTTTTATTTGGAAGTGAACTAAAGCAAAAGGTTGTCAAAATTCTGTTTAAAAAGGTCTGCACGTTCCGTAAAATTTTCAATTTTGCTTAAAAAAATTAATAAATAAAAATGATAGTTATCAGCTTCATTCTTAAGCCTACATCTAAATGGAATTTGCTTCTTAATGTCACCATAGATGTGGAATAGCAAGATATTTTTCAACAAAAAAAAAGTTTCTATAAGCCAGTAAAAGCTCTAGTTCTACATAAAATTTACACAACATTAACACCCACTCACATACCCCCCCCCCTACCACCACACACATATAAATATAATTTGGAAAGTGTTGCAGCAATTGATAACTATCTGTATGTAGTCATTTTTAGGTTTTCTTACAAAATTTCTTTTGTGATATTATATTTAGTTTTTTTTTTCTCTCTCTCTCTCTCCATATATGGGCAGGCAAGGTCTTAAACCAGTTAAAGGTTTGTCTCTTCATAAAACATATTTCACAAGAGATATTTATGATATTTATCAAATACATATCGGGAAGTAATTTGACAAATTAAGCACACACTAGAATTTGTTAAAAAAAGAAAAAAATCGAAGTCCAGTAACATGAGAGGGAGGTGAACAGATATCAAGACCAATGTAATACCCAATACCCAAAGTAAAAATATCACTTCATATTCAAAAATTCAAAAATAATTAAACGCACTATGTTTTGCAAGAATTATATCAAAATGTAATATATTAGATGTAAATTTGATTGATATATTACACCTTCTTTTTTAACCTGTATTTTTTATGTAAATTAATCCAAAATGTGATGCTTTATCCAACCTCTATACTTCAAATTTACAATAACACCAGGCATTGAAATAAAATGTTTCCATAGCAACCAAAGCCAATGAAAAAATATTCTATAAAAAAATTAATGAATATTTGGTTTTGATTTCACAACTGAGTACCTGTAGCAAGAAATTAATTTATATTCTACAAAACTAATGATTTGACTTAAATCGTCTTCAGAAACCAGGTGTTTGAAGAATAACTTTATAATTTATCACAAACAGCGACTTATTCTAACTTCATTTTAGTGCCATGTCCATAACAGAATGTATTTTATGTTTTCCAGTCAAGTGTTCAAATATACAGATAGTAAGATATCTGAACAAAGTACTGGTCATCAAGAGCATGTGAAATACAGTGCAGTACATGCACATGAAAAAAAAAAGAAATAAAGTAACACACACACACACACACACACACACACACACACACACACTATATATATATATATATATACAAACTAAGGCATTGCTAGACCAGGGAACAATCTTTAATCCTCCTATAATCTACAATCTGTCCTTACCAGACTACTACATAATAAAATTCTTATTACTCAGATCAGTAACTTTTCTTCTGGAAATAGGTATGCTAAATATAGAAGCTACAAGTGGTTCTGCACAAATACGGGACCTTGTAATAGGCTAATAGAAACTGTAATAGTGACACATGAAAATCAGCTCCGACTATTGGTGTCATGAATTGGGATGGACCCACAGCTATGAGACAACTCTTAAAGACAGTAGTAAATCTACCTAGTCGGTTGAAAGTTTAATACAAGTGATAGAAACCCACTCTCTCTTTCTCTCTCTCTCTCTCTCTCTCTTTCAGGACAAAGGAATACAATGAACCATAACTATCTCAGGACAAAGAAACTCAATAACTTTCACTCACTCCATTACAAGACAACCCAGTTACGTTACTCATCTTGAGGCAATGCAACTCAACAACCTGTCACTTGCTCAGAACAAAACAATATTATCTCATTTTTCTAAAAACTGTTTAAATCATTACTTGCAAACTGCAAGGACAGACCACAAAAATGAAACCAAAGAGCTTTTATACAGCTGGTCATAATACACAGGTTTAGTATGATTAAAAACGATGTAATAGCTAGGGCAAAGAAAGACCAAATTTTACAGAGAATTGATCATCATTTAGAAATGATCACACTAAGCAGGTTTCAATGTATTTCACTATTGTGTAATATAACTATCAAAACATACCATCTTTCTGATCTCTGATTGCACGTATTTGAGCTCGTATTTTGCGTCTTTCAGTAAAGTCCGTAGATTGACGTAACTACAATAAAGAAGTCAATAAAATCACATTGGTAACAGATGTTTAAATATGTGTGTGATTTCATTCATTACTTATTGATAAAAGCTGATAATATCAATATATGTAATTATCATTACATTAAAAATATAAAATAGAAGAAAATAAGTACATGAAGTTTCTGTTCTAGTAGTAGGTCTGTCACATGACTAACTATATTATTGATTCATATAGGACAATCATAACCCAGAAAAAGATTGCTGCAATTATTTTGCTGCATTAATCTTATAATGAATAGATGGTAAATGCAATTACTGACTGATTTGTTGAAAGCTGCACTTATTATTATTATTCTTTTATGTTATAAAAATAAATTTTTCAATACAAAATTAATTTCGCATAAGATTATTGGGTTATGATCACATAGGTATATGGTGAACAGCAGCGACAACTTGTTGTAATGGTTATGTCTGCCATCTTAAAACAAATCTCAATCTGAAACATTAATCAAACATCAAACCCTTATAATCCAAAAAAATAATCTATAAATATCTTATGATATCGTTCAAAACTTTGTCACCTGATTAAGTCCACAGACTTAACGTTGAAACTATGTCTAACATTTTATTTCCCTATCGTTTTTGCTTACAATTAAGTCTTTCTAGATTTATAGTCAAACCCTGTTTTAAATTTATTAGTGAATTAACAAAAGTGGTGAAAAAAGATAATTTTACCTTGTCCTGTAGTTCTTCCATAGTCAAGTTTTCATTTGTTTGACAATTTGAACTTTCTTTGTTGTTATCAACATCAAAGTTCATTGGCCTTTTTTTGGTCAGAGTACCTCTGCTGATTATAGTCTCTTTTCCACCAATCTGATCAGACTCAAACTTCAAACGACTGTGTGGTTCATTATTAATTGTTTATTATTATCATGAGTATTATGTACAGGTGATGTGGTTTCAACCTCATTCCCATTCAAATCTGAGTGTTCTCTCAAATTAGAATACCTATTATTTGTGTCTTTTCCTTGTTTTTCTGAATAATGTTGGTTGTCTTTGCTTTGTACGATATTTGCATTTTTTTCATTTGCATCAATTAAGTATTTTTCACATAAAGCATCAATATTGTTTGAGTTATTTTTAGACATGTGTCTGACATTATCTTCATTGTTTAGTAAATCCTTCCTTTTACTTGGAACACCAAAACTTTCTACATGGAAACTACTGCGGTATTTTGGTTTTTCCATACTGTCACTTTTCATTGTTTTATCATTTTTGATTGTCTTGGATGAAAAAGAACTCCTTTTTTCATGGTCCTTCATTGGTGATTTCTCCCTGAATTTATCTCGTGTAGGTACCTCTGACAAAAAATTTGTTACTGGTGGATTTTTTGGTAAGTATTTAGCCAGTAGTTCTTCAGTACGACTGTCTAGTAATGAATTACTAGATTTCGGCCTTATCCTCCGATGGTCAGAATCTGAATAAGTAGATGATATAGTCCTTGATTTTAGAAGTAGTTCACTAGCATCACTTTTCAGTGGGGTAGTCCTTTTTGAATATTTTAACAAAGTTCTGTTAAGTTCATAATCTTTATTTAGAGACAAGTTTCTTGACTTCTCAGCCCCCTTATTCTCAATTGATTCTGTTTTGTCTCCTTCATCTAAGAAAACTGAGTTTTCTTTTGACTCTCGAAAAGTCAACCTTTCTTCTACATTTGTTATGCCAGAAAATACACCATTATCGTCAGAAAATGATCCTGATTTTTTTGAGGAATTTATGGAAGACACAGATGACAAAGATGATCTGAATTTCCTATTTTCTAAATTAAATGAATAAGTTGTTATACTTCCATCTGGTCGACTAAATCCTCGTAACTGTGAAAGAGCCGCTCGAATCTTGCGCCTTTCTTGAAAGTCCACCTGAGGCATCCAGCTACAAAATAGGTAAAAAAGTATAACATTAGAACTATGTTGAATGTTTAAGTGTTATGAATGGATTTTAAATTGCTCAAATAACCTTAACTTCACAGCATTCAAATTGTACTTCATCAATCATTAGGCTTAAATACTGGAATATTAGTCCTCAGTTTTCTACTTAACATCTAAGTGTGAAAAAATAAACATTTCACCTCGGCCATTATCATAACAAAAATATTAAACCTAAACAACAACAGAAACCCATAGTATCAGGATGTGTTAAATTATAGCACCTAGGCATTAACTGCTTCATCAATACAGAGGTAAAAAATTCAATGGTTTTATTGATATATAATATCATCAAATTACTTCAATGATCAGTAAGAAAGGGACAGAAGAAAAATCTATATGTTTGAACTGAAAAATCTCAATACATTATGTATAACTGTAATTTAATACCTTTTTACATATATTTAAATGATTAATTATGTATACTAATTATGTCATATAAAAGAAATATATGCATCTAAAAAATTTCACTTTTCAACCACACAAACAAATTTAAGATGATTACACTAGATTTTGAACCTAGTTCTATCACTTTTAACCAAGCCAAGGTTGGAGGAAAACTAAGGTATTAAATTAGAGATAACTATGAAAAAGAAAAATTCAGACCAAATCTCTTACACACACCCATTCAGACAATTATTAAGTGGTCTACAAATTGTTTTTCAAGAAATATTGAAACCTGATACTATTTTTTAATAGGAACACTTTATAAGATACACCCAAAAACCAAAATAAAAAAGAAAAGAGCAAGGCATGATTCGGGGAACAAAATTCTTGGATCCCTCATATTATAGAGAACATATGGAACTGTAAATCTTATTTGTCAAAATCAAATTCTAATGGAAAATTTTCAAATCTGTAATAAAACTAATGGAACGGTTCCACTACATGATTCTTTCATACAGAATTACATAACTAATGATTTCATTGCTTTTCACAAACTTATATCATAATACCATTACCAGTAAGTTTAAGACTATCCAAAGCCTTTTCACTGGGAAATCTTACATGTATTCTTACATTTAAGCTAACCATACTTTATCAGACTGAATGTCATTTCTCGGCATAGCTTAGCTACCTCTGATTTTTTTTCAGGTCAATTGCGCCTCAATTGTCTGTCATATCTATTTAAGAATTTTTTGTCAAATTTTGCTGAGCATTTCTAGTATGTTACCTTCTTAATATACAACAGCATTTAAAACTTATCATTTACAATTTTTCTAAATATTTGACAAAATTATGGTTCTTATTCATGTCTAAACCAAAAACTTACCACAATTCCAAAATGCTATAGCCAGTTTGTGAATGTTGAGTAAAAATTATTTATGAAGACTAAAAAGGAGAATTGAGCATTAAAAACACATTATCTAATCAAAGACAGGTGCTTGTCCGACTCTATAATACCACTATATGTAACTTTATTCTAACTTTAGTAGTCCATCGCTGATTACGACTTGGGTTATCACCAATTGTTAACATGCAAATAGATAGTGTTACAATAACCTGATATACAAATTTAAAATGAAGAGGCAACCAGATATTAATTATGGTATTTAAATTACAATGGACATGTTCAAACATGGAAATATATTAAAAATTTAAATAATTTTTAAAAATTGTAGAAAAAAACTGGCAGTTTAACCACTATTTGCAACCCAATCCTTGTTGATGGATGAAAAAGGGTGGACAGGAAATTTATTAACTTTTAAAAAATCTTTGAAGACAGGGTTCCTAGTCTTTAAAACTCTTATATTAAAAATGCTCATTAATTTTATTACAAAGAATTATCTCCCTTGGACATAATTAAAATCCGATGAATATAAATGTTTTGAATAGCCAGTTCTGTAATTTAAGGCCTTTGATATGTAAAAGTTGACATAAGATTGAATTTAATTGTAAAATTTTATACCTCCTGCTGTTAATATATTTATTTTACATTAAATAAAGCTTGTAGATTCTTTCTGAAATTCTTTGTTACTTAACAAATATATGTGATATTTGACAAGAAATAAAATTTAAAATGATGATGTAATTTTTCAAACTTTTATAATGTGCTATAAGATCAAATCAATTCTCTATTCAAATCTTCTGTTAAAAGGGTATTAATTGGTTACATAACTCTAAGATAAATAGCTCTTTAGAACCATTTTTTAATTAGGGAAATATACATGTACATAAATAATGCTATAACTGTTTGAATTCTGCCTTAAAGTTGTCAAATCAGAACAATGTGAGTTAACACACTGTTTGTCATATATTCGGCAAGTTTTCTGTTTTTGTCACATTTTAAATCTAATGGATTCAATATGTTCCACAGATATCAATTACAAAATTATATGAAAATTTAATTTTTATCAATGTTATATGTTAAGTAAAGTACTTATTAAAGTGCAACATCAAAGTTCTTTGAATAATAAAATAAATGTTCTCATTCATCTTCTAGAACATTATACATATATATTATAAACATTAAAATATTTTTACTTTTTTCTTTTAGAAAAAATATCTTGAAAAATAAATTTTCAGTTTTAATTATTGGAATTAACACACGACCAATTCATTATACAGGTTTGATTGGATAAATGCAGAATGTCTTATCTTACACCAGCAATAGAGTGGAATGAAGTATTGGTGTTTCACACCTCCAGTAACAATTATTTCACTTATATTGAGGTAGAAGTTCTGAGATGGAGGAGGAAACCATAGTACCCTGAGATAACCACTGACCTCTGGCTAGCAAACTGAAAATTTTTTTTTCCTCATTTTCCAGAATGGTATTAAAACCTTGGCAGTGAAAGATGCTTTGATATGTAAGCACACACTTTAGAGCACTCGATCACCAAGTGGTAACTCATCTATCGAGAAACAATAATTTATTAATCTCAAGGATTAACCTGTAAACAAGTTCACAAGTTTTGCAATATCGCAGATACACATTGCAGACCTCTGTTATACTTGTATAAAGCCACCAAGTCTGGGTGTCTAGGAAGCTTTAGTGAAAATTACTTGGTCAAATTGGAGAGGTCGCCAGCTATAGACAAAGTGTGGAAAATTTTGCCTGTGCATTGCACTGATGGCATTATACAGCAGGGTTCTTTATCGTGCCATGCCTGCCTTATGACATGGACCTCGTCCAAAAGAACCATGACTTTCATTTGTAATGCCGAGTGCTTGGTGAAAGTACAGTCACTACCCACTTTCAAGTCTTGGGTCTGACCCAGCCGGGGTTCGAATCCACGACTTTCCACTTATGGAGCGAGCACTCTACCAACTGAGCTACTGCAGTGGTAAAAACGTTTGACATTTCCTCATTCAATGGCATCTCAAGATATAAACAAGAGTTCCGCATGGCAGAGCATGATACGCCCGTCAAATCTGCAAGTTATTTTTGTGGATATTTTGTTTATTATGAACTGTAAAGGGACTTATACAGTTCATATGAGCTGTTCATAATCAATAAGTCAATTCAATTATTCATCACAATGATACAAAATGCAGTGCACAAGTCAACAAGTACAATAAAAAACAATAGTAATTATTGAGATTTTGGTATTATTTTCAGTAACAAAATAGACTTACCACCAGCCACACCATTTATATAATTTTACCATCATGTTCTTGTAACCTTCATCACAAAATTGAGGTAATCTCTAGTATACTGGGTTGTTTCAAAGACAGCAAGTTCTTCAGCCTACAACTCTATGTATATCTGCTCCCTAGTAGAATAAATTAAGGAAGCTAGAGTTACGGTTCCTGAGCACTGCACTTCAGATCATCGTGGTAAGTAAGCATACCAAGTTTCAAGTCATTCTGACCATAGATGTCAGAGTTATGGGCCAGACAAACCCGCCGCCTGCTCTGGCAGCACACAAAAGGAGAATAACTCAAAAATCAAGGAAGCTAGAGTTACGGCTCCTGTGCACTGCACTTGGCATCATCGTGGTAAGTAAGCATACCAAGTTTCAAGTCATGTCTGACCATAGATGTCAAAGTTATGATCCGGACAAACATGCTAACAGCATTCAAAGGGGAATAACTCAAAAATTAAGGAAGCTAGAGTTACGGTTCCTGAGCACTGCACTTCGCATCATCGTGGTAAGTAAGCATACCAAGTTTCAAGTCATTCTGACCATAGATGTCAGAGTTATGGGCCGGACAAACCCGCCGCCAGTACGCCCGCCTGCCCATCCGCCCGCCTGGACGCCCGCCCGCCCACCCGCCCGCCAAGGGTGATCCATAATACACCCATCTTTGACGGCGTATAAAAAAACCTTGTCAGTTAAAAATTCATTTTGTGCCATGAGTATGAATGAAATAATCTACAAAAGTGGATTTGAGATCATAATAAGGCAATCTTTAACCACATTAGGATAAAAAGATTATTGGATGTCAAACAAAAATGATAGAAAATGTCTTTTGTTAAGAGCTATCAAATAAATGATGACTATCTTACACTCAACAATAGCAAAGATGGGATATTTAAAGTAAATTAATCACAAAAAACCTTTCAATGTTTAAAAGGAAAACTGCACTTTAAGATATATATATATATTAAGGTATACAAGTACAGGCCTTATAGGAGATGAAAAAACTGCTGGGGCTCAATTCAACTTTTTAAAAATTTAATTTTCAAACAGGTAGATATAAAAATATTAGGTCCCAGCATGTTGTAAATGAAAATTAATGAATTCTCTATCTTACCACCTATCTACTTATATATCACAATACACCTGAAAGACAGACACCTGCTGGTTGTTCCTCTTTTACATAAATCTTTTTAGAACTATTTTACTTTTTAAAGTTCATCTTCAAATTTCAATAAATTAGGGGACTTCAAATTTAAATGAAAAACAGTAGATATACCAAACTAAAAGTGAAACTTTAACAATTAGGAATAAAGAATTCATAATTTACTACAGGATGAAATTGAGTCAAGAGCCTAAAAACTTGGAAATATTTCTGCACTAGTAATTGAACAAGACCATTGAACATAATGCCAATGTTCAAAGTCAGGGAGCTTTATAATCAGGGGTTTCATTGTGTTTAAATCCAATTTTTATGCATACAGAAACTATAACAGATAAGGTGTTCTGGTATAGCATATAAACTTTACAGGACAAAACCCAGGACTCCCCACTTTTTTTGATAAGCACTACCTCACCCCACTCCAAAACCCACTCCCCCACCCCCAGTATATCTATTAAATCTTCAGTGAAGAAACTAATCAATGTATCTCTCACCACTTACGTTTAAATCCTATTCAACAGGTAGATCAAAGAGTCAGAAATTATTACTTTCCTTGCTGAAAATGATTGTTTTCTTTGGGTATTCCACTTTCCTCCACTATTCCAGAACTGGCTGCTTTAAAATAAGTGAAATAATCTTGACTGGAGTCATAAAATGTTATTCCATCAGCAAAGAAAATTTACGTAGGTAGGTCTTATAACATATCGAGAAGAATTATAATCTTGTCTGTTTATATAAAACTTTTTGATGAAATTAAATTTAGGTGCATGACAAATTAGAAAAATAACTGGTGAATGGTATGAAGTGAAACCATTTCAGTATTTTTATGAAAAGTAAATAAACAGTAAAATCTCTATAATACACGGTAAATACTATATATCTAATACCTTTAATCCATTCACATAATATCTATATAACTGTCAAATATAAAAACTGGTCACATGGAAGCATAACTCGACCTGTACCAAGGTCACTCAAACCTTTTTCTTTTTTTTTTTTTAATCTTTTTTAAATTAATTTTTTTTTTTTTTTTTTTTTTTTTTTTTTGTGTTTCATTATTTTATTTATTTATTTATTTTTTTATTATTATTTTTTTTTTCCTAGGAGAACTTTTTGTACCTTCCTCCTATCAAATCCTGAAACATAATTTTGTAAAGAAATGCTTAAAGATACCTATTACACTTTTTCCATAAAAATTAATATTTAAGCAAACGCTGCAAATGGCAATATTCCCCTTTTCTGACAAATCAAATAATACCATGACTACAAAATAGATAGCAACAAGTTTTTCAAAAAGGAATTTGTGATAAAATGGTCTAAAGCACTGGTTTATGGATCACAGTGCCTCTCAACTTCTAGGTTCAAATCCCACTCAAGTCAAATCTTAGTTTTCATTTGCAAAAGTTCTTTTTTTTCTCAGCCTTTCAGTTTCCTTCAATATTCCCTAACTGATCACCTCAATATGATTAAAAGAATCTTTACTCGGGGTGTAAAATTTTCCTTCTCTACTCCACTCAATATACCAATTTAAGTTAAAAACAGTTGATCCTGAGACAACTGGTTCTTGAAACATGAACTTATCCTGATTCTACTGATGTGAAATGACTCAGGTTACAATACTCCTCAGTCAGTTGCAAGGTAAACTTTCAGCACTTTTAACAGTACTCATTCATTCAGTAGCTAGACTGAAACAATAATAAAAACCCTAAAATCTCAAATACAAGCTACATATTTCCAACCAGGCTTCTAGTTTATGACCTTTGCAATACAAGTCTGCAACCATCACCAATTAGCCATGTGTCTCCTTCATTGCCATAATTGCAATGCAATTAAATTGTTAAGCTGGTGATGTTCTGATATAAGTAAAATTCTATTCTGTCTATAATCACTGTTTCTGGTCTGAAAATATCTCATCATGGGAACAAAAGGCAGACACACAGACATGCAAACAAATAATGTCCTGATTTTTCTGATTTTTTGGACTAAATGATCAGTTTAGGTTCTATGATATCACAACCTTTATTACAAATGCTTCAGTTGGCTGAAGAAATCACTGATAATGAATTATTATAAGGGTTACACAAGTTTCAAATTTGTCTCAAGGTGAGATGACCAAATAGGTAAACAGACAGACACACCACAGCCCAATTTAGTTTGAATTGTGGCCAAAATTTTGTTGCTAGTTCTAAAAATATGAGGATTACAGCCCTTGGTTTGGCCTTTAACTAAATCCAAAATGACAAATGATATTTAATTCAAGCTGTGAACGTCAAGGCAAATAAATAATCTTCCAAAAATGTTATAATCTCAAGTAAAACAAAAAACACATAATCAATCAAAACATGTTTATTATCAATAAAAAATAAGTCGGCATATTAAATTTTTTTTTACAATTTTAAATCTGGAAGTTAGTAACATTTATGATTATTGGAATCTAGGAAGAAAGCTATATAATATAAAATCCTATCAGTGTAGATTTTAGTATGAAATGCTGAATCTAAAGTACAAAGTCTATGTCATAAAAATATCATTTAAAGTGCTTGTTATCTTTAAAGTCAAGAAAAAATACTATATCTTTGGCAAACCTATTCTAGAGGAATGCTACTGGCTTTTAAAGTCAGAGTCTGAAAATTAGACTATCCCACCAGCTCACATTTCTAGTTACATCCAATAGTTTCTTTTTTTCAGAAGAATTTTTTTCTTTTTTCTTTTTTTTACCACAAATCTGGTATACAAACTTCAAATTTGAATTATTTGTTATTGGCAATAAGGGACAATGTTTTTAATTACATAAAGACCTAAGCTTTTAGGTCAAATCTAGCACATATCAAAATGTAAAACAAAATGGCCACCAAAAAGTAAGGGAATGAAAATATAAAACAATTATATGAGATCTGAATTCAGTTAAAGCTATGAACATTACCATGGTTACTGTATATATGGTAAAAACTCTTATATGTATACACAGAAAAGAGTAAATTTTAGCTTAACTTCAAGCTGCTTACAGTTGAGTGTCATGGGTTCAAACCCATATGGTTATAAATTCTTGTGAGGTGACATTTCTTTATTCTTCATCGACCAATAACAAAGCTTCAAATAGTATGTTAAAATACCTTTTATATGAGACTAAAACCCTAAGTCCCATTATCACAACATGCTAAAGACAAAAGCCCCATATCACACAGTGGAATGACCACAATAATTGGTGACTTTACTTCCTTTACTGGAGGAAATTATGTCCTTTTATGGGCTATGACATTTTTTTTTTTTTAATTTCCGTAATAGATTCATAGATATAAAACAAGATTTCAGATTTTTATCAAAGTGTATCCACAGTTTTATCTTAGTGTACATCATAACATTAGTTAAATCAGCATATATCAAAGATATTATTTTCCTTTATTAGTTATGTTACTGACAGAGGAAAACAGAAACAAGACAGACAAACCGACAAAAACCAATAATTCCGACCAGAGGAAAGGTAAACCAAAAGATACTTAATGAGGAGAGTTGAGTAATGGTGTTTAACATCCCAGTCAAGAATATTTCACTAATATCGAGACATTGCCAGCTATAATCGAGAGTGCAGAAATTTTGCCTGTGCGTTGTGCTGATGGTATTATACAGCAGGGTTCTTTATTGTGTCACGCCTACCTAATGAAGGATGAATCTAATAGTAACAAAATATCTATCTTGTTTACAACCACACAGGTAAAAATGCAACATTAGAATAGACAAAATTCCTCATAAAACATCAACTGTTAAGAATTGTTATATGATCTATCCGTATCACTAAACTGTCAAATATCGTGTTTGCTGTGTCCAAGTTTATCATTTTCCGATAACAGACCCACAGATAAAATTCAAAATTAAGCTCGTGAATTTATTTTGAATCACTTCAAAATTTAATAGAACTGTTCGTGTAAACTAGTCTATTTATTTCTTAAATAAGGTGATATCTAGAATAAGGACTTGAGTCAACAAAACGACATTGACAAACTCGGAACTAACCTCCTTCAATCCATAAGGCCTGATCCTTTTTTTCAAAATAAATTTATCAACTTATGTGTGAAGTGGAAATATTGATCTAAGGTTGAAGTTTGCGTTTCTGAATGAAGCTCTTCAACATTCTTGGCATTTTGAGTGTCTACCATAGAGTCTAATGTGACAAATAAATTTTTTGGAGATTTCTAAGAGGTTTAGCCATGTAAATTTTAGAGAGAATTAAACATGTGCTTCAACATTATACCTGGTTACATTACCTTATACAGGTATGGATAATACCTTAATTTTAACCTATATATTGTGTTACCTTTGTGTATGGAAGTATCTGAGAAAAATTAAAAGCAAAAACTATAAGAATGAATGAAATGAGGTTTTTAAGTTCCTACCAAGATTATTTCACTTTTACCAAGACACCACCAGCTCTAGAAGTTCTGCAATATATTTAAAGGACTGAGGAGGTAGGATACCTTTTTTGCCATGCTTAGTTCAACACAGGCTTATTAGAGGGTTGAAACTTTTTTATCAAGACAACTTTGCTTACACTGAGACATGGCCAGCTACAGCGGAAATACACAAGATAATGTCACTTACACTGAGACATGGCCAGCTACAGAGGAAATACACAAGATAATGTCACTTACACTGAGACATGGCCAGCTATAGTTGAAATACAGGCATTGATACTTTTACAAAATGTTGATCGATGTAAATGAGTAGTAAGGATATTTTGTCAGTACCATGCTTATCATGACACTAGTTGATTGGTTAGAATAATGTTTACACGCTTGTCAAGATTAGTTGACATATATTTAGGTGGTCAGTTCAGTTATAAAACTAGAGGAATTTAACTCTGGGAGAATGAGGCACTTAGATTTGTACCCTTGCCTATCAGACCACTCTGTCTTTAAGGCCATTAACAAGAGACAAGATGTCATTGTTGTCATTATTATTATTGTAATGGAAAGAAAAAATGCAGTTGGCAAACCGGGGCTCAAACTTGGGACCTTCCAAACATTAGCGAGATGCTCCAAGTACCGACTGAGCTATCCAGCCACCTATCAAGCCTGGTCCACTACATTATCTGTGGAACCCCAGTTAGAAGATTTAATAAGACAGGTGTATTTTGATGAAATTATAAACATATACCTTTTACAATATAAAAAATATTTTATTAATATATTTGACCAAGCAAAGAGGTTATAATTTATAACTGCAGTCAGGTAATACCATATTTCTATACAGGTATTAAACACATTACCTGTCAAAACTAATGAGAAATACTTATGATCAAATACAAATTTTTACTAAAACCCTCCAATTAAAGTAAGAAATCTGATTGATATAGATAATAAAACTTATATTGGATATCAGATCTTGATACTTTATAAAATATCACTACTGATATTACTAATATCAGTGGGTGGTCAAAAAAGTCGTTCTGTAAACCCACAGGTCTACATGGATAACTTTAATTCACATATTCAAATTTATAATATTTCATAATTTCTAATCCTTGCTTTTTTATCTACCGTATGTGTCCTTACTCTTATTCTTTGCTGTAAGAACTTAAAATTTGGCACATTGCCATGTTCACTAAATAAGTTTTATAATGCTAGTACACTGTAGTATCATTGCCAAGGGTTAGTATCATTGCCAAGGGTAAACCATTATATTTCCAAACAAGCTGAGTACACTAAGGTCACATTATGGTAAGCTTCGTACTCTTACAAGGTTGAAAGTAGTATTTCATAACCCAGTCAAGAAAACTTCCAGAAATGGTTAGTGCTTCAAAGTTGAAAGAAAATAAGTAGCACCTTGAGAAAACCTCTGACCTTTGACAATCAACTTACAAATTTTTTCGCAAAAGAAGCTGGATGAAATTTAAACCTCTGTGATTACTGCTGTTGTGATTTAAAAGCCAGCATTTAAAAGTACTTGGTCACTAAAAGTCTAATATTATTTCCAGTTTTACTAACTTGGTTGTGCTGAAAGTCCAAACATCTTCAAGTAGTTAATGTGGTGTTGATTCAAGTATCTTCAGATGGATCAGCAAGGATGCAGGTGTATGTAGTATTAAATACCAATAATAATTACCGGTAGGATGAACACCAACATCTTTAGATATTGTAAGATACTTATTGTAGGTATTATGGTGTTGGTCAAACTTTCAGTCTGGGATGGCTTTTTGGTTGTAATGTTGTTTTATAAATGTCACATCAGCAATTTTTCAGTTGTTTG
Organism: Tegillarca granosa; assembly: GCA_029721355.1. Lineage (NCBI taxonomy): Eukaryota > Metazoa > Mollusca > Bivalvia > Arcoida > Arcidae > Tegillarca > Tegillarca granosa. The sequence goes on from CM056607.1 coordinate 9,891,909, forward strand.
TGACAAAAGCAAGATTATTTATTGCTAAGGAGTAATCTAAAAATAAGTTTGTGAAAGCATAAGGTGTGTGTGTGTGTGTGTGTGTGTGTGTGTGTGTGTGTGTGTGTGTGTTATGGCCTGTCTTAGACTAGCATGTACTCCAAAGTGTCTTTTAGTTAAGGTGTTAGCTCACTGAGTCAGTATGTCACAGACAAGCATACCATTCCCGAAGTTACATTAACCTGTGAACCAGTCAACACTCAGTCCCATTAATGCTGCGCACCAGACGGGGAAGCAGTATCTGAATTTTCAAAAGTCTTATTTATGCTCGAGGAAGATGCTCTACCAATGACCCACTGGCAGAGTCAGTTTTATTATGGGAATAAGTAAAATTTCAAGTAACATTAACACAGACTTGTCTAATGCAACAACTTCTTCCTTACAAAATTTTACAACTTAGATACATGATAGAAAGAAATTGATAATGGAATCATTTTGATTATCAAAAAAACACATAAATTAACACTTTATGTTATCAAATAAGATTTACCCCCAAAAGAAAAGCTGATCAAAATAAGACCTGATGAGTTATTCCCCTTACATAATGACACTGTCCTTAATACATGTTCTTCAACAATAATAAAATTGAAGACTTTAAATAATATTTTAACTGATATAAAAATAGGACATTATTTTTGATGCACTTAAACCACATCAGAACCAAAACATGCACATATGTATTAAATAAATACATTTCCAAAATGATTACAATTATATAAACATAAGCCTCAAAGTAGTTTGTACTCATTAGATGAAAAGTTCTGCTTCTTCATCTCAAGTGCGTGTCACATTTCTGATGAGGCTTCAGATTTCTAGTTGTTGTTTGTAAAAATAATTGGTTGGATGAATGTTTTATATCCATGTCAATATTACTGCAGTTATATAAGTTGGTGGTCAGTTCTAGAATGAGTATTTGTGTTGAACACCCCAGTCAAGAATATTTCACTGACATTGCCAGCTATAGGGGAAAGTGCAGAAATTTTGCCTGTGCATTGCACTGATGGCAATATACAGCAGGTTTCTTTATCTAACCACACCTACCGTGACAAGAAACATTTATTCTAAGTTTCCATCCGAAAGAATCGTGACTTTTATTTCGTAATGCCGAGTGCTTGGCAAAAAGAACAGTCACAATGTATACCCACGTTAAAATCTTGGGTCAGACTCTGTCGGGTTTGAACCCACGACCTTTCACTTATGGAGATGGCACTCTACCAACTGAGCTACCAGTGGTCATCAAGGAAAGACAGAAGAGATGCTGTGATTCATAACAAGAATTTCACAGATTTAAATGTCTCGCATGGTTTGTTTTTGATCGAGTAAAAAATACATTACTTTAACATAAACTTTCACATTTCAACACGCCGTCGTTGATGACACCAGAAAAGTAACACCTTAGTCTTGCCGTATGGCCATGCCAGGCTCGACAAAAATAAAATGGCAGTTGTGATTATATACAATATGAACAAGTAAATACAGTAACAATTTAATGTAGTTTAACTGGCACTGTCAAGAACAATGGTTTAGAACTGTACAGCACTTTGTAAGCATGAGTTCAAAACTGGTTCCAGTCAGAACAGTTTGTGAATTTCCTCATCGTTATGTAAACTAATCAATTCGATAAAAATTTATCCAAAATTAAAACATTTAATCTACCATTACCACGAAAACAAATTCATTGTTTCACAATAAATTATCCGCCAGAAGGCTCAGGTTTGATAACTAGTAGTTTTATTCAGGTGTGATAACTAGTAGTTTTATTCAGGTTTGATAACTAGTACCGGTAGTTTTATTAAGGTTTGATAACTAGTAGTTTCATTCAGGTGTGATAACTAGTAGTTTTATTCAGGTTTAATAACTAGTAGTTTTATTCAGGTTTGATAACTAGTAGTTTTATTCAGGTTTGATAACTAGTAGTTTTATTCAGGTTTGATAACTAGTAGTTTTATTCAGGTTTGATAACTAGTTGTTTTATTCAGGTTTGATAACTAGTAGTTTTATTCAGGTTTAATAACTAGTAGTTTTATTCAGATTTAATAACTAGTAGTTTTATTCAGGTTTGATAACTAGTAGTTTTATTCAGGTTTGATGACTAGTAGTTTTATTCAGGTTTAATAACTAGTAGTTTTATTCAGGTTTGATAACTAGTAGTTTTATTCAGGTTTGATAACTAGTAGTTTTATTCAGGTTTGATAACTAGTAGTTTTATTCAGGTTTAATAACTAGTAGTTTTATTCAGATTTAATAACTAGTAGTTTTATTCAGATGTGATAACTAGTAGTTTTATTCAGGTTTGATAACTAGTAGTTTTATTCAGGTTTGATGACTAGTAGTTTTATTCAGGTTTGATAACTAGTAGTTTTATTCAGGTTTGATAACTAGTAGTTTTATTCAGGTTTGATAACTAGTAGTTTTATTCAGGTTTGATAACTAGTAGTTTTATTCAGGTTTGATGACTAGTAGTTTTATTCAGGTTTGATAACTAGTAGTTTTATTCAGATGTGATAACTAGTAGTTTATTCAGGTTTGATAACTAGTAGTTTTATTCAGGTTTGATAACCAGTAGTTTTATTCAGATGTGATAACTAGTAGTTTTATTCAGGTTTGATAACTAGTAGTTTTATTCAGATGTGATAACTAGTAGTTTTATTCAGGTTTGATAACTAGTAGTTTTATTCAGATGTGATAACTAGTAGTTTTATTCAGGTTTGATAACTAGTAGTTTTATTCAGATGTGATAACTAGTAGTTTTATTCAGGTTTGATAACTAGTAGTTTTATTCAGGTTTGATAACTAGTAGTTTTATTCAGGTTTAATAACTAGTAGTTTTATTCAGGTTTAATCACTAGTGGTAATATTTTATAATGTTCTTTTTTTAACATAAAAAATTTTCACATTAGCAACCTAACTCGCAAGAAAAAAAATCTGCAAACATTTTTAATTATTCAGGTTAAAATTGTACATATTGAAAAGGACTAATTTAAAAAAAAACAAAACAAAACAAAAACAAATACAAAAAAAAACAAAAAAAAATAAAAAAAAATTAATGGGATGACAAGTAAAAAGTTATGATATTCTTAATAATCATAAAACAATGAAATCTTACAAACCTGTTATTTTTCCAAGCATGTGTATTTGAATCTAATTTCTCACATAAACTAAGTCCATCTGTCTATCGCTCTTGACAAAATGAAAAGTAACAAGACAGTCAACTACCTAACATTATCCTAAGAAAACTATCCAAAACCCCATAAAGACACAAAGTTATATTTCAAACCCTAAAACGTAACAGTACATGTGTTTTAAAAATGTTCTCAGACAGGAAATAAGACAGGGGCTTTAATCTTAAACAGATTATCCCTCTAAAACATATAAATCCTCGCCGACAAGAGGTAAAAACAATGACTTATGTTTAGTAAGGCTTAATAAATCACACTTATTACTAGTTAAACCTTAGTATGTGCACATGTAACATTATAAAGTCAATATATCCTATTTGATATTAAAGTTCTTAAGAGTATTGCATATTGTAAATCTTGTACTGATATTTAAGGTTACCATACAAACATATAAAAATTTCTTGTAGTTTTTATATATATACTTATTTGTTTTCTTCATTCTTTTTATGATTTTGCTGTAAAATTTAATTAGACTAAGCTATGAACATTTTTGAAGTCCTCTAAAAGTAGCCTTATTGGTTGTAAGGGAAACAATTCTCAGACAAAAACAAACCTGCATTATCTGCAAACATGCTTCTTCCAAAAATATTGTGTAAATAAATTTGAAATAGCAAAATCAGATATTTTGTATTTGAAACCAACAAAAAATCAATGAACAGTGAGACCTGCCACTAAGCTATCAAGAACTTTTTTCTGACAGTTCAAAAATGCCAGAAGAAAATTAATTTCTGTTCAGACAATCTAAAGCTGATAAAGTATAGTGGTTTAAGTTATTAAAATTAACTGTAAAATAAATAAAGGTATCCATTTACTGTTATATAAAACTTAATAAAGAACACTTTAACATCTGTCTAAATCACCTGGAGTGTAAGACATGAAATATACTTAAATACATATTGTGTATTACATTGATTTAAAATTGAAGATCGTTTATATGGCATGTAATGACGTGGATTATCATTATTAATGCCTATAATCTTCAGGGTGGTTAGATTATACAGCAGAAATACAGGTATTTCCATGTGTATAGTCTAATAAGACATTGAAGTTTTCCCACACGATCGGATTACCGTATTTATAGATATAAGACAAGATTAAAAAAACGATACTAATTATACTGATCAAAATATACCACCATAAACTTCTCAAAATTTAGAACAGTCATCAATTTTCAGGGATTATATATGAACATTTAATTTGGTTGAAACCTCCATAAAGTAAATGTATCTTTGAGTGCTAGTACACTGGCCTGTGTGGTGGACCGAGCAGGGAAGGTGTCCTGCTAGTATATGTATTGGGAAGGTCCTGAGTTTGAGTCTCAAAATGGCCGCTGCATTTTTTCCCTTTTCTGTTACACCTGTAATGTTGCTGATAAACACTGTAGATTACTTGGTCCATTATACTGGTAAATAGCCAACCAGTAAGGACCTAAGACAAAGAAAAACTTTTTTCACATGCATTTGAACAGGGTCAAATCACAAAGACAGAAAACAAAATATAAACTTCCATTATTTATTATTACAACCAAATTTAAAATGCAAAAAAATTTAGAACTAAAAGCAAGACTGAAGATATCCAAAGTAATCTATTTTTCACCTTAATAAAACAGGTGATTTGACATAAGAAGGTGTTATGTAATAGATAGATTAACATAAGTACTAAACAATACTAGTAATGACAGGATTACATAAGTAATCACTTTATAATCATAATGATAATAATAAAAATCAGTAATATTTTTGACATTTTCATGTTTAAGCATTATATATAACCTCTGCCTTTAAAGTTAAACAGTAGCCAAGTGGTCTAAAGTGCTCTGATTGAACACAGTGCCTCTCACTGCCTAGGTTCAAATACCACTTGAACAGATCCTAGTGTGAGAAAGTTGAACTTGTCAATTGACAATGTCAGTTCTTTTGCCAAAAATCTGTGGTTTTCTCCAGACATTCTGGCTTCACAAACCATTCATAAACTGACTGTCTCAATATAAATAAAAACAATCTTGGCTGGGTTGTAAAACACTATTACTCCCAATCTAGTACTAGACAGCTCAAACAAACATTGAGGTTTATGGATCACCACGAAAGATATATTGCCACAAGGCTGGTAGTCAGCTTGCTTGCTTGCTAAAGGTTTAGTTTTCTGCAGGTAATCCTTTTTTCTTCTTGAGCTGACTGGCTTTTTATAAGGTAAATACAGGTAATATTAGCTCAGTTGATGACATAAATCCACTTAAAAATTTAATAACTGCTATCCACGTAATATATACTGAGTGCATTGATTATGTCAGATTTAACTGAAAGCTTGTAATAAAAAGAATAATTATATTATTTTATTTACAACTTCAAATTATTCTGTATATCTTAAGGTACATATAGTTCTCTCTTAGATCAAAATGTCATCCAATATCTGAATACATCTTAAAAATTAATCTGATTGATTTTTATTGTAGATAAAAGTTTATATGTAAAAATGAAAATCTACTTGTATTTAAAGTTTTTCAGCTAAATAGAAAAATTTTAATTTCAAGGGATTGGCAATACAAAATAATATCGCAGATAATGCTTTGTCAGTCATCTTGTCAATAAAAATATAAATCCATGTCAATATAAGTATAATAAATTAAACATCTTTATCAAGGATCTTTATTGTCATTATTAAAAATAATTCTCTCTACTAAAATTTCTTACTTGGATAACTTCCATCAAATACTAGTTTATTAGTATGACATTATTTCTTGAAGCTAGATATATCTCAATATATGAGAAATAGTTTTCACCAACAAAAATGGGTCCTTGGTGGCAGATTGGTATAAAGCGTACACTTACAATCACAATGCCTCTCAATGCATAGGTTCAAACCCTGCTCAAACAGATCCTAGTGTGAGAAAATACTAATTCAATGATCATCAACTAACCAAACGTCTATTGATTAATGAATGAATGAATGAATGAATGAATGAATGAATGAATAATGAATGGATGGATGGATGAATGAATGAGTGAATTAATGAATGAATGAATGGATGGATGCATGGATGGATGGATGGATGGATGGATGGATGGATGAATAAATGAATGAATGAATGATGAATGAATGAATGAATGAATGAATGAATGAATGAATGAATGAATGAATGAATTAATGAATGAATGAATGAATGAATGAATGAATGAATGAATGAGTAGTCAGCCAGTCAATAAGTCAATTAATCAATTAATCAATTAATCAATCTTTCCAGCACCTAAGTAACACTTTATTTCATCTTTCATTAAACCAACTTTCTACAAACCAATCAACTCTTAATCCATTCTTCAACTCACACCTATATACATTCCATCTTTTGATTTCTTGTCCATACCATTCAATTTTTAGGTACAACTGCAATCCAGAACAATTCTAATTAATTATGTTTGACCTATTGCATTAAATATCTAATCATAACTAATTAATGACTAAACCATATCAAACCATATCAAATCAATCAGAGCAGGTCTGGCAGAAAACTAAAAGACAAAAACAACCAAGGTGAAGACAAACAATTCAGGATCAATAATCAGGTCTACCTTGTTACAACTCTGTCTACCTTGTTAGAACTCCCCGAGATAATACAATGATAGGCTTAATCTTGGAACCTTATCTTAATGAACATCAGGTATAAAACAATTGGTTGCTTATTAGATTTTTCTAAGTGTCAATAAACAAAGATTTTTAATTCATCATTCTGCCAAAAATAGCTTCATTGATTTTTTTATACAAATTTTAAAATCCTATAAAAATGCTATGCAATCATTTCATATTTTATAATGAAAGATATATCAATTTTATACATTAGAGGTATAAAGATAATATTGGTTCCATTTAGTGAAAATCATATTGGATGAACATTTAACTCGCATCATGTCATAATACAAGTTAGTAAATTTAATAAAAGTAGACTCATTCCTGAGTAACAAAAACAATTTCAGCTGACTGTTATTTTCAAGTTTTATATTATATTTCACACACAAATCTTTCTCAGTTCTTTAGGACAATCAGGCTTGTGCTTATCCTTGTTTAAGAGAGCCAGGCTAATTCTTGGTCATTGCAAAGTAAAGCAAAGAAAAAACTGCCTGTAAACTTTTTAATTATTTTTAGCATATTTAAATTTGCTAAATGACTGGTACATTTATTTTCTAGTTGAAATTTAATATGAAATTAAATAAATCTATTGAATAATAGATTTAGAAAATAAATGACTGGTACATTTATTTTCTAATTCTACAATTAAATTTGAACTATTTTGGTCCAGAAATTAATGTGTAATAGATAAATATTTTTTTTTATATAGTTAAGGCTGTAACCTTGGTTTCAGATGACCATGTTGGACACAAATTTTTAAACTGCACCTGCCAAGGATCTATTTCACTAAATATGGTTCATTCTAGTCATTTTAGAGAAAATATTTAAAAAATAGCTTAAAATAAAACTGGGTTTGCATAGTATTTAGAAAATGGATTAATGAAAAATTTATTGGAAACTAAAACTCATGCAAATAAGCTAAGCTAGCTATAGCTAGCTAAGCTAGAAGTATTATCAAGGGACATAACTCTGAAAATATGGGACCAAGACCTGAAGGTAGTAGACACAGTGTCCTGATGTTATGAATATACATGTATGGGGTACTGATGTAATGCCCCAATCAAAATTCTTTCACTTATATCCAGGTGGTCAGTTTAAGGACGGTGGAAGAAACCGAAATGCCCAGAAAAAAAACCACTTGACATTCAGCAAGCAAACTTTCTCATAAAGGATCTTCAATAGCATGATTTAAACCTAGACAGAAAGAGGCACTGAAAACTATAAATGTATGTTTTAAACCACTTGGCAACCACAGCTACTATATACAAAGGGAATGGGATACATAATGATGGCTTGATAATTTGTTTTCTAAAAAAGCAATGACCGACCGATTTTTTCCAAGCTGTTAAAAGACATAAGTACAACATGACAAACATGTATACCATTTAATAGGCATATTGATATTTAAGAAAAACTTTCTTTTAATAACTTTTAAACAGCAAAACAAATTAACACACTTTTCCTTTAACAATTTTTTATTTTAATTGGCCTAGCACGACTAACCAAAGAAAAACCTTGAAATATTAAACACCTAGACATGATATATCAGAGAAAGTGTCATTGCACTTTTACAAATTAAAAGTCACTTTAAATTTTAACCATTTTGTAGATATATCTGTTCTTTCTTTAAATATGACTCAATCCTAATTTATGTCTCCTAAAACATGTACACTTTGTAACTAAAGCCATAACCTTCAATTAATCATGATCTCTTGGTGGCAATACCTATTAAATGTAGTTGTTTTTCTTACTTCAATCCTACTTTTTTTAAGGTCCAAGTTAATACAAAATGGAAGTGTGTGTGTGTGTGTGGGGGGGGGGGGGGGGAGGATTAATGCAAGATTTGACTGGAGTTGGCCCCTAGAGCTCTGACACAATATAAAGCAACTATATGATACCCAATCTGAGTTAAATTTGCAAAAATTAGCTAAAGGCAGATAAAGTTTTTTTTTTTTCTTAAATTCCAGGACTCTTAGATATCTGTTTAATTTCATTGAATACATAATAAGCAAGATCTTTCACTTATATCAATTCAGTCAGTTCTGGGCTATTGGAGGAAACCAGAATGTCCAACAACCTTTTATGAATGAACTGATAAACTTAATAAAACTAGGATCTGTGAGTTGGTTTCAAAGCTAGGCAGTAAGAGGCAGTGTGATTCATAGACACATGTTTTAAACCACTTAGCCACTAAGGCCCCTATTACATAAAGAAATAAAATATTTAAAATATACAAGATTTCAAGGTATTTTTCATTTTCTGTTCAGTGCTTGCTCTCTATCATGTTACATTTTACCAGTCAAAAGTGACTGACTCATTTTACACCTGCCCAGGTGTTGAACTTTACACTGCTTTTAATAACAGAAGCAACTGAATTGGAATTTGATTTGATTGGCAAGAACATTGTGAAAAGGTTTTAGATTAAGCCAGGGATCTGTTTCTAAATTTTAAAAAAAATCAAGAATATACTTTGCTATTTCACTTGTTACAGCCCCTGGCTTATTGAATATATATACATGTATATACATTGTATATATAAGACAAAAAATGAAATCCTCTTCTTAATTAATAAAAAAAAATTGTCAGTAATAAAACATAATTTAAATAAAAAATCAATTAGAAACAAAATTTGATTTCCTTACCTGTTATAACACCTCCCATGGTTATGTTATAAAGCGATTCAATATTAAATTCCAAAATTCAGAACAAACATTATAAATGAACTCAAAATATTCCAGGCTGCCATGAGTATATTAATTCCTAATTAAACAAATTAAATCAACTTTTTAACTGATCAAATATTAATTCTTGACCACTGTCCAGATATTTTTCCCAATATAGACACAGTTTAGTTGTCTGGACATGATAATTTCACCACCAGAACATATGTACATATGAAGTAGTAGCCGGTGTCTAAACACTATATTACTACACAAAGACATGGAGATTTTTATTTCAACATGTTTTATGGACATCCAGTCAAGGTTAATTAATTTTATGGCAACTGGTTAAAGGTGTCCAGTCACAGTTACTGACGGGGTCAAGGAGGACATCTTGTGTTCACCTGCAGAATTAGGTAGTTAAGTTTAAACTGAACACACATCATTACACATCGATTGTCAATAAGTCATCTTTCAAATTGATATTGGATCAAGTACTTCCGATATCTACTCAACCACGAAGATCTTACACTAACCTCTCATATTTTGTAAGAAACCCTTTTATTTCATGGGTTCAATTACTGAGATTTTTACTTTGATACCAGAAAATTACAGTTAATATAACTCTTCAAAGACTACCCAATAGTTTTAATTTTACCCATATTAGCATTAGAAAACATAAATCTCAACCCCCCCCCCCCCCCAAAAAAAAAAAAAAGAAAAGAAAAGAAAAAAATAAAAACAAAAAAAAAAATAAATAAAAGAAGACTAGTTTGCATAACTACTAACAGAAATTAAAAAAAAATTCTAATTTTTTTTTTACATGTTGGCTACTTAGACCCTTGAAAAACCTTTTTTTTTCTCTGTCAAATTTTCAGACATCTTAGTCTGTCTAGAGATTATTAGAGTAACTACTTGATTTATGAGAGTTGTGTAAGTTGTTGAAATAGGTATAATGTTATCTTTTACAAGATCTGTATTCTTTCAGCTTGTTTACCTACTTGACAAAAGACTATGTAAGGGTGGGTGGGTAAATATTTATATTTTTTAGTAAACCTTGTACTCTTTATTATCACAAAAACCTAGCACTATATCAACGGATAAAAAAAATTGTCAAGAATTGTAAATACTGTCCTGGTAGGCTAAATCCTTTATTAAACAAGAATATCATATTCCCCTGAAGAATTTTTTGACAAACAAATCATCCCTTTCTCTATGAAAAAATATATGAAAAAATATAAGTCATAATTTTAGACACCTTTAATAGAGTCAATTTAAATAGATCAAAATGAATCTTACTGAATCAAGGGTATATACCCGGTACTTTAAAATTGTTCTTTGGTAAGCTTTAACACTAACATATATAACTGAAACTTAAAATTCCTTACAGTACAAATAATAAGTATTAAAATATAAAATTTAATGTTTTAGCTGCAAAAAAGAGAGGGAGTATATAAATATACATATTTGAGAGAGAGAGAGAGAAGAGAAATTTGACAGCCAATGCAATCAAAATTATCGAACAACAAACACATGAAAGCAAAAGAAAACAAGACAGAATAAACTATAATTTGGTAAATAAAGTCCCGACTTTGGATTGATACTATTTCAATCACTAAATAGTATATGATAGAGTGGTTTAAGTACTTTTAAGTACCCTAACCATTCAACTTATTTTACAATTAATGGTCTCAAAGCACATTTATTTTAAAAGAAAATCCTGCAGTTTTTTATGTGGCTTGATCAAAAATTCAAAAATTATTCTAAATGATGTGCACTTATTTTCTTCACATTTATGCTTGATTTGACTAAGCATCCAAGTGTGAAGATAACTAACGAAGCATGATCTGTACAACAATATCTAGAATTAGATATGAATGTACAATCAATATGGTCAGTCTAAAGAAACAATGTCCAGCTATAACGGACCATAACTCATCCCTGAGGCAAAACCTATCAACCCTCTATCAGGTAACAATAAAAAATCAATAAATCTTTGCAAGATCATCTGGACTCATCAAACTACTTTAAAATGTTTAGACATTAAACCTGGGACATCAAGATGTGATCTGTTAAGAACTTTGAAACAATTCTGAAATTTAAGAACTTTGAAACAATTTTGAAAATTTTTAATTTACGACCAAGATTTGTTTAGAAGATGAAACAAGTGTTTACAAATGTTTTAAGTGTTTCAGTATAATGTTTATATATATACTTGACAAAGATAAATAATCCTTTATTGTGACCAATATCAAAAAGTCAACAACAAGGACTTTTATTGCATGGCTAACTGGCTGGTATAATATGACCATAAATAGACTGCTCTCATTAGCATCTGGTGATTTTAATTAGCATTCTCTAAACAAAAAAAAATTAAAAACATCTTACATGTCATAGCATGGTACTACATGTATTTATAATAAAACTGCAAAGCATATAGATTTTTGTTGCTTCATCTATAGCTGATGATATCTCAAGATAAGTGCAATTTTTGATCACAACGTAAAAACCCCAAACCAACATTAAATGGGCCCAATTTTTTTTTCTAACAATTTACCAAGGTGGCTTCTATGAAAAATTTAAATGCATGAATGCATGACATCATCTAAGAAAAATTCTTGAATGGGTCGTAAAATGTCATTACTCAACTTTCAACTCCTGAGTATCATCAGAACTGTTTGAGGCTAGAAAAGGTGTATCAATTAAGTACATTTATCGATGCAAGTTTAAAAGAAAACAGAAGAAACAATATTAAACTGACTTATTATCATCATATAAGTACCGACAGACATGTTTAAATGAAATACCAGAGGACATATTTATGATGAAACAATTAGATTTTATTGAACAAGTTAATTTTCCCGAAGGATGTTTTAAAATTGATGCTGATTGACATATCGTAAAACATCTTGCATTGATGTTTCTAAACAAAAAGTATCCCTTGTAGCCATTGTGGGGGTACAGTTTAGTTACCACAAACTGTGCTGGATATATTTTGACATGGGTGAAAACTCTGAAACAACCATAGTGTCATTGTATTTTGAGAGAAATGACTTTTACAGTGTTAGCATCATTTTTTCAAACATTTTAATGTTTAAGTTCTATTAAAGAGATGCAAAGTGTTTCATCAATCTCAATCTGGATGTATTTGAATGGTGAGAAAAAAAAATAATAAGGAAGTTTTTTGTCTAGGATTCTTACAAAATTATGTTACATTAGCTTATCAGAGAAAAGAGGCATATTTTATTGTTGTAACCATGTATCTGAAATATACTTTTAAAGCTGCATTAAATTTTTCAAAGAAAAAATTAAAAATGGTGCTCACCTAATTAATGATGATCCTAATAAACAATGTTACATTTGGTTCAACGATAAATAAATACAGACATTACAGTATTTACCCAGCGAGATGCAGCATTTGGGATCTAATATTAGAACATGGTTACGTCATCAAAACCTGGGTCATTTAAACACAACTTTCAAAACAGTGAAATATGATAAATTAAACACAGAACTTCGTTGAATTTGTCATTTGTGAGTTAGTAAGGGAAACATGAAACCATTTCAAATACATTAGATATTAATGAAGGACAATTAATGCAATCTGTCATGTTTCACCTTCGATTCTAGGGTTTTCCGTACATCGGTGCGCATGCTCCAAGCTCATAATTACCATCATAAAACACTGACCAACCGGTCAGAGGATTCCGTTTATTTACAGCTAAAAGAAATGAAATTATAGAAAATGAATGTCACGGATCATGGTTAGAAGATATCTATTTTTAAAAAAATATATTTTTAGAAAATCAAAAGAAATTCAGAAAATTGAAAAACATAATGCAGCTTTAAATTGGTTCATATTTAAAAGGTTAATTAATTAATTTTTTTTCACATTAAGTATATTAATCCAAAATATATTACTGAACCAGGTAATTTATTATAGTTAATTCACATGTGTATTTTATTATTTATTCAATATTCTCTAAAACATGCAGCATGGTTAATTCCTATTTAATTTTATCATGTTAGCTGTTTGTAGGGCTGAAATTAATATACAACAAATAAAATACATGGAAATGACAACTGAATGACTAAGGAATGATTGACTTGATCTGGGATTGTAAGTACTATAGTAATAATAATGATATATAGATTGTGTAATTATTATCAAAGATAGCAAAGATCATAATAATATGTCACAGGGCAAGGTGACATGGAGACATTTGACAAGTATGGTCATCAGTGACTACAAAAAAAACATAAATATCCATGGGCTTGGAGAGTAAACATATACAAAATACACTTTACATTGCACAACAGAGAGAAAACCCATTACACAAGAGAGAGAGAGAGAGGGGGAGAGAGAGAGAGAGAGAATTGAATGTGCTAGTACTAGAAAAGACCAAATTAAGTTTAGTTTTTTATATTCTGGTTAAAAGGTATATAAAAAAAATGCCAAATATAAATTTGATGTCATAAGTGTTATTATAAACAAAATAATTCACCTTTTTTTACCTTAAAGAGAAAAGCAATCAAAAATGTATAAAAATAAATAAACAAATAAATAAATAAATAAATAAATAAAAACAAAAAAGAGCCTTAAAATATAATTCATGTCATCAATTATGTTTGGTCTGGAGACCTGAATGATGGTCATTTGACAATGAATATCCATCTACCGTATATGGCATCTTCCCCCCCCCCCCCCATGAACATCTACTTCATAAAATATCATGTAAAAATACTCACCTATTTTTGAAAATTTAAATCCATGATCATACAAAAGATGGTTTTTAAAATCCAAATACCAGCAATTTTTTAAAAAAAATTCTATTTAAAAAAAATTAAGTATACACAGGACCTGAATCTCGGGGAGTAACTAAACACATGAGTACAGATCTGTACATATACACACAGAAACATGTATCATCCTAATTATCTTAAAACTTTTCCACCTCGGGCAGTTTCTAAACAAATATAAAATATTACTTTCTTAAGACAAAAGACACTAGTCGTTACTCTCACTTACCGGTAGTATAGTATTTAATAGTATTAAATAAAGTACAAAAATAAGTCAAATAAGTGAAACTTAATATCAGTCCTTACTTATGTATTACATATTAAATAGTCCAAAACTTTGTAATATAAGAACCATACTCAATACTAGGCTTCCCTTAAACAAGAGACATGACCATTACTTGTGTTTTCTCCAAGCTTTGTTAAATAAAGTTAAAATTAATATACAAAACTAAGTCAAAAAAGTGAAGTAAATAAATATACTTAGTACCAGGTACTAACTATTCAATGAAATAAAGTAGCCAGCACTTAAAAAGTTTGATTAAAAGAGGGGTAAAGACAATTATACCACCCATAAACTGACAGTTCAACTCCCCATATATAAATAATTAAGGTGCTTGAACTGTTAGCATTACAATGACAAACTCTTAAGTAATTTAAACAATTTTATGACTTTAAGTTAAATTTAACAAGCACCTGTCCAAAGCAATGCTTTTATCTTACAGAAAGATCAGTTTAAAATTTTCCCCTTTCAGACAGTTATTATCCAACTAAAAAGGATTAACTGTTTTATCTCTTGTGAGTGAAAAGTGAATCAAATTTAAGGGATAAAAAAGGATTATTTTTTGGTTGTCTTTGGGACTAAATCTTTTGAGGGTTGTAAACCTTTGATTGGTTCATTGTCCTTTTCAAGATTATTTTATCCTATTTAATTTTATTCAATATATACATACATAGATAACAATAACAAAGAAAGAAAGTTGCATTCAGCCAACCAAATGCCTTATATACTGGTGAAATGCAGGGTTTGTTTTGTTAGTTTGCCATAGTCCTATAATTTCTCAACCAGACCTATAATATTTTGCATATTTTCTAAAATACTCTTAAAAACACTGAATTTTGAATGTTGAGTAAATTATTTATATCCTGCTTTCTTGTATATTGTTTGATTTTAACTAAAAAGCAGACAGGATTCCAACCCAAGATTCCTTGTTTCATAGTGAAGTGTTCTAACAACTTTTAAAATGGTAAAAAAATCAAACAAAACAAAATATCAACTAACAAAAATGGTATGAAATCAACCAAATACTTTTATGAAATACTCTTAAAGCAAGTGCTCTGCAGCCAGTTGAGATACACACCCATTCATAGTATGAGCAAATACATACTATGGCACTCTATATAAACCCAATAGCAAGGCAAATCAAGTTAAAATTAATCCATGGGCTTACTACAATCATGTGAGCAGTCCACTGTCTGGGTTTTTTTGTTTTGTTTTTTTTGTTTTCTGTTGAAGATATTTAAGTTAAAGTAACTTACCATGCAAATGCAGGATTTATTTCACTATGTAACATGACAACTAACTTATATCAGTAAAGTGTATATCATTTATATCTACCTAACTTCCTTGCTCTGTAGATAGTGTTCCATCAAGCACCTGTCTAATGGTTCAGATATTCACGGAAATCTTCCGATATTAAATATAAAACCTTAATTGTTACATGAAATTTATTAAGTACTTTCTAGATTAATGTTCATATACAACACATTTTCCCATTATAGGAAATAAGCACATTACAAATAGTTGGTGGATAGATTTATTTCATAATCAGTCCGATTTGCAAATAAATTTCTTATTTAGCATAACAGTTTCTGCAGACAGCTGAGTTAATGGCATGGCAAGGCATGCTTCAATTTTTAGAAGAACAAGAAAACAAACGCTATTTATTTAATTCATAAACCAAGCTCAGCCCTTTGGGTTTCTTTTTTGTTTATACAAGTGAATATCGATTTAAGTCTCCTAATACATGGATCTTTTTTTCTGTGAGATGTTTTGAAAAGAAAAATTCATTTTTAAGAAGTATGGCAAAGAATTCAACTATAGACATCATTGGGATTTAATTAAACACTATCACTATCATGTTTCAAAATCTTTTTACTGAATTTACGATTCTGTCTTTTTTATTACTTTTCAATATTATCCAATTTCCAATTACAAAGTAATCTATACAGCAAAAATGATTTAACTGCTAAGTGGGTAACAAAAGCAATTATTAATTTTTTATCCAGACTTGATTGAATGACAATCAATTAATTATAAAAGCTTCAATTAAGGCCAATTCAACTTAATTGGTAGATTTTCATCCCTGCCCGCCCCACCTAAAATGTGCCACCCCAAGTCATTTTATTTTCATTTTCCATCCTGGGCACATTCAAATCTGTTCAAGAGTTATGTGAAGTTCATGGCATTTCCAAAAAGGGTTTTAAGCACTCCCATACAAATTGAAGTGTGAGGATGAGTGAAAGTCACTTCATACATGTTACAGAATTCTTAATTTTGCATGTCACAGTGGTTTGAAAGAATTATGGGTATGGTACGGGGCAAATACACACAAGTTAGTGGAGGTGTACAATAATTCAATATGCAGCTATATAGACAAAAAGGACCCTTTTGCCAATTCAGATGTCAACTATGCAAGAGTGCAAAAACACTTTTAAAACACATGTATAAATACTAAAATCCTCCCACCCACCCAAAAAGTTTTGTCCAACCTGGACGAGAATCTACTATTCAAGTTGAATTGGCCTAAGTCCTAAATCTGACAAGTAATCACCATAAACCTATAAATATTGTTACAATATCATGGGGGGAGGGGGTTGTTGAGTGGTGTAAAGCGCAACTCTTATGGATCACAAATCCTGTCATCGACTACTTTTGAAACCTGCTTAGGCATATCCTGCGCAGGAAAGTTTTTCAGTTTGCTTCCCAAAGTTTGGTGGTTTTTCTTGAGTATTCAAGTTTCCTCCATCATTCCAGAAACAGACTGCCTCGATATAATGGAAAGAATCTTGACCAGGTAAAAAACACCAATTACTCCATTCCACTCCACTCCATAATTGTATTCACTGTAAAATCCACTTAAAATGTAATTCATTTACTCAGTTTCAGATAAAACAAATATTACACCTCCAATATTGGAACTGGTAATAGGCCATAAAAAATTACACCCTTTTTTATTAGCATTGATATGATTGACCACTAAGTAATTTGTTCTGGTTAAACTGCAAGATTAAAATCACGCCACTGACCCTTATTAATGAAACCTGATGCTTAAAATACATTTATTACCATAGTATACACACAAGGAAAAGTAGTCCATGTAGATTTCTTGGTAGAGAGTATTTCAGTTATGTTCAAAACTACAACTATTGCACTTCTGGGTTTTAGTCCATGCTTTCCCTTTCCCAATAGGGAGTTTTGGTGGTCAAGTGGTTGAAAGCATTTCTATCCACTCACAGCCCCTATCTATATCTAGCTTTTGAATCTCATTCAGGCAGATCCTACTGTTAAAGAGTTTGTCAGTTTGCTTGCCTTAGGCCAATGGTTTTTTCCAGGCACTCCAGTTTCCTGCACCATCTGAACTGACAACCTTGAATAAGTGAAGAATCCTGACTGGGCATCACTATTATTATTACTCAACTTTACTCCTTTCATGTACATTTATGAACTCATCAAATCTTTACTCATTTAAGTAATCCAAAATAAGCATATAAAATATCTGAAGAGATAATGAGTACTGAATATGAATAGGATGACCACAATAACTCAAAAATTTTAGTTTGTCTAATTTTTCAAATAGGGTTTTAAGTAGACAGCTTGTACATATGTCTCAAAATATTATTCTATATTTGTCAATAGCAAACATTTTATTAAGACACTGCTAAATGAAAATATGAAAATTCTCTTTTTTAAATTTTTTAAAATACACATTACCTATCCTTGACATGCGTCTATTAAAAAAGTGTTAATTAGTTTACCTCTTACCAGTAATACAGATCAATAAATTTTCCATTATTATGACAAAATATTTTCCTATTTTACATTTTTGTAACACTGAATGCCCTGTCTTATACTTGTCTGTATCTATACAAAAGACTTATATACAAAAACCCCCATTGATTATATGATTTATGTACAGTTTATACTATTTAAATAAAATATGAAAACTTTAGAGATCAAAGACCAAACATTTTATATACCATTTAGACTGTTAAATGTCTGTAATTTATGAAATCCTTTTAGTATGATACTTTAAATTGACCAACAAATTTAAACTGTGATAAAAATGCATTTAGCATTTCAAGATATGAAAGGGATCAATTTAACCGAAAAATTTCAACATTATCTGCAGAAATTGAAAATATGACCTTGGACTTAACAGTCCTGTAATACTGACTGCAAAAAAAAATCTTGTCATAAATCTCAAATATATCATCATAAATATAACAAGTTCCACTACACTGTCTCCTCCTTTAAAAAAAGATGTCCTCTTAGCAAAATTAGAACTAAATTGCATTGATCCTTACAATGGTAGACTGCCTCATCATATTGAAAAAAGACACTAATACAAGTACAAAAAAAAGCAGTAGTTAAAAAAAATTAAAAAATAAATAAATCCAACAAAGAAACAAAAACAAAATTTATAAAGGTAAAACCCCTAATGCATTGATGGGGCCTCGATGGCCGAGTGGTCTAAAGCGTGCTTACGGATCAAAGTGCCTCTCACCACCTGGGTTTGAATCCCACTTAGGACAGATTCTAGTGTGAGAAAGTATGCAGTTTGCTTGACCAAGGTTGGTGGTTTTCTCAGGGTGCTCCAGTTTCCTCCACCATCCCAGAACTGACGCCTTGAAATAAGTGAAAGAATCTTGACTGGGGCATAAAATACCATTACTCCACTCCACTCCCTCATGCACTGAACATAAATAGAGGTAAAGGCTCCTAATGAATTAAACTTACACCCACCCATAGCTTTAAGTTATTACATAATAGAAATCATATTTTTACCACTATTTACCTATAAAATAAACAATAAATCAAAAACTACTTAAAGCAAGTTAAAATAAAGACTTATTATATGTTCTAAGTGGGTAGATATATACCTTTAATCTGTCAATATTGAGATAAAAGATTGACTGTATTACATAAAAGGTGTCCATGTTAAAACAGACCCTGTAAATAATCTATATGATAATGTCGCATTGTTGTCTCTCATGAAATTTAAAGAATGTTGTAACAGTAAAATAATGTAGACTTTAAAATACTGAATGATTAACTTTTTATCATGATTGAACTTGATTTTCATAAAATTTTATCAAGTAAAATTTTTCGATACTCTCTTCATGATATTTAAAGAATGTTGTAAAATATGTAGACTACAAAATTTTAAACCCCAGGTTTTGTTTTTTATCAAGTGACTAATCCTGCTATCAAAATCTAAGCTAACTCGAATTCCTCTGGACATATATATCGACTTTAGAATTTTTAGTCTGATTTCTGACTTTACTATTTTATCAAAAAAAAAGGTACCAGAAATTGCAATTTTGCTGCTGACAAGGAAACAAGATTAAATACAGTCAAACTTCGATTATTCGAAGTTTAAGGGTCTTCATTTTAGGTTCGAATAATCGAATAAGTTAATTTGAAACTTCAAACCTCGATCCACCGTACGTTATCTTCAGATACAACAGTATTCTATTGCACATTGAAAGTGTTTTATCGGTGTCAGTCTATAATGAATAATGTCATGACCTATCATGATTAATTTAATAAAAACAGAAATATTATTTTAAAAAAAATTAATACCATCTGGTACAAAATCAAACACGCGTGGTAATACATACGACACAGTAAGAACAGCCATCCAGAGAAAGTACACCATGCTTTTTATGCACGCAATGCACGTTTTTATGATTTTACAGAATTTTAAACAAAACGAAACGGAACAGGTCTATAAAATTTCTAGAATTGAAATTTGAATAAGGCGGAAAACTGTCTCTGTCAACTTTATAACAAAATAATGATTTTTTTTAAAAATTACCCGACTAGGCTATATAAAATATCAAATTAATATTCAGATGCCGTTTTTTTTCAAAAAAATTTTATGGTGGTAACCGTGGTCAATAGAATTCTTTTTATCATTTACTTGAGTATCGCTACACACGTGTAGCTCATTTTCTATTACTAGGGATTATAATTACTGTTTGATTGAATAATTACGATTAATTTTTGCGACTGATGATCAACATGGCTTATGATGGACAATACATGGCGTACTCATGTCTACAAAATGACCATCAGTTATGCTTGGGTAACATAAACGGGTAAAGGTGAAACCATACTCGTTTGTATTAAATTGTACATGAGAGAGTTGTTTCGTTTTAGAAATGAATAAAAATGTCAACTTCGAATTTTTGGGGGTATATTTCTACTGAAAAGTCTAACTTAGGAATCAAATTAGGTTCGAATAATCGCGGGTATTCGAATTACGAAGTTCAAATAAGCGAAGTTTTTTAATAAGAAGATATAGTGCAGGGCGGTCGGGACCTACGAAAAACTTCGAATAACCTAAGGTATTCGAATAATAGAAGTTCGAATAACCGAAGTTTGACTGTATATCATCTATCATCTAAAACCAAAGTTATGCACAAAGGAGGGTTGTAATTTTTTAATACAGCCAATGGAACATCTCTTAAAAGATTACATAGATAAATAGCTTTTTAGGATGTTTGAATATGGAGACACCTAACTACTCTGATTTTGAATCAAAAGACACCTTTATTCAAAGGTCAGAAGACATCCACACTTTTATACCCTTTTGGATTGTAATAAACCAGAAACCATCTTGTTTCAGAAACCAGAAGACATACAACTTTTTATAACCTTTTCAAGTTAAATCAGGAGACACCTTCATTTAGAAGTCAAAAGGCATCCAAACTTCTGTAACCTTTTGGAGGTACAGAAACTAGAAACTTGTTTGTTTAGAAGTGACATACTTGTATGACCTTTTAAAGTTGGTGAACCGGGAGACACTCCAATCAGAAGACATCAAACTTGTTCGGGTTAATAAACCAGAGGATATCTTCATTCAGAAGTCAGATAACAGGTAACCTTTTTATAATCTTTTTGAGTTAGTGAACAAAGAGAGAGACATAGCTTCAAAAGTCAGGAGATACCTTTTCTTTGTAAGCCAGGAAACACCTAAGATATGCGAGTCAGAAGACATCTCACCCTTTTTTGTCAGAAGATATCTCTGTTTTGTGACCAAAGAACTATGTAATCTTCATGTACCATTAGACAAAAGTCAATGCTATGTGAGATAGGACAAAATATTCCTTGTGGTTTTGATATCAAGTGTATTTTCTGCTTTTAGTCATTGTTAGCTAGGGGAATCTATTATTTCAGAGCCAAAAGAACTTAAAACCTTTCTAAACCAGGAAACACCTAATATGCTTTGTCTGCACTTAGACATTAGTCACCTTAAACTTAAACTTGTGAGACAGAAGGCAACTGCCTATCAAAAGCAATTGTCTTCTAATTCACGGGAAATTTCATTTCAATCAGATATATTTTTACAGATCAAAAATATTAAATAATCTCACTGTAAACGTCTTTATTAAATTATCTCAATAATTATTTAGAATATTTCTCATTAAAAGAAATGCTATTCATATCACAGGATTATATAATGAGTTGACTGCTTCCAATAAAAGAATATTTTCAATCTAAAAATTAAAAACCAGTATTACTTTCAATAATATTTTTATGCAGATTAAACTTTAACAACCGTTTACGTAATTTGAAAACTTTCAAATTCATAACCAATATTTTAATTCAAGCACATGCACTGTTGTACACTTTTAATCATAAGTGAAAAAGAAGTTTTAAATAAAAACATAGTTGTATTATGTACATTAATATATATTAAGGCCATCATATTTTATTTCTGTGATTTTTTATATTTCCATACTGTATAAACACAGTTATAAAAATAATTTTAACCAGTGAATCATTGTAGTATATATTTTTTAAAAAATGTTAAGTTGCTATAACAACAAACCTGTAGAATTAAGGAAATAAATGAAAGAAATGCACATCAGTCAAATGAATAATAATGGTCAAAAAGCTACCCTCCTAGGGGTGTCATAAAACACATACACAACAATATATGGCCTAAACAACAGATTAAGTTTGAACTGAGAGAAGTGCTGAATATATATATATATATGTAGAACCAAAGTCTGAATATGATTCAATGTGAAAGGTCTTGGTAGTTCCTTGGTACAATAATCAGTGAATGACGTCTACGAAAAGGTTTTAATCTATAGCTCTTGGTAAAATCTTACTTTTAATGAACAGCCAAAACAATCATGAATTGCAATTACCCAAAACAATATTAGTAAGCATCAAAATAATACAATCTTTCCAAAAACATCACAAACCAATCATGTTTCTTTAGTAGAACCTGCCATTACTGAACACTTTGTAGACTGAAAATTTTGTTCTGATAAGTATAACAGGAAAGGGAAAAAATGCAGTGGGCCAAACCAGGATCAAACCCAGGACCTTTCCAATACTAGCAGGACACTCTACCGACTGAGCTACCCTGCCACCTATCAAGCCCAGTCTGCTATTTGGTTAACACAGTTAATTATATTAATAAAAGAATCTTAATGGTATATCCCAGTAAAACAGTTAAATTTATTAATAGATCGTCTTATAAAATATTTATTCAGTTCTGCTTTTAGAAAATTATCAACAGATACATAGGATATTCACAAGTAATAATGCCCTACATGTATGAGAGCATGGAAAATACAAGAAAAAAAATTGACCTCATCACTATATTTGTCCAAACTTACAGACAGGAAAGAAGAAGAAACTATAATAAGAATAGTGAAATCTTTTAAAAGATAATGAGTGAAAAAAAATATTTTCTGACTTTGCACAATTAACAAAATTAATCTATATAAAGAGTTTTCTGCAAGAAAAAGGTGTCTTAAATAGTTATGCTAACCCTTTATAAATACTAGTACACATATTATATTAATTAATTACAAGACATATTCAGCCAATAAACATCTCATAAATAATTCCTACCTACAAAAATCCATCTGTATCCAAAATAATTCTCTTAATGGTCATAAAGCACTGGTCAAGTCCTAAAATCTATGTAATAATCAGTCGTTATTATTTAATATTTTCCCGATTTTCTGATTGACTCCAGGTGACCCCTCACACATGACCATAGTAACACTTTATTTGGTGTTTATATCACCCCTGGTACTTAATTATATTATCTAGGTTTTCTGTATGCATAAGTAAGTAAGATTAAAATCAAATATTCATTCTCAACACAATCAAAAGCAACAATCCATGAAAATTATCCAGAATTATTTAAATAGATAAATATTGTTTAAGACGTATTAAAACCCACTTAGATAAAAGGTAATTCTCAAATTTCATCTTTTTATTGAAATTGGAGAAAAATGAAAATAATACTTTCTCTGTCAAAAATGAAATTCTATTCACTTTTTTAAATCTGACAAGTTCTTTTTATTTAAATTGAGCAAATCTTCAATTGTAGGCCTCATATTTTAAAAGCTGGAGTTTCAAATTTACATAAATATATAAAATAAAGATAATAATGTGTAAGTAAGTAAAACATCTGACATCTTATATCTATAAGGCAAATATCAAGATCTTGGATCATGTCATATGACCTTTATGACCTCTAGCCCTCAAGGAGAAAGAATGATGAAGTACTTTTTTTCCAATATGGTTATCTCCCTTTATAAATTCAGCAAAAATACATAACATTGATAACTTTTTTAAACTTAAAGTAATTTAAAAAAAAAAAAAAAAAAAAAAAAAAAAAGAAAGAAAAAGAAAAACCAAATAATGCTGCTAAACAAAAAAGATTTCTACAATGCTGTAAAAATTGATGAAGATTTCACCTCTCAACAAAAGTTGTTAAGTTTGGTAGGAAGGAATTTTAATTTTTTTTTATCAATTGTTTTAATTACATTAGCTATGTTATTTAGCAAAATCAACAACTTCAACAATGCATATCCAAATATGGCAATTTAAAGTTATAGGTTGTTTACTGTAGGCCCAAAACATTAGGGTAGGAATGGAAAGCAAAAAAAAAAAAACAACATCAACAACATCAACAACACAAAATAATGGAAAGCAAAAAAAGTTTTTCTTGGCCTTAAAGGGTTTTCACAAAAAAATCTCTTTGAATTACTTATTCTACAAAAAAAGAAAAGAAAGAAATGCATTGAAATCACTATTACAGTGACCAATCATCCTTATGTAAGTATCTGTGGTGATCTTTATACTGGACATCTGTCTAACTTGATGGATTATACACATACTTCTGGTAATACTTCATCTCTTTGTCCATAATAAAAACACGTTACTAATTTATTATTTAATTACTATTAGTATCAATTATTTTATACATAAAAACCATCTGCAATTCAATTCAATTCAATTCAATTCAATTCTTTATTTCTCATAATTGTACAAATACAAATAGAGAACATATACATCTGTACAAATATATACTAAATAACAGCACAAGTAACAGTGAAGATTAACTAACTAACCTGGAGGTCCAATTCTCTCATTAATAATTTTTATAAATCTACATAAACTTTTTAATAAATGTATATCTTTAGTATTAAATAATGTAAAAAACTTTATAGTATTTGGTTTAGTTCTGAAAAACTCAGGTATATAAATATTTCTATAATTTGTAAAAGCTTTACAACAAAGAATATAATGATATTCATCTCCAATATCATCTTTACATATATTGCATAATCTGTTTTCATGTGGTATGTTATACCAACGACCTGTTTCAATTGGTAATTTTGTATTACTACTTCTAAATTTACTAAGTACAGCTTTATCATTATTTGAGAGTTCTGAAGATAAGTAATTTTGTAACTGAAAATTGAAATTGGTAAAAAGATTGTAAGAGATACCTTTAGAAGAACTGTTTGAATAAGAGAACCACTTTTGTAAAAATTGATCGAGAAGTTTCTGCTTAACACACTTAGTAAGCCATGTTCTATTACAAAAATTCTGATATAACCATATATTATTCATTCCACATTCGTTGAAAATACTCTCAGCTGAATTAATCCACTTTGTTTTTGTACCATTCAATGAAAAAATATATAACAATCTATAAATTATTGCAGCATATTTACTCTCTTTACCCTCTATTATACTTGACCAGTAACTGACAATTCTTGTTTTTGCATACACATATAAAGGAAATCTACCAAGTTCACCATAGACAATAAAACTTGGGGTTGACTTTTTAACATTTAATAAGATTTTACAAAATTTCAGGTGAACTCTCTCTAAAACATCTAAATTTTCATAACCCCATACTTCTGAACCATAAAGTAAAATTGGTAAAACCATTTTATCAAACAAATCTAACTGACATTCTATTGATAAATTAAGATTTCTTGATTTTTTAAGTACACAAAACATTGCTTTAGTAGCTCTGTCTGCTAAATATTTTTTTGTAATTATAAAAGAACCACTTCTACTGAAAAATACACCTAAATACTTAAATGCATTTACAATTTCTATATTTTTACCATCCATATTAAAAGAGACATTCTTTGGTAATCTACCTTTGGAAAAAATTACTACCTTGGTTTTTGAGACATTCACACTTAGTTTCCATTGTTTACAAAAAACACAAAAATTGTTTAACATATATTGTAGATCATCTTTTGACTCTGACATTAGAACTGTATCATCTGCATATAAAAGCAGAAAAAGTTTCATATATACATCTAATTCTTTCACAAGATCATCGTTTATTGTTTTGAGACCAATTATGTTTGTATCTATTAAAAACTGTTCAAGATCATTCATACAGAGAGCAAACAACAGGGGTGACAGGTTTTCCCCTTGGCGGACACCAACTGTGCAAGGAAAGAACTCAGAAAAATTGCCATTTACAGTAATTCTTGACTTTGTAATTTTATACATATTTACTATTACATTAAAACATTTTCCAGTTATATTGTTATTCAACAACTTTTTCCACAACCCACATCTCCATATTTTGTCAAAAGCAGACTCAAAATCTATAAAAGCACAATAAAGTTTTTTCTTTTTAATTTGTAATAAATCTATCAAACAATGTAAGACAAAAATATTATCAACTGTTGAATAATTCTTTCTAAATCCAGTTTGGTTTTCACTTAAAATATCAAAGTTTTCAACAAAATCTGTAAGTCTTTTATTTATAATAGAGGTAAAAAGTTTACCTAAACAACTCAACAATGTGATATGTCTATAACTACTAGGCTGATCAATATCACCTTTATTTTTATAAACAGGAATAATATTACCTGCTAACCATGATTCTGGTATCACACCAGTATCAAAAACAATATTAAATAATTTGTGATATATAGGCAACATTAAGTCTATAGAAGTAACAATATATTCATTTAATATTTTGTCAATTCCAGCAGACTTATTATTTTTAAGGTTATTTACACATTTCATAATTTCATCACAGGATATTGTGTCATTCAACAATAAATTAAAATCTACATTATTATTTACATGTGTTACATCAAACTCATCATTACAATCAAAACCACCTGAGTTTATATTCTTAAAATGATTAAACATATCTTGAACTGATACACAACACTTTTTGTTTTTATCTTTTTTGTTTATAAGTTTCCAAAATACCTTTGGATTTGAGCTTTTTAATCTTTTTATCTTTCTTTGTAAATTCACTCTGTATTGTCTTATACTTTTATCCATAACCCGTTTATAATTTTTCTCTGATGAAAGCATCTCTTGCCTAAAAACATCAGATTTATATTTCCTGTACAACCTTTGCTTTTTTCGGAAATTTTTCCTAGCAATAAAACAATCGTGAGTAAACCAAACCTTAGATATAACCCTTTTATTATTATTATTATTATTATTATTATTATTATTATTATTATATTTACCAAATAAATTACAAGCTGCCTCACACAATACATCTGCAACTTGTGTAAATAAAGTATCAATTTGATTTTGGTTAATATCATCAACATTAAGTAAGAATACCTGATCTATAATTAATTCTATCTTATTAACGTCAATATTTTGGGTAAACTCATTACTTTTACTGAAATCAAATGGTTTTATAGAAGTATTAACATTATCAGAATTACATACAGCTACATTGGTACTATTTATGTGGGCAGATAAAACGCATCTTAAGGGACAATGTACATCTGAAAATAATTTACTAAAATCAAGAACATCAAAATTGTCTACTATCTTCAAAAATTCCACATTTCCAATAAAAAAGTCAATAATTGTAGATTTATCTGTGGTATAAGCACCAACATGCTTGTCATTACCAACTCTTCCATTCAAGATAAACAAATTATTATTTTTACAAAATTCTAAGAGATAATTTCCAAAATTATTCTTTTTTAAATCTTGACTACACCTTTGGCGAGAAATATTTAATTCATCTAGTTTATACAACAAAGAGTCAGTATCTACATCTGAATCATTTGTTTTTAACTCCCATTTTGACAATTCATTTACACACATATAATCATTATCATTAGATACACAAGTATTAAAATCACCTGACAGACATATAATATCGTACTTACTACTGAAGTTCAAGTATTCAAGTTCGAGGTCACTAAAAGCATCTGATGAAGAATAACGTGTCCCTTCAGGTGGAATATAAACAACACCAATTAAAACATCTCTATCAGAATTAACAATTTCACCTTTCACAGAGAACCAATAAACATATTCACAATTAGAATCGATAGGTATAATAAAATCACACAAATAATCCTTAAATCCAAACACTATTCCACCTGACCGTGTATTTGTATTTCGTCTGTTCTTACACTCAAATTTATATCCATCCAATAGAATATCATCTTGTTAGTTAGTTTTTGTTTCGGTAAAACACAAGATATCATATTGGTTGACTAAATTCCGAAATTCAGGATAATGCAATCTCCTATTAATTCCACAAACATTCAGAGAGAGGATACTAAGCGTATGTGAAATGTCATTACCATCAGTTTCACTTTGAGAACTGGTGACACTGTTTATGTTTACTAATTTGTAGTCACGTGATCTACCTCCGTGGTTGTCCTATTTCCGCGTGTTGTTCCTGCTGTATCTCCCACTTGAATGTGAATCAGGCCCACCCATTGCTCCATCGTTGCTCCGCGAGTGTCGTCGTCTGGAATCCGGATAAGTTGTTTCCATCCTTACTTGTCGTGTGGTCGGATCAAAAAGTTGGCCATCGATATACAATTTATCATAAACTAGTTTGGCTTGTTGTTTATTTCTTTTTGCTGATTTAAAGTGCGGGTACAGTTCTTTTCGCCGACTGTTGATTTCTTTAGGAAACTGCTCGTTAACCCCGTATCTGCCTTGAGATTCCTTTAATTTAACTGGGGCAGTCCTTCTTACTAATTCTCTATCCTTAAAGTTAACAAATTTGGCAACAATAGGTCTTGGTCTATCTTGCAGTTTACGTCCCATCCTGTGAACTCTGTGAAATTCAATCACTTTTTCAATGCCAAGCT
Organism: Tegillarca granosa; assembly: GCA_029721355.1. Classification (NCBI taxonomy): domain Eukaryota; kingdom Metazoa; phylum Mollusca; class Bivalvia; order Arcoida; family Arcidae; genus Tegillarca; species Tegillarca granosa. Next base: position 9,920,881 of record CM056607.1, read on the forward strand.
CGTTTTCAATAAAATGTTTTAATTTCACCTCGGGATTTTCTTCAGTATCTTCTTGTAAACCCGTAAATATAAGATTGTCTCTCATGTTCCTAGCTTCCATGTCTATTTGTTTGTCATTCAATTTCTTGATTTCATCACCAGTGGATGCATTTTCTGAAACTAATTCATCTACTGATATCTGAAGTTCATCTGTACGTTTCAAATTATCTTCGAATTGGTTGTTCATAAAGTTCATACCAGAATCAATTTCAATTTCAATCAATTGCAAAAGTAACAATCATATTTCTCCAAACCTTCTTTAAGGCTCCCTCTGCAATATGCCATTATTACTTAATGTATGATTTACATACATTCTCCTGTATTAATATTGTGAGGGATAGCAAATTATATTTTTTCTGACCACTTGTTGAATGACAAATTATGTTCTTCATACAGAATTCCCTTGGTTCCTTTGAGAAACCCCTTAGGGATATTCATGTTTTTAAAAAGACCTGCATGGCCCAATGCATAAACATTTATTGAAAATTAGAATATTTCTTAAAACCTTAATGGGTATCAAAATGATTGATTGTACTCTATTTCACTTATAGATAAAACTATGAAAAAGCATTAATTTATAAAATATTTTCTATTGTTACAATGAAAACAATTTGAAAATATACTGGTAATCTTAATTCAAATTCTCAAACAAAAATTGGTCAATAAACTTGAAATCTTTACTATGAATCCATTTATTTTCTAAATCTAACAAAAATAGATAAATATTATTTAAAACACATATCTAAAAAGCACAACAAAAATTCTCGATTCTTGGACCATTTTCTTAGAATACAACATAGAGAGTTGAATCTTTCAATTAATGCTTAAAGCACATAATGTTTTTGGTGTTGGGACAATCATCCCATGTGGACTAAAAGATGACCCATTGTCTTTTTTACACAAATTTTATTTTATGCATGTAATGTTCCATGGTCATATGAAACTTATTTAAATTGTCTTATAGAGGTATTCACCTCTATGATTCATAGTTTTAAAAAATTACCATGAATCAGTCTTAAAAAACATAGACACAACAAAATTAGATTAAAAAGTACTCTCTCTTTTCTTAAGAAGATAGCATAAAATTCAGACTATTTTCTAGGCTTAAAATTTAATTTGTTTAAAAAATTCAAAATTCAACACTCCAATTTCAAACACAAAATCTATGGTTAATTGTACATGTGTACATATTAGTCATATATATATATATATATTACAAAACTCTCTATATAAAGGTCGTAAAGTTAACCAACCTTTACAGTTATTGAATATTTTAAATTAAAGTTAAATGATTCTATTTAAGGATTTGCAATCCTATTGTTTTTTTAATAAACTGAGGTGTAATACATATTGACCTACTGTGTTTATCTTTAGGTCAGGTTTATATGGTGTTATAAAGGGCTCAGAAAATGTCAATTATTTCTAAAATTTGGAAGTATGCATGTGTATGAACTAAGGCTCGTGCATAAAAAGCACTTGATGATTCTTTGTAAAAATATTTTACATATTCCTTTAGGAATTTAAAAAGGCTTAAAAATATAAAATAGTAATTTGGATATAAAAGTTACCTAAGTTATGGTATGTATAATGCATACCACATAAAAGAGTAAAAAATAAAATTGGACAAAATATGAAACTGGTGTTGTAAACTGTAAAAGTTACAAATTGTAGGCATTAAAATTGGCCTCTAAAGAAATAGTCCAACCGTCCTTTTTCTTTCTATGACCGACTTTATTCAAAAAGAAATGAAAGTCTTTCCATTCCACGTTGAACACATTTTAACATTCGTGATAACCAAGTGAAACCAGAAACGGTATGCAAGATTGATCACAAAATTATTATTTTTAAATATATAAATCACTCACCATGTCCTGTAGAGTATTCACATCTTTACCCAAATACTCTTCCATTTTTAAGGAATATTACTTTTCAACCTAAACAACGTAGTTCAGCAACATTTACCATCCAATGGTTCCATTTTGTACCCAGGCGCGTGTCTCTGAAATGGACCAATATGTTTCTGGAGGGGATATATTATCAGTGACCGAAAATAAAATCCGCTATATCTCTCGAATTAGACATAGTATAAACATAACTCCGTGATAATATGTAATATTTATATATTTATTTTAAACAACTCTTCAAATTTAAACAAATTTATCAATGGAAAAAATCCATGCCCTATCCTGTCCAACCTTTAAGTTGTCTAAAATGGTTCGTTCCATCGCAGAACCAAAACAGTTACCACGTGCTGATCAATTGTGTATTGCCGATCAAGAACATCGTCAGGTATTTCTTTTCATCGATTTACCTGTGTTGCTGCAGTTTTTTTTTTATCGATCACCAATCAGATAGTTTTGTACAATACTGTATATCGTAATACAGATCACCTTTGAATTACCTGTTAATAGTTAATAACAAATCGATACACATTACCTCGTGCGTTTGCTATATATTATAGTTTATACAGGAATTTGTTTTACAGACTTTTTAAAATACTTGTATATGTTTGTATTTTCTTTCATAAAATTATTAAATGAGAAAAATATCTGATATAATCTTGCCATTTGGAACCCAACATTGTATGTTCATGCTTTCGATCGTTACCATATTTCATCGGCGTGGAATTCGGATGTCCATGGATACTTTATTGGGAAACGTTTAGTTTTATTTTAGATAAATAAATAATAGATGATTAACTCAAATTGACTTACTGCTGTTTAAATTTGACTTAATCACTTCTAACAATCACCAGAACCACTGGATTCTCCGATCTTATTGATGATTTTATCCTATTAGCTAAAATCTCAACCACGGGTTCCACATAACCACTGTTTCCATTATAAGTCTTAATCTTATGATATAGAATAAGTACCGTGAATATCAAATTGTAGAACGGGTTAATAACATTCGGATCTAAAACATCTAGGCTACAGAACTTTCACATTTAATAAACATATCCGTTTTTGAAAGTTTTTCAGTGATTTCCATCATGTGCACGTGGTATTATGTGAGCTATTTATAATTTTGAGAAAGTCCGTATGGTTTTGTACCCGTGTTTTTAAATTTTTTATCTTTGTCAATGTAGGTTGCTACCAAATTTTTGACACATACGTCAGACATTAAAAATATCGTGCGACATTCAATATGTTGCTAAATTAGGACCTCGTTAGTGAAACATTTAGTCGTTCCAGATTGCCCACAGATCATAGATATACATAAACAATAAGTTTGAAGACAAACGACTTTTGCCAACTAAGTCAACATGACGTCAATTGCTTTCGGCTTAAGTCATCAAGGAAAAACTCCAAAAAGACCAAAGTCAATGAAAACATAACATTCTACTTTTATTTATTTATTTATTTATTTATTTATTTATTTATTTATTTATTTATTTATTTATTTATTATTATTATTATTATTATTATTATTATTATTATTATGCTGCTGTTGTTGTTGCCCTTTGTATGCTGATGTACGTGCGTTGTTGAATGGTTTTAAAAGCTTTAAATAATACGTAATCGTTTTGATATGTATCGATTTGTTTCGTTAAAAGTAAGTTTTGCCTTTTGACTATTTAGTTCAAGTGAATTATTGATGCTTCTTGTTGCTGAAAGTTTTGCCTTTTATCTTCTATATGCTTCACTGTTGTTTTTTTTTAATGATTTGGCTTTCTGTCAATGGCAATTCAGTAAAATCTATCCAGTTTTATGGTACCGCCTCGGTGTTTTAATGGCAAAGCGTCCTTAACGACATCAGGTGATATCGTGAAATTCTGTGGTTGTTTATTATTATTATTATTATTATTATTATTATTATTATTAATTTTTAAAATAAAAATTGCTAACGCGGTTTTGAACATCATAACCAGCCGACCAACTTGATCGGATGGCATCATGTCAGTTAAAGGGAGACAACTGCAAAATAAATGTATCATTTCAGGTGAATACATGCACGGGTATATCAAATATCAAATTAGTAAAATAGCAATACCTAAAAAAAATTCAGTATGCGCATCATGATTTCATTCCCGAAAGGTAACGTGTATTAATTTGATTAGTTTATACTATATAGTACTTGCGTGTTTGATCTTATATTCACCACAAATTGACATGAGAAGAAAACAGTATATATCTATTATTATACAGTCAATATTTATGGTCGGATTTGAAAAATGATAAAGTTCGATTATTTACAGTTAAATCATTTAAATTATAAGATTTTTGTAAATTCTTTTGTAATTGTATTTTTATTAATGATACATAGCGGGAGGAATTATGCTTCAGGAGAGGCAAGCAGTGACGAAATGTGGGAGGGGGAGTCGGAAGAACCATGGGTGGAGGAAAACGCACATGTACCCGAGAAAAAGGAAAACGAGAGTGAAGAATCACCACGGATTTATCCTGGGGAGCAGAGCAGACAACCTACACAAGAAGAAATATTAGAGAAAGCCCCAAAAATGCACCCAGAGGATGCTTCCACTTTTTATATGCCTGAATATTATTGGTGCGACGCCTGTAGGATAATTGCATATCAGGTAACCAAAATTGTTTATTAATTTACTTATTATTTATTTATTTATTTATTTATTTATTTATTTATTTATTTATTTATTTATTCATTCATTCAATTATTTATTTTTTTATTCATTTATATTTATTCATTTTTTCAATTTATTTTTTTATCATTTCATTATTTGTCTGTCATTATAAACTATATTTATACCTCAACAACTAAGATTATAGGTACAGAGGAATCTGTCTTTTCGTCCATTATGTTATAGTATCCGCTCCATAACTTAACATCTATGGGAGATATTTTTATCAAGCTTGACACATGCATACAAACATGAACAATGTGTCGCATTCCAATTTGGGATGTGTTGGTGAAAGGTCAAAGACACAAGATCAAATCGTTTACCGTAAGCGATAATGAATGGGGAATTTCCTTTCATTTGACTGCTTAAGTTCAAGTTCATCCAGTTTATGTAACTTATAAACTACACAGTGGAATGATATATACTTCACTTTAAGAAAATTTAGTTTTCTCCGGTTTACAGTTGATGCCCCCAACAGAGGAAAACCGATGTCCCCCGAAGAAAAGCGTAAACGGGTTACCGATTACTCCCGACTTAGTTGCCTGTAGGCAAAGAATATCGTAAATGGGGTTAGTCAGTGCCCGACAAAGAAGACAACCGTATAATTTTTGTCCCCGACGAAGATAATCATAAACGGGTTTACAGTCAGTGCCCCTACCCGACAAAGAGGATAACCGTAAACGGGTAATCGATGCCCCCGACGAAGATAATCATAAACGGGTTTACAGTCAAAGCTTCTAACCGATATCCCCGACATAAATAATCATAAACGGGGTTGCAGTCAATGCCTCAAACCGAAATTCCCGACAAAGATAATCATAAACGGGTTTGAAGTCAATTCCTCTACCGATATCCCCGACGAAGATAATCATAAACGGGTTTAGAGTCAGTGCCTTTACCCGACGAAGAAAATGATCGTAAATGGGAAATCGATGTCTCCGACGAAGATGATCATAATTGAGTTTAAAATCAGTGTCCCTACCCTACAAAGATGATAACCATAAACAAATAATAAATATTTCAAAATTTTGCATATGACACCATGATTTCTTTACAAAAAACGTATAGTTTTATTATAACGCATACAATAACGTTTACAAAAAGCAAATTTTAAGTATTTATTTAAAACCACCATAAGGAAATCAAATTAAAGTGTGAATGGAGGGGACAGAACTTCGATTTCGTTACAGCGATACTTCGAGAAAAACCGTATACCCGTTCCTCAAGCAGACAAGTACATTCACAGAGTAATGTTTAAAAGACATAGACATTTCCCCATTGCATTTGTCTTAAAGACCGTAGATGAGCATAATAGAATGGGCACCATTTATCTTACAAAGTTGATTTATTCAAATGATAAAATAGCGCAATAATAAGACATGTGGCATTTGAAAATAACTAAATCAGTCGGGAATAATACACAAAATCAAATTTAAATAAGGAAACAAGACACCTACATGTATATTTAGAAATTTGATTATAAAGGTTACATAGATTATGTCCATGGTTGCAGTTGCGATATTTCTACTGGTATAGTTTCATGTACATGTATATATTTCAGATAATTGAAACATTAGATGAAGCCCATAAGAAGAGACCATCAGTAAAAAGAATATCTGAAATAGACCTTATTGATATATTTGAAGGCTTATGTGAAGATGGTTTTAAAGAGTAAGTTTCCCTTTTTTTCAAAAATATTTAAATTATTTTTGTGTCACTTGTCATATGATGTCTTGATATCTAGCTCAATACTCTGTATAAATCGATTGACTTACACTACCTGTCTCAGATCTCCTTACAACAAGTTAAAATCCGGTGTGAACAATTTATTAATCACACGAGAGAGAGAGAGAGAGAGAGAGAGAGAGAGAGATGCTGTGATGCTGCAATCGGCATTTTAACCACCGCCGCTTCTATAACCCGCCCCCCCCCCTCCCGATAAATAAAGTGGGAGATATATATACACTAGTATATCATTACATTGCATTATATTTTAAAAAGCAATTTGTTGTTATAGCAACGTTTTTGATTCAATTAAACATCGTAGATACGCAAATATCATCATGAGGCTTTTTTGATAATTGCTTTGATAAAGATTTGACATTTTGTATGATATGGATGCAAAATGATCACCTCATGTTTTACCTCCATAATTAGAAATTTATATTTAAAAAAGTTGTGTTTTTTTAAATAATAACACGAAGCAGTGGTGTTCACCAACGTATCGCGTAAAACCCATGGTATTTGAGCGGTAATTTAAAAACAGCAACACCAAGTAATGGGGTTTACAAGCATACCATGTAAAAATACAAAACATCAGAGTTCACCAGCGTCCCGCCGTGATACCCATGATGATTGTGTGGTAAATATGTACAGTAACACGAAACAGAAGAGTTCACCAGCGTACCGCGTGATGTTCATGATGTTTGTGTGGTAAATATGTACATTAACACGAAACAGTAGAGTTCACCAGCGTACCGCTTGATACCCACGATGTTTGTTTTGTAAATATGTACAATAACACAAAACAGTAGGGTTCACCAGCATTCCGCGTGATACCCACGATGCTTGGTACATTCTCACAATAGCAAGAAGCAGTGGAGTTCACCAGTGTACCAAGTATTGCCCCATAATGTTTGTGTGCTTTATTTCCGCGATAACACAAAGCAGTGCAGTTAACCGGTGTGTGTGTGTGTGTGTGTGTGTGTGTGTGTGTGATACATTTCCACCGTAAAACGATGCAATGGAGTACCGCGTGATGCACATGATGTTTGCGTGGTACAATCTTACAATAAAATGAAACAATTTAATTCCTCAACGTACAACGTGTTAATGCGTGATGTGTGTGCTGTATACACTACTAATCACAGAAGATGATGATTTTTTTTTATGAAGTTTAATTCGGTGTAACGAAGAATTACGACCCGGGTTGAAAATTGACCCGGGGGTTCATTTTTCAACGTTGAACAATGAGATCGAAGATGTTGAATTTAGACCCTAGTCCGTTGAAAATTGAACCGCGTCGTTGAATTTTGATCGGAAAACCGATTTAAAATTCAACAAATAAAAGTAATTATCAATGAACTTATATCATAAATCATGATTGTTGCAATAAAAAAAATTAGTCAATTCCTCTGTTTTTGTTTATAATCCTAAAATTCAATGATTTAATATTCAGGAAATGTTAGATGCGATTGATATATATTGATATTGATTGATATATAAGTCATGTTTTATTAAAGGGTTTGGGGGTGGTGGTGTTGGTTCGTTTAATGTGCTTTGTTTTGGTCATTTTTTTCTATTGGGTGGGGGCATTTTTGTGATTTTGTTTGTTTGGAGGTTTTGTTGGTTATTCTTTTTTTTTTTTTTTTTGGGGGGGGGGGGGGGGGGGTATGAAAAAAAATCTAACACAAACAGATAACCCTTCTTTTAATCGGACCCCTGTCATTAATAATGCTGTCAGATATATATTTTCAAGAATGTCTGCTATTTTACCAGTTAAAATACATGTTTGTTGGACTCGTATATCGACTTGTTTTTTATACAGTCAAGTTGATTTTAATTAGGGGACAATCATTTGACTCAGAGGAAGGGAGGGGTATTCGAAGCGGCTTTCTGCTTATGTAAAAGAAAAAAAAATCAGTTACAAAGAGCCATGAATTCATTCGATGAGCAAAAATTACGCTGCAAATCCTAATAGACGTGCCATGTGCGGGTCAAAAATCCCATAAATTTTATTTTATTTGATAAAGAATCATTGTTAAAACGCAAAATCAAAACCAATAAATGCCGTTAAATTAAAAACACTGTCGTTGTTCTTGACATCATGTGGCCTCAAACATGAAAATAAGTTAACCATGTATTGCTGGACATTGGGTGATCTCAGACGAAATTTTACTTATTATTCTGGGGAAATTAACTTTTAAATTTAATATTTGATAAGTAGTGTCGTAACATTTTATTTGTATTTACAAACATCCAGTAAATTCAAAATTTGCAACATGACAGTAGATATAGATCAGTCTCATAGAGCAAATTTCAATGAAAGAGATATAAACAAAAATAATTTGTAGTTTGGGTCAATTTTCAACAGGGTCAATTTTCCACGTGTTGAGGTCTTCAGCAATTAAAAAACATATCAAACCGTTGAAAAATGACCCCGGGTATAAATTTCACGACTTTTGGTCTCAGTTTTCAACGTTGAAAAATGAACCCCGGGTCAAAATTCTTCGTTACACCGCCCTGAAAACTTCGACATATTCATTTCCAACTCGTTCTGCACAAACGTAAAGTGGCATCCTTCATATGGTACAATGTCGAAGATTTCTTTGTTTGGTTAAAAGAGTATTGTTGGTCAATTAGAACTAAGTTAGCCAATTGGACTTCATTTTGACTTCCCAATTACGTTATTCACAGCTCAAAATATACCATTGTCCGGTAAAATAATGCTGCTTTGTCCTAGAAAGAAGAATTAAAAAAAAAACAAACAAACAAAAAAAAACAAAAAAACAAAAAGACAAAAAAAAAAAAACAAAACAAAACCAAAAAAAAAAAAAAAAAACAAAAACAAAAAAAAAACAAAAAAAAAACAAAAACAAAAAAAAAAAAAAACAAAAAACAAAAACAAAAATGAAAACAAAACCTTAAGTAACGTTTAAAATGACTTCCCACGTCCTCTTGCCAGATTTGAAATTTGATAATTTTGAGTGAATATTTTAAAATTTCAGATTTGGTAAGAAACTCTGATGATTCATTTCAAATGGTAGTTTTAGACATTTCCAAGTGTTTATGTTAAGATACACATTAAATTTGTGTTAATATTTACACAATTTTTTTCAGTTACAAATTAAAATCGAAAGAAAAAAATCAGAAAATTGAAAAACTTAATGCAGATATAAAACTTTATCCTTCTTTAAAATTAAACGCATTCTCGTGAAAAAAACCCAGAACGTATAATCAAACTGGTCCAATATTAGAATTTTAGTATTGTAATAGAAGAGCAAGAAGGAAAAAAGAGCCCAAAAACGTCAATTTTGAGACATAAGTCTAACATATTATAAACGACAACATTCGTCACAGGCTACCTTTTTCACATTTAATACCAATAAATGTCTGTGTAAGTTCTGGTAAGACTGTGTTGGTTTTGGTAAGTTGTGTTCGATGTTGTCAATTCCTTAACTGATATAAGTTACATTTAATTTGATCTGAAGGTATGGAGTGATTGAATATAATGGCATAAACAGACTTGTTGGTCCAGGATTGGAAACGGACGAATCTGAAGGTTACAGAATTACCGGACCAAAATGGACTCATAGGTATATGTCATTTATCTCAATATTCCGGTGACGTAGGTTAGGCACTGTGAATATTGTATTGTTGGATTTGATTAATAGTGTTTAAAGCTGCATTAAATTTTTTCAAAGAAAAAATTAAAGCGGTGCTAATCTAATTAATGATGTTCCTAATGAACAATGTTAAATTTGGTTCAACGATAAAAGCTCGAATAAATACAGAAATTACAGTAATTACAGATGCAACATTTGGGATCTAATATTAGAACATGGTTACGTCATCAAAACATTTAAACACAGCTTTAAAAACGGTGAAATACGATAAATTAAACACAGAACTTCGTTGAATTTGTCATTTGTGACTTAGTAAGGGATACATAACACAATTTCTAATACATCTGGATATATTAAGGACATTAATTCCGTACATCCGTGCGCGTGCTCCAAGCTCATAATTACCATCGTTAAACATTGACCAACCGGTCAGAGGATTCCGTTTACTTACATCTAAAAGAAATGAAATTTTAGAAAATGAATCTCACGGATCGTGGTTAGAGTATATCTATTTTTTAAAAAATATATTTTTAGAAAATCAAAAAAAATCAGAAAATTGAAAAACTTAATGCAGCTTTAACGCTCCAGTAAAGTTTTTTTTTACTTATATGGAGGCGATTAGTTCTTGGATTGTTGAGAAATGCGGAGTAGCCGCATATTTTTTTTTTATTTTGCCTCTGTTATGGTCATGAATTCATTTCATTTGATTTGATTTGTTTTAATGAGGTTTTACGTCCCAGTCAAGAATATTTCACTTATATCGAGACGTCACCGGCTATAAGATAAGTGGCAGAAATTTTACCTTTGCTGTGCACAGAGGGCAATGTGCAAGAAGAGTTCTTTAGCGTGACACTTAAAAATATTTGTTGCACAAATATGGTAACTTATATATATATATATATATAAACTAGTTCATTTATATGGGTGTTGTGGTTGGGATTTATAACCACACCATCGGACCAAATTAGTCATTTGATTCTACTGTCAGTACAAAGTTAGTAGTTTATAATAAGCAGTCCCAGTATAGATTAGTGTTTGTTTATTCCTCTCGTTTAGATCGTTTGTTGTCGTCTAACATCGACTGTTGTCATGTACCTGTTTCTGGGCTACAAATTGGTTTCCTTCATTGTCATCTGAAGAACCCTCAAACTAACCACCGCTATGATCGTCTAGTACTTACAGAATTGGCGTTTAAGACATTGAGAGAAGAAGTAATGGTTTACTCACTTCTATGGAGACGGCCGTAGTGCACACTTTTACAAAGCAGACCGAGAATACTTGCAGAAAACTCACGCACTGTCCAATACCAAGAAGAAAACATATAATACAGGGAAAGCAACCTTCATTCTTCCGTTAAGTTATCTTTTTGTTTAGTTCCGGTGTTATCACTACTTGCATTTTTAAGCTGCAAATGTCTTCTCTATTGTAAGTGCTTAATAATTCTGACTTTGTTAAAATCCATATTAATCTTTTTTTTTTTTTAGGTTAAGGATAATGTGTGGTGAATACATGGGTGAGGTCGGTGAAGTGGAAATTTACAACAATTATATACAATACAAGGATTTATTTACCAGTTACCTATGTCAGGGACCAGGTATAAGGAATAAATGTGGTGAAATAGACCAAAGTAAGGTGAAAAAAGAATTATAGGACCAGGTATAAGGAATAAATGTGGTGAAATAGACCAAAGTAAGGTGAAAAAAGAATTATAGGACCAGGTATAAGGAATAAATGTGGTGAAATAGACCAAAGTAAGGTGAAAAAAGAATTATAGGACCAGGTATAAGGAATAAATGTGGTGAAATAGACCAAAGTAAGGTGAAAAACGAATTATAGGATTAGTCAATTTGAATTTTGTCTGTTGTCCCCATATTTAACTACGATAACTTATTTACCAAGACTGGTGTTCATTTAACAAGACCAGGTCCCAGTTTCACAATCATTGGTTAACTAAATTTTTCCTTTACTTATATAAATTTCAGCAATTTGGAACTATGAATGAACATTGTTTCTCAAAACTAAGTATTGATGAAATGAGCTTGAAGTGATTTTTCAAATGGCAACTTAAATTCCCACAGAACTGAACAACTAATAAAATAATAACGACTTCAAGTATAAGTTAATTCAGATTTTAAGTTAAGAAAAATCAAAGCTACGAAATAATTTTCAAATCGTGTGGTTTTAACCATTGGGTTTGAGATGAATAAATTGTTTTCTTTTTCTGTTTTTTATATTATTATTGTTATTTATTATTATTATTATTATTATTATTATTATTATTATTATTATTATTGCTGTTAATATTATTATTATTATTATTATCTGTATTTATTTCATTTTTCATATTGTCCCTCAAAGTTACAAGATTTATTAGTTTTTACTTCAAAAAAGATATCATTTTATATTTATTTTATAATTTCTACAGAAATCCTAATTTCTTTTTTTGGTTAAGCATGGCTTATGGACATAAGAACAACACGATCCCGTTATCTTTAAAAATACATCACCAAAATGAAATACAAATGTATGTCACCAATTTAGGATTTAGGAAAAAGAAGTATTGATCATTTATGCTTGCATGTGTATGTCATATTATAAATTTTTGAATTTTCTGAATGAAATATTCAAAAATTTATAAGTTGTCATATTACATGTGTATAAATTTTTGAATATTTCATTCAGAAAATTCAAAAATTTATAATATGACATGTATTTTAATGATTGGATGATTTTGAAATTAGTAAGTGAAATATAATAATTAATACTTGAAAATTTGCCTAGTTGAAACAAAAACGATATGTATCATTTCAAACAAATTAATATCGCATTGCTATGTAGTATAGAATGTAATGTTTTTCAATATCTATATTGTATTTTAGATTTTATATATACATTGTCACTTTGTGTGTGCCTTTACTACTGTAACATTACAAAAGATTTGCAATATGCAGTAGTCATAATATGTTAAATAAATAATGTATTCCGAGAAATATCTAAATGTTTGGTTTGTTTTAATGAATAGTTATTACAAAATAGAAATTGAGTCTTATAAAGGTCTTTTTGTGATTATTTTGTAACTTGTATTTTTAAATTTTTTTTTAAGGACATTAAGGACCTATTAAGTTATAAAAATGAAAACTTTAATCTACAACAATAAGAGTATTAGGGTTTTATTTCAATGTCTTCATTATAACATCACAATGGGTTTTGGCATATATGTACAATGTAATAACTAAATGCTTGTATTACCAAACACTGAAGTTAGATGTTTGTAATACAATACAATACAATGCAATACAATACCACTGAAGTTAGATGCTTGTAATACAATACAATACAATACAATACAATACAATACAATACAGTTTATACAGTCTCATCATATATAAATACAAGTAAAATATATATTATCTAAAAAGTGTACACAAACCACTCTTAAAAGAGTTATAAGAGACTATAAAATACATAAAAACACATAAAACGACATGGAATATAAAACATAGATGTAACCCATATAAAATCAATTATATGAAAACGTCTACCCCTCATTAAAACATTATTGCAGATTTTGGCACTATATTTGATCATACCTTTATAGATTAGAACCACAGATAATTTAGTCGAGTCATTTAAAAAAAATCTAAATTAAGTAAGGACTTCAATTTGTTTGTTAGTTTTTTTACCACAATAATGTAAATGTTTATTTATTGAAGAAAAGCACATGTAAATCAATTGCAGAAGAAGTCTAACTGGTTGTAGCATTTAAGAATTGACTGTCATTTTTTCTATTTACAATATTTTACCTAACATTCTTTTTACAAACTTCTCGATTGCGTCATACAAATAAGAAAGAAAAACCGGTATATACCGAATCTGTCGGCAAAGTAAACATTCTGGGAACAGCCAATGTGTCAATCAAAATAATTCCCGCTTTCTCACTGATTGTGTGACGTAATAGACGGTTTAAAAAATAGTACGCTGGAAACAAAAGAATATTTCATACAATTTTATTCAAATACGATGATTTTTGTCCGCTAGGGGTCGATGCGATCCATGCTCTAGTAACAGTAAACTCGGTGAAAACAATAATCAACATGGCGGATATATAAATATATAAACGTAAATATAGGTGCATAACTTATACGTTTTACTATATTTTATCGCAGCTTAAGTCTGCGAGGGCTTTTTGTTTAGATTTATTAATAAAAATAAAAATTGGAAAAAGATCGCCAAATGATTTTTTTTATTTCTTGGCATTTTTTTCGCAACATAAATATATAACACCACACTCCATAGACACAGTCATGATATATTTCATGACTATAAATAATGTTTCCTGCCAGTAAGTAAAATCACTGGATAAACAGTCATAGGTAAGGGTTAATGGAATTTACCTGGATACCTATATGGTTTCAATACTCGTACAATAAACTTCATTATGACACCTGTGTATATTGCGACACCGGGAGGTTGTTATTTGTAACTTAAGATTTTATATGGGCTCAATACTCCTACAATAAATGTATCCTACTTATTACGACACCTTTGATTACTGAGACAGTACATTGGATGCTGTTGTTATTTACCTGGATTTATGAAATAATACTATGTTTTTTTACTAATAAAAAATTCATAGTTATTCAAAATGCCAAAGAGTTGTGTAGCATGGGGCTGCACAAATCATAATTTAAAGAGTCATATAAGTTTTCACAGTTTTCCAGTAAACCCAGAAAGACGCAAGAGATGGATAATTGCATGCAAGAGAATAAATGATGATGGTACAGAATGGGTTCCGTCCAAATATGCTGTTCTTTGTGATGCACATTTTTTGTCTGGTGTGTATTCCAATAAAATTTGAAAATTTCCCCTACCTTATATTGAACTTAAATAAAACTTCAGTAATTTTTTTTATAAAAGGGCGAGGAAGTGACATGCCACAGCTCCTGAAATGAATTCAACAGAGAGAAAGGCTGTTTAAAACTACATTTAAAATGTAAAGTGGACCAAGATTTTGAAGGAATTAAGTGAAATTTATTTTTCTGTCCATCCTATCTTAAAACCCCATTTTATAATCTATGCTATTTCTTAAACATTGTCCTTTAAAATAATAACAGGTGCATTCTGCATCTTTAGTTAATTATTGATGTATTTTTTCTGGGATTTTGTTAGATTTTTATGTTAGGAATCACGATCATAGGAGATAAAAAATCCATGGATGAATTTTATTTTTGACAAAGATATGCATTTCTTTCAGTCAGCTATATCTTTTTTTCGCATCATTTTTTTTAGATAACTTTATTCTTTGACCATCTTAATCACTCTTCTGTTGCATGATTCTTGAATTTCTTTAAATTGCAATCATTCTTCATACATTTTATAATCGGTGGTTGGCAATTGTGTTGATAACTTTCTCATTTAGTTCTAATCACATATTTCACTACTGAAGTGTTATGTGTTTTTGCAAGATAAAATAGAAAATGTATGTTAAGATCCACATTGTTTGTCTTACTGAAAAATACTGACAAGTTTAATTACTTTAATTATGCTTTGTTATATATTCCTAATCCTTAAAAACGCCGAATTTATATATGAAAAATATATATTTAATATGAAATATGAAATTTAATATATTTAATATGAAATCAAACACAAATAGTAATATCATAATTAACAAGTATTATCATTATTTAAATATAGTACAATCACAATAAAATCATTGATTTTTCTACTAAAAAAAACAAAAACAAAAAAAATGTTAATTATAAACTGCATAAAAATGTCAAAGAATGATATTGATAAAATTACTGTCTAGATTTTTAATATGGAAAGCTGAAATAGCATTTTGCTACCAATGATTTCAAAATTTTCTTTAAAAACCATACAATTTCCACATTTTTATGAAAATATTCTTAAAAAATCACCATATTCCATAGTGGGTCATTTCATAGGATCGTTTATCCATGTATCTGCATGAACTTTATAAGGGCACATTTGGGGTCCTGATGCACATAATTTACTTTTATAAAGTTCTTGATGAACATTTTCGAGTCCCTCAAAAAAGTTATAACTCATTCTAAGATACAAAATAATCAACAACACAACTGAACAATCGTACGGCTAAATGAATAATGGCAAGGTGCACAATCAACCAAGCGTTACCATGCGCGTCGTCAAGATCTTGTTTTCACCGAGTAACATGGCGGACCGTGAAAGCGGCCATATTTGTGACGTCATTAAAAATAATCGTATAGACAAACAAAGTTACAAATTCATATGGATTGTTAATTTACAGCTATTAAACGTTGAATTTGTCAAGATTCCCGATTGTATGGATGACAGGGTATTGGAAACGCGCGACGTTTTGTTGGACTGTGTTGTGCACAGGTCCGAGCATGGAACCATCACGTGATTATCAGTTGCTGGTAGAGAAGAAGAAGCAGAGGGAATTACGGCAGAAGTATTACCAGTGACAGTTGAGAGTAGCTCCTGACAGAAGCCTCATTCCGATAACCGCTCATAAACATTATCTGTTTGGTCTCAACACCGGCATCGCTCATAGCTTGTATGGTAGTGGCCCGCAAGCAGTGTGCCGTGTAGCGTTTAGAAAACCCTGACGATGGAAATATTTTTAAGTATACAATAAAAATCGAAACAAATATTTTATTTATTTATTTAAAATTCAATTTTTTTTTCATTTTCAATGTATATTTAATTAAATAACACTATAAAATGTGATGGCTTGAATGTTAAAAATAGATTGATAAAAGTAGGTCACGGGAATTGCCTAATGTTCTACATTTTCTACAATGAGTTCATCATAGGAATTCAATAGGTATTGTAAATATTTTTTTTGCTATAACGTTAAAAAAACTTGAAAAAAAGAAGGAAATATCGAAGTATGTACGTGGTTTTGTGAGATAAAAACAGATAGCTAAAAATAGGTCAGTTAGGGAAAAACCAGAAATGGTATTCATGCGCGATGTGAAAAACCGATGTTTATGCGAATAATGAAAACAAAAATCAAACAGAGTTCAACGTAGAAATTATTTTTCTATTGTAAATATTTCATAATAAACGTGCTTGAAAATGCATGTGTTAAATATTTTGTTTAAAATGATTCAACAACAGCAACACAAATCAATAATTAAACATTTTCTAGCTTGATGATCAAACACATGAACTTGATGATCACACACACGATCTAGGATCCTTTAAATGCATGTAAGCTTGTATTACGAGCCAAAACTAATTGATTCAAGTTACAAAGCATATGGTCATTATAATTAAAACTACTATCTGCTGTGGTTCCAGGTCAAAACAGAAGCGTTAAACAAATAAAAACTGCTGATGTTCCAGCACATATCATTGGCATTAAAATATCCACTAGCGGATATGGTTCCAGAGCAAAGTATATTAGCATTAGAAAAATTAACGGCTGTGATTCCTGTACAAAACATTCGCGTTTAAAAAATCTACTATGCTTTCTGCTGAAGTTCCAGCACAGAGTACTAAGAGAAGAGTTGAGTTGAGTAATGGTGTTTAACGTTCAAGTCAAAAATATTTCACTTATATCGAGAAGTCGCCAGCTATAGACGAAAGTGCAGAAAATTTTGTCTGTGTGTTACACTGATGACACTATACGGAAGGTTCTTTATCGTACCACGCCTACCGTGACTCGAGACTTCGTTTATTTTAAGTTCCCATCCTAAAAAAAAACGTGACTTTCATTTCGTAATGCCGAGTGCTTGGCGAAAGAACAGTCACTACCTACTTTCAAGTCTTAGGTCAGACCCGGTCGGGGTTCAAACCCATGACTTTCCACTTACGGAGCGAGCACTCTACCAACTGGGCTACCGCATTGGTTCATAGAGCACTAGGTATAAAGAATCTAATATCCCCGTTGTTACAGCACAAAGCGTTAGTATTTAAATCAACTAGCTACTATGGTTTTAGCACAAGCATTAAAATCAATATTCTACTTTCTGCTGTTGTTCCACAACAAAGCAGTATTTAAATTCATCAAACGGCTGTTCGTATACCAAAACAAGTGGTAAAACAAAACACCCAACAACCATTCTTTTTTTCATTTTTTCACCATTTGATGGTTAATGCAACAAAACATAAATAACTGTTTTTCATCAACTATTGTGAACACAATCACGCGTGTAAAGCAAGCCGACTATTCTATAATGCTGATAATTAAAATATTACACATAATCATTACCATATTGAAGTTTATAATTTGTAAAAGGATTATACCATATTACTTTATTAAATATAATAATTGAATTTAACAAAATAAACATTTTCAAGGTAATTATTGATGCATTCTTCACCTTCCTAGGTTCAAGTCTTCAATTACGTTGAATTGTTACCATAGCCGCGTCAACTTCACGTTAGTCTATTCGGTAAGTTCCAAGATGAAGGTACAACCACTATATATCAAAACGTCCTTCTAATGTAAGAATATATCTGAAAGGGATGTAATGTATTTATGCAGACACTGATTTACACATTGGGACACGTCTGGGCAGAACATTAATGCATATCTCGAAAATCAGTTGTACAGAACGTTAGTGACATTTTTGTATTCAAAAACACTCTTTTCAAGATAAAGTTTTGACACTTCTTTCTTCTGCGCGATGTGAGCTACCAGCTTTGTTCGAAACAGCGCTGTAATAACGTTTTATATT
The DNA here is from genome assembly GCA_029721355.1 of Tegillarca granosa. Lineage (NCBI taxonomy): Eukaryota > Metazoa > Mollusca > Bivalvia > Arcoida > Arcidae > Tegillarca > Tegillarca granosa. The sequence continues at coordinate 9,939,555 of CM056607.1, forward strand.
TTTCTCATGTCGCTCTCTGACGTGTACCCTTTGATGTAGGTCATTGAATTTGCTGGAAATAACAGCAACGGGCATAGTAAGCAAGAATAAGCCAGATATAGAACACAACACTGCAACAGTTCTTCCAGGAATGTCTTCCGGATATACGTCACCGTAACCAATAGTTGTCATGGTTATGACGGACCAATAAAATGCTTCAAAATAGTCATTGAAATGGTTGCCATATAACAACTCTGCATAAAAAATAAGTCCAGCAAACACGATAGCGTTAATTAAAATGAGGAGGACTAACAGCCCCAGTTCTCTAGCACTTCTGCCTACAGCCAAAATCAGAAGTCTTAAAATTTTAATCATTCTGCCAAGCCTGTAGAATCTGAAGTTTCTAAATGACAACAAAAGATGTCCAAAGATTAAGATATAAATACTGTTGTCATCTATCCATTCCGGTTTCACAGAGATTCCTTCAGACATGCACATTTCTCCGTTTTCTCGTTGACAATGTGAATATACGTGTTTCATAAAGGCCATCGGTGTGTTGATGACTATCAGGAACCCAATGCTCGAGATCACATCTGCTGTGTTCAGAAAACATTTACAGAACTTGATCTTGTTTTCACAAACAATGAACCGAACTAAAATTTCGACTGTAAATATGACATTACAAACAATATTGATAACCCGAATGCTTGGTATCTGACGATCACCAAATGTTTTCCATAGTTTATGCTTTGAAGACATGTTGTAAGGGTGAGGGAAATCGTCCCCTTCCTCTCTACAGTAATCAAACGTATCAATAAAGTATGTTATTATAGATAAAAGTATAACTGCCATGTACATCCAGTACCATATCTGTAACAGAAATAAAAAGTATACATAAATAATGCTGAGAAAATATATATATATATTCTTAGCATAATGGTAATTTTTGTGCGAAGAAAATATATAAACAAAACAAAAAGTTCAACACGGTTAGATTTTTAATAAAACTTATGTAGTTACTAGTGCTTTCATGTTTTTTCAGGTTAATAATTATTTCACCTGAAGATTGTAAAAACGTATAAGTAAATACATAATGTTTTATTTAAAATCTGAGCGCGCTCGAATTTTTTGTTATATATATATATATATATATATATATATATATATATATATTAACAAAAGAACACCCATTCTACGAAGGCACAAAAAGTCTAAATGTCACAAATTAGCCAGTTAGGTCTATAAAGATTTTATCTACATGGATGTCATTTCTCTTTTCTGTTCCTTTCACAACGCTCTAAATAGTTAATCAATATCATACATCAAAATAATTTTTGAAAAAATCGCTGAAATTTACAACTTGACAGACAATGGATTAAATGACGATTGTAGCTTCTAAATATATTCAGTAGACTGAATAGAATGAAGCATATTGTATAAAACATGTACAATTTCTACGATTGTTCTATAAGTCATTTCTAGCATAAAATCAATTATATTTACAACTGTTTTAAATGTATCATCTTTTATCCGATATACAAAGATAACATATCATTACTATATTCGAATTTGACTATACAGAAGTGATAAAAAAAACTTATTTTATATCCTTTCATTGAATTGTTCTGTGATTGTAGGAAAAACGTTACTGAAAGCAATTCGTGTATACTATTTTACTGACATATCGGAAGCGCGGCGCATTATTCACAAGCCACATTTCCATAAAGAGTAATTGTTCTGCTCAATTATGTAAAATCATGTTGTCTTTAGCATTATATCCTGTCATTGTCACCTTTTGATTGCTCAAGTGAACAAAAACACTGAAATTCAATTTCAAAACGAGAACGTTTATCAGTACACGTGGCTTGATAAGCTTTTGTGTATTTAAAAAATCAAAATACTATCAAATCCGTAAGAAATGGTTGAACAATAAGATGTAAACAACACTACAAACTTATTTAAAATTAAAAGACAGCTCAACGCGACCTATCGACTTTTAAGTGTCAATGGAAGCCTCTAATGCAGATTAGCTAGACAAAGAAATATAAATTTATGGCTGAAAAACGTCTTCTTTACAATAGCCAAACAATAAAAGCCCCAATAAATAAGGAAAGCACAATAAATTAAATTTATAAAAAAGCAGACGGAACTAATAACGGTATTGTACCTCTGACGGTGTCTTGTCCAAGTTCTCTTTTAGTGACATTCTAAAAACCACCCCGGCAAAATATTTCACAAAGAAAACTTTGCGCTTTTAAAATTAGAAATTTTAGGGTGCTAAACTATACTGGAATGCCACCACGATGGATATGATGCTAGTGCTGTTGACGACCTTATTTTACAAAACTGATCAAAAAAATATTTTATGACAATTTGACAAGTTTATAATGCGCCATGCATCTTGAGTTCATTTTAAAAAATGGTACACAAATTGCTTTCCGTAACTTGTATCCTACAAAACGCAGAACAGTTCAATAAAATTATATGCAATTAGTTTCATGCTTTTATTACTTCTTTCTTTTCACATACATAATAATATGGTATATTTTATCTGTGTATATCTGATAAAAGAAAGAGCGTTTAAAACAGTTGTACATGTAATTGATTTTATGCTAGACACGGCATAGGGACTATCACAGAAATTAGTTCATACTATATGCTACCTTTTATTGTCTAATAGATCATATATTTAGAAGTTGAACTGTACATAAAGTGAATTTGGTGTCAAATTTTATCAATCTTTTAAACATTAATTTTTAATTATTTTGATGTATGCTAAATTGATAATCTATTTAAAGCTTTGTGAAATGAAAAATTGGAAAAGAGAAATGACATCTATTTAAACGTTTTTCATAAAAAAATATATACCATGCTGGCTAATTTATATCATTTAGTTTTTAACGTCTTTTCGCATGGCGTTTTTTTTAAATAGAAACGACGTGATTTGTCTTACGTTAAAAAGACCACAACAAAAGATAACAAACATATTTGGTTTACAAAATCCTGCAGAATGTTTTCCATATAGTATGCGATTTTTCTTTCGTTTCTTTATCTTACGGGGGTCCTTCTATGGAGCCTCAGTTGTAGAGAAATCAGTTATATAACATATTCTAACACAAATTAGGTTTTATTTCTCCTGCAGTTGTAATAATGTTCTATCAATTTGTGTAAAAGATCAATACCATTCATCAAAATAATTGTTAAAATATTACACAAATTTTCACAAAAACATGACAGCAGGAAGGCAATGTAAATGACAATTCGCAATCAATGTCACGTGCACCTTTTGAATGTAGTTTCCAACATATTACAAAAAAGCAAATGTCATTCATGTGGAGTTGAAAGAACTTTATTGCTTTATGGCAATTTATTTGCCTGCTGTTAATTCTTGTGTCTGAACAATATTTGTTACCTTGTAAACAAGTTCAGCGTAATTGATGTGCAAATTTTTGAATTATTGTAAAATAAAATAAAATATTCAAATATTTGCACACGGCAATACTGTTTGAAATATTATTATATTGAAAAATACTTGCAGGAAATCAAGGTTGTATATATATTTAGATTTCCCAGTGAACAAATTGTTAAATAGTGCAAAATTGCAACTAACATAAGCTGAGGATGTGAAATTAAAAAAGGAAGACAAAATACAACATTTTGAAATAAAATGTCTAATATTATAGATAGTTACTATGAAAATATTAAAATACGTTTTCATAAATTTTGTTCTAAATTCTAAATTATACATAAAATCAATAAATTGCTAGACATAATTGAGAACTGTATTGAAAAATAAATTTATATATATATATATATATATATATATATATATATATATATATATATATATATATATATATATATATATATGATTTGTAATATAACCCTTGTTTCATCAACATTGCTATTTATAAGGGAATATCATCAAAGCATTTGTATATATTGCCAGATTGTATGAATGTAAGATTAGCTTTGCTGAAGAATATTAAATACTTATGTATTTACCTATGTTAAATGAATTATTGTTTTTGTAAACATAAAAAATATTTCTATCATGATAATTGTATGTTTCATGCGTTGAATTTGCTGTATCATCCGTATATACGATATAGGAAAACTATTTCTTAAAATAATTGATAGTAAAAACAAGTGGAATGGAATATATACACACTCTCATGTAAAGATAAAAATTACCGTAAAATTCCACTGTCTAAGAAAACATGAAAATGGTTTAAAAAATAAATTTCTACCACACCTGTTGATTTTTTTAAGACCAGAAACATGTAAATCTAAATATAAATAGTAAAAAAATCTGTCTCTAATTATGAAATAAGTGGTATCGTCATGTGATGTATTTTGAATGTTACCAAAAGAATTATTCAAAATTCTAAATTGACATGTGCAAAATACTAGTATTTCTTTTGGTAAAAATTCAAAATTCTGCACATAACATTATGGTTGGAATCTTCTTAGAAAACATTTAACCACACCTCTGAAACATATCCGGTCTTTGTCTAACAAGGAATTTCATAATCGATGGTTCAAATGCTTTTTCTTGTCTTTCTTTTTTTCTTTCGTGTGTTGTAGCATGTTCTTAATAGCTTTAACTCGTTTTACAACTCTAAATTATATTAACCTTGTTAAAAACATTATAGATGAATGTCTTGCATAACTAGAAATGAAACAGAAATAACAAAGAAACAGACAATTTTACTTAAAAAAGGTGGCAATTTTAAAAAAAAAAAAACAACAACTATCGGACCAACTGCGCATGTAACTAAGATTGTTTTAGTAAGTGCATATTAAGTTAACATATAAGATAACAGTAAAGATCGAAGTTCTATCGATGAGCAAAAAGTCAAATAAAGAAACAAAATAGTCTATTATTTACTTAACACCGAACCAGAGGTTTTCGATGAAAGCCACAGAAACAGGATCTCGTGACGCACCTACGCATCAAAAACCTGTAAATCCGTAAGTTTTTAAAACATATTGCAATGACTATACCTAGCGTGGTAATTAGATTTGAAAATTAATATTACAACGCACAAAACTTAGTTGAATCCAAAACGTGCAATAATAGTGCCATATACCATTTTGGAATTTAATCAAAACATACATTCAAAAATGGTATCTGACAAAATACATTCAAAAAATGATGTATGACAATAGTATTATAAAGCCAGGTTATCCAAAACGATATTTTGTTGCATATACAATTATCAAGTGTAAAACATCATATACATGTACATTCAAAAAGTGGATAGGATGCCTCGGTAAAGAAGTGGTCTAAAGCGCGCTTACGGATCATATTATCCCTTAAAGCCTAGGTTTGAATCCCCCTTGGACATATCCTAGAGTGAGAAAGTTTGTCAGTTTGCTTGCCAAAGGTAGGTGGTATTCTCCAGGCACTTCGGTTTCCTCTACCATCCCAGAACTGACCGCCTCAATGTAAGTAAAAAATCTTGACTAGAGCTTAAGCAACATTAATCGAATTCATCCAATCAAAATGTGATAATATTTTATGTACCGATTATAAGTTTAAAATATTCTATGCTCCGCTTTTGGGACTGTCTAAACTTTTAAAAGACAACATGCAGAAAATATGGGAAATGCCAAATAAACTTAATGAGATGTTCATTTATAACAATATATAGTAATAACAATTACCACCAAGAACGCGTCATTTCACAAAACTAAAACGAACTCCAGACACAAAAAACACAGATAACTTACTGTACTTTAAAACCAACTACTTTACAAAAGACACCATATTGTCCTAACATAATAGAAAAATAACAACAAAAAACCTATGTAGAACATTTTGTATCCATGAACCACAAATCGCATGTTGAGAGAGAATGCACATTCATTTTTAGAACGTCATTGGTATTCTCTCTTTCTGAGCACCTCAGTTCCTTTTACTACCCCAAAACTGGCCTCCTCAACAATATGAGTGTAATAATCTCGCACACAATTCCTCAACTCCATTTTTTATGTTACACGCATTTTGAATTTAAAAAAAAATTGCAGAAGTGTTGCATATTTGTTATAGATTTGAAAACTTCCACATAACATTTATACCAACACATAGGATTGACAGTTAATAGGACGTAATGATTATAGCAAATGTCACTCAGTAGTTTTACATATTTATCAAGGGGATATTTACATAACATTTTGCAAATATTTAAAGATCAATCGAGATTGTTATAATTCAGTTATCAAATAACACACAAAAAGTCGGCTACTGGGAAGAGTTTAAAAATCAAACGGCTAGATGTCAAAAACACAAAATACAGCAAACACTAATGGGTATTATCATTAACACTGGATTTTTTGTGATTTCCTTATCTCTTAGCAACCTAAGTTAATTAAGTCATAACCGAAGGATTTAAACGTGTCTGAATTTGAGTTTTAATATGCATCGAACCTTTCTTGAATGGTTCAGACAAAATGAAAACCGTCTGTTTCTTATTTGCAGAGATACTTATAGTTGGACTCTATTAATATGTTATTTCCCTCGGCATCAGTCACGTGCAGAATTTTGAATATTTCTTTCCGATAACAAAAATATCAAAATTGTTCACCTTATACCATTATTGTATAAGCTAAGCCAATAACTTTTATGCCACAAACATCCTTATCATATTGCAATTATTTTGTAATTTAAACTGAAAATATCAGACAAAATGTCTAAACCCGGATATTTCGTATTCGGATAACATTTACCATTGTTTCTTCTCCAATTCACATATTTGAAGCGTTTCTACTCATAACATTTCACTATTTATTATGATCTTTCTATTTAAAACGTACAGTATTGTTTGATTGATTTAATAGGGTTTTACGTCAAATTTTTTCCTTTGCAGTGTGCTAAGGGCAATGTGCAGTGAGGGTTCTTTAGCGTGCCACGCCTGCCGTGACACGGGACATCGATTTTTAAGGTCGCCTCCGAATGACCCCGTGACTTTCATTTCTTAATGCTGAGTAAATGCTTCGCGAAAGAACAGTCACTTCCATCTTCCAAGTCTTGGTCAGACCCCAACCTCCCGCATACGAAGTGAGCACTCTACCAATTGAGCTACCGTAGTGGTAAAATGAAGAGAAGATTAATGTTGTTTTACTATAAAAAGATTCAGAATGCTATGCTTTTCAAGAAATATTCATTAATAGTTTTCTTAAAGAGCCTTTTTTCGAAGTTTGTTGTTGTTTACGTACGCATGCATGTAGGAATTCTTTCAAATAATTTGATGTTTTTGAAATGCAGTTGAGTTAACATTATCAAGCCGTGCCTTTCTCGCTTTCTCGCTTTCTCCCTTGTGTTGTGGGTTAATTATTCATACATATTCTGAAACTACTTTTCAAGTAATTATGTTACAATAGAAAACACTTCTGGGTTTTCATGTTAGTAAAAAAATAGTAAATTAAACATGACTTGTATCATTATTTGAGACATTTTTGTCGTGTCATAAACGTTTTTCTTGGTTAACTAATATATACCGCTAATCCCCCTTGGTGTCAGCACAATATCATTAAGAGCCATTTATACCATCTGTAGTGGGTCTAAAACAATGACATCCAAAGATCATTCATATTTATGTTATGGTGATATTTTATATGAAGTTTTTCATATTATTCTCGATTGTGTGGAGGCTGATTGTGTTATTTAAACTTTTCGCATAAAATTATCTAGTTATTTTGCAATTGTAAATTTACTGTCTTCTCTATCTAGTAAACTACGAAAGCCGAATCGTGCCAGTTTAAAAGAATAAACAACAAATTATATTAATTACGAGAAACATTTAACTTAATATATAAAAAAATTAATATCAGTACGGTAAAAATTCGCGTAATTACGATAAAAATTCACGTTATTACGGTAAAAAGTCGCGTAATTACGAGAAAAATTCGTGTAACTACGAAAAAATTTCATGTTTTTTTTCACATGAAGCAGAAAAATCTAATCCCAAAACGATGGACTAAGATCTTTATTAATACCAAAAAAAAAAAAAAAAAAAAAAAAAAAAAAAAAGAAAGACAAATATAGTGTCAACATACTATTGTATTGTGAGATTGAACGTTGAAAAAGAATCTGTAAATTTTGTTCAAATTCAGTTGAGGACGAAAGTCACTTCATACTATTTTGTAATAAATATATACATTTACGTCAGAAATATATAGTGAATAATATTAAGAATAACCCTTTTAAAAATAGTATTCTGTTAACTGCTGAAATTTTGAACCCACAAAGTTATGTAGATATGATCCATATAGCGTCTTGCTTGAAACATGCTATGGAACTAAGAAACAGTTAGTTTTGTATTTAGGTTGATGGAGAACACTGTTGTGTATATATATATATGTATGAGCATTTTGAACATTTCTTTTGGTTAAAATTCAAAATTCTGCATGTGAGACTATGTCTCTATGTTTAAACTTTCAGTGTATCAATTACATTTTACGTTTTAATTATTATTTCTTCAAATAACATAAAAAAAAAACAAAAAACAAAAAAAATTTTTTTAGTAAAATAAATACATATTGACATGTCGACTATTGGTATACAAATTTAACACAGATTAAGCTGAAAGCTATAATACATGAACATTGCTTGTTCATGCACATTAACCTCGTAATATACCATTTATAATGGTTTTCAAGAAAATGGTCAAAAACAGCTAAATTTGTGAAAATTCATATTTCAGGGCAACAACTCTTACATGAATCATCATATGTATCCGTCTAGTATGCCTTATCTAGCCCTTAAATTCGACTTAACATTTGACAGTTTGAAACAAACATGCACTAAATAAATTTCAACACTGTTATTTTTTTTATCAATGACGAGAAAGGGTTTTTCTTTTGCTGTTTTCGGAGTCAAAATATGTCTTTAGCTAAAGCCTTTCACGAACAACGCGGTAACAAGGAATGCCAGAATAAGTCCAATGATAATGCCTACTAAACTTTATGTATTGTCATAATGCATTTTTTTTATTTAACGTGCAATACATTTAAATAAAATGCATAATGAATGCATTATGACAATAATGTCTAGTTTGATAAACCCCAAACCAAGACAAAAAGAATAAATAAATAATAAAACTTGGGTTTCGTTAGCTGGCTAACTAGACATTGTCAGAAGGAGCCTTTAGATAACCTTCAAAGCTTCTGTAAAAAAAACAATTATTATAATAAAAAAACCCAAATAAATGTAAAACGGCAAATAAGCGAGAACTAATTTCCTTTCAACAGTGCACATAGCCCACCCCTCCCCCTTTCCTGGTCAACACGGTGTTGGAATTAACCAACGATGAATTCCGGTTATTTTAGCATAATTACGTACCTTAGCATATATTGATGAGTTTGGATTCATCAGAAACAGCCAGATACGCTTTCTCCAAGCATTGCAATGAGACATAAAATTCTTTTGGTCAGCAGCCGGACATTCACACTTCGGAGACTTTATCTCTGGATGACAGAATTCCTCAGTTAAATAGGTAAGCTGTTCTATATCATCCATTGGTTTATAATACGTTTCCAAGCAACAGTTACTTATCATAATGGGGGAAATACCCCAATATTCTAATTCTTTTTCAAATTGCATCCCACACACGTCCTTCGGCAAGTGAAGACTTCCCGTCCGGTAAAGATTCAAAATAGAATTAAATATGTTAGGATCTCTATCAAAATAGTACTCCTTGTTTTCAATGTCATAATGATCATCCATGTGTGTTTCCAAGGACGCTAATTTAGACCCCGGAATACTCTGCAAGGTTGATCCTAAAGTTGAGAACACGGTCCCACCAACGTTAATTTTTATCCGCCTCATTGTCATGGCAACCCTTGTCCTCTGTGTCTCTACATTTCTGTATAAATAAAATACAAAAAACAACAGAATTATTATAAAAAAGTGTATATCACCATGGCGATCCTAATCGCAAAATTATTGATTTTTATAATAAAAAGCATATAATGAAAATATTTTAGATAAAAAGCGGAAATTGTCAACCATTTAAAACGCTGGATTCCGGAGTATATAAAATAACTATTGTATTAGAAGTAATAAAGAGAATGTAAGTGTTGTCAGTCCTTTAACACTACATATGTAACTATGGTGGCTTAATTCTGACATCGACATAATTTTAGTCGACATAAAAATTATCTTAATATATTGACAAGTCAAGATAATTTCATGGAAAGTTGTGATACCAAAATTATGATGGCTTATTTCTGACATCGACATAATTTTAGTCAACCATAAGCCACCATAGAATATAACAAATATATTGCTTGAAAATATGAATTTTATCTATAAAACTTTTCAGCCCCTAGTGTCACTGATGAGGAATGATTTTCCGAAATGTGCACATATGACACATCAAAATTCAGCAGGTATTTTTTGTTTTATATATATATATATATATTATATTATATTATTATATATATATATATATATATATATTAGGTGATAGGGCACAGGACAAGCTTATGTGTAACGCACGTGATGTAAATTTAATGTCAAACTCACGGCGGCAACACATGATAAAACATTTATACAAGGAGTCAAGTCTCTCGTTTGTTTATTTCTTTGATTGTAGGTTACAATAAAAAAATATATATATACACAAATATATAAATACAAATACACCAGCATGTAAATGCAAACATATGTAATTATTTGAATATATAATTTATGATTTTAAACCCAAACTGAATAAAATAATTCAAAAACTAAATTTAAATTAGCATATAAATTGAATGCTTCTAACTTATTGTACCACTGAAAATAAAATTAATGTAAATTATGCAATAAAACAGTACACTTGAAAAACAGTTGATCGCACAAGATGGCTTGCTTTATTTGTAGATATTCATTTACCTCTTAATTTGTTCTCCTAACAAACCGATTTCTCACACAGGTACTTGTGGACAGGATTTTGTTATTTTTGTTTAATATTATGTTTTTGCATCATTTCTCAATGCTTCCGACGAATAAATTCCATAATTACTGAAAAAAAAACATTTAGGACAATACCCCGGTTGAATGGTGTATAAAAAGAGAACCGGGGTATTGTCCTAAATGGGTTTTTTCAGTAATTATGGAATTTATTCGTCGGGAGCATTTAGAAATGATGCAAAAAACATAATATTAAACAAAAATAACAGAATCCTGTCCACAAGTACCTGTGATTTCTCGGTTGCAAGGTTCAAGTCAAATAATATGTCCGCACAATGAATATGAATATTTCTCAGTTTACATATGTTTTTTTTTTTTTTTTTAATTTAGTTTAGATTTGAATAGATTCAACTCAATTCCAAATGCAACAAATCTTAACGTCTTTTAAGGGTTCTGTCAAAACAATCTAGTAGTAAAGAACGATTATTCCTTATTACTATGTATCCAGACACTTACTGGTTTATGGAAAACCTGATATGTTAGCGTTAACGTGTTACAAACAAGAAGAGAATTTAGTTGAATATGATTGTCTAAGAAATAAATAAATCCACGATGTTAACAAACACATTATATTGTTAGATTTCTTTAAACCCCTAAAAACGTAACTATGGTAAACTTGGTTGGATATTCGATATCCTATGCAACATCTGAATTAAGAATAATGAATATTCAACCAAGCTCTCTCTCTCTCTCTCTCTCTCTCTCTCTCTGGTTAAAATCCTGACTATTGTATGAATGAGAAAGTAAATGCCAACTATCTACCACATTCCTTAAGAAACAATAGTAAATGAATCAAAAGAACAACGAGTTGGATCGATCATTTGGCTGTCAAAAGTTGTTGTTGCAAATTTCAGATGTCACTTTTTGAATGTATAGTATATGAAAACGCAATTAACAATTAAAATGTTTTAAAATGATGTTCATTGTCTATATGAATGCAAAAACTTCAAGCAAGCAAACTTAATAACGCGCGTTATATGATTTGGTTTGCCATGCAAAGTTTTTGCATTCATATTACAAAGAACATCATTTAAAAGTAGATAAATTGTTATATTTTCGATAAATATTTCAAAAGATAAATCATTGATTTCATGACTCAAACATTCCCTGCTATAACACATGCACAACCATAGGAGTCAAGTAGACGCAAAAGCCACAAAGAACATGCATGTGCGTTTTAGACCGAGAACATATTTTTCGACCGAAATATAGTCCACAAAGTTAACTAGTTGATATTTAAATTGCTATTATTATTTTATACCTAATATTCTCATTATGTAAATTAAACGTTCTTGTAACATCACGTAAATGTGACGTGACAATCGTGTTTGTTTACCTATGATAAGTAGTTCCGGATTGTGTATTGTGTATTTTCTAATGTATTCATACACGGAATCACATGAATTTTGTGATATATGGTCTGTAACAATGCAAAAACTCTCAAGCTTGAAAAAATGGGAATTTCATACGGCAAATGAAAAATAAAGTGATATATGAGACAAATATACAATGAGTTTTCATTGGTTAGATCAGTGCTTTGTTTTCAGAGTTTAAAAAACATATTGACTACATGTACTTCGACTTAGTACTATTACGCGACTGGACACGGTTTTTTCATAAGATCCAGTAGCTCAGTTGGTAGAGTGCTCGCTCCGTAAGTGGCCATGGGAGGTCGTGGGTTCGAACCCCGACCGGGTCTGATCCAAGACTTGGAAGTGGGTAGTGACTGTTCTTTCACCAAGCACTCGGCATTACGAAATGAAAGTCACGGTTCTTTCGGATGGGAACTTTAAATAAACGAGGTCCCGTGTCACGGCGTGGCACGATAAAGAACCCTGCTGTATAATGCCATCAGCGCAACGCACAGACAAAATTTCTGCACTTTCGCCTGTAGCTGGCGATGTCTCGATATAAGTGAAACATTTTTGATTGGGACTATTACTCACTCACTCACTCACTCATTAGATCCAATATCTGTCCTAAGTCGTTAGTATTATAAAATCAAACACAGCCATACTAATCCATTCCAAATCACAATCCAGTAAGCAAAGTAAAAACTTTAAAACGGGGTTATCGGGTGCTTGAACTTCAACCAAGGAAATGAGGCAGAGTGTTCCGGAAGGGTAAGCACGTCCTGTCTCGCCTACTGTACAAGCCATGTGAAAAATATTATAACAGTCAAAATATTATGTATATCTAGTCTTGTTTTCTCCATCCATTGGTTTGTTGTTTTATATACACATTTGGTTGTATTGGCTATAGTCCGAATTTCCTCTGACCTTTTCACACAATATGCCTTACGGCTGTCTGAGGAAATTCGGACTATATTGGCTATTGATATGTAAATGTTTTCATTAGCGCATTGTTTTCTTCGCTGAACATCCACAATTAAAGAATGGCTCAGTTATTCAATTATATAAATGACACGTAACGAAAACCGTTCATTATTCGTAGTATAGTATAAGTTGTTACCAAATAACAAATATTAAATATCCATGAGAGAGAGAGAGAGAGAGAGAGAGAGAGAGAGAGAGAGAGAGAGAGATGAATAAGTTTTAAAAAATCGACTACATGTACCACTTACCTTTATGAAACATTTCCCTTGTCAAAAACTTACACATATTTCCCACAAGTAATCCATTTCACATTACTTAATACAACATGTTATATTCATTTCCGAGAGAGCGGAAGTAGGATATTCATCAACATCAGGGATGTTTATAACTCCTTAGTCTTTATCACAACGAGTCGATTATTAATATAAATCTATACTTTATCCATGTTTCAGGTTGTTTTCTCAAAGCTTGAAATTTGTTGTGTATGAATTTCAGCTCTCACTAAGGTTTTCTAGTTATTAACTGTTTAACGAGATTGTTTGAAATCAGGCATGAGTCTGTGTTTAGGAATTTTAACGTGTTATATATATTAGAAACCTTTCAAATACCATAACAACGAATTTCTACAGATGGATGCAAAGCGATTGGAAGGGGAAAATCATGTCTAAACGATTCTGTTAATATGGTTTACTGATTTATTTATTAATTCGAGAAAAATCTATGGGTAATGAAACAAATAGAGTTTATTCCTATTTACTTGACACGATGATAATATGGAGATAACATCGTAATTCTGAACTCATGGGAGAATTATGGACATTAAGATAATAACATGATTTGATTTAATAACTAAAGTGATGGAATCATTTATTTAATTGTTGCTCATATAGAAGCTACAATACTCGACAAATGACCAACGCAATGGTAAAAGTAACAAAGAAAAAACATTACTAGGAAAACTTATTTATCTTAACCACTACATCATCATCACCTCCACCTCCACCACTATCCTCCTCCTCCTTCACCACCACCACCACCACCACCGCCATCATCATCATCATCATCATCATCCCGCTGCTCCTCCTCCTCCTCGTCATCATCATCACTATCACCACCACCACTATCCTCCTCCTCCTCCTCCTCCTCCTCCTCCTCATCATCATCATCATCATCATCATCATCATCATCATCATCATCATCATCATCATCATCACTAACACCAATATCACCCTCCTCCTCCTCCAGCTGCTGCTGCTCCTCCTCCTCATCATCATCATCATCGTGATCTCTACAACCACCTCCACCACTATCCTCCTCCTCCTCCTCCTCCTAATCATCATCATCATCATCATCATCATCATCATCATCATCATCATCACTACCACCACCACTATCCTCCTCCTGCTGCTGCTCCTCCTCCCCATCATCATCATAATTATCACTACCACCACCACCACAATCCTCCTCCTCCTCCTCCTCCTCCTCCTCCTCCTCCTCCTCATCATCATCATCATCATCATCATCATCATCATCATCATCATCATCATCATCATCACCAATATCCTCCTGCTGCTGCTCATCATCATCATCACTACCACCACCACCACCACTATCCTCCCCCTCCTCCTGCTGCTGCTGCTCCTCCTCCTCCTACTCTTCATCATCATTATCATCATCATCATCATCATCATCATCATCATCATCATCATCGTCGTCATAATGTCTGCTTTTACTATCCTCCTCCTCCTCTTCATCATCATCAATTTTATCACCATTATCATCACAATAATCATATGTGATTACTTTTATTCTTCTTAGTATCATCATCATCATCATCTTTATTATTATTATTATTATTATTATTATTATTATTATTATTATTATTATTAATACCTGCTTGGTTCTGGATTTTCTGTACTAGAGAATGATGACCCCAAGTAAAGCAGGGATATTTTCTCGTCTGTTGATTTAGAAGTGTCTGACTGCATCATTTAAATCTCTATATTAGTGACATAAATCAATGAATTTCAATCTTTTACTAGTAACAGATTCCGGTGTCTTCAGGTCTGAAATTTTGATAAAAAAAAATCTTTATAATGGCAAACATACATTACGGTAACTGAATGAGGCCATACGGAAAACAAATTTCACATATCTTTTACGAGCGCACGTGGAATTTTTTTTCTGTATGGTCTCATTCAGTCACGGTACAATACATACAGTGTGTTTACCGAAACAAAATTCAAAGTACAATTCTGTATATCTAATATATATTTTAGACATTCAAATGACAGCTATACAAGAATACGCGAGACAAATATTCGATGATACTGGCCAAACCTAAGCTTCTTTAACGAACAATATATATATATATATATATATATATATATATATATATATATATATATATATATATATATATATATATATATATATATATATATATATATATCCCCCATATATGGGGCAAGATATTTTCATTCTAATTCATCAAGTATTGTGTTGCCTCTTAAATTTTACAATTTAGGTGACATTTCAAGTATACTAGGAATCTCTTCATTTTTGGATTAAGTGGTTCATAAGCCATTATATTGTTTTGGTTGATATTTTTCTCTTATACCATAAGTTTTTAAATGACTTTTTTTCAAATTTTTTATCTTTCTTTTATTTGTTTTAAATCGAAGCTGTCGGTGTTTTTACATTAAAAGCCTCAAAGGGACCGTGATGGCCGATCGGTCTAAGGCTTGCGCTTAGACCGCAGTGCCTCTTGCCGCCTGGGTTCAAATCCAGCTCGGACAGATTCGAATGTGAGAAAGTTTGTCAGTTTCTTGTCGATGATTGGAAGTTTTCTCCGGGCAACCGGGTTTGTTCAACCATTCCCGCCGGTGTAATTGAACGAATCAAGGCTTGACTGGGGCATAAAACACAATCAATCCAATCCAATGAAAAGCCACGAAGCACTCTATCAACCATTTAACGTTGTAATGATCGACAAATGTTGGAAGAAATCATAACAAACATAACACAGTGTATCATCTCATTTGTTTCTCTTTTATCTTCACGATATTGCTATTTAAAAATAAGAACTTCTACTGTCTGTTAAAACATAAACATCTGTCTTTAAAAAATATAACATGTTTGTCTGTAAAGATAATTACATATAACCCATTGTAGTGTATATTGAATTTAGCTCATATATAAAACAAAAATATAAAATGAAATGACTTGAACACCAGGCCCGTAGGAAGGTGAAAACTTTTGAAAATTAATCGCAAAATGTTGCATTCTTGTATTTTAATGCACAATTAATGAAAATATGATGTATCTAAATATTTGAAATTAATCATCGGCAAAATTAATGTTTTCAAAACGATTTTTAAAAGATTTTGATAGTGGTAAATGATTTTTAACAAGGCTCTAACAGTGCTTAATGGTTTGTAAAGGGGGTGTGAACGCACCTGTTATGTGCAGAATTTTGAATTTTTACAAAGAGAAATATTCAAAATTCTGCACAGAATTTTGAATATTTTATTTTGTTAAAATTCGAAATTCTGCACATGACACACCCCTCGCACCCCCTCTGAATATGGGCCTGAACACAAATATATAAAACCCTCGTGTTGCGTTTCCATTGTCATTTATAAATATGCGTCAAAGTTTAAAATTTTAAAAACAAACAATGGCTTCATCTTAAAATTAATTGCAGTTTAGCTAAGAAAAGTTAGCAACTTCGATTGAGAAGTTGTTTTACAATGTATCTTACAATTTTCATTAATGAAAACACTATTGATTTATATTTACATTCTTATGAAAGTTGAAATGATATCTGTAATAATTTTTAACAATTGATGACAGCGTAAATGCTTTTAAACTTTCAGTTTTTCAAACAAAGGGCATTAGTTCTGATAATAAGGACAAACCTGTTATTTCGAAAAAAAAATTAAAAAAAAAAAAACAAGTATTGAAAAATATCAAATTTGAAATAACCATGGTGTGAATATATGTCTTTTTTCTTTTCTAACGTTTGGAATCAGAAAACATACATTCAGAAGTTCCTTTATTTCATGCCTTGTAACTCATTCGAATCTCTGTTGTTTTGAATTTTTGTTACAAATATCACATAATTTGTGTTAAATATTTCTTTTACGTAAAACTTATAAATTCTACACATGACAGTTGTAACCAAATAGCTAAAAAAACTAACTTGAAGTGCTGATATGTCGCAAAACAAAATATGCATCGAAACAATCAATATCCGTTACCGAACACAAAATTTAACAATAGAACTACAGTATATAGAGAAGTGTAAACTGTACATGTATGAAAGTAATATTACAAAGTTTTATGTTAGCCTTACACTTCAATTTTACGTACTGTATCTAGTTTCAAACGTGAATACATTCAAAATCATTATGTTTGAGTACTTACTATATCCGAATCGTGTCCTGTCCTGGCCAAAAGTTCTCTGAAAAATGAGTTAGTATTTATCTTATTGACTTTCGTTATAAACGTTACAACATTGATCTATTAATGTTTGGGAGATGCTATCATGGAGAAATAGATAAACATACTGCGACAATAATGCAAAATTGATACCCATTGTCACCAAAATATATATATATAAATAAATAAAAAAGTGACACCAGCGATTACATTATTTATAAAGCTTCCGTCTGCGTGGTTTTTTTTGTTTTTTTGTTTTGTTTTGTTTTTTTTTTTTTTTTTTTTTTTTTTAAAAAACATTATATTTTAATGTGCATCTAATAATGATACGGCTGTGCTGAACAAAAGTATATAGTCTCATTACTCTGGTCCATAAGGTATAGTGTCGTGTTTCGGCTCCCTTTAATATCCTGAGACACTTTTAAACCCTAAATTATACTGCCATTACATATTAGAATAACACACGAGTCCATTGTTATACTAAGAGACAGTTGCTAATTGAACAATGTTCTTAACTTAATTAACAATTAATAATTGGTAGACATTAAGTGGTTATTTATTTTTTATTTATTTTTTATTTTATTTTTATTTTTTTTTCTTTTCTATTATTTTTTATTTGACTCTCACTTCACTATTCTAGGTTGCATATAAAATATTATATATTAATATTAATACAGTTTAAAATGTCGTTCTGTATTGTGCAGTTTCAATTTTCATATTTGAGCACTCTATAATCAACCAAATAGGACGACTTTAACGTGCTAGCTCACAGAGCCAGTACAAGCGTACCACTACCCTAATCACATTATCCTGTATATCTGAGAAACCAGTCAATAGCCAAAAAAGTTCACTTGCCTTTAACAATTGAAAGCTATTACATTCCGGGTTTCACACAATATTCCTCGTCTTTAGACGGACGAGCTTCTGCAAATTATGTCAAATACAGTATATAATCTAAAGAATATGAAACAATTACCAGATACATTGATTCAGTATGGTGTGAAATAAGTCTTGCAAAACGAGACAAACTGATTATCGGAAACATGTACTGAAGTCCCAGTAACAATGACTTTAAAAACAAGCCAATTTAAATCAATAAAATTTGCAGCAAAGCACACTAGTTTGGGACTCCAACTTTAAAGAGATTAATTGGGAGTCAAATACGACTGGAGCCTCCGAAGATCACCCGGCATCTAAATTCCTAGATGTTATACATGACAATTTCCTGTGGCAACACATCAAAGATACAACTAGATACAGATCCAACCAAAAAGCATCGACACTAGGCCTGGTGTTTACAAATGAGGAGAACATGATAGACGACCTCAAACTGGAACCTAGTGTTGGTAAAAGTGATCACGCTGGTATCATTTTTACGCTCAACTGCTATACTACAGAAGAAACAAATGATATTTCAAAAATAATTACCATTAATAAAGCTACACCGAAATAGGAAACAAACTCAAAAACATCGATATCAGGGAATTAGAAAACCTACAGGACTTAACTCACGTCCTGGGAACCCTACAGGTTATAACTCACGCCTGGGATTATTTAACTGGCAAATTATTCAGTATATTAAATAAAAAGTACCTAGAGAGTAAACTAGACCCAGTAAGAGTTGCGACCAAAACAAATACATGTATTGATAAATTGACGAAATAAGCAATAGGGAAAAAAGATGTAGATTTTAAAAATACTACTTCTGTAGATCAAATATGAACTGGGAAAAATACTGAATTAGCAAGAAACAAGGCAACAGAAACAGTCCGGCAATCAAACTACAATTTTGAAAAGAGCATTGTACAAAAACTAAAGTCTGACCCTAAATAATTTTGGAAGTACTGTCCGCAGCAAGACAAAAACTAAGACAATGGTATCAAATATTGAAAACGGAGAGGGTGAAATTACTACAAGTGACGAAGAAACTTGTAGTAAAAATTATTTGCAAGCGTCTCTGTAGAAGATAATGGAGAACCAATACCAATTTTTTAAGAAAGAACAGTTGAAGAATAATTGTTGGACATTGAAATAACAGAAAGCAAAATAGAAAATGCCATTAAAAAGCTGAATATTAACAAATTCCCAGGACCTGACAACATTAATCCCAAACTACTAGTTAACACTGTCTCCACTATGAAAAAAATCCTAAAACCAATATTCAGAAAATCAATCGATGAAGGACGTTTACCCGAGATGTGGGCCAGGGCAAATGTCACACCTATATACAAGAAGGGCTGTAGAAAACAAGCATGTAACTACAGGCCAATAAGTTTAACGTCAGTACCATGTAAACTCTTACAACTCTTGCAACGTCTGATAAGAGATGAGATAATTGACCAAATAGACACAAATAACCTGTTGTCTCCAGCCAACATGGTTTCCGAAAAGGCTATTCCTGTATAACACAATTAATTGAATTTATGGAGGACTTGACAAATGCAAACGAAAAGAAACAGAAGACAGATATAATCTACCTAGACTATTGTAAAGCCTTTGACAAAGTCAACCACAAAAAGATCCTATATAAAATAAGATGTTATGGAATAAAGGGAAAGTCATCAGATGAGATTGAGAACTTCCTGAAAATCTAGAACAAAAAGTAGTTATAAACGGGAAGAAATGGCAAACAGTCAAAGTTACAAGTGGTGTACCGCAAGGTAGTGTTCTAGGGCCAGTTCTTTTTCTATTTATATAAACGACATGCCAGAAGAAATATCTAACACAATAAAATTATTTGCTGATGACACAAAGATTTACTCAAGCAGACCAAAAGACGATTCTTTACTCTGCTTTCAGGAAGATATCAACAAAGTCTGCAAATGGACATCAGACTGGCAAATAAAATTGAACATAGATAAATGTAAACATCTAGAAGTCAACCAGAAAGGTGTAGATGGCAACAAGACAACAAAATTCCCTAATACCAAGGTAAAATCGGTAAAAGACCTAGGTGTAACAACTGACCAAAACTTATCTTTGAGAGAACATATAAATAAATCTGTATCAACAGCCAACAGAATCTTGGTCTAATATTCAGAACATTTACATATGTAGATAAGGACATCTTCATTTGTCTTTACAAATCATCGGTACATCTGCACCTGGAGTATGGCTCAGCTATATGGCATCCATTACACAAGAAGGACCAGGTAGTCTTGGAAAAGGTCCAAAGACGAGCAACAAAAATGGTAAAAAACTTATCTAACCTGCCATATAGTTCAAGACTTGAAACATTGGGGCTTCCCTCCCCGGAATACCAAGAAAAAGGAATGACGTAATACAAATGTACAAAATAGCCAACAAAATTGATAATGTCAATCACTGTAACATCAACACTCATCTACCAGAGGTCACAACAAAAAGTTATTTAAAAGAAGAGTTCGACTTGTAAAATCACAAGACTGCTTTAATATCCGCGTAAAAGATTACTGGACTCTGATTAGCTTACCGGAAGTGACAGTAAATGCAACATCCCTAAATGCTTTCAAAAACAGTTTGAATAAAGTATGGAAATGGCACCCAGCGAAATTTTACCCAAACTGTTTTCAACCAATACAATTTAAATGCGCAGTCGGAAGAGTAACATTACTAGAAACAGAACCCAAGTATAAAGAAGCGCTAAGACAAGCCCAAAGCTTACAACGGCGTCTACATGAATGAATGAATGGATGACCCGACCGGGATTGAACCCGTGACAACCCGCTCTCGAGGCGGACGCTCTAACCCCTGAGCCACCGAGTTTGTTCTGCTTCGATTATTATGGCAATAAGGATCATATGACTGCTAGACCATGTCTTGCATTTTCAGACAAAACAATAAAACAATGGTCCGAATTAGAAAAAAACATTTATTCTGAGCTATCATTTTTGAAAATTTGTGACAATCGATAACTTATTAATTATTAGCAAGAAAGTTTTACTGATTTTATCATTTTCTTCATTATTATGAATTATGAATGTAAAAGTTTATTTTATCATCTGTCATATATCAATTTTCGAATGTATTATTTATTTTAAAAAATTCTGAAAGTGATATATGACATTTCGATGTATGACTGCAGGCATACATATCCCGGTAAACATTGATTCATGCTTTAAAACGTTTGACTGGATTTGCAATGATTGGATCATTGAAGCGGTGTTTTACGCGGCACCAGTCAAGATTCTTTTACAGATATCGAGGCGGTCAGTTCTGGAATGGTGAATGAAACCGGAGTAACCGGAGAAAACTTTCTACCGGCTTCAGCAATCGAACTGATAAGTTTCCCGAGAAATTATGTGGTTATAAAAATGAAGATGGATACATTTCTTTTTCTTTTATTTATTTATTTATTTACTGAGTCAAGTTATTTATTTATTTATCAAGTTATTTATTTATTTATTTATTTATTTATTTATTCAGCGACATTTGAAACGTTTTGATGTCGCTGATCATTTAAGAATTGACTGTCATTTTTTCCTGGGTTATCAAGGAATGAACCAGATTTTAAAACTAGCAAATCTGATGAACTGCGAAGCAGTTCATTTTAGATTTGCTAGTTTTAAAATCTGGTTCATTCCTTGATAACCCAGGAAAAAATGACAGTCAATTCTTATATTTATAACATTTTTCATAACATTATTTTTACAAACTTCTAGAATGCGTCATACAAATAAGAAAGAAAAACCGGTTTATACCGAATCTGTCGGCATTGTAAAAATTCTGGGAACAGCCAATATGTCAATCAAAATAATCCACGCCTTCTCACTGATTGTGTGACGTAACAGACGGCTTAAAAAATAGTACGCTGGAAACAAAAGAACATTTCATACAATTTTATTCGAATAGACAAACAAAGTTACAAATTCATATTGATTGTTAAATTACAGCTATTAAACGTTGAATTTGTCAAAAATCCCGATTGTATGGATGACAGGGTATTGGAAAGATCAATGCGCGACGTTTTGTTGGACTGGGTTGTGCACAGGTCCGAGCATGGAACAATCACGTGATTATCAGTTGCTGGTAGAGAAGAAGAAGCATGGTCAGATGCAGAGGGAATTACGGCAGAAGTATTACCAGTGACAGTTGATGAAAGAAGCGTCGCTGCGAACTTAAAGCATGTTTTTGCATGGTCGAACAGTCGCAAGAGTAGCTCCTGACAGAAGCCTTATTACGACGACCGCTCATAAACATTATCTGTCTGGTCTCAACACCGGCATCGCTCATAGCTTGTATGGTAGTGGCCCGCAAACAGTGTGCCGTGTAGCGTTTAGAACACCCTGACGATGGAAATATTTTTAAGTATACAATAAAAATCGAAACAAATATTTTATTTATTTATTTATTTATAATTCAATATTTTTTCTTTCATTTTCAATGTATATTCAATTAAATAACACTATAAAATGTGATGGCTTGAATGTTAAAAATAGATTGATAAAAATAGGTCACGGGAATTGCCTAATGTTCTAGATTTTCTACAATGAGTTCATCATAGGAATTCAATAGGTATTGTAAATATTTTTTATTTTTTGAAAAAAATATTTATTTTGCTATAACGTGAAAAAACTTGAAAAAAGAAGGAAATATCGAAGTATGTACGTGGTTTTGTGAGATAAAAACAGATAGCTAAAAATAGGTCAGTTAGGGAAAAACCAGAATTGGTATTCATGCGCGATGTGAAAAACCGATGTTTATGCGAATAATGAAAACAAAAATCAAACTGAGTTCAACGTAGAAATTATTTTTTCTATTGTAAATATTATTCAATCATTTATTTTCCTTTCATGATCAAGTTCAAGTTAAATCGATTGGCCATAACCAAGTTCCTTAAAAATTTAATGTCTTATTTCCCGAAAACTGACACTTGACTTAAAAAATGTAGGTTATATTCTCTAGACGTTTCTAGAATATAACAAATGCTCTAGAAATCATATTTTTAAAAGCAAGATCTAAAGCGCGCAACGTCCCCCGGCCCGGGAACGTTTACGTCTAGCTTCATGTCTTCCGTAAAAACGTCATCTTGTTTGTTAAAAAAAAATTCCGGATCACCCCGTCTCATTATTCAGACTCATTTAAGGACCAAAAAAGAGAAAAACGCTTATCCCAATACTTGCTTTTTCTTTACATGACATAAATTCATCAAAGTAGAACTATCTGACAAGTGCGAGTAAGCATCGAACGCGTCCTCTGAAAATCTGTCCATTCAAGTCACATGATCTGCTTAAAAAGACAAAATGGCGGAAGGTAATATCATTATCATTTTTGTCAAATTTTAGACCATTTCCCGGTAAAACAGATATAAATGGTGATTTCAGTTGTCTGCAATAATTTGATCGGTGAATTTCTTGTATTACAGCAACTTTTATTGTTGCATGTGTTCCTTTTCAATATATTTTATATATGTACATGCGAGTTGACATGCAGGAATTGTCAACGGCTTCC
Source organism: Tegillarca granosa (assembly GCA_029721355.1). Lineage (NCBI taxonomy): Eukaryota > Metazoa > Mollusca > Bivalvia > Arcoida > Arcidae > Tegillarca > Tegillarca granosa. Next base: position 9,963,702 of record CM056607.1, read on the forward strand.
ACCTAAAAATAACACTTACGATAAAAATTATACCTGTTTGCATGTAGATTCTTCAAAACCACATTTTACAGTTCTATTAGAAAATTTCAGTTTGAGCTCTAGCTTACACATCGATATATTACGACCTCAAGATTGTATATATCTCAAATTGATGCAGATGGCGAAGATGATGACAAGAACAGGCATCTTGAAATGTCTTAGGGGGATTATGTGTCAATAAGACGTCTTTCCTTTGACCAGTCATGGTTTGTTCAAATGGTTTCTGAATGTTTAACCTGGAACATTCAAGTAAATAAGTATAAAGTTGTCTTTTCTTAACATGGTAAAAATAATTCCAGGATAATTTCCATCCAGAACTTGTAAACAGGGTCACCATGACACCTCTTTTACAACAACACAAAAATGTCCAAGGTGAAGTCTCATTCTAGAGTAAAAAGATATAAAAATACATAAAGGGCTTGATATAGGCTAAAGATATTTTGCCTTGTGTTGCGCTGATGGCATTATACAGCAGGGTTCTTTATTGAGCCACACCTACTGTGACACGGGACCCCATTTATTTTATGTTCCCATCCAAAAATAATGTGACTTTCATTTTGTAATGCTGACTGCTTGGCCAAAAAACAGTCACTACCCACTTTCAAGTCTTTGGTCAGACATTTCAGACCCAGTTTGGAGGGTGTGAAAGTGAAAATAAAAGTAGAACATTGACTTGTAGCAGATTCATTCATGTTTGTTTGGCACTGAGAATATAAATTGTATTGAGAGCCTGTACATATTGATATTTCTATCAGTGCATGACTGTAAAAGTATTATTCTTAAAAATGTTTCATTATTTTTAGGTGAGGTGGCAAAGCTTCAAAACCATCTACATTTACTGAGAGAAGAATATGTAAAACTTCAGAATCGGGCAGCTGAATTAGAAAAGAAATATCAAATAGCCTGTGCTGCATCAGGACAAATAAGCGACGATAATTTTGTTGCCCGTCTTCTCAAAACTATTTCAGAATTGTTTGACAAAGAATTATACAGGTATATTTTATCTTGATTTGCATTTTACGGTAAAAAAAAAAATACTAATAATAATTATTATTTCCTTTGTATTCTATTAATCAGACTTAAGATAAAAACCAGTTGTCCATGGAACCAAGTGGATTATGACAAAAAAAAAATTCACTGGGATATGTCACCTATTACACAAATAAAACCTCATTGGCCATAAAGTAAAATGTTCTACAATATTACTCAAATTTTCAGCATGATAATTTCCCTTCTTTAGAAACTCAAATAAACCAACAATTAAACTGTTAAACTTTTTTCTTGCTTCTATTCCTTGCAGTATATTTTCAGGATTTAAAATCAGAATTACAGAAAATATTTTTACGCTTATTCTCATCAGTCTATTTATGTCACTTGTATCATTACTTAGCCCACATTTTCACATCTATAGAGATCTCTTTAGTATTTATTTAGAAACAGAATTCCCTATTTTGAATTAAGCTCACTCAAAAGATCTTTCCAATAATGAGCTGTTTACACCCCAAGTTTTGGCAGAAATAAAAATCATCTTAGAAAATGTCCAAGCCCTTAATAAACCCACATCCATTGACTATCAATAATCCATGTAAATTGATTATTATATATGTTTGTTACTTATATATTCTCTATGTTGTAAATATACAATGTGAGAAATAAAGAACTTGAACTTGACTTGAAAGGTTAATTTGAATTTAATATTTCTAGGAAACAGTTTTCATAAGTGTTCAACGCTTGTTACTGAATCCCATTTGTCACTTGTAAATTTCATATTTTTTACATTTCAACATGTAATTATTGAATATGATGAATAAAATATGTTTAAACTGAATAAAATGCTAACACTAATCTTTGTTCATATATTGAATAAAGTCTTATGAAAAATCATCTTATCTTCTGGTACCAGTTTTTAATAACTGGCGACAAAAATCCACAACTGGTGATTTTTCTGGCACCTGATTTTTAGGTGCCAGAGCTACCATTGTGTTATGTTTGATGTTGTTTTTTGTATTTACAGATAATAAAATTCTAGATAGACATAATAATAGATATTTTTATATTTTCAGTGATTTGGTGATAAAGTTAGAAGGATCACAACAGTTACATGGTCACAAATTTGTTTTAGCAGCTCGAAGTGACAATTGGGGTGTGTCTGACCTGTCTACTGTGACAACATTAGATTTTTCAGGTATATATGTATATGTTTTACTTAAGCCTTTCAAAGACATGCAATTATATTACCAGTACTTAGGCATTTCCTGTAAGTTATGAATTTAAATATGATTTATGTTGAAGACTCTCATTTGAAGCACCTTGTTGCTATTGTAGATCTTATTTTATTGAGTAGAACACAAGATGGGCTGACAGGATTTCAAACCCCTAGAGTTCAAGTTTGAAAATTCAAATACAAAACAAAAGCTACCAGGACCAAATGGTGATTTCAAGTTAACCATGGTATCTGAGAAAAATTTACTGAAATACATTTTTGAGTCAGATCAGCCTAGATAAATCACTGTGCATTTAGACATGCTTTTTTTAAACTTACAGAGTTACTGAAATACATTTTTGAGTCAGATCAGCCTTGATAATTCACTGAGCATTTAGCCATGCTTTTTTTAAACTTACAGAGTTACTGAAATACATTTTTGAGTCAGATCAGCCTTGATAATTCACTGTGCATTTAGCCATGCTTTTTTTAAACTTACAGAGTTACTGAAATACATTTTTGAATCAGATCAGCCTTGATAAATCACTATGTATTTAGACATGCTTTTTTTTTTAAACTTACAAAGTTACTGAAATACATTTTTTTGGTCAGATCAGCCTCAATAAATCACTGTGCATTTAGACATGCTTTTCTTTATACTTACAGATATCAAGTATGATGTAGGTTATTCCTTGATGAAGTGGGTCTATACTGACGAAATTAACATACAAGCAGATGATGCCTTTTTGTTGGAACTTTTACGAGCAGCAACTCGCTTTAAACTTGGTGTTTTGAGACAGAGGTAAGTAATTTATAATGCCTTTTGATGAAAAACCTTATATTCCTCTATTTGTCATTTGGGGCAATTGTGACCAAGTTTTCTTAAGTTTGAAGATCACAGTGCTTTTCATCACCTAGTTTTTAATCTTGGTAAGTCAGATTTTAGTGAGAGAGTTTGTCAGTTTCCTAATCAAAGATCGGTGGGTTTTTTAAGGCACTCTGATTTCCTCAGCCATCCCAGAACTGAATGCCATGATATAGGTGAAAGAATTTTGATTGGAGTTATTTAAAAATTTACCGGTAAGTTCTGAAAGAATTTTGATTTTCATTACTCTGCTGATTTGTTGTTAACTTTTTTTTTTTTTTGTTACAATTGTATGAACTGTAGCCTAGGATGTTTGTTAAAGAAAATCGTTAAAATATATTTCAGATGTGAGAATGGTTTGATGTCATTTGTCAACATGAAGAATTGTATTACATTTTACCAAACAGCTGAAGAGATTGGTGCTGAATTGTTAAAGAATCATTGTTCTGAACTCATCTCAAATCACTGGGTAAACATTATCTCTTTCAAAGAAAGCGTGTCATTACATTTATAATTGTATTTCCTGTAGTAATATCAAGATAACAGCCTTTTAAAGATACAGTAGAACTTCGATAACTCGAAGTGCTCGGGACTGGGCTGGGGACTTCGAGTTATCGGGGTGTTCGAGTTATCGAAGTTGAAGGATGATGTCCAAGAATGGTGTCACCTTAATATATTTTTCCGCTACAGAAATCTTGATGTTTTAAACAGTTACCTGTACTCGAATGTAAAAAAAGTAAAAGATAATTTTTAAAGAAAATATAATAAATAATTTTTAAAGAATTGATATTGACGGTAAAAGCGTTCGAAACGTGTTATTTTATTTTAAGATCATGATATATACGAACAACGAAATCGGAAATCAGATATCTGTACATATTTATCAAAATGCTTAATTTTTACATTCGTTAGACAATACGAACAGAAAGTAAATGAAATTATAAAGCAGTGCAATAAGTCATTTAAGATTTTAATGGAGTCGTGAGTACAACTGAGTAAGTCGTTTTAATTAAGCTTGGAGAACTTAAGTCAAAAGTAACCGACCGCGGCATATTAATTGGTTTCTTTTATTAGAGTAGGGGATTAGCGTTCATGTTAGGCTTAGTTGTCCGTGACGGTACTGAATATTAATCTGTTAATTGATACTAATTTATATGATAGATAACAAGAACTACTCGGTTCATTTCTCTACTATAACGGTAGCCTAATTACCGATATGTGATTTCTCCATTGATCATACATTGTTACAAAAAATTCGAGTTTTTGAAGTTTATTGTAATAGATTTTTAAACTACAGACCAAATTTTTACTTCGAAATACCGGGGGTATTCGAATTATAGAAGTTTGAGTTATCGAAGTTTTCCTAATATAGTTTATATAGAAAACCGGTCGGGACAAAATAAAGACTTCGAGTTATCTGTGGTATTCGAGATATCGAAGTTTGAGTTATCGAAGTTCTACTGTAATAGAGATGCTGTATGATTTGATTGATTTATAAGCTTGGTTTAAAGCTGCATTAAGTTTTCCAAGGAAAAATTTAAAACGGTGCTGATCTAATTAATGATGTTCCTAATGAACAATGTTGCATTTGGTTCAACGATTAAAGCTCGAATAAATACAGAAACAACAATAATTTCCCAGCGAGATGTAGCATGTGGGATCTAATATTAGAACATGGTTACGTCATAAAAATCCGTGTCATGTAAACACAACTTACAAAACAGTGAAATACGATAAATTAAACATAGAACTTCATTGAATTTGTCATTTGTGCCTTAGTAAGGGATACATAACACCATTGCCAATACATCTGGATATTAATGACAGACAATTAATACAATTTTTCAGGTTTAACTTTCGATTTATTGGGGTTTCTGTACATCCGTGCGCATGCTCCTGGTTCATAATTTAATCATCGATAAACATTGACCAACTGGTTAGAGAATTCTGTTTATTTACAGCTAAAAGGAATGAAATTTTAGAAAATGAATGTCACGGATCGTGATTAAAAGTTATCTATTTTTAAAAAAATATATTTTTAGAAAACCAAAAAGAATTCAGAAAATTGAAAAACTTAATGCAGCTTTAAATTAAGATATTTATTTTTGGTTTAGTTTTTTCAAATGATAATAAAAACTACAATGCTAGCACAGTGCCATTTGTAACAGAATTCTGCCTGATGAAACAAATATCAAAGAAAAACGTTTTCGACCTAAATTTTTACCAAGTAAACCCTCTTTTAAAAAGTGATGTTTGAGTGTTCAAAGTTTTTTGCAAAAAAATAAATAAATAAATAAATAAATAAACAAATAAATAGAAAAATTAAAAAAATGTATATAAAAAACCTCATTACAATTGATAGAAGAGGTAAAAAGCTCTTTACAGTGCCCATATGGTACATCCATGTATACATTGTGATATATTGGTATGATTTTAAACTTTAATTTGTAGAATGATTTTACCAGTGAAGATTTTATTAGCATGCCAGCTCCATTGTTGTACAAGATGTTTAAAACAAAGACAGAGTATCCACTTCACACAGCTATTAGAGCTAAGAGAGAAGATGTTGTTTTTCTATTTTTAATAGAGTTTGATTCCCAGGTTTGTTTTCTTTCATGTTAAATAAATATGTCAGCCATGACAATTGTGTCATAGAGAAAAATTATGACAAATTATGACAAAGATTTTTCATTGTTAATTTTCGATATATTTGTATTATTTTCCTTTAAATATTTTCCAAAATATTTCACTTTTAAGAAATTACTTTTAGTTTTTTTTTGAATTGCATGCTTCTAAGTTTAATGTAAAACCATAGTCCAAGTTAACAAGATCTTATGTTCATCCTCATTAAGTTAGCTTTATTTATGGTTTACATCAAATTTTTAGTGAATATTTATCAGTTTTATTGCATTTTTAAAAATAAAAAATCAGGCAGAAAATACACCCAAAACAAGAATATAGAATCTATTTAAATTTATGGGTTATTTAATATATTTGGTTTTTTGCTTCAATTTTATATACAATAAATAATACATGAAGCAGTATTTTGTCTACATTTTTATTGTACTGTACATTATTAATTTCAGCTATTGACTTACCTAATGATATGTATACATTATTGCAGTTGTCTGTGAAATTAAATGAAGTAGATAACAAGGGTGATCTCCCTTTGGACCTAGCTCTGATGTCACGACAAGAAAGTATTGCCAAGACTTTGATAAAACATAAAGTAGATGTAGATAGAAGAGATAATGCTGGAAAATGTCTTCTTCATAAAGCAATTAAACGAGGTAAGTGTATGCTTGCTACATACCCTGGTTATTTTGTTATCTCTAGATGTGATTTTCTAAGAAAGAAGAAAAAAATGGTATTAGTTTCAACACTTACAGGGTACATTATGTCAGGGTTGGAGGGTGGTTATAAAATATAATCCATTTGAAGACACTTCAGACATGTTGCTATATATAGAGAGGTGGTTTTTATAAAATGGTGAACTATAACATGTTACCATATAAATATTCCTGATATATTTTTATGTATACATACCTACATAAATGTATATACAGTTAATTATTATTTTAGTGCCCATTGATTGCTAGGGCTTCTTTAGCCAATCAGCCAATGGATGGCAGTACCTATCATTGCTTAGTTTCAAATCCCAAACATTGATATAGTAATCATTTTTCCTGTTATGATATATAAATGTACATGTATCTGGAGTAAAATTTTAGTGCCTGTTGATTGCTTGATTCTTTGCAAGATAATTATTCAGTTTGTTTGTAGAAGGTAATTTTCTTTTAGTAATCTAGTTTCTTCCATCATCCATATAAGTGAAAGAATCTTGACTTTGGTGCAAAGCATCATCTCCCCTCATAACATTGCCTTATTGAATCTCTCCAGTATAAGTGAAAGAAATATTGATATTGTGTAAAACACTGTTATTTTGCTCCATCCCACTCCATAACTTTGCCACTTTCCCTTTTGCTACATTAAAATCCATTCTGTCTACTTCATATAAGTTTTTTACTCCAAACTTTTTATAACTGCAACATTTATTGATTGGATGGTAGAGGTAAATTCACATTTTTCTGTATACTGTATGCTTCATTTGAAGCTTTGAAATTATTAGGTTTATTTCTGGTTTTGTAGGTGACCAATTCTCTGCAGAATTCCTAATAGAAAATAAAGCCAGTGTAAACATGACAACACATTTAGATAGAGAGACACCTTTACATATGGTGTCATGTTTTAGTCCCCTAAGAGACACAGCAGAGAAAATATCTGGTATGGCAGCTGTAGCTAAATGTCTGATTCAACACGATGCTGATGTCAATGCTCAGGAGACCACTGGAAGGTAAGATATTTTATCGCACTGTATAACGGGATATTTGTGGGTGGGGCTGAAATAGCTACATGTATGATCAACTTGTATGCCTGATGTCATTATTTATAAAAATACTGGAAAAATCCATTAAGCACTGTATAATAGGGTAAACTTGGGGATATGTAAATATGTCAAATCTTTCTACAGGTATATCAGACCTTCATATCTTTCTCTGTAAATGTGTCAGATTTCCATATCTTTTCATGTAAATAATTCAGAACTCTGTATCTTTCTATGCAAGTATGTCAGATTTCCATAATAGAATGTAAATTATCAGATTTCCATATCTTTTCATGTAAATAAGTCAGACCTCTATCTTTTTATGTAAATATGTCAGACCTCCATTATAGAATGTTAATGTGTCAGATTTCCATATCTTTTCATGTAAATAATTCAGAATTCTGCATCTTTCTGTGTAAGTATGCCAGACCTTACATTTAATGTAAGTGTGTCAGATTTCATTATCTTGTCATGTAAATAAGTCAGACCTCTGTATCTTTTCATGTAAGCATATCAGACCTCCATAATAGGATGTAAATATTTTAGATTTTTATCTCTTGGTATGAAAAGTCATTCGTCTTTATCTTTTTATTTCAGTGTCACAGATCTCCATTATGTTCTTTCATTATTTTCTGTGTAAATGTGTAAGATTTTTATATCCCTTAATGCAAATATTTCATAGTTCCATATCATTCTATATAAACATATCACACCTTCATATCTTTTGTGTAAGTGTTATAGACCTGTATCTTATGTAAATTTATCAGGCCTCCATAGATCTCAATATTTTTTCTTTGACTGTTAGACCTCCAAAATTGTTTTTTAAAATTTATTAGACCACACAGTATTTTTGATGAATAGTCAGGCCCCAGATTCAGCTGAGTGTACACTCAACTCAAATATTCCAATTTTTCTCTCATCAATGTTTTAAAAATTAAAGATTTTATTTGACAATGTTTTGTTTTGTTCAACAAACTTACACTTAGGCCATAATAAATTAATACTTAGATTTTCATCCAATTTTTTTTTTTCAAAACGGGGCGGGGGGACGGATTTTTTTTTTTTAAATTTTATTTCTCAGCATCAACTTTGCCGAGCTTTCAGACACCACAATACCAGTCTCATCTTGATTGAATTCAATATACGATCCCAAAAATAAAACAACATCTACGACTTTTGTGGTAGGATTACACTCTGTCAATTCGTGTTTTGTGCGACCATTAATTCCATTAATGTCATGGTGTCTGGAACTTGACAGCCATACCAGTTTTTGATTGTTTTTAAGCCCGATTTTACAGTGGCTATAATAAATACCATGTTACAACCTTTATGCAAAACACGATACTTTCGTTTTTGAAAATCCGTCTGCAACTTGATCGGACACCAAACAACTTCTACGTATAATCCTATGGCTCACGGAGCACAAAACACTCTTTTTTCGTTGTTACAACGCAGAACTCGATCGGAAACTAGTCAGTTTTTACTTATTACGTTATGGCTCATGGAGCGAGCAGATGTGTTATAAAAGCCGGAATCAAAACCGGACACGAGTTCAAAATCCGAAAATAAAATAAATCGGGGCCGGTGTTAAAATAAGGGCGGGTGGGAATGAAAATCTAGGTATTAATTTATTATGGCCTAAACAATTAAAATGCAACATTAGATTTTCAATTTTAACTGTGTAATGTCTTAGAAATTGACAATGATATATATATTCCCAAATTTGAGTTGAGTGTACACTCAGCTGAGTGAATCATTGTGAAACTGGGTCCAGAGTGTAATTTTCTAATCTATAAACTTTAAACTCCACATTTTCAGTGTAATTTTTTTCAGTTTATTAAAGTATAACTTTAACATTATAATTTCAGTACACCATTACACTGTGCAGTGTTGAATAAAAATGCAACTGTTATGAAGGTATTACTGGAGAGTGGAAAGCTTAATTATGAACTAAAGAATTCAGATGGACATACACCACTTTGGCTAGCTTTACAACAGGTAAAGAAATATTATAATTGTGTTTAGTTTAAAAATTTAGGTCAAACTACGAGCCCAAGACTTGTAATATTGTGTTATTTCTCATTATATTCCTAAAAAAACATTGAAATTTGAACTACAGACTGGTTACTAGAGTATTTTCCTTTCACACACACTGCATTGTAGTTAAAACTTGCAGAATTTTTATTAAAAAAAAAAGAAATACATTAGTCAGACTCAATACATGTAAAATTATTGATGATATCGGATACTTTAAAACTGTTAAGGCTGATCAGCTTTGAAATTGCAGGCATTTTACAAAATAAACAATTGTACTTTCATGCAGTAAAATCATAGTGGAATTTGATGTTTACAAGGGATAAATTGTACCCATAAGATTTATTTGAGCATTTTCCTTTAATTATTGTTCAGTCTATTGAGAAATAACTTGAATGAAGACTGTGCACTTTGCATAAATCCTGCATAGTAGGTTAGTGCAAAAAAGTGCACAGTTTTCATTCAAGTTATTTCCCAATAGATCAAAAATTAAAGGCAATGCTTATAATGAAAATTCGTAATTAAAAAAATACCAAAAGAACAAAGTCAATTGCAAAACATTAAATGTTTATCAAACAAATTAGTTCAATGTGAACAACAATGAAATGTGTGCATGGAATTATTGCGTCATTGTTTACAAAAAAGTAGTTCTGGCAGTGGTCAGAACACTCTATGAGAAAATAACTCTTAAATTTTAAGTCAATCAGAATGCATGAAAATGGTAAAATTTAATTATAAGTGTTTAACAATACTCAACATGTAAGAAATAATGTTAAAAAACTGGTTGATTTCATCAGAGTCAGATAAACACTTTGATTAACGAGAAGCACATGTGAGCTATTAATGCTAAAACCTTTATAATCAAAGTTTGATGTCATGGTAAACATTTAGTATGAATGAATTTTCTGACATTAGTTAATTGTTAAATAAAATAAATTGTAAAATAAATTGTAAAATAAAATAAATAATGTTGTCTTCAGTGTTTTGAAATGCTTCATTTCTGTTTTTACAGGAGGAAGAGGCATTAACTCCAACAGAACCTGGACAAGAATCATTTTCTTATCAGTTAATAAAAAGTGGTTCATCACCCAATGCGATTGAACCAGAAACAGGTTGGTTTTCTGTTGGGGCCTTTAGTAATCAGGTGGTCTAAAAGGTTAACTTGCAGGTAACAGTGTCTCTAACCACCCAGCACAGAATCCAATTTGAACAGATCCTAGTGCGTCAATTTATTTGCCAGTAACTCCTGTTTCCTCTACCATTCTCAAAAGTTATCACCTAATATAAGAATATAAAGAATCTTACAATCAGTTAAAATTATGTAAAGCGACTGTTTCAATGTTACACATGTAGAAAATAATTGAGACATTCGGATTTAAAATACAGTAAAAATTGTGTAAATGAGGTTACATTGGCTTTATATTTTTTAGTTATCCAAGACCATGTTCTTCAAAGCTTTGTTAGCTTAATAAAATAGGGAAAATTTAGAATAGTAGAATAGCAATTGAACATGATTTTTTTTTAATTTTCGAAAATGAAATAGACATTGATTATATTGTAAAATATAAGTAAGTATATGTGTATACTAACTTATTTAAAGCTTTACAAGACATAAAGAATTAGAAATTTGACAAAAATATACATGTATTCTTTATAATTAAAGGCTTGCTTAAACATTATATTCTCAAAATACCAATAATCCTATACAAATTTATGTGCTTCTGTTTACTGTTATAACTTATTGTACTTAAGGTGACTCCTTGTTACATATGGCAGCCAGAGCTGGTTATGAAAAGTCAGGAATATTTCTTGCCAAAAATGGAGCCAAAGTGAATCTCGCAAACAGCAAGGTAATATTCTAATTCATTACTGTGAATATTTTAGTTATTAAATGTTGAATGTTGTCATGCACAACAAATCTAATGTCACAGAGAGACACCTGAATCTTGAATAAATATCAAAGTGCAATTTTTATAGAACAGTTTTTGAAGTTCACTCTTTCATCGAATGCATAATAATAAAAAATTGACATGTGTTTTGCCAGCATACCATGTTGTTAATGCCCTTTAATGGTTGTGAAAAATGTTATTTAATATATTAGTATCAACTCATTTGATTCTGTACCCAATGAAAATAAAAGTTTCACACAAATGTTATGGGGTATTACAATATACATGGTATCCTGATTGACCCCATTGAAATTTATTTCGAGAAATTATTCATGAGTAGTCTTAAGTATTGGTTTGAATGTACAATGTAATTCTGATTCATAATTTGCATAAAGTATATTAAAACTAAGTTTCTGTATGAATCAATAAGAAATGGAGTACGCAAAACTTCCTGTCAATTTTCTTTTTTTTTTTTTTTTTTTTGGGGGGGGGGGGGTCAAATTTGATAGGTAGTTTATATATTTGGATATTTGTATTTTAAATAATTTTTATTTATTTCTAAGAGCCTTAACCCCTGCTCTGTTTATTCTATTAACATTTGTTGCTTTATTTTATTTTTTTTTCTGCATTTTGAAAAAAAAAACTGAATTTACAAATCTGCTAATACTAAAATATGCCTGGTAGAACTAGTGTGGCTAAAACTAAGTTGTTTCAGTCTAACTCTTCATTTGACTGTTTCTGGTCTAATCCTTATTTGACTATAAAACAATGTAAAAATACAAAAAGTACAAAATATTTTGTTACTTTTTATTGAGAGTTCATGTATAAAGTAGAAGATGAATAATGAAATCTATCACCAGATGATATATGAGATTGAAAAATCTTTAAAGTCAAGGTCTGATATTTAGGTCAGAACAAGCTCTAACTAGAATGTATACTTGCAAGCAAGTATATGTCTGTATATCAGCTCTCTAAAGTGGTGCCCCAAATAGCAGAGGAAATTCCAAGAAAGAAATAACTCTCTAGAAAGAAGTCTCTGGAATTCAATGGTTTAAACTGGATTTCTCTGAAGTCCTTCCGAATTCCAAAAAACGATGAGGAAGCTACCTGCCCATGGTCAATCCCTACCAGTTGACAAAATTTCAACCTGATCACATAAGAAACGTAGGAGGAGATGTCACTGAAAAAAAATCTGTCAGAAACAAGGAGGAATAATAATAATAATAATAAAGATTACGAGTAACAACAAGATATCTGCTGATACGCAGACATAATTATAGACAAACACATACATGTAAGACCTAATGGTAGTATGTCTCTGTGCACATTATGTGGAGAACAAGTTATTTTTCCAATGGTTAGTGTGCGAATTATTGATTTTTTTGTTTTTTTTTTTTTTGTTTTTTTTGGTTATTTTTTTTGGTTTTTTTTTTCCCAAGGAATACCACAATCAATCGAAACTTTCAAAATTTAATAAATTAATCTCAGTTTTAAAGCAATTAAGCTTCTACAAATACTAATTACAAGGCATGTTTGATTTTTCTTTAAATCTTCAGTTTGTTGGGGTAAGTATAAGTGGTGGCTCGGTGGTGAATCCACGAAGGTTTTATATATATCTCATCTAACATTTTTTTTATTATTAACTTTAGCATTGACTTGTATCCACATATTGGTTGCTACATTTAAGATATTTATTATTATTATTATTATTATAAACTTTTCCCTTTAAAATTTATACTCTTAGCATTATAAAGTTTTCACATATTAACCCCCGTATTTTGGCTGGCATGGCGGGTTACATTTATATATTTTGACTTTAAGTTGGAGCATTTAATGTTTTTTGTTTCTTCATTTCCTGTCAACTTCATAAAAATGAGAAATAAATAAATGAGGTTAATCCAAAAATAAATTAAATCTATAAAAAGCACAGTGCTTGAAATAAATAAAGTTGTCCAGTTATCAAATTTCAATGTTTTCTATGAAGATGTAGATGAAACTTACAAAATAATACAAGTCTTACTCATAAAAATGTCACATGTTTTTGGCTGATGGAATGGCTTAATATTTTACACCTGACTAAATGGATAAATGATGCAAAATGCATTGAAAATGATAGAGATTTGATTAAATAAAAATTTGTGTAGAGATATGTACCTCAGACTGCATGAGGTTTGGTCTCATAAAGTTATCATATGAAAACTATAATCAGTATATTTCATACTGTTTTCACCTTTACATTGTAATACAAACCAGAAGCTTATTATTTTTTACGTCCATGTCCAAACCATTTCATTTAATTATACATGTATTAACAATTTAGAATAAACATATATGTATTATATGTGATAAATGCAGCACTTTAAAATCATTATTGTGCATTCTTTAGTATAAAGGTTGCTAAGTGGTTCAAAGCTTCAGCTGAAGGATCACAGCACCAGCTTATGAACCAAAACACTCTGATTTCCTAGGTTTGATTTATTATCCCTGGGACAGAAAGTTTGTCGTCATGCTTGTCATAGGTGTGTGGTTTAACTTCTTTTATTACCCATCATCCAAGAACTAAAACCCTGGATATAAGTGAAAGAATCTTTACTGAAGCAAACAACCACAACTTCACTCAAAATCTTATTTTGGACCATATCAGTGGCTCAGCGATAGAGGTTTTGCCTCGTGAGCAGGAGGTCGTGGATTCTAACCCTGGTAAGACTTTAAAACTTAAGATACTCCTTTCTCACATTGCACTTGGCATTATGAGGATAAAGTGTTGACAGGTTCACCAAATGCAAAGAAAATTTAACTGGTATAGTAGTATGTTTGTTTACAGAATACTTACTTGGTGAGCTTAATAAAAAGTCTTTCTGAGTGTGTGCTAGTGCAAGGCAGACACTTACACAAACGGGCACAGCTCAAGCATACACAATCATGTTCTTAAATTGGTTTTTAGAGATTAATAACTTTGTATTTTCCATGAAAAGCTGAAAAATTGCAGATGCAACATTAAACAACATTACAACCAACCAAAAAGAAATTATATTTTAGTTATTTAACACTTCTGGATTTGTTACTTATTATGTTTTGTAAAGATATGATAACTGTTAATCAGTTTCTTAAGTAAAAATTTTACAGTATAACAGATTTGAGCAGTTTTTACTTAAAATTTAAGATGTTTGGAAAATAAACAAATTGGTCTCTTTAGGGATACCTGTTATTAATAGGATTTTTGTGTTATCTTTCTATCTTACTTAACATCCCTTTATTAATGGTAGTATTGTTTTAGATGCTTGTCTTTCCTCAGTCTATCAGTATATAATATTTGTATTTTGTAAACTTTTAATTGCTGTGAAATTTCAATTTTTGTCCTTCTTATTCTAATAAATTCTTATTTAGTCCTTCTTAATCTATATAAAGAGAATCTATTACGAGTTTGAGGTTGAGATGGGGAAATTCTGATTGAGTGGTCGGATTTTTCATCTCAAACAAGGCCCTGATGAGTTTGAGATGAATAAAATCTGACCATGAGGTCAGAATTCCCCCATGTCGACCTCAATCGAGTAATTGATTGTTTTTCTCGCATATAATTTACGAAAAATACCGGCATTCCTACTATTATGATGCAAGATTTTGCTAGCGGATGAATACAAGACATGTAACAATAAACAAATAACGTTTCACTCACAGCAGAATATGAACCTACGCGATAAGACAAAAAATCAATTGTTCTTTCTCTATATATACATCATTTAGTAAAAATAATGGAAATATGGAAAAATATTGTACCACAAATTCAGTGAGATAAATCTATCACATATGCGAGAAAGAGTGCTATATAACCCATAAGTGTGAATTTTAGTCTAACATAAAAACTTGTAGTATCCCCCCCCCCCTAGTTTTAATAGTCACTGGTTACTTATAGAAAAAATCCCCTTTTTCTGGTAGTTGGTTTTCAAATTTTTTTATAGTGTCCTCTGATCAAGTATCTAATATACCAATGTCAATTTTATTTCTCTTATTTAATACAAGGATTTTTCAAATAATGTACCGGGTATGCATTTTTCAATAAAGTCTATGTTTGTTCTCTGGTAATGGTGAACTATAGATTTATAAGAAACAAGAGGTTGTTGCATGATTGTATAATGGATTTAACACAAATATACCATTAATGGCTGTTCACAAGTTCCCTGTATGTAACATTATAACCACATGCATGGATTTAACAATGGAAATCATAAAATAGATATTGGCATGTTTTATGATTTGATATTTATCTTGTAAAATTTTCTGCCTTCCTGAATTTTTTTTTATTTAAGTTTGTTTACTTTTCCTTTTATCCATACTGATAACGATATTGTAAAAAATTTTGTTTTCCATTTATAGAATGTATCTTTTGAATACAATGAAGACTAAATTTTAATACCAAATATGAAATTTCAGTATACTTAAACATAGTAAGTGAAACCATCTTGACTCAAACATTAAACTCTATTTTAATCTCTCTTCTTGTTATTAAAATAATAAATTTGATGAATTCATTTATTTCAGGGTGAAACACCATTACACATAGCCTGTCAAAAAGGATTATCCCGACTTGTTGAGGTGTTACTAGAGAATGGGGCTAACCCCAATTCGCAAACATCTAGAACTTCAACTACAGCTGATAAATTTGGACTAGAAGGGGAGATAAATCAAGTAACACAACAAACACCACTTCACCTTGCTCTAGAGAACAATAACAGTGACATTGTACAGATATTTTTACAACATAAAGGTATTCTGCTTGAATATTTACATCAAATGTCAGACACAACATACAGTAGAATTTGGGCTTTGATTCATGAGATATTGACAAACTGAAACAGGTTTAATGAGAAAGTTCTTTAAAATTCTGTCTTTACGTTAAATGATTATTGTGCTTGAGAAATCGACATAAGAAATTGTAATTAAATCATGAAATGTTATTCTCTGGAGAATTGTTTTATAGTTCTGTTATATTTCCCGAAATAGGAAAAAAATGGAATTCATCAATGTACCAAACGATATCCCTTTGTATTTTTGCAGGACCATTATTTCTCTTGGATATGGAATTTCATAAGTCTATGTTTTCCCACTAAAACAGCATTGTTCCTGTAAATTTTTACATAAACATTTCCATTTCCTATGTCATTCTACACAAACGTTATTGATATTAATAATGTGG
This sequence comes from Tegillarca granosa, assembly GCA_029721355.1. Lineage (NCBI taxonomy): Eukaryota > Metazoa > Mollusca > Bivalvia > Arcoida > Arcidae > Tegillarca > Tegillarca granosa. Next base: position 9,980,310 of record CM056607.1, read on the forward strand.
TACTCTGGTATACCTCATTACTTGTTCTGATCATTGTCTCCTTCTTTATTGCAGTATCAGCAGCACATAGTGAAGACAACAACAAAATATTGCCAAATTTTAATTTAAAAGATTCTGAAGGACAAACAGTATTAGGGCTTTCATTGTGGAGCGGGCTTCACTCTGAGGCGGCTAAATTACTCGGATCAGGTGCCAACATTAATGAGAAGAATACAGATGGTTATACGTTGTTACATCAGGCCATAGAAAAACAAGATACACAAAGTGCTTTATTTCTTATAGAACATCAGGCTGACTTAAATATCAAGTAATTATTATAACTATGTATCTTTATATATTGTATATATATCTGATGGGACTTCAGAAATACTGCCAGGAACAATCCACAGTCAAGGCTTTTATAGGAAGCAAAATAAAACTGCTTGTAACCCTGAGTTAAAAGTAAAAGATAAATTCAAAAATCCATTTCTAGGTGGTTTAAGGCTGAAAGTTTATGATTCAATAGTTCTGTGTTCATTCATTATGGCAGATTCATGAGAAGGATAATATGTGTCACAATTCACCCAGTTTCACTTAATTCATTAAGTAAATGAGAAGAAAAGGCAAAAAAATGCTGGGATCTCATTGTGCATTGACTGGCACATTCAAAGGGTTGGTGGTGGGGAGATCACTAGAACTAGGATAATCAGTGACCTAATAGTCTTACAGGATTGGAACTCTTTCGATTTTATTATTTGAAATTGGTTTGGAGTGAAAGAATTGAAATTTTTAATGTAAAATTCAGTAATTTTTTTTAGGCATATAAAATTTGACATTTTAAATTTTAATATTTTAAATGCAACTATTATATCAATACATCTACAACAACAAAAGCAAAAATAAAAAAAGACTTGGAGATTAACTGTATGTGTTATCCGAGAAAAATTAATGTCATTTACTCTGTTATCTGAGAAAAATTAATGTCATTTACTCTGTTATCTGAGAAAAATTATTGTCATTTACTGTGTTATCTGAGAAAAATTAATGTCATTTACTGTGTTATCCGAGAAAAATTAATGTCATTTACTGTGTTATCTGAGAAAAATTAATGTCATTTACTGTGTTATCAGGGAAAAATTATTGTCATTTACTGTGTTATCTGAGAAAAATTAATGTCATTTACTGTGTTATCCGAGAAAAATTAATGTCATTTACTGTGTTATCTGAGAAAAATTAATGTCATTTACTGTGTTATCTGAGAAAAATTAATGTCATTTACTGTGTTATCCGAGAAAAATTAATGTTATTTACTGTGTTATCCGAGAAAAATGTCATTTACTGTGTTATCCGAGAAAAATTAATATCATTTACTCTGTTACCTGAGAAAAATTAATGTCATTTACTGTGTTATCCGAGAAAAATTAATGTCATTTACTGTGTTATCCGAGAAAAATTAATGTCATTTACTGTGTTATCCGAGAAAAATTAATGTCATTTACTGTGTTATCTGAGAAAAATTGGTTTATGTTTTTTATTTGTTGTTTGATTCATTTAAAACAAAGTTTTATTGTCTTTACAGAACACCAAATGATGACACACCTCTGCAGCATGCAATAAAGCGCCACCTACCTGTAGTAGTTGATGTATTGTGTAAAAGGGGAGCTAATATGAATTTGATAGACAAGGAAGGCAACTGTCCATTATGGCAAGCATTAGATTCAGGACAAGAAGACATTGCTTCCACATTGGTAGATTATTTTTGCTATGTTACTTTTTACTCAAATTTTGTATTTAAAACCATAGAAAGTTTGGGATGTAAAACTACATCAGATTATATTCATGGGACTTTGGCCAATATTTTATGAATTATGCCTTTTGCTGTTTTTTTTTTTTAATGTGCTTTATAAGATGAAAAAGATTTTTTTTCTATTTTTTATAATCCACTTTTAAAATATGATCTACGGTAATATATTGATAAAAAGGGCTTTGTTGGCAGATCCTATCTTCGATGTTTGGCTGTGGTGTTCAAGTAAAAACATTTACAGACTTTTGTCATTGTCTTAAAAAACTTTCAGCTTAATTACTTTAGTCATGTCATGTAGTTTTATTGAAACTGTATGTAACATTAGGGTTATAAACTATACAGAAATATAAGAATGGATTAATGAAATTAATGAAATACATTAATATTTATAGATCAAGGATGAGATTGCATTTGTAATATTTATAGATCAAGGATGAGATTGCATTTGTAATATTTATAGATCAAGGATGAGATTACATTTGTAATAGTCATAGATCAAGGATGAGATTGCATTTGTAATATTTATAGATCAAGGATGAGATTACATTTGTAATATTCATAGATCAAGGATGAAATTACATTTGTAATATTTATAGATCAAGGATGAGATAACATTTGTAATATTTATAGATCAAGGATGAGATTACATTTGTAATATTTATAGGTCAAAGACATGATTATATTTGTAATATTTACAGGTCAAGTATGGCTGTGATGTAAATCTCTGGTCTAAAGGTCCCAGTAACTGTCAACAGACATTACTACACAGAGCCATTGATGAAAACAATGAATCTGTGTCATGTTTCCTTATTAGAAGGTAGGTACATGTAATTATACAGACCATGTATGTTTACCTACAGTAATTACCTGTTTACATGTAATAGAGAAAGTTTTTCTTCCTTATTACAAACCTTTTGTATGGTATAATTCAAATAAAATTATTTATAACATCGGAGATTACTGAACATAGATTTTATAAATCTCTTAATAATAACTTATTTCTGTTAACTGTTTGGATTCGTTTGGATTAAAACTAACTCTTTTTTGTGAAAGTATCGATAATTTTCACTGTATTTGGACTATTTTATTCAATGAATGAACAGGTTTCATAATAAACATAATAATAATGTTGACTTTTATGATATAAATTTGTTTCTTTTTTGTAGCGGTTGTGATAAAAATAGTCCAAGAAGACCTGGCCCTAATGGTGAAGGAGAAGAAGAATCTAGGTAAGATATTGATATTTGAATTCAAACTTCCGTGCATATGAAAATATATATTCAGGGTCATACAGGAAAATTAATTTACAAAATGGAAAATGTATGGAATTTTTAAGTCTGTCCTGAGTGTAAAACATTGTTAAGCTGATTTTTGTGGCATGAAGGGACAGAGTACAAGATTCTCTCATTAATTTGATATCAGTACATCAGAAGTTTTATCCCCAGCATTTCTGAAGATTCTCGTGTATTTATTAGTTGGATGGATTGGAGATACATGCAATTAAATTTTGTCTTCAGCAAGGCATATCATACCTCTTAGTTGGAGCTTGAATCTGCCATCTTACAATCATGTGCATGTGTTTCACCACTGAGAAACATGCTCCTGTAATCTCTATGAAAAAGATACATTCTGTCGCTCAAGTAGATGTACAGTGTATCTACACTACTGTCAATTCTTGTTCTATGTAATGTTTTACCTGTATAATTATCCAGTTTTTGTTTAGCCTGACATTGCCATAAGGCGAGACTTAGGTGTTACTTTTCTGGTGGCGGTGGCGTGTCAAAATGTGAAGGTTTATGTTAAAGTAATGTATTTTCTACTCGATCAAAAACTAACTAGGTGAGACATTTAAATCTGTGGAATTCTTGTATATTTTATATTTTTGTAGAGATCAACAATCACCTTTACATTTAGCCTGTACCTGGGGATTAGAACAAGTTGTACAGTGTTTAATGGAACATGGGGCAGAGGTTAACTTAAAGGTAACATAAGTATGATACATTGTACATATACATTTAGAAAAGAACACAATCCTCACAGTATTAAACAAATAAACTACCTGTATTCCATGATACCTATTTGTCATTTCATGCGCTTTTCACTTACAGTTTTGAATATTTCCAATCAATGTCTTTCGGAAGTTTGTTTGCTCATCATGCTGAAATTTGTCCTCCTTTGAGTATATTTGAGTGACTTGGAGTACAAGACTTATTGTGGATTTGACTTACTACCATTGAGTTCCTGACAGTCAATCAGGCAAATTTTTCGTAGAAACTATAATGAACAGAGCAGTTTTAAGTTATCACAATGCTTAATAAATAAACAGTTTAAAATACATGGTCACAAACTCAATGACCCCAAAAGATAAGTTCATCACAAGGTTACATAGAACACATAAATTTATTAGCAGGTTTGACTGAAGCAATAAGATATGTAATGTCTTAAGTGTACATCACATAGTTCTGTAGATTAAACCCGAGATCCTTGAATCATTATTTGGCTCTTCCTTAATCACTCATCCTTGTTTTTTTTGCAAAAAGAGGGACAACTTTTTCCTTATCTATATTTAAACTTGCCTCAATCTTCTATCAAACTTTTGATCTCATGCAATAAAATAAATGAAATAATTAAAATTAAAATTAACTTTTTTTAAAGATCTTCACTCGGATATTGCCAACTTATGACTGACTTGACAATTTGTACATTTTTTCCTAGGATTCTGATGGAAAGTCACCAGTTCATATTGCCATAGAAAACCAACATTCAGTCATTATATCATTGTTGTTATCTCATCCTGGTTTAGATCTCGCTGTCAGAGATAAACAGGGACTAACATCATTTGCTGCTGCTATGACAACCAAAAATAACAAAGCAGCTCAAGCTATCTTAAACAGGGAACCAACTGCAGCTGAACAGGTATTTATACCAGTATATCACATGATTAGTTGTAAGATTTTGATAGGACATTTTCCGTGAAAAATAAATTCATGTAAAGTACTGTTGACAGTCACAATATCACTTGTCCACCTTCTGGCTATGAAATTTTTCCCTAAATGATAATGAAATAGTAAAGACCTTTATAGTAGATATAATTTATATATTTATTTGACTCTTGCCTTTCTGTTACCTATGTTTAGACATATAGGAATTTTTAAAATTTTCTCTGAAAGAAAGTGGTGTCAGTCTTTAAATTTATTATAGAGGCCCTTGCAAAACAATAGTCTTCCTTCTTCAAGATGTGCTCTTATGGAGTACTGATTAGTACAAGAATTTATTTAATAGTTGCTTACTTAAAAAGGTAATGAACAAAAGTTTAAATAAATAAATTTCAAGTAATAAATTAATTAATAGACTCCAAAGTACTTTCATATATTAAAAATCTTCCACAAGAATTTCACATGTATCTCTTAGCTACTTTCATTATAGATGAATATTCCTTTTTATTCATCTATTTTAAATATAAACATATTTTTATAATTCTGTTTTTACAGGTAGACAACAGAGGTCGTAACTTTCTACATGTAGCTATTCAGAAGTCAGACATTGAGAGTGTTTTATTTTTAATAAGTGTACATGCTAATGTTAACTCAAGGGTCCAAGATTCACAGCAGTTATCTCCCTTACATCTGGCTGTTTTAACAGGAACTGAGATTATTGTTAGAAATTTGGTAAGTATTCTTATTGTAATTAGTTTATATCCAAAATTTAAAGTTACATTTTGTAATTCTATAAGATTATGAGTTTTAAAGAAAATGGAAATTGTTAGATTCAGAGGTATTACAATGAATGTTTATCATGTACTACATCTTCATTTTGGTGCAGTTGCTGATAGGATGATACAATTGAATGAATGAAATAAAACTCACTAGATTTTGTTGTTTACTCTCAAAAGTTACAGGTGGGAAGAGAAATACTTGTTATTTGATACTGGTGTCTTATAAACTAAATTCAAACTGCACTTCAACAAATGGCTTACATAAATCCCAAAAATATTGTGTGGAACAATATAAACCTGTTTACAGAATTAAACTTCAGTTTTTCATAGTTTTTAGGAAACTAATGTTTTAGTTAACAATAATCCACTGTACATAATACATTGTCCTTTGTTACCCTCTCTTTCTATCTGATAACTCAGAAATATACATGTATTAAAATGTACAATGTTGTCATCTTTGTTTTTTTTTTTATAGTTATTAGCTGGTGCAGATGTAAATGCCTTAACTAAACATAATGAAACAGCATTAATGTTAGCAGCACAAAAAGATCACTCAGTTATAGCTTCTATACTCATAGAAAATGGTGTAGACTTTAATGCTGAAGATGATAATGGGAATAATGGTAAATTTCTCTCTCTCTTTCTATCTCTCTCTCTCTCTTTCTCCCAGAAGAAAAAATTCTCTACCTATCTGAAAGAAATTAACCATGTAATTTTCTCTCTCTCTCTCTCTCTCTCTCTCTCTCTCTCTCTCTCTCTCTCTCTCTCTCTCACACACACACACACACACACACACACACACACACAGAGAAAATTCTTTCTACCTATCTTAGAGAATAACATTATAATTCTCTCTCTCTCTTTCTCTCTCTCTCTTTCTCTCTCTCTCCCTCTCTCTCTCTCTCTCTTAGAAGAAGAAAAAATTCTCTCTACCTATCTGAAAGAATATAACCATATAATTCTCTCTCTCTCTCTCTCTCTCTCTCTCTAACAGAAAATTCTCTCTACCTATCTTAAAGAGAATAACATTATAATCTCTCTCTCTCTCTCTCTTAGAAGATGAAAAAAATTCACTCTACCTATCTGAAAGAATATAACCATATAATTCTCTCTTTCTCTTTCTCTCTAACAGAAAATTCTCTCTACCTATCTTAAAGAGAATAACATTATGATTCTCTCTCTCTCTCTCTCTCTCTCTCTGTAGAAAAAATTCTCTCTACCTATCTAAAAGAGAATAACAGCATAATTCTCTCTCTCTCTCTCTCTCTCTCTCTCTCTCTCTGTAGAAAAATTCTCTCTACCTATCTTAAAGAGAATAACAGCATAATTTCCTCTCTCTCTCTCTCTCTCTCTCTCTCTCTCTCTCTCTCTCTCTCTCTATTGATAAAAATAACAATATAATTCATTTTGATTTAAAACTCATCTCTAGCTTTTAAGTCCTTTTTTGTTGTTTGACTAGAGGTGCTGTTCTGACAATTTTTAGAACAGCCTTTGATAGGTGTAGTATTTTAAAATCTGTAATAAATATATTTTTTTTCAGCATTACATATCGCAGTCCAGAATGGAAATGTAAATACAGTTAAAGTGTTATTAGAAGAATCACAAATTAATGCAGAAGCTGTAAACTTAAAGTAAGTAATATCTTCTATATAACATGTAATGTGTTCTGTATAACATGTAATGTGTTCTGTATAACATGTAATGTGTTCTATCTAACATGTAATGTGTTCTATACAACATGTATTGTGTTCTATACAACATGTATTGTGTTCTTTATAACATGTAACATATTCTTTATAACAAGTAATGTGTTCTATACAACAGTAATGTGTTCTATAAAACATGTAATGTGTTCTATATAAAATGGGATGTGTTATATAAAACATATATACATACATATGTAATTCACAACAATTTTATTAACTCCTCTAAAAAGTTTATTTGTCTGTACACTTTATCAAAGATGTCTGCCTAGCTGTTGTCTGACTTTGTTTACATGTATGTATGTTTCATCTCAAGAGGTTGTGAATACCAGTGCCAAAGAGGATAAGAGTGGTTATTACTCCTCAATCAAAATTCTTTTACTCAGTACTTGGATGAAGGGGGAAGCTGGAGTATCTGGATCACTGAGCATTAGCAACTGAAAAACTTACTCTTATAGGATCTGCCCTAAGTAGGATTTAGATCTAGGTGGTGAAATGCATGATGATCTGTAAGCACATGCTTTTAGGCTACTTGGCTACTGAGGGCAGATGCCTATACATATACTGGGTCAGTATGGTCGTGACAATGCTGCTCCTATTTTTTAATTCTTTTTTATTTTATTTTTTTACATTACAGAGGACAAATGCCTATACATATACTAGGTCAGTATGGTCGTGACAATGCTGCTCCTATATTTGAGTTATTTAGACAGAGTATGCCTGATTATCCAATAGATAAACCTGATGCAGAGGGAAATTCTGGTAAGTTGAAATAATAATAAAATGATATTTTTTTGCTCAGACTTTGACAATCTTTTTAATATGATCAATGAAATGGATTTTTATGTTCCAGGCAAGAATATTTAACTTATATTAGGACATCAACAGCTGTAGGTAAAGTGGCAGAAATGTCGACTTTTGCAGTGCACTCGGGACAGTTTGCAGGGAGGGTTCTTTAGCATGTCATACCTACAGTGACACATGGTGCATCGCTTTTTAAGGTCTCCCTTCAAAGGACCCTGTGACTTCAATTTCTAAATGCTGAGTACTTGGCAAAAGTACAGTTATTATCTATTTTCAAGTCTTGGACAGATCTGACCAGAGTTCCAACCCTAACCTCCTACATACTGAGCAAGCACTCTACCAACTAAGCTAGCAAAGTGTTTTTTTTTTAATTTGAACTTTGTAATTTAATAAAGAGGAAGTTTTAATAAAATGGTCAAGAATTTTTAGTTTAAAGCAATTTTGATAATTTTTATTGTCCAGTTATTATGTAAAGACATGCATAAATTGTTATTACGCAGTACCTGTTAAAAAGCTTCATATTTCTACATGTATATTTCTTTGTATTTTAGCTCTGCTTTTAGCTTATGTAAATGGAAATGGTAATCTTTGTAGAAGTCTAGTACGAGCTGGAGCTCGGTTAGGTACCATGAACAAACAGGGTCTTAGTATATTTAATGCACCGGTTGCTACCAAACAGCTGTTACTTAAATTATTAGGTAACTACATGTAAACATTTATGGAGAGATTTGTATTTTAAACATTTTGTTTAAAAATGCTTACTTTTAGTTAAGGTATTCAAAAGAGACAAACACATACCCACAGAAAAATTTCATTAAAAAATTGTTTCATAAAGATTGACCAACAGATTAATCTTATTTACAGTAAAACAAAATGTAGCCAGTCTAAGCAAACCATCTGAAATGAACATGCAAATTAGGTTTAAAATTTAAAAAATTAGAATATTAAAAAAAAATAGATATTAGAATTAAGTACATTTTATAAGATGTTGGAAAATGCAGGTAAATTTTATAGTTAATTTCTACATAAATGTTGAATTTACAGATATGTTATCTAAGGAACCTTCATGGAGTGAAGGAGAGATATGTCTAGAATGTAATGTTAAATTTAGTATTAAAACCAGAAAGCATCATTGGTAAGTACTGTGTTATTTTTCAAAAAATAATAATAAAAATAAAAATAAATAAATAGTTTAAAAAATGTGTCGATATACACCATTCATTATCAGGTGTAGAGATCTTAAGTTCACAGTAAATATAGACTGCACAATAATTGTGAAGGAACCCCTCAGATTCAAAGTCTCAAAGCTTTTAATTAAATTTTGATCTCTTGTGATAAATGGATTGTTTATTTACATGTGTTGTTGATCTTCATTGCGTTTTATCTGTTTAAGGACAATATTGTCTGTACAAAAAACACCTGTTTTCAAGGATAGTTTTGATATTCAAATGTTCAGAGACTTGTATTACATGTACTCGCCCTAGTATTTAGTGTAGATAATTATACATACCATTCAGAAATGTTATAAAATCATTGTTGTTATTCACTGGTATGCTATAAGTTATATGTGTTTTTGGCCAGTTACACAGCCCATGTACCCTGTCAAAGTTTTATGTGCCCTGAGCTGCAGGGGTCACAAAGGGTGACAAGATAGCTTTGACCATAGTCTGTTTCACTACAAAAATAGAAAATGAAACAACAAATTAAGTTGAAGATAATAATAACATCAAATATCTGACACAGGGATTATAGTTTCTTAGATAATCATTGATCTTAAATGAGTGCCAAGAGCAATATGGAACTAAAAGGAACATCACATACAGGAATACACCATGAACAACTATAAATAGGCGCCATATTGTATTCATGTTATTTTAACAATTTTTTTTATCTATTTTCAGTCGTCATTGTGGACGTTTACTGTGTTCAAAGTGTTCAGCTAAAGACATACCCATAATAAAATATAACTTATCTAAGCCTACCCGAGTGTGTGACATTTGTTTTGATGTACTGACGTTAGGTGGCGCTGCCATATAGCACCATTTCTTATATAGCCTTCTAGTCATAATTATGAAAATACATGTATAGAAAAACTTGAGAAAAAAAGAGGAACAACAAATTACTGTATGTGGAGTGAAAAGAAGAAAATGTCTAACAATCAAATTCAGCCTTGGATCACTGCCTGTTATGAAGCATTTTAGTCATTAAAAATGTAGAAACTGAAGAAGGAAGTAGAAACAGAAAAATGTAGAGGAAATGATCATGTTGTAAATGTTTGTACTTGAAACAAAATATTTGTAGAACAAAAAAAGTTATACCGGTAATGTAGAAAAATAACAAAAGAAAAATTTGATCAATTAACAAAATTTTCAAATTATTAGGTTGATTTGTTAGATATATAAGAATTTTAGTTCGTTAGTTTTTTATATAATGCTGATGAGAAGACAAAAATTACTGTAATATGTCTATAGAAAATAAGATTGTATTTCATATATTCTGAAGAGTTAATGAACAAATCAACAATTATAGTTCTAAATTATATATATATATATATATATATATATATATATATATATATATATATATATATATAATAAAATAAAGAAATAAGTACAACACGATTTTGTAAAGCATTAGCGCTAATGCTTTACAAAATCGTGTTGTACTTATTTCTTTATTTTATTATGTTGTACCGGACACTGAGAAACTAATTTTTTTCTTTATTTTTCTTACATATATATACATTGTGTATATATATATATAATATATAAACTATCATATATATATATATATATAGAGAGAGAGAGAGAGAGAGAGAGAGATATGTGTGTGTGTATGATAGTTTTAAATCATATTTAAGTGTCCTCTGTAGCAGCTACAGGTTGTCTACTTTTTTGTAAACCTAGGAAGAGTAAAACTTGGTCATTTCAACATAAGATTTTATTTCATAGAAACTTGAACATATTTCAAAAAAGTGTTAGATAAAATGAGTGCATGATCCTGTATTTTGTTTTGAGAGCTTATACATTCATATAAATATATTCCAATGTTACATCACATTACAGTCAACATACTTTAATCTCAAAACATATATTGTTATGCATACCAGACTTAGAATCAAGAATAAAGACAATTGAGTCAATTAAAGACCACTTACATCCAAGTTTTAAAGCACTTTTTAGGGAGGTGGGGGGGGGGGGGGGGGCACTGAACAATTTTAGAATAGGAGTCAGTAGGTTATAGATATGTTTTATGCATTCACAGAAGCAGTTTAAAGCTATATACATATACATTACAACAAACAGTATCTTTTAATTCAGATGTTTTATAGCCAGACAACATTTAATTAAAAGTTTTGGGTTTTTTTTTTTTTTTTTTTTTTTTTTTTTTTTTTTTTTTTTTATTATTATTATTATTATTGTTATTTAGACAGGTTTTTGGTTTAGACAGGTTAATTTGACTAACAATGTTAAAAATGTAAAATGGAAGGGGAAAATATGTTATTTTTGATCTACTGGTACTAATTTTTAGATCACCTGGCAAAGCCAGGGTGAGCTTATGGAATGGTAAAGCATGCGTGCCTGCGTGCGTCTGTAAACTTTAATCTTCTTCTCTGAAACCAATAGGCCAATTAAAATGAAATTTGGTATGAAAGGTCCTTAATTGCTATAGATTAAAAATTGTATCCGACATGTCCGCCCTAAATCCAAGATGGCTACCGTTACTATAAATAGCAAAAACCTATAAATGGCCATTACAGGTTTATTTATGTACTGATTTTGTTGAAATTTGAAACATAGAAAATAGATGTCAGGGGATAAAACATACATATAACGGGTTTTGCTGTACGATTTTTAGTTTTTGCAATAATTACGTAATATGCAAATAAGGTTTATTTTTAGATTTAAAAATCTTCTTCTCTGAAAGTACATGGCCAATTGAAATGATATCCAGTGTGAAAGGTCCTTGTGTGGTATAGATTCAAAATTGTATCTGACATGTCTGTCGGAAATCCAAGATGGCTGCCGTTACTATAAATAGCAAAAATCGAAAAATGGCCATTATGGGTTTATTTATGTCCGGATTTTGTTGAAATTTGAAACATAGAAAATAGATGTCGGGGGATAAAACATATATAACGGGTTTTTCTGTATGATTTTTCATTTTTGCAATAGTTACGTAACATGCAAATAAGGTTTATTTTAAGCCGAAATCTTTGAAAATCTTCTTCTCTGAAAGTACATGGCCATTTGAAAGGATATTGAGTGTGGAAGGTCCTTGGGTGGTATAGATTCAAAATTGTATCCGACATGTCTGTCAGAAATCCAAGATGGCTGCCGTTACTATAAATAGCAAAAATTGGAAAATGGCCATTATGGGTTTATTTATGTTCCGATTTTGTTGAAATTTGAAACATAGAAAATAGATGTCAGGGGGATAAAACATATATAACGGGTTTTTCCGTATGATTTTTCGTTTCTGCAATAATTACGTAATATGCAAATAAGGTTTATTTTTAGCCAAAATCTTCTTCTCTGAAAGTACATGGCCAATTGAAAGGATATTGAGTGTGGAAGGTCCTTGGGTGGTATAGATTCAAAATTGTATCTGACATGTCTTTCAGAAATCCAAGATGGCTGCTGTTACTATAAATAGCAAAAATCTAAAAATGGTCATTATGGGTTTATTTATGTACTGATTTTGTTGAAATTTGAAACATAGAAAATAGCTGTTGGGGATAAAACATATTTAATGGGTTTTTCTGTACAATTTTTCATTTCTGCAATAGTTACGTAACATGCAAATAAGGTTTATTTCAGCCTAAATCTTCTGAAAGTATATGGCCAATTGAAAGGAAATTTATGATAAATAGTGCTTGAAATAATAGAAAATAAGGATATTGCTAGTGAGTTTGTTTACATTTTACTGATTGGATATATTTAAAAAGAGTATTCCAGGTGAGCGATACAGGCCCTTTTGGGCCTCTTGTTGGATGTTCATAAGTACTTTTTTAAAGTAAATGCTGCAGATAAAGGTCAACCATTATATTAAACAAATACAGGAAGATGATCTTTATACATGTATAGTGTTTTGGTTAAAACATATGTATAAAACAAATGACCTCTGTAAAACACTTTTCAATAGACAGGTGGTCACTATAGCAGGTTTTATTTCAGTTTCAAAATCGTAAGTTGACATTTGGATTAGTCTTGCACCTTTTTTAAATTACCAAACATCAGAAGTACTAATGCAGAAATGCCTGGTTTGTAAGTAATACAAGTACTGTTTGAACCTTGTATGTGAAGTTATATATATATATATAATTTTTTCATAAAATCTCGGAATCTGTATGTATCCTTAAGATATTATTTAATGTATAAAATAATCCATGGATATACATTATATTTGATAACATAACTTATAATTTAACTATGATAGTAATATATAAAAAAGTTTTTACTAATGTCTTATACTCAATTGTACGCAACATTTATTAAAAGGATTGTACATTCCTATATTACCTTGTCAAGAAATCATGAGGAAAATGAAAGCTAGCATGCTGTACAATGGACATGTTAACACATAGACAAGTTTTGTACTCACATATTGGTTTTTAGCTCAACTGGCTAAAGCCAGATGAGCTTATGGCATGATGCGCGCGTGCGTGCGTGCGTGCGTCCATTAACAGCAAAAACTCAGAAACTACTGGGCCAATTTTAGCAAAACTTTGCAGGAATGATCCCTAGAAGGAGTAGATGAAAATTTGTACAATTGGTTTCCATGGCAACCAAAAGTAGGTCACAGCGACCTAGAATGTAAAAAACCTAAAATAAGTTTCTTCTCTGAAACCATAGGTTATATTCAAAATCTGATGTGATATTTAGCTTCTAGACACCCTTAAACATGTAGGTTTTACATTTCGTAAAATTCTGTCAAAAACTAGGTTACGCGTTTTTAACGTTTTTCTGTCATACTTCGTAAAAAGTGAAAGTAAGGCTTATAATGAGATATCAACTTTGAAAATCTTCTTCTCTGAAACCATGAAGCCTTAAGCTTTCATATTTGGCAGTTAATATCAGCTTGAGCCCCTTTACCAAGTTTGTACAAATGGTGGCCCCCGGTCTATTTTTGGCCCCACCCCAGGGGTCCATATATCTGCATATGCATATATGGCTTATAATGGAAAATCAACTTTGAAAATCTTCTTCTCTAAAACCATGAAGCCTTAAGCTTTCATATTTGGCAGTTAATATCAGCTTGAGCCCCTTTACCAAGTTTGTACAAATGGTGGCCCCCGGTCTATTTTTGGCCCCACCTCAGGGGTCCATATATCTGCATATGCATATATGGCTTATAATTGAAAATCAACTTTGAAAATCTTCTTCTCTAAAACCATGAAGCTTTAAGCTTTCATATTTGGCAGTTAATATCAGCTTGAGCCCCTTTACCAAGTTTGTACAAATGGTGGCCCCCGGTCTATTTTTGGCCCCACCCCAGGGGTCCATATATCTGCATATGCATATATGGCTTATAATTGAAAATCAACTTTGAAAATCTTCTTCTCTAAAACCATGAAGCCTTAAGCTTTCATATTTGGCAGTTAATATCAGCTTGAGCCCCTTTACCAAGTTTGTACAAATGGTGGCCCCCGGTCTATTTTTGGCCCCACCCCAGGGGTCCATATATCTGCATATGCATATATGGCTTATAATTGAAAATCAACTTTGAAAATCTTCTTCTCTAAAACCATGAAGCCTTAAGCTTTCATATTTGGCAGTTAATATCAGCTTGAGCCCCTTTACCAAGTTTGTACAAATGGTGGCCCTCGGTCCATTTTTGGCCCCACCCCAGGGGTCCATATATCTGCATATGTATATATTGGAAATCAAATTTAAAAAAAAAATTTTTCTGAGACTGTAAGGCATAATGCTTTTATATTTGGCATTTAACATTAGCTCAAGTCCCTTTACCAGGTTTGTACAAATGGTGGCCCCCGGTCCATTTTTGGTCCCACCAAGGGGCACATATATCTACATATACTTATATGGGAAGTCAAATTTCAAAATATTCTTCTCTGAAACTGTAAGGCCTACAGCTTTTATATTTAGCATTTAACGTCAGCTCAAGTCCTTGTACCGAGTTTATATAAATGAAGGCACAAGAACCATTTTTGTCAGTTGAGCTCCACAGGCCCTTTTGGGCCTCTTGTTTGTATCTTGTATGGAAGTTAATTTTTATGGTGGATTTATTTTACAATTTAAAGTCTATTTTTATCTCATAATTATATTACTTATTTTACAGAAGTACCCATATTAAACCAAGATATAAAATTTAAACATGTATATTGCCTGTTTTAACTGGAGAATATTTACTGATAACAACTATGAAAAATAGCAAGACTTTTATATAATATTATTGAAGATTTGTTTTTGGTTGGTAGTGATGGCATAATTTTCTCATTTATTTCAGATATACACATGTACTAAAAACGTGTTGGTATTTTACTTGGTCCGTTTTATAGAAAAAGGCCAATAATTATACACAAACTATATTTAAAATCCAAGTTCGAGTTGTATTATAATAAAGATTGTAGGGCAAGATCTGGGTTTTTGCATTTTTGGTGTTAATGGACACAGCATTTAGCATTGTGACAACAGGACATCTAATTTCCTAGAATTTTAATGTGTTATATATATATATTTAAATGTATATCCAAAAACTGAACAGAAATTGCCTTTAAACACAATCACTTTATTTTGAATAAGACTTAGGAATGGATGCTTCTCCAGTTATTTTTGTTGTCAGCAGTGTTTCTGAATGTATGCTTTAATAGTTTAAAACTTCAGTTGAGCAAATTTCTGATACTGGTATTGCACCTGTTTTTGCTGTGTAGCTATTCTCACTATTGGCATCATGCCACTGATGTACTGGATAAAATGAACTTACAATTTCTTGTTATTTATAATAACTCATGCTGAAGAATATAAATTTTTTATAGCATTTGAAATTGCAAGAAAATGATGCTGTGAACAGGTACACAATGAGAATAAATGCATTAACAGTAATTGCTTTTTACAAATTATTAAGTAATTGATATCTGTAAATGTTAAGCTGCCCAACATAAATGTTTTTGTTTCTTTATGCTTCTATCTTGCATTTATTTATAAAATTGTTAATGAAGTGAAATATCAAGATGTTTTTGTCGATGATCGTTATTATTCACTGTTAGTTGAATTGTTTAAAAACCACACATTACAACTTTCTGTCTATAGAATTGATTTTGTCATCACAAACTATTTCAGTGCTTTGCAAAATTGCATATCATGTAATGCTTGAAGTTCTTTATGATGTAGCCACTTCAGTTTCATATCTGTTGTCAGTGCTTTTACAACACAAAATCATCAGTTGTCAATTTGTTATGTTTGAAAAGAGCATTTGTCTGAATTTTATAAATTTATTTCATCAATGGAATTAAGTCAGCTTTCACAAGTTTTCCCATTACATTTGCATAATTTAATGTTTTTATGTAAAGTTGTTGTCATTTTAAAAAATGTGTGCCAAAACAACACTTCATAACTGATAGAAATGCTAATTACAGTATTAAAAGGTTACATGTGTTACTTTGTAAACATAACTATCAGCTTTTAGGGTCTGGGCCTTGTTGAGTTATTTAAAAGTATCATGTGTTACTTTGTAAACATAACTATCAGCTTTTAGGGTCTGGGCCTTGTTGAGTTATTTAAAGGTATCATGTGTTACTTTGTAAACATAATTATCAGCTTTTAGGGTCTGGGCCTTGTTGAGTTATTTAAAGGTATCATGTGTTACTTTGTAAACATAATTATCAGCTTTTAGGGTCTGGGCCTTGTTGAGTTATTTAAAGGTATCATGTGTTACTTTGTAAATCCAAGAGTTATCAGCCTTTATGGCCAGGGCCTTGTTGAGTTATAAAAAGGTATTGTGTGTTACTTTGTAAATCCCAGATTTGTCATCCATTAGGGCCAGGGCCTAGTTTAGTTATTGAAAGGTATTACATGTTACTTTGTAAACATAATTATCAGCCTTTAGGGCCAGGAACCCATTGTTTAAAGCTCTGTTAGTTTACTGTCAACTTATTGTTAGTAAAAATTGAAACAAAGATGTATATTAGAGAATTAGAGACATAATGACTAAAACCTAGACATCTACTTGATACCAGTAATTGAGTATATTAACTTTCAAACACAATTTTTAAAAGTATAATGCTTAATACTCAAGGTACAAATTTTGTCTAACCAACTGATTAAGAGAACTTTGAACTTTGGCCTTTCACTTGACCAGTCAAAGCTATGTTAACTTACCAAAAGGTTAATAAAAAATCAAGATAAATATTTAAACATAAATGTCTAAATGTAGAAAACAAAGTAAATACATGTATAAATTGTTTATAACTGAAATTGTTATTTGTGGTCACTAACAAATGGACTGATGAACAAAGTTTTACACAAGATATGTTTTTGAGTATAAACAAACTAACTACTTGTATTACACAAGATATGCTTTCACTAACCAATTGTTTAACCTGATAGAACTTTGAACAATCAGACCCTGGAGGTGCAGATAAAACAACAGTATTATTTATCTTCTAATTTTTAGACTAATTTGTTAATTGCATACAAATCACTTCTTCACCCAAAATTAACTCTCATATTGAGCAAGGTAACAAAAGATTTTATTAGAGCAAGATATTTGCTTTTCTGTATGGCTGAATTCATTTGGTTACTTTTAGTTACATAAGAAATTTTAATTAAATTAAAGAGTCTTACTCCTGTGTCTGCAACATGGAAATATGTATGGTCATTTGACTCTAGTATCCTTCACACTGTCAGTGTTCCAATGATCAGTATTATTTTTCGTGCATTTTCGATGGGGTTTGTTAGTTTTGCAAGTGATCTAAACACCAAAGTGGGTTCAGTTGTCTAGAGGTTCAAATCTGTCTTAGGCAGGTCCGAAATAGTTGGTCAGATTACCTTTTCAAAGGTTGGCAGTTTTCTCCTTTTGCAAAGAGTTTGGACTTGGTACACATATTACTGTAGATTAAGAATTTTTTTTTAATCATTTTTGTATAATCACCAGTACACCAATTCTCTGTTAGTTGACATTGTGAAAAAGAAAATGTTTCTGGCGATTTTTGTTTTGTTTAATCTTTGTGGTAAGAAGATTTTGTAAATTTTTAAGATAATGTTTCTTTCAAGATCATGATTTCAAATACATTTGTACTAGAAGTTTTAAAATAAAATACAAATCGTGTGCCAATTACAATGTTGAATAGTCTATGTAACTATGTTTTTGACAACCTAATCGCAGAATTGGATTTGCTACACCAGTAACCAAATTTAACCAAATTTAACATATTGAATTTAGCATTTGATATATTATACATGTAAGTGTTGAATGCTCTTGTAGTACAAAAAATATTAATTTATATGCTATGTTATAACTTTTATGTTGATATGCCACATGAATACCATTACAGTGTAATGCTTTTAGTAAAATATTCAGTTAAAAACTGCAATAAACTTATTTTAATCCATTAAATATTTGTTTTTCATTTCCTAGCTATTGTAAATACATAAATTATTTTAAAGTAGCTGATATTGTTCATTTCTCGTTAGTCTATCTATGTTGTATCTCTATTCATTTAATATTCAGTGACAAAAGATTTGTTTGGTACTTTCAGTACCGTAACTAGGCGCTTAAATAAACCGAGGCAAGAGTTGGAGATCAATCAATATATATAATGACATACAATACCAACAGTCTAGAGCAATGTTTTACAACTTTTACATGTAAGGAATATATTATAATACATCATAATAAGAAAACTCAAAACTAGACCAGCTGTTGTTAAAAAAAGTGGGATGGCTTTGTGCCATGGCAACTAGTTTAACCACACCCCGTAATCCAGGCTAGAGGATAGTTTGAAAGTTTAAATTGTATGTGGGCAGGTATCAGACGAAATTGTTCTATCGTTTAACCTGGATTTTGCATATCACTTCTGTGAGTAAAAGTACTTTGTTAAATTTTTACCCAGGCAGTTGCCTTGGTTGCCTCATAGGTAGTTAAGATACTGACTTTTGTTTTGGTGTTTGTGTGGTTTTTTAACTCACATGAGCTATTGCTATCCATCTTCGTCCGTCGTTCGTCGTCCGTCATGTGTAAACTTTTTACATTTTAATCTTCTCCTCCAAAACCACTTGGCCAAATTTAATGAAACTTTGTAACCATCATGCCTGGGTGAAGCCCTTTCAGATTTGCACAAATGAAGGAGTTATGTCCCCTTGGAGCCCCATAAGGGAAAATAGTGAAAAGCTTTTAAAAGTTTCTTCTCTGAATGTACAAGAGATATACCTTATATATAATTTATTTATAACATTCTTAGGACATCTAGTTTCAGATTTGCACATATGGTAGCCATATGGCTCAGAATGGGAAAATGGCAAGACATTTAGTGGGGAAATTGCTAAAAATAAAATATTTGTCACTATATCTTGAAAACTATTAATTTTGTATAAGCATGTATATTAGAATATTGTAGGTATTGACATGACGATCATTTTGATATATGTTTCAAGGTCATGTATTTAAAGGTCAAGGTCACAGCTGCAAAAGAAAGCTTCAATTGCTAATTATCTTGAAAAGTGTTTTAAACTTTTTTCTCTTTGCTTGGGGATTGTGATTTGACACGAAAGAGACTTGTGTGATAACGGATCAAAGTGCCTTTAATTGCCGAGATTCGAATCCAGCTCGGGCAGATTTTAATGTGACACATTATGTCAGTTTGCTGTTTTATTTGCCGTCAAAAACACATCAATAGTTTACCATGGAAAATTTAATGAATACTTCATATTTTGCGAAGTACATATGATATTATTCAGAGGCAAACATTGCCGAGTAACATATTTCACTGTATAGAAAACCTAAAGACTGGAACTGGATTTTAAAAAATTAGCGACTAGTACACGAAGTTAAAACAATGACTTTGATATTGACATATTTAATAATAATATATTTTTAATATACATCATATGACAAAATAATTTTAATCTACAAAAACATGCTTATCAATATTATTGAAAAAATTTTTTTTTGTTAATTACATGAAACATTATAACTTTTTATAGATTATATTAAAAAGTACATTAAAACAGTTATATTCTTAAACACAGATTATAATGAAAGGTACATAAAAGTACTTATATTTCAAAGCGACCATTCTAGTTTTCAATGTCACTATGCCTGCCCAAACAGGGAATTATACGTCTTATAAATCTCCTGATACTGAAGCCTTTTTTATTCTTCTGGCCTGCAAAACATACAAATAACCAATCATGATAATTTTGTTGAAAGGAAACGTATAGATGATTTTATTTAAACTAACTAAAAAAAAACAATTTTTATTAACTGGATTACCTTAACGCCAAGAAAGGCGACATACAAGACTTATGAATGCAAGTACCACTATAGCTTGCAAATTGGCAACAGCGATTAGATTATCAACTGAAATATATTCAGTGTGTGTGTGTGTGTGTGTGTGTGTGCCATTTAACGGAATCAAAGATTTTGGAATTTTGTCAATTTTTTTTTAAATGTGAAGTTTATAAATTTATTATATTTTTTATATCAAGTTTTTAAGAATTAAGTTAATTATAAAACCTATCTATATGGAAAACAGAAGAAAAAAGTATATATACTAGCGGTAAAAATAATTTACCGTTGTTTGTTTGTTTGGACACCAGAAAACCAGAAAAACAAGTTTATTCGGTTGAAAGCTTCCATAGTGTAATGCCTAGGCTAAATGAAAATGATCGCCTCCGCGCAATTGGTATGCTTGAGGCTGGTATGACCCAAAGCTTTGTCACTAGACATTTTGGTGCCCACAGAAACACTGTTTATGCTTTATGGAGACGATACCAACAGTTTGGCACCACTAGAGACCGCCCTCGTTCAGGACGTCCACGCGTAACGACACGTCAGCAAGACAACCATATCCGGCCTGTGCACCTCCGGAACCGTTTCCAAACTGCCAGTACTAATTCCCGGAGCATTCCTGGACTACGCCCAATCAGCCACAGAACATTACGGAATCATTTACGGGAAAGACATGTTCGCCCACGACGTCCGGCAATCTGTCCAATTCTACAACGACGTCATCGCACAGCTCGTCTTGCATGGTGCAGAACACATTTACGCTTCAATCGACGGGACTGGGCACAAATTATGTTCACCGATGAGTAAAGATTTCACTTGGACAGCAGTGACGGACGCTCCAGAGTTTATCGGCGCATTGGAGAACGTTTCCATGACGCGTGTGTGGTGGAACGACGTTCGTTCGGTGGGGGCAGTGTAATGGTTTGGGGTAGCATCACAGCGAATGACAGAACTCCTCTGGTAGTCATCGACGGGAATTTGACCGGTGTACGGTACCGTGATGAAATCCTACAGACCCATGTCATCCCATTCATTCAAGGACACCAACGTAACGTCACTTTTTAGCATGATAATACAAGACCACGCGTCGCACGGGTTGCAATGGATTTTCTGGCACAGCATAACGTCAACTTGTGTTACCGTGGCCAGCCGTTTCACCCGACCTTTCTCCAATTGAACACGTATGGGATGAAATGGAACGCCGATTGCATCATGTGCCTGATCAGCCTGTTACATTGCAAGGGTTGGTTCAAGCGTTAGACCAGATATGGAACAACATCCCTCAAGCATTCTTTAGGCATTTAATCAACTCTATGAGGCGTCGCTGTCAGTCCTGTGTCAATGCTTATGGTGGTCACACACGATACTGATCTTGTGAACTGACTTTTACTATCTGCTATGTTTTTAGTCCCCTGCGTATGAAATAACAGTATCTGTAACCTTTTCAATGACATGAATTTGTAAAGAAATATCTAATAAACAAATACGAAATTATTCATTGCCTTGCATTTTCAAATTATTTTATTATCTCACATTTCAATCATGCACAGTTACTTTTTTCCGCTAGTATATATAGCAAAAACAAATCATACCAGATTTACCAACTTGGTCCGGAACGATCACTTTACTTTCCTTAGTTTTCAGTTTTTTAAAAGCTCTAGTTTCACTTCTTTTTCTCTTCTTCTTTAGAGCAATGCATTCTATATTCTCGTCTTTCTTCTTTTCTTCATCCTTATTTTGCTTTACTTCTTTGTCTTTAATTTGTTTTTCTTGTACATCATCAAGGATATTGTCAATACAACTAATTGATAATCTCGGTCTCTAAAAAGGACGTAATTAACACTTCTATCGACAAGCTTAACTTAATTATTATTTTCTCATGGCATTCCTCCCAGGTAATACCTAGCGACAGTATTGTTAAGTCGCGTAATTTCATTGGATATTCACATTTTTTTCTGTTTATTTACAGCTAAAAGAAATGAAATTGTAGAAAATGAATATCACGGATCGTGGTTAGAAGATATCTATTTTTAAAAAAATATATATTTAGAATCTAAAAAAATTCAGAAAATTGAAAAACTTAACGCAGCTTTAATGTCTCTCAGATGTAAATTGCTCGACCACTCGTTAGCTAGTGACCGAGACTCGGCTACCGAGAGGCCGAATGAACTGCCGAGCCGTGGACAGATCAAAGTGTCTAGGAGCCGAATGAGTTGCGAGACTCGGCTACTCGGTAGCCGAGCTGGGGACAGCTCCAGTTGCCGAAGGGCCGAGAGTTGACAACTTTTTGGCCACTAGTTGTCCACAGCTCGGCCCTTTGGCAACCGAGTCACAGCTTCTTTTCGTCAGCTCAGTGTTAAACTTTCGACAGGCCTGTACCTATACACAGAAATCGCATTTGTTAACAAGTAGTGTAAATGATAGGATTTGCATAAGATGCCGACAACAATACTATTACAAAAAACAAAAAAAACAAAACAAAAAAAAAAAAAACTTGCCAGCAAGCACAAGCCGATTCCTTTGACAGCGAAAAATCATTCATATTGTTTTATATGCCGAAATCCAAAACCCAAACTTGTAGTTATTTCATCAAATACCATATCCCATATATTTTGTATTCCATATATTTTGCATCAAGAAGTTATTATTCCTGCTGGTTCACGTTGCTGTCCAGATCACATTGTTGATAGTAAGTTAAAATCTAAAGCTATGACAATAATTGTTTTAGAAGTGATAACACATTAGTAAACAGATCACTTCTACAACATTTTTACAAGTTTTGCAATCCGAGCTGAAAAATAAAGATTTGATTTTGACTCCATGAAACTCACTCGTCGGCAGATTTTGAAAACTTAACCGGAGTCACAAAAGAAAATTTCAATGATATGCATTCAGATATAAAGTTAGATTTCGTAACACTCCGGCTAGATACAAGAACATCACTTGGAGTTTATTTATTTAAAATGAAATCAGGAATATCAAAAAAAAAGTGCTATCAACTGTATTTAATATTGCAACGTCTAGTATCCGACGTGCTGTTTCATCTGTAAGACCGGTTTTGATGTGTATTAGAATATTGTATATGTTGATATGACAATCATTTTGATATATGGTTCAAGGTTATATGTTAAAGTGTCAGGGACATAGCTACATAAGTATACTGAAAGGGTTAATGATTTGGAAATTATTTATTGTGCTACAGTTGCTACATGCATATTAGCTACTTACAATTGAAACATGAATAGATATTTCTAATTAAGTATGGTGACAGTTCTTCACTTGAAAAAACTTGGAAAGTTTCTGTACTGAATATATTGTCTATTGCAACAATTTTGGACATTTACTCATTTTTTGTGCAAATAAATACACCGTAACTTTATTTAGGTAACCTCATTAATGTATGCATCCTATATTATATGAATGGATTGGAGTATTAATTTTACATCCCGTCAAGATTCTTTCCTTGTATAAAGACAGTCATTTCTGGGATGGTAGGGAAACAAGAGTGTCATAGGGATAACCATCAACCTAGGCAAGCGAACTCGCAAACATTTGATATGAAAATCTGTCCTCAGCAAAAACCTAGGCTTTGAGAGGCAGTGATTTTTAGGCTGGCATTCTGCCACCTACGAACCTATTTTATGAAAGAGAATGTTTTGCTCAGTAAGCAACCATTGACATGCAGAGAGGTTCTGCATCTTTGTTAATACATCAAAGTGATAAGTAATGATGGCCTTTTTTTTTACTTAAACTTATTTATTAATATATTTTTGTTTTAAATACACTGCAGTTGAATTTATCAAGAAAGAAAAATTAACTGTATACATGTATATATCTTAACAAATTTCGCTACAAAACACACCATACAAATACATTTTTTAATATCACATCAGAATCAATAAATGCTCTATGTTAACTAATGATAACCATGATTGTTGATTTTTGTGAGTACAGTGGAGTAATGACATTTTATGCCCTAGCCATGATTCTTTAACCTATAACAAGGCAGTCAGTTTTTAGAAGGCAGAGGAAACTGGAATCTTAGAGGAAACCTCTATCATTCAGCAAGAAAACTGACAAACTTTGTGTTATCTGCCTAAGTAGAATTTGAACCAAGGCAGAGAGGCACTGTAATAAGCAAGCCAGGGTTTTAGACCAATGCCACCAAACGGCCCCTGCCATTTATGGAGTATGTTTGCCTCAATAAACCATCAATTGTTGAAAAAAAGAGTTTCTATATATCTTCTTGAACATCAAATTGATAAGTACAAATAATCTTATTTTAATGCCTTTATTATATTTAGTACTACATGTATTTTGATATATTGCATTTTGATTTTAAAAATTAGAAATTAAATAACATTAAATTAATAACTGTTTCACAACCAGTATTCTCAACAAATTTCATCAAAATCAAAACTATAAATCCAGTTTTTGTAACCATGTAGGTTTAATGTTAAGTCAAGTACTGAATAATACACAAATTCAGATTCTATGAGGAATAAATATACATGTAAATCATTATCTACGTGTTTACCCTAGGTTTAGAGACAAATGAAACAAATTCATCAGTGTTTTCCCTGGTTTTTTTTAAAATAAGGGACACCCTGTCCCTCTCATGACACTGTTTGGGGGACATTTTCATTTTTTGGGGGGACACATTATTTATTTTATAAATATGTTGCTGTGTTGTAAAATCAATAAAATGGTAAGTTGATGAATTTTCATGTATTTTATTGTCTGCTGATTCTCAATAAAGTAGCAACAAAGAAACAACAATTTTTTGTTTTGTTTTTATTCATAGACAGTGATTCATAATGATTCTTGATGATGTTCAAACAATTACCAAGACCTTGAACTTCAGTGTTGCAAAGACCTTGAACTTCAGTAACTGTCAAAGTTCTATGAATGAGATCACTAATTACTTTAATTGGTGTGATTTAAATGATTATCAGATATCATATAAATTCACCTTACACTAACAATACAAATGTCATACTTAATGTAACTTGAACCAAAACAACTATAGAAGCACTAACTGAAAGCTTTTGCTCTTCATTTCTTCCTGGGTTTTATGTTGCCAAATGCTACAGCTGCAGATAAAAAATCAAGCTGAATACTCTCTGGGCCAACCAGCCTGATCATTAACAACCTACTTAATCTTTCAGGTGACAGTCATTGAATAATTCATAATCTGGTGAACAAGTCATTTTTATGTCATACAGAAAAATAACACCCTCCCCCTTCTGGCACAAATAAAATGCCACAAAACTAGCTCGATCTACAGCAATTAACAGAAAAAAATCCAGTCTTCAGTGTGACCTTTATGTAAGTGTTTTACAGCATAAAATCAATTATAGCAGTGTTTTAGAAGTCTAAGTTTTTGAAAAAATAAAGATGAAGGTTAAATTAGCCAATCATAGCTAAATACAATGACAGTGTAATCAAAAACCAACAAGGATGTTAATTTGAATCAATTTTAATGTAGATACAAAGAGTTGAGTTGTGTAATGGTGTTAAACGTCCCAGTCAAGAATATTACACTTATATCAAGACGTCGCCAACTTTAGGTGAGGTGCAGAAATTTTGCCTGTGTGTTGCATGGATGGCATATACAGCAAGGTTCTTTATTGTGCCATGTCTACCATGACATGGGACCTATTTATTTTAGGTTCACATTCAAAAGAACTGTGTCTTTCATTTTGTAATGCTGAATGATAGGCGAAAGAACAGTTACTATCCACTTTCAAGTCTTTGGTCAGACTCGCTCAGGGTTTGAACACACGACCTCCCATTTACACAGCGAGCACTCTACCACTGAGCTACTGCAGTGGTCAGATACAAAGAGAAAAATAAGTCAGATTGTAAATACACATGTATTATAATCACATTACCTAAATAAGTTTTCTTGTGTATCATTAGGGTAGACAGATGCTGAGATATCTGCATGGGAAAAAGAGCTTCAAATGAAATTAAAATTCTTATAATGAAATGTACAACATAGACTCATGTATTAGAATTGAAAAATGCTGACATTTACACCAATGCCAAAGAATGACACCTTGTTTTCAATTTCACCACCTGTGCATTTTAGTCCACACATTATTCAACAATAAGACAGAATAGGTGCCAGTTACATGCATTTCTTAATTAATAAAAGTAATAGACATGTAAAACTTTTTAAACCTTCAACTAAACTTTAGAGCACTGATTGTTACATAAAACACACTTAAAAAGAACACAGACTTTTGTAAAATTAAAACAATACCAATTATAAACATTAAATCGATGCTGATTTAAATATAAAATTTTTAGTGTCAAGAATGAGTGATGAACCTTTTAAGAAATGCACCGAGGTATGCAGACATAATAATAAGGGAGGTAGTACTTTAAAATACATGTATTATGTTTGTCAATACAGTTAAACATCATTATAACAACCCTGAATAGCTTTATATCATAATTGTAATTAAAAGTCTCAAAATATAGTTCTTTAATGCTTTTCTTTTAAAAACTCACCCAATTTATTATTAAATTTTTAACAATGCCAAGATCAGACTGAACTAATGGTGGCAGCTAGTAAATAAAGTTTTACTATATATTTAGATATTAAAAACCTGTTTTTATTGATACATTTATAGAATTTTACATTATATTCAATTACTAATGATTTCATGTCACAGAAATCAGTAAGTACCTAAAAAGTGGGTAAAATAGAGTCAGAAAATCTCTTTACCTGGCCAGTACAAGTTTGCCATTTTACTGAAACAAGAACAATCAATATGACAGCAAACCATTTTGTCATATGACACAGCAGAACACTTGATAATCTTGTATAACAAACAATCAGTAGTCATTATACCACACACATAACACAGTCATCAAATACTGTACTGAAAATTTTACTGTGTTTATGAAATTTAAAACCAAAGTGCATACATATGATCTTGTAATTTTTTATTTGATCTAAAACCTGGACTTTCCTGTTTAACCCATGTACATTGTACTGACACACACAGATTATACATGTATCTTCATTAGATATAGCACTGACACATTACACCACAAGTCGGACATTGAAATTATGGCCATCATTTCAAGTTGCAATATCAAGAATTAAAGTGTAGATATCCAGTCTTTCAAGTTTTTAATTTGATCCATTACACTGGATTTAGCTGTTCCACCATATGCACTGTACTGATCCACAGAATTGTCATAATTCCACACAGCTGATACATCTTTATCAAACACTGGACTGAAAATGAAAAATAAGTCTTTGATTACTAGTATTATTATTTAAATCCAGGAGAAACAAACAAGTCTTGTATTGGGTGAACAATATGAATTTTCAGTTTTAGTACGGGAGAAACAAACAAGTCTTGTATTGGGTGAACAATATGAATTTTCAGTTTTAGTACAGAGGAAACAAAAACATCTTGTATTGGGTGAACAACATGAATTTTCAGTTTTAGTACAGAGGAAACAAACAAATCTTGTATTGGGTGAACAACATGAATTTTCAGTTTTAGTACAGAGGAAACAAACAAATCTTGTATTGGGTGAACAACATCAATTTTCAGTTTTAGTACAGAGGAAACAAACAAATCTTGTATTGGGTGAACAACATCAATTTTCAGTTTTAGTACAGGAGAAACAAACAAATCTTGTATTGGGTGAACAACATCAATTTTCAGTTTTAGTACAGTCTATAAAGTAATAATGGGCCTCATTGGCAGAGTGATGTAAACCGCATGCTTACAGTGTATCTCATGCTTAATGTGAGACGGTTAGTTAGTTTGGTTTCAGAAGGTTGGTGGTTTTTTTCCCAGTTTCCTTCACCATATCTGAATTAATTTAAATAAAGATATACATGTCAAGGAATCCTGACTGCGGTGTAAAACACCATTAATCATAACCATATCAATCTTTAAAGTCACCATGGTCAGTAGTATGAACTTGTGCAGCATGTCCCACTTTTGATTATGGCTTCTGAAACTAATGAACAGGCATACAGTAAATATGAAAATACTATTCTCTGGATGGAGAATATGTTTTTGCTAATATGGTATTTGATTTTTACAAGCAGATGATCTGTATAGTGAGGTCTCTTCAGTATACAAGAACATACTCAAGGATAATTCAAAATGAGAATTTTAGCCTTCATTGATTCTTAATCCAAAATTGAACATCTTCATACTAACAGCAGCAATGCTATTAAATCAATCCTTAAGTACATTTTTTTAAGTTTCTGACTTGTAGATTGATTATACATTACATACCTGACAGTTTTAAGATCTTCTACTGTTAACTGTGATAGTTGACAGTTTTTAGTTTCAGCTAATGATACACATTTACCAGATAGACCATGTGCTTCTCTGAAAGGTATCTGAAATAAATACATGTACTAACATTGTATACATGTACATTTGTTACATTAAACCTTTTATTATTAACAGTATTATGAAGGAATCAAAATGCAAATGACAAATTTTTTGATAAATCAACTTACCAAAAATGCAATACATGTATATAATACCTGGTAACCTTGTCATGAAACATTTTGATTTTGTATGACTAAAACTTGTATTAAATGACGTAAAACCACAGGCGCTTGTTTCGATATTTAAAAAAAAATAAAACCCCTGGACCCTTATATAAGGGTCCATATATTTTTTTAAAATATCGAAACAAGCGCCTGTGCGTAAAACTGGGGAAAATTTGTCACTGGAATGAAAAGCTAGTCTGCACATTTATTAAACAAAACATTTAATCCAAAATATTTAAATGTTAAATGTTTCAATCAGCACATACATAGGGAGTGTGAACTAAAGATAATCAGTACATTCAAACTTTATTTATCATAAGTACTCATATTAAAGAAGAAATCTGCAACCTACCAACCACTTATTAAATCAAATGGTACCGGTAACCAAAACATGTATTAGTTAAATTCTGTCAAAATAATGGAGACCTGAAATTTCTATATTCAAACAAACCCATAAGTGTAGTTAATAAAAAGTTTCAGCATATCACAACTTTTAGTCTATATAGGGTACTCTACATGTACTTTTAGTCTATATAGGGTACTCTACATGTACTTTTAGTCTATATAGGGTACTCTACATGTACTTTTAGTCTATATAGGGTACTCTACATGTACTTTTAGTCTATATAGGATACACTACATGTACTTTTAGTTTATATAAGGTACTCTACATGTACTTTTAGTCTATATAGGGTACTCTACATGTACTTTTAGTCTATATAGGGTACTCTACATGTACTTTTAGTCTATATAGGGTACTCTACATGTACTTTTAGTCTATATAGGGTACTCTACATGTACTTTTCATTCAGTATACATACCATCTTCTCGATTCTATTGTTTCATTTTGTATATATAACCCTTGCTTCACTTTACTATTTATTCTGTATACATACCCCTTTCCTGACAAGATAATAAGCCAGATCTGTAGCCAACATGTCAGAACTAAGGGCTTGTCTCATATTGTCTTTGTGAATCTACAAAAATGTCAATTAATTTCATATCATGCAGAAAAGTCCTATCAAGTATTTCTCTATGAAAAGATAAAACTAGAACTTGTCCATTTCTTGTGTTTGCAACAGACATTCTAGATTTTTAACACTGTATGTGGCATTTTCAATTTTTTTTATTTGTAACAACCAAAGGCTTTCTACAATATATTCCATTGAATTGCAATTGCCCAAGTGCTATTGGAGAATGCCTTTCAAAGAAAATGCTAAAACTTGAATTTGAACATTTTTTACAAAATCTATGTAAACAAGGTCAACACCATGTAACCATGTTACATACAAATTTGATAAATGGCTTACTTAATGCTATATCTAAGATTTAAACTAAGATTTGATCTAGCTGCAACCTGCTTTTAACACAGGTCACTTTGGAAACACTTTTTAATGTATTGATAAAAAAATTGACTCATAGGTGACAAAATTATTAACTACATGTCTGCCATCAGATTACATTACATCTGTATGTACATAGGGAAGAAAGAATTTTAACTGAAGGGTTGAAAATTAACTTCAAAATTAGCAAGTCATCCACATGTTAAATTGTAGTAGCTATTTAAAAATCAAAATTGAAATAAGGATATGAAAGTACAATGTACTGGTAATCTTAATCTGTATGGATTGTATTTTGTTGAAGTAGGTCTATTCTAAAAAAATACACAGTCCATCTACATATACAATACTTACTGTCAGTGTGGATAATACCCCTATTGCTACTCTAAGTATACCAGACAGGGTATCATAAACATCAAACATTGACTCCTTGTCTTCCTACAATAACAAATTTTCCTTTATGACAATTTAAAACTTGTTGATATGTACATTATGTTCTGAACAAAAACTGTCAAAACAGTGTAGCTTGCCTGCAAATACAAGTTTGTGAAATAGTAAGCAGAGACTTTTGGCATTGGTCAGCAAGGTTTATGTTGGGGTTATGAAAGGAGCTCAGCTATACTTCATGCAGATGACAGAAAAATGAATCAGTCTGGACTGCCAGGTGTTATGCGGGGTTGTACATATACATGTTTCACTAAAATTTGACTAAGATCATAATTCTTACTTAATATACTGGTATAAGTTTGGTTTATAATATTTAACAGACAAGTTAAAGCCAACATCAATTATGATGCAAGATCATCAGTATGTTCTTCATTATAGTAAGAAAATTATCTGTTTAAACCAGGCCCAGAAAAATAACCTGATTTATACTTGGTAATAAAGATTTCATTTTAGTTAAATAGTGGGATGGTTGCAGGTTCTCCAAAAGTACTACTGATATCTTGACTCCACTGAAGTTCACTTAGTGCCTGTTATAAGTCAAGTTTCATAATCAATGGTGCCATTACTGTATCGTACCTGTAAATCTTTGTTGTATGTGCTTGGTATACCTTTCAATGTCATCATGAATCCTGCACACTGAAGTGGTGTAAAATGCATAGTCACATTATTTATTCAAACATACAGTAATAACTATTTTTAATGCCCCCTAATTAATGCAGCTTACTTAAGAACACATTTTCTGAAAATGCCAAAATTCATTTTATTTCAGTTCATTTATATTTTTTTTTTTTTAGAGTATATTATAAAAATTATATACAAATTACATGTTTATAAATGTACAATCTCTTTGTGGTTTTATTTTTTTTATTAGAAAAATAATTTACTTTGATACAATATTGGTACATGTACTATTTTACAATCATAAAATATGTTTTATATGGTTATCTTCAATTCATTTACAGACAACAAGAAAAAGTTGGGAAAGCGTCTATACTAAAAGTGGAACATAAATGTATGTTGTGGATTGATTGCAGTTCAGGTCTGAGCAATACAGGTTAAGAGTAAAGTGGAGTAATGGTGTTTTA
Organism: Tegillarca granosa; assembly: GCA_029721355.1. Lineage (NCBI taxonomy): Eukaryota > Metazoa > Mollusca > Bivalvia > Arcoida > Arcidae > Tegillarca > Tegillarca granosa. The sequence goes on from CM056607.1 coordinate 10,012,203, forward strand.
CACCCCGTCATGATTTCCTCACTTATATCAAGACAGACAGTTCGAGGATGGTAAAGGGAACAAGAGTGTTAAAATAAAACCACTGTCATTCTGCAAGCCAACTGAGATATTTCTCCAAATAGGATCTGCCCCAGTGAACTTTCAACCTAGACAGTGAGGCACTGTGTTCTGTAAGCACATACTTTAACCACTCGACCAGCAATGCCTCTTACTTAAATAGCAGTGGCTTTTCTTTCAAAATTTTCTCAGAAAATTGAAATTAATCTTAGATAATAACTCTAAATCAATCCCAAATATCATGGCAAGTTATTGCAAGGTAAACACTGTTCAGGAATTTTTATTACAGCACTGCATAGGTATTGGTTCAGCAACCTATAACTTGCATTGACATCTTGATAGAAATAAAATAATCTTAATTGGTAACAAATGCTATAAAACATAAAATATTTTATATAGCTTACATTTCCAAATATTCTTCCACATTTTCCTCTTATTAATTCTAAGCTATCTGCATTCTTCTTTTGTGGCATCAAACTACTCCCAGTGCTGTAAAACAAGACCAAAAAAGAACAGTTTATTGAAAGACATTAACATCGCCAAGTTAGTCACCTGGTATTTCCCATGTAAATTTAATATGACATGTATTTCTAAAGAAGATTCTAGCTAGAAATAACTGTTTTATCAATCTCTCCCCCCACACCCCCAAAAAAAATTACTTTAAGGCATGTGTTATATAACAGTAATTGTAATGTTTGTTGTGGGTCATTAATGTTAATAATAACTAGGAACAACAGATTTGTCATGCACGTGGTGTTGCCATCATTTATTCAATCTCTTATGTCCTTGACAATCAAAAGCATGTGCTTATGCCCCATACAACATTGATAATCAATATCTGTTACAATTAGAGTTATGTCCCTTGGACCATATGTTAATGTGACAATATATTACATCTCCCTTTTTTTTTTTTTTTTTTTTAACTTAAAAATAAATGTCCTTCATTTTCAAAGTCCATTGAAAGTTTTAACATATAGCATTTATAACATCTGAGAAGAAAAGACATATAAACATTTAAAACAAAAAAAGCAATATTTTTGCAAAATATAGTAAAACAGAATTCAAATCATGAACGCATGTGTTGCAACTAAAACTAAAATTACTCCACATAATCATCAAGATAAGTTGGTCTTTTTGTTACCCGACCTGATCTTGTTTGTCTTGTATTATCTTGACTAGACATTGTACTTTGTGATTTTTCTTTGTTTTCTGATTGTTGACTAACGTGATCACTATAATCAGACTCATCAATAACTTGATCATTTTCATTATCAACTGGCAGACTTGTTTCTCTAGACTTGTACAAATGTTTTCTATTTCTCCTAAATGTTTTACCTTTACTATCTTTCACAATATAAGATCTAGGACTATCCTTATTTATAACAATTGCTGGCTTCCATACATTATTATCTTGCATTCTCACAATTTCATTGTCATGTAACTCGGGTAAAACATGTGATTTTTGATCATGATAATATTTTTGATTTTGCTGACGTTGACATAATTTCTCATGATTATTGACTGACATGTTAGACATATTTAATGATACATTAGAATTCAATAGTTTGGTAGATATAGGTATTTTTGTTCTTAATTGCCTATTAAATAGCAATTGTGCTGGAGATAAATTGATAACATCAATTGGCGAAGCACGATATTCTAATAGCGCAATGTATATTTCACCATGTGAATCTTCTGTTTTCCGAAACAGATTTTTAACCGTCTGAACACATCGTTCGGCTTGACCGTTTGATTTCGGGTATTTCGGACTCGAAGTAGAATGCGTAAAATTCCACTCTTCTGCAAATTTATGAAATGTATGACTTGCGAATTGCGGACCGTTATCTGAAATAACTTCGCTGGGTATGCCATGTCGAGCAAATATAGATTTTAATGCTGTAACTGTAGCTTCACTAGACATATTCTGCAATAAAGCAATTTCCGGATACTTCGAAAAATAATCAACACAAAGTAGATACTCTCTACCTTTAAATTCGAACAGATCTACACCAACTTTAGCCCATGGTCGACTAGGTATGTCATGTGACATTAGTGGTTCAGCACAGTTTGCATTTCTGTACTTGTTACAAACACTACATTGTCTAATCATATTTTCAATGTCTTGATTCATGAGAGGCCAGTATATGATCTCTCTAGCCCGCTGCTTTGTCTTGACAATGCCCAAGTGAGCTTCATGTAATTTCGCAAGCATTTCGTGTTTCAAACTGTCCGGTATTATTAAGCGATAACCTCGGTAAAGTAAACCATCGATAACAGTTATTTCATCTTTAAACGACCAATATGGACTAATACTAGAGTGAACAGCTTTCTTATTTGACGGCCATCCTGATGTGACAACGTGACTTAATTCTTGCAAACTAGGATCTGTGGCTGTTGCTAACTTTATCTCACTGAGCTTTTGTTCGGATACGGGTAACTGTGCCTCTATAACACTAACAGAAAGCTCTTCGTCTACCAATTGTTCGGCGGTTTCCTCGAGAAACGCCCTACTTAATGCATCAGAAATAAACATTTCCTTCCCCGGTTTATAAACTAGTTCGATATCATATCGCTGTAGTCGCATAAGCATGCGCTGTAATCGAGGTGTAGCACGATGAATTGGTTTACGATGTATTGCTACAAGCGGCTTGTGATCAGTTTCTATGGTAACGCGACGACCATATATATAGTGGTGAAATTTCTCACATCCGTATAACACTGCTAACATTTCGCGCTCTATTTGTGCATAGCGACTTTGTGTTTCGTTTAATGCTCTTGAACCGTATGCTACTGGTTGCCCATTTTGCATGAGAACGGCACCCATGCCCTTTGAACTGGCATCGACTGACATAGTGACTGGTTGCGCATTATCAAAATACTTTAATACCCGTGCTGTTGAGACTAAGCGTTTTAGCTCTTCGAAACTCGATTTTTTGCTCGTGTGACCAACTGAATTGCACATTATCATGTAATAATGATCGAAGCAGCGCAGTAACATCAGATAAATTTGGTACAAATTTCGACAAATATTGTACAAGACCAAGAAGGCGCTTTATTCCTTGTTTGTCTGTCGGACACGGCATTTCATTTATCGCTCGAACTTTTTCGGGATCTGGTTTTAAACCATCCTTACTGAGGATATGGCCTACATATCTAACTTCAGAAAGTGACAATTCAAACTTTGATTTGTTGAGTTTGAAATTTTGTTCTCGAGCTCTTTCTAACATTCCACGAACACGCGAGTCATGTTCTGCCTGGCTCTCGCCCCACACTAGAATGTCATCGACTATGCATTCTACACCCGGTAAATCATGAAAGATTTCTTCGACACGCTTTACAAAAACTTCAGTAGCGGATGTAATTCCAAATGGGAGTCTATTATACCTATACCTACCAAAAGGTGTGTTAAATGTTAACAACTTAGCACTGTCATTGTCTAATTCAATCTGCCAAAACCCATGTGTGGCATCAAATTTCGAAAATACTTTCGCATTTGGGATGCGTTCAGCTACCTCTTCTATGGTAGTTAGTGGATGATGTTCACGTTTGATAGCTTCGTTCAGGTCTTTAGGATCAATGCATAAACGAAGTTTTCCTGGTTTCCTTACAGTGACCATACTGCTTACCCAGTCCGTGGGCTCATCTTGTCTACTAATTACGCCTAACGATTCCATCCTGTTAAGTTCCTCATGAACTTTGTCCTTAATTGCACTAGGTATTTTCCTGGGTGGGTGAATTACGGGTGTTACTTCCGGTTTCAAGTGAATGTGATGTTGTCCTGGAATTTTGCCAAGTCCATTAAAAACATCAGAAAATTCAGTTAGAACATCTTCCTTGGTCATTTGTTTGTCCAATGTGTGTACACGAATAATAGATCCTATCTCACAGCAAGCATCCTTGCCTAATAGTGGTTGAGTGTCCATGTCAATAACAAAAAATTCAAGATTGTAATTTCTGTCTCTGAAATTGCAGTTTAATCTCACAGTTCCAAGTGGGTTTATTTTGGATCCATTGTATGCAACTAATTTAACTGGAGTGTTCTTGTATCTAAGTGTTTTGTCGACACTTTTGAGTATTTTCTTAGTTATAATGTTGGCTTGTGCTCCCGTGTCAAGTTTGAATGCAACTGGTTTTGAGTTAATGTAAAGTTCCTCAGTCCAATCTGAATCTGTATGTACTTTGTCCACACTAATGTATCCTAGAAATAGTTCAGTTTCTGGATCTGGTTGAATAGTGTTTTCAACCGTGTGCACATTTCGAGGTCTTGATTTCTGCTTACTCTGGCAAAATTTGGCAAAGTGGTTTTTCTTGTTACATGCGTGACATGTCTTACCATATGCCGGACACGAAAATTTCTTGTGTGAGGTTCCACAGTTTTTACATTTTGTTTGATGTGCATTGGCTACAGGTGCATGTGTTTGACTTCGACCTCTGGCTTGACCTTGACCTTTTCCATGTATCAACGTTTTCTTAACGGCATGGACAGTTTCTTCAGATGTTAAGTGTTTTGTTTGCGAGTCACTTATTTCTGCAGCTCTGCAAATGTCTATGGCTTTTTCAAGAGTGAGTGTACTTTCTCTAAGAAGTCGCGATCTACAGTTCTCATTTCTGATCCCACAAACGATACGATCTCTGACTAGACCATCTTTTAATTGATCAAACTCGCATTGTTGTGCTTTGTACTTTAAATCTGTGACAAAATTGTCAAATGTTTCATGTGGGTTTTGTGTTCTTGTGAAAAACAAGTGTCTAATGTACGTTAAGTTTTTACGTGGTTCACAAAATTGTTGAAATTTGTCAATGAGAGGTTTTAACTTATCTTGTTCTTCCTCTAGAAAATTAAATGTGTTGAACACCCTGCGTGCATCTTGTCCAGCCACGTGTAGAAATGTAGCAACTTGAACATTCTCTTCCTTCTTGTCGAGACCGGATGCCACCAAGTACAACTTGAAACTTTGGAGCCATTCTTTCCAAATTTCTGAAAAATTTCCTTCAGCGGATATGTTGAGATAAGTTGGCGGTTTTAGTTGTTCCATACTGTAGAAATATATCGCACTTCTGTCACCATGTAATGTTTGTTGTGGGTCATTAATGTTAATAATAACTAGGAACAACAGATTTGTCATGCACGTGGTGTTGCCATCATTTATTCAATCTCTTATGTCCTTGACAATCAAAAGCATGTGCTTATGCCCCATACAACATTGATAATCAATATCTGTTACAATTAGAGTTATGTCCCTTGGACCATATGTTAATGTGACAATATATTACAGTAATCTTTTTTTCATCCTGTTTGTTCCCATCTATAGTCAAGAGTTTTATAGTTACGGTTTTTCTAAATGGAATGTTCTTGGTTGCTCTAGTGACCAAGCAATTTTTTTTTTCATCGATTTAAATTATGTCGAAATTGAAGTCCTCAATGAACTTTTATTAAAAGTTTAACATGAGAAGCAAAAATTTAAAACTGAAATAAGTGTTCTTAGTCATCAAGATCTCAAATCCTACTCAGGTAAATGATAATGTGAAAAAGTATGTAAGTTCATTTGCCAAAGGTAACTTTGGTTTTCATTGAGTGTGTTGATTTTCTTCATCAACACATAATGAACAACTAGAAATATGTGTGGAATAATTTTGTCTTGGCATAAATCATCATGCATACTAAATGATCAATAATGTGGATAAAGCTGTACCTGTAGGCATCTGCCAATGTGACAAACTGGAACTCTTTAGTGCAATACAAAATCAAATCTTCTGCCCATCTAGAGAGATGTGTACTCAACAAGGAACCCCAGAACAAAAACTCAACTGAAACAGAAAAAAAAGCCTTATGATTATGAAAATCTGGCTAATGAATATGAATGTAATAATTCTTCTTTTTCCAGAAGCAACCATTATACTTTTGTTCAAGTTACTTTTTGTTTCAGAAGCCATTTTGAATCAGTTTGTCTTATATGATTTTTTTTTAAATTTGTCATCCCTATGTCAATATAAGCTACTTTTCAGTCGTAACATTTCTGGAATATACTTAGCAAGTTTTATCTTGCAACAAATCTCCTAGTAAAGTGGCACCTGTGAAAACCGAACCCTCCTAAACTAAAAGCCTGTATTAATTGAATTTCAAAGACATACCAAATACATGAACATTGTGTATGTCTATGAACACTGTGTATGTCTATGAACATTGTGTATGTCTATGAACACTGTGTATGTCTATGAACATTGTGTATGTCTATGAACACTGTGTATGTCTAATCTGAACAAAATCTTCCATTCTGAGTGTTCAGTGTGGACAAGTCCTACTATATTTTTAGTTATGGTTCCAGGTTGTCCTCTCTATTTGGTGTCATCTGAACAAAATCTTCCATTCTGAGTGTTCAGTGTGGACAAGTCCTACTATATTTTCAGTTATGGTTCCAGGTTGTCCTCTCTATTTGGTGTCATCTGAACAAATTTTTGTAACAAACACAAGGATATAGTGACAGCGAAATACATGTAGTAAATTAAGAACTCTGACTCATAATTCCAAGGTTGTATATTCAAGGTCAAGTCATGCAGCATTGAACATCCATGACATTACTCCATTCAGACAATACATAAATACATGGGACAAAAGAACTGTATATTATCTATCTTTTTCAGGCCTTACACCAATCAAAGACAAATTTTATTATTCAAAGTGACTAATGGCAAAATTAAAGCTATCTCCAGTTAAACAGTAGGCATGAAATAAATATTAAATTACAAACTTGTTCATATTCATATTACATCACAACATTAACTAAATATACCCATACCACATTTATACCTCTTAATCAAAAACACGAAAAACATAAAACATACACAGTGTTACTTTAAACTAAACACAGAATACATAAACCTGTCATTTATTTCATTCTTGTACCACTTTGTCTCCATTGTTTATAATGACATACCAAAATTATACAATAAGCAAACACAGTTCATCCAGACAAACGAATTATCAATATTAGTTTAACACACAGATTAATTAGAATGCAACTTACCTCCTGTGACATGTTATCAGGTTAAAGGTTAAAGGTCGCAAAGTCAAAGGACAAGTGATTAAGAAACAATTATACTAATAAAGTGATAACAGTTACTAGTACATCACAATTTTACTCTTTATACAAACCTGATACACATGCAGCATGATCAAGAAGGAACTATATTACTGAAAAGATGGAAAGGAGATCAATCAAGGTTGTTTTGTATTATAGGGGAATAAATAATCCAAACCTGCTCCTTAATTTTTAGCTGTTCAATAGTCTAATATCAGACTAAAGGTCAAGTTATTTATTTCCACCAATAAAAATCTGTCAGCAGTATTTTGTGACTTCTGACAAGTCACTTTATTTCAACTGCGACTAAATTACAATCTGCCATTTGCTAAATAATGGACTTTAGTGTAGCAACCTCTGTAATTGTCAACTTAATTTACTTGCATGCTCTTATAAAAAATTTGAAATGGTTTCAAAAGATGCAAAATGAAAGTTCAAACAAGCTTGTGTTCATGCAGCATTTAATTACTTCTTATACTTTTCTTCACCCCTATAAATTAGCCTCGACTTCAAATTCCAATGGGAACAAGTATCAAACTTCATAATAGGACATACAAGTCTTCATTAAAATCTTTAAATTATTACCAAGAATTTAACTTTTGATAAGCAGTTTAACATCCAAAAAAATGTTTTTTTGGTTATGTCAGATGAAAATTTATTAATTACATCATTTGACACAGTTTATAATCAAAACTATTTTTGATATACCCAAGAAATGCAAAGTACATTTGTCACACTTGAACTACGGGCCATATTGATATCAATGCCAAGTAGACATATGCATGTCTTTCTTTATGAGAGAAAAATAACATTTGTAATGAGAGAAATTTGTAAATATGTGAGTTACCTATAAAATCTCTATCACTTACAGCATCCAGACTATTCCCTGTTATATCACCAAACTCTAAATCTGAATAAAAATAAGTAAATTAATGACTTTCATGAAAGATATTGAGTTTCATTTTTTTGATTTAAGAATATAATATTAAGTTCATTCCAAAATAGAATGAGATTCAAATGATAGACAAACAAAGATTGATGTATAACAAAAAATGTGTTTGTTTACCAATTAACTTAGGAGGATTTTTTTATAATTTTATAATTTTCTGTACATTCTGAAATAAAAAATTATACAAGCTATGTGTTGATGTCGAATGATATATATATATATATATATATATATATATATATATATATATATATATATATATATATATATATATATATATATATATATATTGTATGTGTGTGTGTGTGTATATATATATATGTGTGTGTGTGTGTGTTGTGTTTGGTAACCTATGCCCCATAAGCAGACAATTTATTATGTAGATAAGTTGTGTAAATATTATTAAGTAAAGAATTATCAAGTGATTTAAATGTCTCATTACAATGTTAATACCAAATTCAAAAGATCAAACTTACCAAGGAAAGATGTGGAGTGAAGTAATTATGGTGTTTAACACCCAAGTCAAAATTCTTTAACATATAATAATTGAGACAGTCAGTTTTGGTGGAGGTAACCAGAGTGCCCAACTAAAACCAATGTCCTTGAATATCTTTTCTCACACTAGGATCTACCAAAGTGGAAAACGAACCCAAGTCCTGAGAGACACTGTGATCTATATACGGATGTTTTAAACCACTCAAATGAAATTAGAAATGATGCTTATATTTTGCACTATGAAAATTACAAGAAGGATTTTCATTCTTTGAATAATGGTCAGATCTAAAAGACTTCAACATTCACTTCCTAAAGCAGAATATTTGGTAATAGCACAATCACTCTAATTCCAATTATGATAATTTCATTTTTGATTTTTCGATTAGATATGATGGTGATACATACAATTTGATATTTGAGAACAGAAGTTACTGTAGGTTACATCAAACAATCAATTGTTTAGTGATATTATTATTGCAGTTTTTAATTATGTTTTATCTTTCTTGTACGTAGAAATCACAAATTTTTATTCAATTTGGTCATATGACTAGACAAACACATCTTATAGGCTAGATTAGATCTGCTGAATTGAGATATATCAGTGGGGATTTATTTTTATTTTTGAATATTTTCAAGGACTGAAGAATTGTATATTGGTTTAAATATACCATCAAATCAGAAATCTTCCTGGGGAATTAAATTTTGTTATTTTCTTGTGCAAGTAAATACCACAAAATTTGATATCAAAAAAATTTATTACTAACCAAGGCCCTAATGGGAAATATTTTAATAAAACTCAATACTATCACGATTTTTCTCATTTTTAAATTACAAAACCACAAAATTTTAAACATACCATAATTTATGATTTACAATATTCTTATTAAAAAGTTTTTACCTTTCCTTAGAGCTTGTCTATCTATACCAAATGGATTTCCTGCTAAAGCACCACTGTAAATAATTGAAAAAGAAAGTAATAAAAAGCCTAATGAACCCGAACCATAGCTAATATTGCAGAACCAAACAGTGTAGTTGGTTGATATTTGGTTATTATAAATTTAACTACACACAATTACAATAAACCAGAGGAAATTTTTAAGGCATCTCCTCCCTTCATTTAGTAAGTTAAGCAGTATAGTAACTAAACAAGAATTTTGTGGATTTAAATGTCTCATCTGTTTAGTTTTTGATTGAACAGAAAATACATTACTTTAACATAAACTTTCACATTTTGACACGCCATCACTGCCTACGATGACACTGGAAAAATAACACCTTAGTCTCACCTTAACAACAATTATACATGTATGGCAGTTATTCTGAATACCTCAATAAAAAAAACTAGAAATAGTTATGCTAAAACTGTTTGCAAGGGGACAGAGTATTTTGAAATCCCTAAATTACACAACCAATCATTTTTGTCTTTGTAATACAATGCACCTACCTTCCAAGTGGTAAAATGTTAACTCTCTTACTTAAATCCGTTAATCTTTCTAGATCTCTCTTTAACATCCAACCATAACTGTAAGACAAAGAATAAAGTAGATGTGCATATATGCACACATCAATAAGCAGAAAAGTCTTTAACATCCAACCATTAAAACAAAGAATAGAGTAGATATACATAGATGTACATGCTGATAAGCAAGAAAATTTTATGTCATTTGATTTGAATGAGAAGCTTTTGTGTTAGTTAATTTTCATGGAAAACAGAATATTTATTCATTTTGTTTTGGGTCTCTGACAACCTGCAAAACAGCATCTTAATTAATTTAAAATTTAATTAATATTTACATGACATGTACTGTTACTATTTTTTACTCTTGTGAATTTATGTGAGAACAAAAAATTGTTTTTAAAAAAGTACAAAATGTAATTGTTAAAACAACATCAAGTATACATATCAATAGGCAACATATACATGTATTCATAAAGACAATTGAATTTTTCTTTAAATAAAAGTCATATGGGTGAGGGTTGTATTTGAAACACAACAACTAGTTCAATATATGGTAAATAAGATTAGAATGTACATGTTCATGTTCATGTTAAATCAGTCAATAATTGCACACTGCAGTTCAACTTTTTTCTCTTTTCTTCCTTTTTTATTTAATTGTATTTATTATTATTATTATTATTATATATATTTATATATATATATATATATATATATATATATATATATATATATATATATATATATATATATATAAAATTAAATATATTTTTTTTAATCAAATATATATTGTTATATAATTACGTTCGTGTATATTTATATGCCACAAAGATTTGTTCAAAATTAAGATCACTCGCTTCTTAAATATTTTATAGGTTTAAAGTATACACTGTATTTTCTTTGTAGTACTTGAAACAAACTCGTTAGCAGTTTTAAGACTGACTAAAATCAATATGTAAATTATGTTACAAAAATGTAAAATCACAAATATTCGTGGGGGATTAAATTTCCTTATTTTCGTGGGTTACTGAAAACACGAAATTAAATGTCATCGAAAATTTCCAATCTCCATTGCCCCCAATGGGATTTATTTTCACAAAACTCAATTCCACGAAAATTTCTACCAACAGAATTTTTTAAAAATGCAAAACCACAAAATTTTAACCCAGCGAATATTAATGATTCTACAGTATATCATACAATGATTACCTTAGCAACCAATGACTCCATCTTATTGGCTGTGCTCTTTGAAGATGTGTGTATCCAGGAAGCAGCACATCAATTTCTCTAAAATAATACATCATAATATAAAGGTTCATGTACATGAGGAAATTCAATGTATCAGATTTTAACTTTTAACATTCATATATACACCATGTTATTTAAGAAACATTAAAGTTTCAAAATTTGGCGTGTGTAGCTAGGCTATCTGGGGTGAACAAGGCAAGATATTATCTATTATCAATCTATTTATAGATTTTCTAATCTGTTGTGTAAAAGTATGTACCAGTATTACACTCACTGATTGGCTCTGTTGATTATCACATTGATGAATTCTGTCAAATACGTTTTCATTTCCACTATAGCATCTCGTAACCACAGTCTCATGTCAGTAGCTACCTGATCGTTACGACTTCTTCCTGTGTGAAGTTTACCTGCTGCTTGACCGATCAATTCCTAACATTAAAAAATGGATGACTTGTTAGTGTATAAGGATTCTTCTTAAACCAATAACAGTGAAATTTTTTTTAAACAAATGGTTGATATAAAACTAAAGATATTCAAACAACATAAAATACTATGAAAGGGTATAGAAATTTTACAGAAAATGTTATTTAGAGCTCCAGCATTAATATGTTCTTGAAGTCTCACCTTCAGCCTTCTTTCATTAGCTGTGTGTATGTCTTCATCTCCAGGTTTTAGTACAAATTCACCATTCTTCCATTCTTCTGATATCTTAAATTAGAATACAGATGAAAAAAATTATTTTTCTATTAAGTAAAATTTTATTAACTATAGATCAGCATGAAAGATTTCATGTATGTGGTCTAAATAGTAAGTAATTGAATTGGGTGATTTGGTTTTATACAAGTACTTCTAAACTGGCTTGTACTATAGTGCTTACTTGTGACTGCTTTTAAAGTGTTTATACCATATACTGTGGCACAAATGAAAATTACAGACTTTTAAGTCCATTATATGGGTACCAAGCCAACCGATAACAAGAAAAATCCTTCTCACTTGTGGTTTGGACAATGATTGAAAAAACAAATGTGAGACGTACCTTTTGGGTTTAAGGGCCAAGTTTGACCACTTTGACACTATGGTCAATGGTCTTTACAAAAGGTAGCCTATGGAAACAGACTAGAATTACTTATAAATATATGTCGGAATGGAGATTAAACCCGGACCTCCCACATTATATATAGGCGAGTGCTCTACCAACTGAGCTACCCAGACCACTACATTGTTCATAAGTTTCCTACTGTCCTATGGGAAATCCCACCCTACATTCCCCCGGATGGACTTATAATGCCAGCAATTGCCAGTCCACCATTTCCAAGGGCCACACTGGCCACCAAACTGTAACAGGAAGGAGAAAAAGTGCAGGGATCGAACCCAGGACTATAGTTGAGAGCACTACCAACTGAGCAACTTTGACTGCTGCATATTGGTCTCACTCCCCATCTAGATGTTTTTGGTGATAATTTCAAGACTGAATGAAAATATCTTAAATATATCTTATGTTATCTACAATATCTATGTTCTATATTTATTATTTATCATATCACAAGGCATTAGACTTACAATGAAAAAGTCTAGCCATTTTGGCTATTCTGTGCGTTCTTTTCAGTTTATAAAAACAAACCTTATTCAGCCCTTCTGTGATTTCTTCTCTTTCATTTTCTGTTACAAGTCCTACTTTTTCTATAGCTTTGACATATGCCAGACTTCCCTGTTAAGTGTGGGATATTAAATCAAAGTTTCAATTTTATAGCACAAATACTAAATTAATATTTGAAAATCATACATACATGTTAGTTATTAGAATTTGTCATTCTCTTATGAATCTTCAAGTTACTAGTATGTTCTTTAACACATAGATAAAACAAGCCTATCCTTGTAAAAATAAAAGAAGTTAAAAAATAAAAAGAAAAAAGAGAAAAAATTGCATCTATTATGTACATTACCCGTCACCAACAAAAAGTCACTGCATGTAGAAACAGCCTGTGACAAATGACATGTTAACAAACAGTAATAGAATATTACATAGCAACTAACAAACAGTAACAGAATATTACATAGCAACTAACAAATAGTAATAGAATATTACATAGCAACTTGATAAGTTTTTCGTAATTTTTTTTTTTGAAAAGGGGTTGATGGTGTGGGGCTGCGATATTTTAACTTATTTTAAATTCAAACAAAATCAATAACTATAGGCCTATAATTGTCAGTACATGCTATTTCTATGTCAGTGGCATCAAATTATTTTTAATTTTAAATTTTGAATTTTTAATTAAATCAATTTTTAAGGACTTGTTAAAAATGAATATATATATATACTATATACTGGGTAGTTTACCTGTATATCTGCTTTCCACATCCGTTTATCATATGATATTGATGCATTAAATTGTTCCATTACTGGATCTGTGGCACCTGTAAATCTTCCTCCCCATAACTTCTGACCCTGTAAACCATGTGTATAAATACGTAAACAGTTAATACCTAAATAGCTTTTTCTGGTAAAATCATGCAATCTCCTATAATATGAGACATTATTTCATCTGTTATATAACTGCAAGATTTTCTAGAGAGAAACATAAAAAATAACAAGCAACAAGAAACCAGAATATAACCAGATTGGCTTATAATATAAGGATCTACAAGTTTAGTACTGGTCACTAAAATTACACACCTGCAATGTGTGGGACTTGACAGGTATGGGGCAGCAGTAGCTGTGTTGAAATGTTGTTTAAAAAGCAGCCATGACTAGATTGCTCATATTTCAGTGATAAGTTTCCAAAAGTTGGAAGAAACAAGAATAATTGTGGGAAACTATCAATAAACCCTATACAAAAGAGTTGCTCATTCAACTTACAAATACTGTATTGTATCAGTTAAACTTAAAGAAGATGAGCAAGCATATATACTGGTACACATCATATCTGTATACAAGTATGTTTTTGTTAATCAGATATATCTGTTTGAACATGTGTAATACTCATGTACACATGTGTAACATAACTGACATATGTTGACTGGTGGCATCGACAGAAAGATGTACCAGTTAATATATTTAAACAGTATGATGTAGTAGTAGTTGTAGTAGTAGTAGTAGTAGTAGTAGTGTGTGTGTGTGTGTGTGTGTGTGTGTTAATCAATAAGTTTATAATTATAAAACTTATACCTCTCCATTTTCTTTGGTGGTATCCATGACAATACAACCTTCAGAAAAAAATAACTTAATTTATTAACTAGGACAGCTGGTTATGTAGGGTGCTATACAGCTGATATAACCAAGTCTTACCATGTGTAATTTACACTGAAATAAAGAAAATCAATGGATATCAAATAAAGACTGAAGTGTTATTATCAGCTAATTATACAGATTTAACAAATTATAACCCAACATTACTAACGATTTTCTATATCATCTTACCTGTTATATGTAGCCAGAATCTGCAGTTAAGGTAACCCATGGGTCAACAACCCACTGAAACTGCTAATAAGTGTATGTGCACTTATCACTGTTACTTACCCGTGTACATTTTCTGGATCTACAAATTTGGCCAGGCTGGTTGATAAGGTAGCTCTAAGGTCAGCAACCTACTGCACCTGCTGATAAGTGTATGTACATATATTATCATTGTTACTTAATACCTGTTTGCATTTCCTGGTTATACACATTCAGCTATGGCCTGTTGTTAAGGTAACTTATGGGTCAACAACCTACTGCACCTGCTGATAAATGTATGTACATTTATTATCATAATGCTACTTACCTGTGTACATTTACTGGTTCTACACATTCAGCCAGGGCCTGTGGCTAAGGTAGCCCTAGGATCAAGAGCTACTGCACCTGCTGTGAAGTGTATGCACACATTTAACATTTTCTGGTTGTTCACATTCACCCATGGCCTGTTTTTAAGGTAACCCATAGGTCAATAAAGTTGCATATCTACTTTAACTGTTATGTGTACTGATAATCAATCCCACTGGGTGCAGTTAAGGTACCCAATGGTCAAAAACTGGTAAGTATCATATAGATTTACTCCACCTTTTATATAATGATAATCAATCCCACCTACTGGTTTCAAAGATGTAGCCTGCAGTCAAGGTAACAAATGGGTCATAAACATTTTTGTTGCCTATCTAATCTACATATTATACATGTATACTTTATACATGTTATCAATTCTTCCTACTGGTTCCACAAATGCAGCCTGCAGTTAAGGTAGACAATGGGTCAATAACTTTAAAATTGCATTTTCATACTTCTGACCAATATTCCAGTTAGTTTTACATGATTCCTACAGTTAAGATAGCCTATAAGTCAATAACTTTAAAGTTACATCTACTGTTCCTGCTGATATCATTTTTAATCAATATACTTCCTATATTTGTTTTAACTACATATGTAGATTTAAGGTAACCCATGAGTATGATGTGCCATTCTTGTGTTTAATTTCCTCTGATATATTTTCGACATTTTTTCACTACCAGCAATTGTTTATGGATATCTTCAAATAATTTTACATATTTAAATTTGATAAATGAATATAAATAAATAATTTATGCACATTTTAAAAATCATCACTGTAAACATTAAAAAAAAAAGGTCCCCTTACAAAGTCAAAACTTTTAAAGTTCCATATAATCTATACCTGTAAACATTTATTGTAATACACAACCTGTAATACATGTATTAGCCTTATCAACATACCGTAATGTACTGGTATTTTTTATCTTTGACCTAACTGATATAAACAACAAATAATATCCCATACTTTATTTAACATAAACATGTATGTTGAAATTTTTATCCAATGCGTATATTTTAATGTATATGCAACCTGTATACTTTAACAGTAGCCAAACCAAACCATAAGATTTTTGTATTTATATAATTCAGTTTATCTGAAACAATTACTGGAAATTTGTAAAATCAGTATTTACATTCTGGCAATATAGCTTTTGTTTATTTGATTATCATGTAATAATTAAATTTGACAAATTTCTAATGATTTCATTGGTTGAAAAGCGAAATTACATTCATTTCTCAATGACTTGAACTCATGTGCCAAAGTATTTGCGACGTAGTCTACAATGAACTACTTTTAATTAGCAGGCCGATAGGCAGGTATTTTAGAAAGGTATGAGGCGCCGTTTCTATATTTATTCACTATTTTAACATATGCATAAATCGATTTTTGGATATCCATAAATCGATTTTTGCATATGCAAAAATAGTCGGTATTTTTGCATATGTAAAAATCGAATTATGGATATCCAAAAATCGATTTATGGATATCCAAAAATCGATTTATGCATATGTAAAAATATCTGGCATTTTTGCATATGCAAAAATCGATTTATGGATATCCAAAAATAAATTTGTGAAATTTAAAAATACTGAGTTCTCCCCAATTCTCCATCCCGAAGTAAATACTTTCCTGTATATTGTGAGAGTAATATTTTTCTCTTGTTACAAATAAAAATCGTTAATTTTCTTTATGGTTAATAAATGCACTTTCAATATTAGTGAAAAAATATAAGCCTACGCATTTTAAAAAAAATAAAGTGTTTATTACATTACGATTCATTACATTACCACGCGACGCTTCGCCCTACAAAATCCAACATGGCTGCTAGAAATAATAAACAGAAAGAACGAATATCAGTAGAGTATATCAAACGCATTGAGGTGTTTGGAATTGAAGATCGACATGTTGACGACAAGGCTGTCGATATCATATCAGTTATTGAGTTAGTTGCCATGTTACAAACCGACGTAATAAAAAACACGAAGTAGACCCGCACTGAATAATTGGGGAGAAATCATTTCACACTCGCGATTTATGGATATGTTAAAATCGATTTTTACATATGCAAAAATACAAACTATTTTTGCATATGTAAAAATCGATTTATGGATATCCATAAATCGATTTTTGGATATCCATAATTCGATTTTTACATATGCAAAAATAGCCAGCATTTTAACATATCTAAAAATGTATTTATGCATATGCAAAAATCGATTTATGGATATCCATAAATCGATTTTTACATATGCAAAATTATTTTTGGATATCTTAAAATAATTTTACATATGTTAAATTCGATTTATGGATATCCATAAATGAATTATGCATATGCTAAAATAGTGAATAAATATAGAAACGGCGCCTCATAGAAAGGGGTGTATGAGGCGCCGTTTCTATATTTATTCAGTATTTTAACATATGCATAAATCGATTTTTTGATATCCATAAATCGATTTTTGCATATGCAAAAATAGTCGGTATTTTTGCATATGTAAAAATCGAATTATGGATATCCAAAAATCGGTTTATGGATATCCAAAAATCGATTTATGGATATCCAAAAATCGATTTATGCATATGTAAAAATACCGACTATTTTTGCATATGCAAAAATCGATTTATGGATATCCAAAAATAAATTTGTGAAATTTGAAAATACTGAGTTCTCCCCAATTATCAATCCCGAAGTAAATACTTTCTGGTATATTGTGAGAGTAATATTTTTCTCTTGTAACAAATAAAAATCGTTAATTTTCTTTATGGTTAATTAATACACTTTCAATATTAGTGAAAAAATATAAGCCTACGCATTTATAAAAACTAAAGTGTTTATTACAATATGATTCATTACATTACCACGCGACGCTTCGCGCTACAAAATCCAACATGGCGGGTAGAAATAATAAACGTAAGGAACAAATATTAGAGGAGTATATCAAACGCATTGAGGTGTTTGGAAATTGAAGATGGGCTTGTTGCATTTACGACAAAGCTGTCGATATCATATCAGATACTGAGTTAGCTGCCATGTTACAAACCGACGTAATAATAAACACGAAATAGACCCGCACTAAATAGCTGGGGAGAAATCATTTCACAATCGCGATTTATGGATATGTTAAAATCGATTTTTACATATGCAAAAATACCGACTATTTTTGCATATGCAAAAATTGATTTATGGATATCCAAAAATCGATTTATGGATATCCAAAAATCGATTTATGCATATGTAAAAATGTATTTTTGCATATGCAAAAATAGCCAGCATTTTAACATATCTAAAAATGTATTTATGCATATGCAAAAATCGATTTATGGATATCCATAAATCGAATTTTACATATGCAAAATTATTTTTGGATATCTTAAAATAATTTTACATATGTTAAATCCGATTTATGGATATCCATAAATGAATTATGCATATGCTAAAATAGTGAATAAATATAGAAACGGCGCCTCATAGGGGTGCGATTTAAAGAATGCCATTGCATGCACCAATGGTGCTTGTGTGCACCGCAGTTGAGCCTTACTGTGTGTGTGTGGGGGGGGGGGGTCTGGTGAGTGACATTTTAACTTGTTTTAAAGTTATTAAAAGCAAAAATTGCATAAAATTATTCTCTCATTTGATTAAGATGTCTTTAAAATTTAAATATAAGCAGTGACACTGCTGTCAAGGGTTTTCAAAGTTAAGCATGTGACAACTCAAAGACCGAGGCATCTCCCAGAAAAAAAGGAAAAAATGGTGTGAAAGTTTAGCATGTGAGGGTGATTTACATCCAAATGTGGGTGACACACAGCGGTTTCAATAGAAGCCGACAGCCGACAAATCCCGTCGGCTATTCTGACAAAATACGACAAACATTGTCGGCTACTTTTATTTGTGAAAATGTCAAAAAAGAGAATTTTCGTTCGTTTTATTTGGAGTTCCTCTCTCAATTAACACACTCAATCTGTCGGTTTTTTGTTTTTGTTTTTGCCCTCCCGCTCGATGTTTAATGAGGATTGTAAGAACATTATAATTTATACGAGGATTTTTGTCCGCTAGGGGTCGCTGCGATCCATGCTCTAGTAACAGTAAACTCGGTGAAAACAATAATCAACATGGCGGATATATAAATATAGCACGTAAATTATATTGGTGCATAACTTATACGTTTTACTATATTTTATTGCAGCTTAAGTCTGCGAGGGCTTTTTGCAGTTTAGATATGTTAATAGAATTAAAAATTTGAAAAAGATCGCCAAATGATTTTTTTATTTCTTGCCATTTTTGCTCGCAACGTAAATATATAACACCACACTCGATCATGATATATTTCATGACTATAAATAATGTTACCTGCCAGTAAGTAAAAATTACTAGATAAACAGTCATAGGTAAGGGTTAATGGAATTTACCTGGATACCTATGGTTTCAATAGTCGTACAATAAACATCGTTATCTGATTATGAAACCTGTGTATATTGCGACAGTAAATTGAGTAATTAAGTAAACCGGGAGGCTGTTATTTGTAACTTAAGATTTTTATATGTTTATATATATATATATATATGGGTTCAATACTCCTACAATTCAACAGAGAGAAAGCCTGTTTAAAACTACATTTAAAATATATATTGGACCAAGATTTTGACAGGAATTAAGTTAATAAGATTTATTTTTCTGTCCAACCTATCTTAAAACCCCACTTTATAATCTATGCTATTTCTTAACGTTGTCCTCTTTATCATATTAACAATAACAGGTGCATTCTGCATCTTCTTTTAATTATTGATGTAATTATTCTGGGATTTTGTTAGATTTTTATGCTAGGGACACGATCAAACGAGATAAAAAATCCATGGATGAATGTCATATTTGCCAAAGATATGCATTTCTTTCAGTCAGCTATATCTTTTGTACTTTTTTTTTTTTTTTTTTTTTGTTTTTTTTTTTTTTTGCATCATTTTTTAAGATGACTTTATTCTTTGACCATCTTAATCACTCTTCTATTGCATGATTCTTGAATTTCTTTAAATTGCAATCATTCTTCATACATTTTATAATTGGTGGTTGGCAATTGTGTTGATAACTTTCTTATTTAGTTCTAATCACATATTTCACTACTGACGTGTTATGTGTTTTTGTAAAATAAAATAGATAATGTATGTTAAGATCCACATTGTTTATCTTACTGAAAAAATACAGACAAGTGTTAATTACTTTAATTATGCTTCATTATATATTCTTTTCCTTAAAAACACTGAATTTATACAAGAGAATAAAATACACAAATAGTAAAATCATAATCAAGCACAAATAGTAAAATCATAATTAACCAGTATTATCATTATTAAAATATATTACAATAAGATCCACATTGTTTGTCTTACTGAAAAAATGAAGACAAGTTTACTTTAATTATGCTTTAATGATTATATATTCTTAATCCTTAAAAACGCTAAATTTATACAAGAAAATAAATTAATATGAAATCAAACACAAATAGTATAATCATAATTAACAAGTATTATCATTATTAAAATATAGTACAATCACAATGAAATCATTGATTTTTTCTACTATAAAAAAAA
This sequence comes from Tegillarca granosa, assembly GCA_029721355.1. Lineage (NCBI taxonomy): Eukaryota > Metazoa > Mollusca > Bivalvia > Arcoida > Arcidae > Tegillarca > Tegillarca granosa. Next base: position 10,032,873 of record CM056607.1, read on the forward strand.
AAAAAAAAAAAAAAAAAAAAAAAAAAAAAAAAAAAAAAAAAAAAAAAAAACGTTAATTATAAACTGCATAAAATGTCAAAGAATGATACATGTATTGATAAAAATACTGTCTAGATTTTTAATATTGAAAGCTGAAATAGCCTTTTGCTACCAATGATTTCAAAATTTCTTTAAAAATCATAAAAATTTCACATTTTTATGAAAACGTTTTTAAGAAATCTGCCATATTCCAAGTCTGCATGAACTTTATAAGGGCACATTTGGAGTCCCGATGCACATAATTTACTATTATAAATTTTTTTATGAACATCGTCGAGTCCCTCAAAATAGTTATAACTCATTCTAAAATACGTAATTTAATCAACAACACAACTGAACAATCGTACGGCTAAATGAATAATGGACAAGGTGCACAACTATCAAGCGTTACCAAGCGTGTCGTCAAGATCTTGTTTTCACCGAGTAACATGGCGGACAGTGTAAGCGGCCATACTTGTGACGTCATTAAAAATAATCGTATATCGACAGTTGTTTTGTTTTTCACCGATCTATATCACTTTGACGCTCATATGCTTGTAATTGATACAAATGCTTTGAAGCGTTTCTAAGAGTCAGATGCTAAAAGCGTACAATACTTACGTGACCACGTTGCGTTTTAAAAAAAAAAGAGGTAATCGAGAGTCTGGGCCTCCGGAAGAATCAATTTTAAGGTTTTTTAAAAACAGAAGACAAGGGAAGGTATGAGCATTAATTTTAAAGACGGATCAACTTAATTTCAAACCTGTTACAAACTTTTTATTATGACACGATAACGTAGCGTATCATATTAAAATCATACCAATAAAAAAAATAACCAATTTTTTACCAAAATAATTTTATTTTGTTTGGTTTTGTAAATAAAATATATTATGCTACTTTGGTTTTTCTTTGTTTTATTTATTATTATTTATTTAGTTTTAGTTTTATTTTCGAAACAGATGGATACAAAGAGTTGGAATCAGGTTCTATGGAAGAATGGACAGATTTAGACACTTCTTATTTTACTAAGTTTTTTTAAAGTTAATTTTTTTCTGTCTTTTTGAGGATCTAGTTTTTATTAAATTAGTTTTATCTAAGTTTTATTTTTCATTTTATTTTATTTATTTATACTTAACAAGATGATGCTAAAATAAATATTTGTGGTAAGTTTATTATCATTTAAATACAAACATGCCAAATAAAAAAGTAATAAAAAGTGAAGTTTTATTGTTTGAAATTTTCTTTATTAAAAGGATAAATATTCTTTGAAATATTTTAAAAATTAGCTGGCAGTAATTGTTTTTTTTTTTGTGATTGAATTGCCTTTCAGATGCAATACTTCTGTCTGAATCTGATCCATCTGTAGGTGGTACCTCCTCAACAGATAAAAGTTGTACTACTGGCACAGAACCTGATTCCCGCTGTATTCATGAGAACCAAACTGTTCAGACTACATCAACAACCACTACTCAGTATGTTGATGCAGAGATTCAGACTGAATCATCTGAAGTTCATGAAGCTACAAAAAAATTGGATATAAGTGATGATGAGGATAGTGCATTAAAGAAGAAGATGATTATCTTGAATTTTAAAATTTAGGTTTAACAGACTTTTGTTTCAAAATACTTTACTCATCTCAATTTTGTCAAAATCAAGTTTAATTTGCTTTGTAATAAAATTTAAAAGCTGATAACAATGAATTAGAAAAAAAAAACTACTTGGATTTGAACATAACTGACAGATTTCACAAATTAAAAGGTTTTCATAAAAAGCTATGGTATTCTGTTTTCTGTAAACATTTATCTTTCAGGAATTATTTCAGATGACAAAACTTACAAGAAGCTCACAGTAATATCTAATGCTAACTTATTAGATAATGCTCTGTAGTTTCTGGAATTGTAACAACTTCTATGTATATCTTTGTCATAATACTACTGATGAGAACTTGATTCTAAATGTTTTATGTGTGACTAGTTCATTTATAGAATATTAAATGCTAGTAATTTTATAACAAACAAAAAGTTTTAAGTATATCAAGTAAACTATATTTTCTGTCCAAAATGCTGGAAAATGCACCATTTTTAATCTAAGATTTAAAAAATTTCCGGGGGAGGCCCCCCGTACCTCCCCTGTGGAGGGGGACGTTCCCCCTCCACACCTTCCCCTCGTGAGGCACTATGTGCCTCATGCTTTGCGCTGTGCACGAAGATTGAAAAATATTGCTGTCTACTTCTCTATACTTGTCTTCTACTTTCAATTACACTGAAAGCCCTGGACACATGCATAATGTGTGTGACTTGACAGGTACACGTGCATTGAATCTGATTTTCATTTGGATCATTGAGAAATATTTTGAATGGACACTGTGCACACTTTTGATAAAGTCTAAATTGGGGAAAATTGATTTCATAAATATTATTTTGAAGAACCTTTTGGAGTACATACATTTACATAAAATAAGTAACTTCATAAGATCTATACAGATAGACTATCACAAATTAAACAAATCTCGCCTGTTTGGTGTTAAAATTCAGCATAGTTTGTTTATGATGCTATAAGTGAACAAGAACAATGAATAAATATTGACTATTGATTCAGAAAAATAAGCAATCTTCCCTGGAATACCATCTTACATACAAGCACTATAGGGTACGTATAAGTGTTCTATATCAACTAAAATACATATATATGTATTTATTTAACAGTTAATCATCCATGTTGTATCAAAACAAAATGACAGAATGATAACTGTTGTTTATATAAAACGTCCGACTTTTAACGAGCGCTAGATATCTAGGCAAGATATTATCCATTGGTGTAGTAATAACATCTATACCTGTCCTGGAGGTCTATATCGTTGATTTTGTATCTTCGTTAATCGCTAGTATGAAAAGAACTCCGATCAAGATGCTTTACAACGAATAATCCTTTAACGTACATACTACATTTTAACAGTGATATTTACCAGTAGTATACTAAAAGCGTTGTAAATATCGCTGATTGTAATGAATTTCTGTTGCTTACAGCCGTTGCTGTCTTTATATGAGCAGACAATACTTGTCCGTCTACATACCTGTGTTGTGTACATGTAGATACGGACTTCCATGTTCCAAGTGTACAGTAAGGGACATAACTCAAACAGTTACGAGATTAATTTAATGACGCATTTTCATCGTGATATACCGTTAAGAAAATGTGCATGATAGTCGTGATCATTTTCACTGCATAAAATGAGACTAAATTAGCAGACTACTTTCAACAGCGTGTTGATGAAAATTTACAATAGACGTCATTGTAAATTGACTGTTATGTTTGATACATTTAATAGAGTAGTCAGAATTTCCTTTGACCCTAACACACTATGAAAACTGCGCAACGGCTGTGTGTGTATGTCATAAAGTGTGTTAGGGTCAGAGGAAATTCGGACTAGTAATAAAGTAGTAACACTTATTTGCCATAGTTAACTGTAACATTTTTTATGGAATGCACTTCTTTCATGTGACCAACTAAAACACCTTCATTCAATCGATCTGTTTGTCATGTCTTTTAATTGAAATCAGAACATTAGTATTTATACCAGTCAATATATATATATATATATATATATATATATATATATATATATATATATATATATATATATATATATATATACAGTAGAACTTCGATAACTCAAACTTCGATATCTCGAATACCACGGATAACTCGAAGTCTTTATTTTGTCCCGACCGGTTTTCTATATAAACTATATTAGGAAAACTTCGATAACTCAAACTTCTATAATTCGAATACCCCCGATAACTCGAAGTAAAAATTTGGTCTGTAGTTTAAAAATCTATTAAAATTAACTTCAAAAACTCGAATTTTTTCTAACAGTGTATGATCAATGACTCGTTTAATAAAACGATCAAAGAAATCACATATCGGTAATTTGGCTACCGTTATAGTAGAGAAAATAACCGAGTAGTTCTTGTTATCTACCGTATTAATTAGTATCAATTAACGGATTAATATCCAGTACCGTCACGGACAATTAAGCCTAACAGGTACGCTAATCCTCTACTGTAATAAAAGAAGCCAAGTTCTCCAAGCTTAATTAAAACGACTAACCCCGTTGTACTCACGACTGCATTAAAATCTTAAATTACTTATTGCACTGCTTTATAATTTCATTAAGTTTCTGTTCGTATTTTCTAACGAATGTAAAAAATAAGCATTTTGATAAACATGTACATATATCTGATTTCCGATTTCGTTGTTCGTATATACATGTATCGTGGTTTTATAATAAAATAATACATTTCGCACGCTTTTACCGTCAATATCAATTCATTAATAAATTATTTATTGTATTTTCTTTAAAAATTATCTTTTTACTTTTTTTCACATTCGAGTACAGGTAACTGTTTAAAACATCAAGATTTTGTAGTGGAAAACATATATTAAGGTGACACCATTCTATGACATCATCCTTCAACTTCGATAACTCGAACACCCCGATAACTCGAAGTCCCCAGCGAAGTCCCGAGCACTTCGAGTTATCGAAGTTCCACTGTATATATACATATATATATATACACAACCAGAGTACATAGAGAAACCACACTAGACAAGGACACTGGCAAACTTACTTAAAGTAGGATCTGATAAAGTGGGATTTAAATCAATGTAATAAAGATGATGTAATCCATAACCACACTTTAGGATTGCTTGACCACTGAAGCCCCCCAGCTGGCCTTGGCACCAAATGGTTGACAACGTAACAACTGTGTTAATAGATCAGTATGCCATAACCAAGTGAGTTCTAATATTTGATCAGGATCAGGCTAACTATAAACAATTTTAAAGTCAATTATAGAATTAATGCTGCCTTAAACTACTAATGTAGGTCATTTGTAAAGACAAAAATAAAAACTAATGCATGATATCAGCTGATAAAATTAGTCAATAAAGACGACATAAATTTCATGAGGTAATATTATTAATACTGTATTACCACTAAATACATGCATCATTGTTACAATGCAATCTTTTATGATTCCCTAAAAGTTCTTAATAAGTAAAAACAAACTATTTGTTGAATAAATGACAATGTGACTCACTTATTTTGCATTGAACACTAGCTTTTTCCTAAGAGTTGAAAGTTGGTGTTTCACACTAAGTAAAGATTTTTTTTCACTTGTATTAAAGCATTCAGATCTGGAATGATTGAGAAAACCAGAATGCCCCAATAAAACCACTGACTTTAAGCAAACTAATTATTTTCTCACACTAGTTTTCTGAACCTAGTTGGTGGCATCGATATCTGCAAGTGCGTGCTTTAAACTACTTGGCCACAGAGGCCCCCTGCTTTTTAGTAGGATTCTAAACATTGAATTTGACATTTTATTTTTGTCACTGTGATTTTCTGAACTCAGTAGGCATAGGATATATAGCAAATTCAAAACACTGTAAAATTCAGGTATAAAAAATGGTACTATCATCATTTCTTTTTGCATATCAAGATAACAAGCAGATTACATGAAAACGTGATTATCATGTCTTGAGATATGATTCGATTAATAGGGTTTTACATCACAGACAAGAATATTTCACTTATATCAAGACGTCACCAGCTATATATGAAGTGGCAGAAATTTTGAAACTTGCAGTGTGCTTAGGGCAATATGCAGGGAGGGATCTTTGGCATATCACGCTTGCTGTGACATTCACTGGGCATTTTAAGGTCTCTACAGAAGGATCCAGTGACTTTTTTTTTAAAATGCCAAGTGCTTGCTGAAAGAATAGCCACTACCCATTTTCAAATCTTGGTCAGACCTGACCGGTCTTCAAACCCTGACCTCCCATATACAAAGCATGTTTGAGACTAACCAATAATCCTCTATTTACTACCGTCAATACACATAAACTTTATACCATACACAATTTGTACCATAAACAGTTTATATTATAGTCTTACCCCCACTACACCCCTCATTTTTTTTTTTTTGATTTGATGTTTTAGTGTTGATTTCAATTAGATTATTGTGCAATTTTTTTTAAATTTATACTTTTTTTTTGTATATGAAGCTGAAAAAATAATATTGAAAAATTCTCAGTAATTTTCTTTCAACAATAAAATCAAAACAAAATTCAATTTTTCCTCTAAAACACATTTACTACATTTAATAATGTTTATAAATACACAATGTATGAATATATTTATAAGCATGCGAACATACAGCCATACAGGTACATGTATATTTATACCATCTACAAAAAGTCTTATCATCACTTAAATTTTCAAGACAAATTTTAAAATAATAAAATAAAAAGGTTAACACTTTCTGTGATTGCTATTTTTATTATTTAATATTTCAAATTTAAAGCAAGTTTACAACATCAATAGTATAAAATGGTGTTGTCACATAAGTTTGAAAGGAAGGGGAAAAAGAATTGACAAACTGAATTTTTTATAACATTTACATGAACACAAAATATACATGTTTATACCAATTTTTTTTATAAAAAATATCTTGAGAAATGCTAGGTGATGATAATTTTTTGTGGGCAGTATGTAGAATACTGAATACATTGGTAAAAATTCATTGCATGAATATGGAAAAAAATTTTCCACATGAATGATCACCATTATTTTTTCATATGCTTAAAACATGTTGTATTTTAAATATGGCACTCTAGACTACTAGTAGACATATTGTCCTCCTGATGAAATCCCCCCCCCCCCCCATGTCCATAAACACTATGGATAACCAGTAACAGCATGCAGGATACCACTTAATGCACATTATACATAATTATCAATTTACATTTTCTTTCATTATTGATACATGCAGTGTGGAAATTTTAAGGGTTTAATTGAACAATCCTGTTAAACATACAAAACTACATGTCTTTGTTTTAAAAATGATTCAATCTGAATCACAAATGAAAATCTAGAAAGTTAGAAGAAATAACAAAAGATCATCCAAATTGGATGTGTCACCTACCACAGGAGTGATTAATTTTACAAGATCCAGGTACTTGCAAAATAACAAATTTATAAAAGATATGATCTGGAAACCATCCACTAATCAGTTAAATTATTCAAATTTTAGTCACACATCAAAATTAACTGAGGTGAATTTAAAATAAACATATTGAATAAAATTCCAACTACAGATAATTAATGTGAAAACTATTCATCTATTTATAGCAGTTTGTTACTTATTTATGCCCAAATTTTGACACAATTTGAACTTAGTCTGTAAGAACTATAACAATATACGAACTGACAAAGATTCATCAAAACCAACCAGTATCAGAGTTGTAATCAGGAAACCAATAACCAATCAGAATCATAAGGGTCCAGATTCCTGCTAGATTTCCAACAGGACAGGTGTCTAATATAGAAACACTTATTCTAAACAAGAGTTCTGCATGGCAGAGCATGATACGCCTGTCAAATCTGCAAGTCATTTATGTGGATATTTTGTTTATTATGAACTGTAAAGGGACTTATACAGTTCATATGAGCTGTTTATAATCAATAAGTCAATTCAATTATTCATCACAATGATACAAAATGCAGTGCACAAGTCAACAAGTACAATAAAAAACAATAGTAATTATTGAGATTTTGGTATTATTTTCAGTAACAAAATAGACTTACCACCAGCCACACCATTTATATAATTTTACCTCATGTTCTTGTAACCTTCATCACAAAATTGAGGTAATCTCTAGTATACTGGGTTGTTTGAAAGACAGCAAGTTCTTCAGCCTACAACTCTATGTGTATCTGCTCCCTGGTAGAATAAATTAAGGAAGCTAGAGTTTTGGTTCCTGAGCACTGCACTTCGGATCATCGTGGTAAGTAAGCATACCAAGTTTCAAGTCATTCTGACCATAGATGCCAGAGTTATGGGCCAGACAAACCCGCGGCGATGGCAGCACACAAAGGGGAATAACTCAAAAATTAAGGAAGCTAGAGTTACGGTTCCTGTGCACTGCACTTGGCATCATCGTGGTAAGTAAGCATACCAAGTTTCAAGTCATTCTGACCATAGATGTCAAAGTTATGATCCGGACAAACATGCTAACAGCATTCAAAGGGGAATAACTCAAAAATTAAGGTAGCTAGAGTTACGGTTCCTGAGCACTGCACTTCGCATCATCGTGGTAAGTAAGCATACCAAGTTTCAAGTCATTCTGACCATAGATGTCAGAGTTATGGGCCGAACAAACCCGCCGCCAGTGCGCCCGCCCGCCAAGGGTGATCCCATAATACGCCCCGTCTTTGACGGGCGTATAAAAAGGACAATGTCAATTTTTTAATATTCCAAAGGGGAAAATCTGCAAACAATTTTTTGAGCGTGAAAATGCTGTGTACTTTTTTTTTAAAAAATGAATTTCCTATTTGTGATTTTTCACAACTAGGAACAGTATTTGGATGAATTTTGACAATAAAATTGTTTTGTCTTTCAAGATTATAGGAAGAAATAGAATTTTGTTGGGTTTTTTTCTTTTCTGAAATTGAAAATAATGATGCTGAGATCCAAGATTAAAAGCATGTCATTTTGACTTAATTATTAGACATTACTTATTACAGAAATTGCAGAGACTTGTGATTATTTTACAAAGAGCAACAGGGTGGTGGAATAAAAAGGACAAGCTATATGCCCTGTAAAAACTGCTTACCTGGAGTATCAGGGTCTGCAAGTCTTGTAAAAAGATCTTTGATTCTATACCCAAATATACATATGCTCTCCAGAAAACAAAAGTTACCAGGGATATAAAGAAATAGGAAAACTTATGTGACATAAATTAACATTTCTAAGCAAACATTTTCCTAATCTAATAATCAATCTGTAAGTAAGTACTGATCATTCTTTTCCTTTAAATCACAAATTTATGATGGACACAGAACCAGATTTACAGATGCTTTTACAGATTACCTCATACTTGAAACTGAAACAAAGAGATTAAGATACACATGTATATATAAACCCAATGATCAAGTTTCAATCAAACCTGATCATAATTACTAGAAATATCCAAGAACCTTTGGAGTGCAGATCAGAATTTGTTAATCAGCAGCTAAAATATACCAATTATATTTGTGTTGTATTCTGTTTTTGGCTGAATATGGGTGAAGCAATCATTTCTACAGATACATTCTTGGAATAATTGAAATGATTAAGTTATTCCATAATGACAGCTCTACATAAATGCTTTGGGTATCACATGATAAACAATCAATCTTGCTGATCTTAAAGCTTCAAAATAGAGTCTATAAATGTCATCTAAAATATCAGATTTTGTATCAGGATATAAAAATAAACTCTACTATTTGACGTCAAAGTGTTGATGTCAGGTAGGTAAAAATACTAATTGTCGCAAAAAGTCACTTGACACAGTTTTCAATGTTTTAACATTTCTAATGTTCTTGTATCCAGAAATATTGAGATTCACATTGATCACATGACAAGGCTTATAGACCATATAACAATTCATAATCTCCAAAAATTCAACATGTATTTGTACTTCAATTCTTACCAGTAACTTCAGAAAACAAAAAATGACCATTGAATAACAGTAATCAGTAGTTTGATCAGCACCTCATTCTACATTTAAAACAAAAAGTTACTTTGGTTAACAAAAAAATCGTAATTGGATTTGTGAGAGTGCAGAAACAGACACATTTTCCTAATCTAGTAATCAACCTGTAAGTACAAAATTATTACCCTACAGATGTTGTACAATACATAACACACTCTGATTTAAAAAAAATAGACCTGATTTTTTAAGGCAGGATCGAAAATCATTAATGTATTTTCCATTATCAGTAAATCCATATTATCAAGATTTAAGCATTTCATCCATTTCATTAAGTTTCTGAAGAACATAATCATCTGTTAATGAAGATTTTTTTCTTCTTCTCTGATCCCATCCTAGTTTTAATGCTTTCTGTACACGCTTCTTTAACTTAGCTGGAGGTAAAATTTCAAAATCAACAGCACGTTTATACCTACATTTACTTTGTAAAATGTTTGGATTTTTAGACTTCATTGGCGACTCGAATATAGTTTCCCATTTCTTCTCTTCGGGTTGTTTATAATTTTTGTTTTTATAAATTTCCTCTAGGGATAGCTCTTTCTCACCTAGTTTTCTTTTTCGTGAGTTTTTAATGTATCTCACTTTTTGTACAGAATTTGATGAACTTTCCGATGAAATTTCACCACTTTCATTCACTGTCACGGGACTTGCAGTTGGTGAATTTGTAAACTGCTCCTTATTTTCTTCCTCTTGCACTGTTTTTGTCACATTTTTCAAGCACATTTCAAATGATTTTCTCCTCAGTCTTGTTGATCTCCTGCCTCTTATCTGCACCGAAGATTTTTCATTATTTTCATCATTCAAGTCTTTTTCATTTAAATCACCAGCTATGAAAGCTTCAACTGATTTTCTACGCCTTCGTTTGGACTTTGGTTCATTTTCAACATTTTCTTTTTCATCTTGTTTTTCACCTAAATATTGGTCTAGCTCATTAAAAATTCTCTGTTTTTCTAGTAGTGTATACATAGAAGTTTCCTGCTGCTCTTGACTTGTGACAGATTGTTCTGTTTCTTCAGAATTTGTAGCTTCCTGCACAGTTTCCAAGTAAAATTGACTTGTGACAGATTGTTCTGTTTCTTCAGAATTTGTAGCTTCCTGCACAGTTTCCAAGTAAAATTTGTTTTGATTGTCACTTTCATCGTTTAAATAAAATTTAATTTTTTTGTCAGTGTCAACACTATAAGTATTAAGGTCAGTTTGAACCTCGGAATTAATTTCAGTTTTCTGTACATCAGTCTGATTAAAACTACCTGTTCCATGCTGTTTATTGTCAGTAATATTTATCTGTTCACCTTCATCATTCTCTGTTTGCTCCTTAAAAGATTTGGCTCTCTTCTTTCTGATTCTCATGTTTCCTTTCTTTTCTGGTTCCAAGGAAGATATCTCTTGTTGATTACAATCTTTATCCAACTTTTCCTGAATCTTTAGATTTACATATTTATCACTGGATATGGATAACTTGGTCTCCAAATGAACAAAATCAGAGACAGGAGATACAAGAGGTTCATTAGACAACGATTCAGCTGAAGTCTCAGAAGACGATGCCGAGACAACAACTGGTTCACTTTCATTAGATTGTTCAGTAGACACAGCATTGGGTTTCACAAATGTTGCCAGTTTTCCAGCTAAAGACCTACATATAGAAAGAAATCCCATGGTTTTGCTACCTTCATCTTTTTGATTTTCTAGTTTCTTTTTCCTACCAGATTTTCTAACAGATGTAGAATTAATTTGACTTTTACTTTTCCGTTTCATTTTCTCAGACTTGGCAGATTTAAGTACCTCATCAACCTTGTCATCAGATTCTAAAGTTAGACCACTAGATACAGGTGTGTTATACACTGAAGGCTGAGCACTAGCTAGCAGACTTACAGCTAGTGGAGAATCATAATTAAATACTGGCTGTGAAGGAGAGTATGGAACAGACAAGTCTGATATTTCATTAGTATCCTTCACTGGATTAACCTGAGTAACCAAATTTTTATCAGTGTCAGAGATATTACACAAATCTGTTGAAATTGGCAATCTATTTTCTTGAGTTAGAAAGGGAGATGATTCTTCATTCATCTCCAACATTTCAACAGGAGTAGCAGTTCTTTGGTGAGGTTCATTAACTGCAGTCGGATTGTCTGGTGCACGAATGTTCTCTATTTCATTATAATCCAAGTTCTCTAATGGAGTAAACACATCACTAAGGTTAAATATGTTTGATCTCCTCCCCCTCTTTTTTCTGACTCTCTGAACCGGAGATTCATCCAACCATACACTTCCAAGTTCAGCACAAATCTATAAAAAAACAGAAAATTTTGAAAAAAAATTATACAATAGTGATTTGATTTCTTGTGGGTCATGCAGAGGTATAAGGAAATTAACTACACAACAGATACAGATAAGTTCAGCAACATAAAATGGTTTAACAAGTTATTGAGCAAGACCAAAATGATGTTAATATTAATTTTGAATGACTGTATAGTCTATTGCTTCTATACTATTGTCTATTGCTTCTATACTTAAAGTGTCATAAAATCTTTTTAAAGCATTATCTGGCTATATATATATATATAAACATAAAATCATTGTCACCATGTTTTGCATTTAAAGGGTTGTAGGTTCAAGCTCTAGGACTGCTTGAAAATTTTGGTATGATTTTTATCTCCCTGCCATATTTTGGTCCTTCAGATGAGACCTGAAAAGACCAAGTCTCTGTATTGTACTGTGTTGTGCTCTTGCCACAAGCACAACATACCTGTACAAAATTTTTGCAACTTCACCTATATCCAGTGATGTCTCAATATAAGTGAAATAATCCTATTTGTAAAATTAAGACCTTTTTCATTCACCATTTTTTTTTTTGTTTTTTTACCTTTGGATCATTAATCAATTCGTTTGACTCATTGATTAATTTGGCAATATCTGTAAGACATAGTGTGGTCTGCTCATCTGAATTGCATACTGGAGATGTCCTGAAGTTTTGACTAATTTCTGGAGACGATAACTGACTGATGCTAGGCAACTGTTGTAAGCGTAAAGAACGACGCCTTTTTCTCCTGACAACTGGTTCATCCATTTTTGACTAAAATTATATAAAACCATTAAAACTATTTTGAGTAAAACTAGAAAAATATTTTTTAAATATTTATAAAGCAACAATTGTTATTAACATTCATTCATGTAGACGCTGTTGTAAGCTTTGGGCTTGTCTTGACACTTCTTTATACTTGGATTCTGTTTCTAGTAATGTTACTTTTCCAGTTGCACATTCTTGTACTGGTTGCAAACAGTAAATTTTTGAAATTTTGTTGGGTGCCATTTCCAGACTTTATTCAAACTATTTTAAAAGCATTTACAGATGTTGCATTTACTGTCACTTCCGGAAAGCTGTTCCAGTCATCTGTTATACGGACACTAAAGCAGTTTTGAGATTTTACAAGTTGGACTCTTCTTTTAAATAATCTTCTTTTGTTGTGACCTTTTCTTTTTCTTTAAATCGAAATTGTCAATGAGAAAAATGTCTGGAAATATTTCCCAGTTTTTACTAATGAAATATGACATGAATAATTTGAAGCATGTTTTACAAAAACTTTGGGTAAGATTGAAATGTTGATTTGTTTTTTATATGTAGCAATAAAATCTCTGTAAAATAGGGCTGGCTGCGCAAATGAGACCCCCCCCCCCCTCTTTTTTCCATAAATTAATTGTATTGTCTGCTGTCAAAATTTACCCTGCTTTTCACGATTTTTAAAATAGATAAAAAATAATTTTGTGGATATGACCAAGATTGCCTATGTATGTGATAAGAATTGTTTGCAGTCTACATTTATTTTACCATTCTATCTTAGTGGATCTCTACACGCTCATTCTTCCGCTTTTGAAATTGGTCACCAAAAATTAACCAATCATATTTTCTTTTACATACGCATGCGTTGTACCAACCTCACGCAAGGACACTCTGTCACATAAAGCACAATATAACTGGAGTGGATTTTTAGCATTATTTAATTTGAGATACTTTAAACGATTTTATCATAGAAAGTCATATTTATATGTTTAATTAGCTTTAGCTTGTTTTTCCTCCAAAACTCACAAAAATGTAAAAAATTTCTTAATTTTTCATTAAAAATATTAAACTGACCGATTCGGTGGTTCCAATGCTTAAAAACAGACGGAAAAGTGTTTTTGAAAATATAGTTTCAATATCAATTTCCACCGGATTTTTTTTTTTTTGAGCATTTTTCTTGCCTTTGGATTTAGCATTACCTTTTTCCCTTTAAGTAAAGCCCCAAGGGACAGTTTAATTAGTCGGCGAGTGATGAGTGTACAGGTGTGATATAGTAACCGAAACTGTAAAATTTTAACTCAAGTTGTTCAGGTATCATGGGAAAGAATAAAAGTGGATAAGATTTCAATGAATTTGGATTCTAAAATCGGAGGCTCATTACGAACTATCTGGTTCCGCTAATATTGATGGACTTAATAATGTGTAAGATGATTTATTCTAAACCGTGACTTTTCAACTCTGAAAAAGACCTCAGTAAAACATTAATAAAAACATGAAAAATTAAGCAGTTATCTTTTCGAATATTTTGTGGTCTTCAATAAAATTATACAGGCTACATAATAGGTTTGGCCACTGCATTTTTTTTTCTCTTTCCTGTGACTCATTGAATCGTTCAGGACATCCGGGCATTTCAGGTAAAGAAGTTGTCGACCTCCTTAGATACGGTGAATACAAACTGCTTCAAATAGCATATTAAATATTATTACCACTTTGGCAAAATACCTGGAATTTGATTGGTTAAACGCGAAATCATACCATCCCGCGTTTTTGATTTTCCCTGGTAATACGGTCGCCTGAACGGGTAATACGAATACCACGTGAAATATGGATGGTCTAAACTATCGAGTAATGGCTGCCTCCTTGTCCTGCTTCGGGCATTGCAATATAATATAATACGGCAAAAGAAATAAACACTTTTTTATTTCATACATTACGGAATATTTTAAAATTCAAACTTTATTATATTAACTTTATTGCACGGATACAATTACAATAATTGATCAAGGCAATCTAATTAAACATAAAATGACATGTCTGTCGTTTAGAAAATAAAATAAGAAATTCCAAGCATCAGTTTCCTTTCAACAGAAATCTGACCAAAGGGTAATAAATTCGTTATTCTGGATTTTCCCGGGGCATACGGGATGGTATGACCGTCCTGCGTTTCGTATTTCCTTCGGCTGCGCTTCAGAGGCTTTATCGAGTACTTGCGATAATATTTAAACTTTCGACAGTTTCAATGAAATTTATAATAATATTTAATTAAAAACTTGATTATACGATTCAAATAAATGTAGTGAAAAATTTATTAATACTTGAAAAGACATGTTTGTCAGTCAGCATTCAAAATTTCCTAAAATTTGTAAAACTTTTTGTATCATCGGAATGACACAAGAAATGTGATGGGAATTAAAGTAATTAAAAAATTTAAATTATTTAAAAATAATTTTGTCAAATAAGATAAACGCCTATATTCAAATAATTTTAAATTTAAGCAACTTGAAGTAATTTTATTCCGCGAGCAAGCCGGTTATTTGATTAATCATTAAAATTCATTACTTTATTTGGACCACGTAATGCTTTCTTAATTATATATAGATTAGATATGGAACCATTTTTTAAATTAATAACTGTTGAAGTCACAGTGTTTTGACAGTGAATTATGCTTAATTTTTTTTTTTTTTTTTTTTAGAAAATCCAATAAAATTGAATAAAGTTTGGTATTTTTCATTTACCGGAGCCTTGTCGTAACGGGAAATTGATGTTGCGTCCTATTAAGAATATGTTTATACTTGTATTGAGTACGACTTTATTAACCCGCATATCACTAATTTTTAAAGACACGAACTATGTTTTACTTTTCAAGATTTCAAGGTAGATCATTACTGCCAACAGGTGCGTTTCCGGTGTTTACATAGACAACAAACCTAACCGCTTTTTTGCAAGTTGTATCCTGAACGACCAGAAAACGAGCACCAGATATGGCTGAATCAGGCGAATCAGTTTTTGCTAAACATTTTCCAGCCATTCGAGATGATGGGCACATTAATATAGATGAATTTTTACAAGCAGCCAGTGATATCGTCCCATTATTGGGTAATATTAATATTAATGGGTAATATTATCGATAATCATATAACCATTAACTTAAGTTGAGAAACTGTGATTAAATGACTCAGCCTGTGCAGATGCTTGTTTGTTTTTTAAAAACCACTTACTAAACAGGCTGACACAATCATCAAGTTTTGATCACTTTTTGAAGTTATCATAAAATCATTCGCTATAACCATGATTTTTATATATAGGCCTATATATTATATTACATATTGACATGCCTGACTTATCTCAGTACATGTATTGTAAATGGCATTTACAAAAGATAAATGAATTATCATAAGTATAAACTTTGTACTTTTTTTTTTTATTGTTTTTAGAGAAAATGAAGGGGTTTGGTCCTGTTACAAGTGATGTAAATGGGAATATAGAGGTAAATTTTTGATATCAGAAATTTAATATTCAGTAACATATTTAGATACTTCAGTAGTTCTTAGTTTCAAGTTGTAGCTATCATTTCATACGACTGAAAATATTTTGTTTCAGATATAGACTCTGTGTTTAACCAAACAAGACAAAATACTGAGAGCATTATTCTTGTTCCCATTATTAACTCAATAACTGATAGTAAGGACCCAAATACTGAGCTCCACAGTGTTGTTCATCTACTTATTGAAAGAGTCAACAATTTGGAGACACAAGAACAGAAACGTGATGATAAACAAAAAGAGATGTGTGATCATATAGCATTAATCGAAAAACAGAAGACATTTCACAAGACTATGAACAGCATGTTGAATTTGCTTCATCTAGGTTTGTTCACTTAGATGCCTTCAAAAAACAAGTGGCTTCTCAATTAAAGTCAGTTGACGAATTTGACTATGCAATATACATTAACACAATTAAGAAGATGGAAACCAATATTAAACATCTTCTTGAATCCATTTCCAAACTACATAAAATTGTCCAACCTGGTAAAACATTTGCAAGTGTTGTTAAAGAAACCCCCTTATCATCCCCCAAGACACATACGAACCCAGGTAAAATATGTAATTCAAGTGTAAGCTCATCTCACGATGAACCATTAAGGGAGATATCTATGTCCATCATTCAGGCAAGTCAACAACTAACTTAATGCATGACTCATTCAACCGCAGTATAAATGTTCAGTTAAACTACAGCTTAATAAGTGACTCTACCAGGGAAGATGAACGAACAAAGAATAAAATATTTACTTATAGCCTGGTTTCTAGCATGTTAACGGTAAATCATAATACACATGAAAAACCCACTATCACGGAGTTCAGAGGAAACGTTGAATGTCGCCCAGATAACTCTTCTACTGGTAGTGCGGTAAATACATATAATGATAATATGTCAAGACCTGTATCACCAACTAAGAAACAATCAAAGAATCAATCATCGATACATCAAAACAATGTACAGTTGCGTTACAGAAGTGATGTACAACATGACAAATCCGATAAATCACATGTCAACGATAAGACTGAACCCGATGTTTTTCTCGGAGTGACATGACAAAAAACTGCGCTATTCCATATATAATAAATCCACCCGTCATCCAACCATTTTGGCATAATAAAATATATCGAATCCAAAGGCGTGCATGTAACTCACTTTCTTCTGTTTAAAAAATCAAACAGCCGTAGGCTCACAGCCAAACTGAACGTATAATACAAACATGCAAATATTGTATCGCAACCTGATTTTTGGACACGCGGTGTAGTGTGCCGTCATTTGTATAACTGAAGACAATGGCAACAATACGTTGAAGACCTTTTTTGTTCCAACGAAATTTATGACAATTCTGATAATTATGAGAACTACGATGACAACGACAACTACTACTACAGTGAATACGATGTCAATTGCTATTATAGTGATAACCAGCACAGTTATATCAAGCGTCATGGCAACCATTTCAACAAACAAGAATAACAAACATTATAGAAAAACCTTTTATTAAATTTAGGTTTACTGCACAATTACCATGTTAAGTGTATTACTGTGGAATGTTAGGGGTGTTATGTCATCAACATTGTGTCTTGCTAGTTTACTACAATCGACAAATTGTGATCTTGCCCTTATTTGTGAACATAAATCAATGCAACATACTATACACTATTTAGACAGTATTGATCAAATTTATTCTTGTTATTACAAGGTTGATGTTAACATTTCTGTGGCAGCTCGTTGTGGTAAGGGTGGTTTTGCTGTATTGTATAAAAAATCACTTCAGTTCAGTATAAGTGAGATTGAAGACATTGACAGTTATAGAATGACAGGTGTAAAGATAAGAGATAAATGTGGTGTTTACTGTGTATTTATTATTTATATGCCATCTGAAAATTATATTGAACTTTACCGAGAAGTACTTGGTCAGGTAAACCTATAACTTATACAGTCAATATGGTCATGTAATATTATGTAGAGATTTTAATGCTAGTTGTAGGTTTGATGATGTAACTAGGGTTAACTGTAATAAGTCAAATGAATTAAAAACATTTATCAGAGCTAACAATCTTATTGCAGCCAATGATAGTAATTTCTGTACAGGTGAAAAATTTACCTTTATACCCACAAAAACAATGATAGACTTTATATTTACAGATAATGTTATGTATTCTTCTCTTGTTAAATGTAATAAAATACCAGAAGGTTATTTCAGCAGTACATCTGACCATCTGCCTGTGGTTGCTGTGAGCCTGAGATACATGCACATACTCTTATACAATCTAGTGACAAATGGCCCACATGGAATAAGATTACTAGTGACAATATCTTAGCTTACCAAGACAAACTTCACACAGATCTCTCCAAACTAATACAGCAAGATATGAGCGACATAAACAAGGTTAATGCTACATGCAGTGAATCGTTGGACATACTGATAACAGCTTTAACTCTCCATGTACCTACAACTAAATTCAACCAACACACAAAACCATACTGGAATGTCGAAGTTAAAAGTGCACATAAAATGAAAGATATCTGCGAAAAATATGGATAAATGATGGATGTCCCAGAGGGATGCAACACCAAACATATTTTAATTACAAACGAGCCAAACGACACTTCAAAACAGTGATGGACAACGCTGCGCAGGAGTATTCCACTAAAACATTCTCCAATATAGATTCTGCATCAGGTTGTAATATCAGACTCTTTTGGAAACTTACAAATAGACTTTAAGTGTAGAAAATTGGAGATTTACCCGGAAATCATTCACAAAGATACACTTAACAACACAATCTAATGCATTTTCAGACTATTATGAGAACATTTAAACGCCAAAGCAAAACTCTGAATTTGATAGCACATTCTACCAGAACACTTTGTTACAGTACGATTCCATACGCCTGTCACTAGAAAACTGCAATGGACATATTCCTGGAGGAAAAGTAACCAACGATGAAATAGCTAAACTCATTCAGTCCCTTAAACATAAAAAAGCCCGTGGTTATGATCATATACAGGATGAACACCTTATTTTTGGAGGAAAATTTCTTAATTCTACTCTTACTCACATCTTCAGTTAAGTCATTAGTATAGGTAAAATCCCATGTTGTTGGGAAAAAAACTCATCGTTCCCATTTATAAAGGTTACGGCAAAATAAAGTCATCCCCGGATAGCTATGATCCAGTTTCTCTTCTTCCAACAGTATCAAAACTTTTCCAAAAATTACTCGTACATAGACTCAAAGACTGTTTATTGGACATAAGTCAACAACAACATGGGTTTCTGTTTTATAAAATAGGTTTTAGCAATGTATATGCCTAATGCTCGAGCACAGCAATCATAGCTTTAATATCTATATAGTTTGGATGTTGGATTTTGCAGACATCTGGTTGGTAGGGATCATTTCCCAATCACTTGATCGTCTGTTCTGTTTTTCTTTTGAACTAAATCGTGTTTACATACGTTTGTTGCATGGTCTAGTTTAATGGCAGGTATTGCATAAGGCTTGTTGGTGGGGATAGCTTGCCCAATCACTAGTCTGCTCTACTTGCCATTCAGTTTGAAGCGTGTTGCCATAAACATGTATCCTAAAATAATACATTATCTTCATGTAAATAGTGTGTGTATATTTATAATAGTGTTCGCAAAATTATGTTATGTTTTGTTTCTGTTCTAAGTTTTATATTTTGCACTACAGTATTGATTATAATCTGCTTTATGGGGGAAATAAAGATATGATGATGACAATGTAATTAGTATAACATTACCATTAATTTATTGAAATTGTGTAAAAAAATTCAACACCAAAGAATATTGTTATAAAGATTAAATATGCCCTTGTTTCCGATACATTTTTTCGAATAAAGCACCAAACTTGTAAAATGTTTAAATCTTTTAAATCTTTACTTTTGCAGAAATGCAGAAAAAGGAAAGCCACTAATCCAGAGAAATACATCTTTTTTCACACTTTGTTAGAAGATGAACTAGGAGAATTAAGTGGTAAAAAAGCACCAGATGATTATGCAGTTGTTGGGGCCTTGTGGTTAAACAGGCAAGAAAATTTGATTTTTTTAAAAGTTTTACCTCACTTGGAAATAAAAGTTACCATAATCTGAGAATTAACTTTTCCAGTGTCTGTTGTCATGGATATTTGTCAAAATTTGAAATTGATATGTTAAAGTCCACAGTTTAAACCTAATTATGACAATAAAATTAGGTGAGACATAATTAACATAATTTAATAAGTTAACATAATTCTTGTTTATATTAGACATTTTTTATATGTAGATTGTTGATCTGCTTTATATGTACAACTGGCAGGCCTGAGATGAACTTTTTAAGCAACCAGTCTTTATGTCTAAAATAGGACAAAAATCACTTAAATATTTTACGCATATTGACCCAATCTTTGCTGAAATACAAAAAATTTAAAGTGGTTTTGACTTAGCTCCCTATACGTTACCTGAAATAAAAAATTAGCTTGATATGTACCATAAAATACTGTGACTAAACTAGTTTCACATAAATTTATGGAGGAAAGATGTCTACTAAACTTTTATAGGGAAAGTTCATAATTGTATTTATTTCCCTGGTTTGTTCAAATAAGTTTTAACAAAACACCTTGTAACCAGCAATGGAAGAAACTTGCATTTCTATATTTTTTATTAAAAAAAGTGTTAATTGAAAAACAAATTTTTCACTTCTAACCATGGCTACTATTTGATTTTGACAATTATAAAGTTTGACAATAAAAAACCCAATTTATCCAATCAAAACAAATTGTTTGGCTCTGAAATTTATTTATATGATTATATATCTATCAAATATTTACCATTTTATTATCTTTTTTTAGGGGTCTGAAATTTATTTACCTGTTCTTATTAAAAATCGTAGAAGCAGATGATGAAGAGAAAAAAGGAAATCCAAGAGATGAGAGTCTGAAATTTTGTATAAGCAATGCTTATGACAACACTTTAAAAAAACATCATAATTTTCTAATTTCTGGTATCTTTAAGGTAAGTATCAGTAAAAAGAAAGTTGAGTTTTTATTAGCGCTACAGACTTTATTCTGGTTCCACTCCTAAATTTTTATCCCTTAATACTGTTCTTTAATCCTTTAAATATATAAAGATCACTATCTTTCTATTTTATTTTTAATTGTGCTATTGGAAAAAAGAAATTATTATACCTGTGCCATGTAGATTTTGTATGGGGTATATAGGGCACACCATGTCTGTCTGTTTGTATAAATGTGTGGGTATATGGGACAAACAATATCAGATTGTGTTGGGAAGGGGTATATTAATATAACAATTTCTGTCTGTTTGTGTAAATGTGTGAGTATATGGGACAAACAATATTGGTTTGTATTGGGATGCGTATATATTGATATAACAGTGTCTGTCTGTGTAAACTTGTCTCTTGGAAATACCTCATTGCTGCTCAAACCGATTTTCATGAAACTTTATACATGGGTAGTAATTTCTGTTTTCAAATGGCACTTAGTCAGACATATCTTGATGGCTAGGATCGCAACACACATTGCACAATCTAGAAAGCTACATAAATAAAAATAGTATTTCTGTCAATACTTATAATCAGTAATTGTAAGAGTTAAAATAATCTTTTTTCAGGGTGTGGCTCATATGGCACCTAAAAAGACAAGTTTATTTGAAAGGATTACACCACAAGGGTCAACAGAAGCTAAGGTGTGTATTAATACATACAATATTTACCTTATGTAAATGTTGCAATTAAGATCTTTTTAATATTTGAACAGAACCATAAAACTACAGAGGAAAAAATTCTAATGCATGTTTTTCAAATGGAAAATATGGAAAATGTTTGTTCATAGCCAACATGGAAATATATGTCAATGTTTAAATAGAAATCTTATAGAAAATGTAAAGGAGCCATTTGTTTTGTTAATTTTTTACACATCCAGACATGTATGATTTAATAAACAATTACAATTTAATCAGCCTAATTGTTGTGGTTCCCTGTATCAATTTAGTTCAATAAAATAAAACACAAATAACATTTTCTAAGTGAGGGTAACAAAAAAGCTAGCTATTTGATTGGTTTAAACTACTTGTTTGGTTTAGCAAATACCATCTTGTTTTTATTTGTTTTCTTAACAAACTGAGTGGTTGTTGGTTGTAATGTTGTTTAACATCACATCAGCAACTTTTCAACTATTTACAACAAGAGGTTAATAATCTCTCAAGATTTATTAAAGAACAAGTTTGAGTATGCATGAGATGTTGGAGAATCTTTTATGGCCCTCTATGTACAAGCTGGAATTCAAGCAGTTTTAACCTGTTAGCACACAGTCAGAATATTACTCCTTTAGTCATATTATCCTGACACCAGGGGTGAAGCAGTTAGTATCCTGCCTTCTTAATGCAAAGCAACAGGGGAAGAACAATATCTCAAATTTTAAAGTCTTATATAAGACCCAGCTAGGATTTGAACCCACAACATTCTGCTCTCATGCGGTCATTCTACTTCTGAGCCACTAAGCCAGTCTCAACCAATGATATCCATAATCTGTCTTGTTGGCTACAATGATTTGTTATAAATAATATAAAATGTTAAAAGCTTGCCATATTATATAGCAATCTTGAGTTAAAGAAGAAATGAACAGAATGATTCTCATGATTTATGTAAAAACTGTCAAAAAAATCCCTTTTAAATAGAGGGGTTTTATTTTATTTTTGTTTTTTTTTTTTTTTTGTTTTGTTTTTTTACAAATTAAACTGCCAGTAGGAATAAGTGTTTGAGACTATTTTTTAAGGTGACATACAGGGTATGTGATAAAAAAAAGAAAATGTATATTTTTTTTACATAATATGTCAAGTCTATAAAAATGAAATATACCTACATGTAATCATTGTGTAAAATTAATCATTAACATGGGTATTACTTGAATATGTTTGTGCATGTGTAATTCTGACACTGATGATTTTATTTCATTTTTATTTAAAGATGCTGGAAGAAATGAGAGCTTATATACAAACATTAAAAGCAAATATAGATCTGATGACGTCCATACTAGTTAAACTTGACCTGGAAGAAGATCCAGAAAAACAACAGAGTATGTATTTATTGTAGTCATGGTAACTTTTACCTGCCAAACAGTAGTGTGGGTGTGTATATAGTATTCATCATGACAACCATACTTGTTAATTTTAAATTACATCTACCCCAATAGAGTATAAATTTGTTATAGTCATTATATTTCCTTCCTGCCTAACAAATTTTTAAAGGGGGATATTATATACCATAATTACCATGACAACTGTACTAGTTATTACAAATTCCCTGCCCTTGCCTCACAAATTTTGAGAGGGTGGATGTGTGTAGTAATCAACATAATAGCAGTTGATCAAGGAGCCCCCCACACACACACACACACACACACACAGACACAACAGAGTATACATTAGTCATAGACATTACTTAACCTGCCTGTCTAGAATTTTAAAAGAGGGGTATACTGGTGAATTTGTGATAAAATGTGTATGGTGATCACCAGAGATAATCACTAGGGTGTGGATTTCACAATCCATGGCACACTTTACCATCAAGACTCCGAAGCCCTAATCATCTAACAACAATATTCTTTTTGCAAAAAATATTTGGTAAAGAATAAATATGACACAGAATATATACCTAATACTATATTAAAACATACATTTTGTATTTAATTAAATTTCTATTTTTAGCATTGTTTTGTATTTGTTTTTTTTTTTTTTTTTTCATGTATTTATTAAGTCATTTTAATCTGACATTCATTATTTTTATTGATATTTTTACTTTCAGAATCGTAACTGCTGTTAACAAATATACGGAAGATTTACTGCTTTTTGGATGTGTTGTATTTGAGCAAGTTTATTCTTTAATGATGCAAAATAATTTCTAAATATTTAGAGGTCATCCATTAATGTTTTCTTTTATGACTCAAAAAGTTTTGACTTAGTGATTTTTTAGATGCTGTCAAAGTAAAAATGCAACAGGAACTTCACTTTTCTTACTTTTTTCACAACTCTCTAAAATGCCTGAATGTTTTTATTGTGTTTAGATGTTATTTTCCTTTTTAAAAAATTGTTATATTTTCTTCATACATGTATAAGCTTTTGTGAGAGGAAATATATGGTTTAATCATTTATCAAAACTATACTATAGATATGGTTTATATGGATTTTTTTAACTTTGTAGCTTATTTTCATAAATAATAATTGAAATTTCTCTCGTAAAACAAAAATATCTATTTTATCAGAAACCATGTCTTATGTAATTTTGCTCTATCAGTGGAACTCTTTCGCAAGTTTATTAAGACAAATAGAACACTTGATGTTGTGTTCATACAGAACTAAGCCTCCAGTGATTTCCAGTCTCTCTACAAATTAGGTTAATAATCACTAGGTATTTTATGCTATTTCGAACCTTTTCATTCTAGAACAATCTTGCTTATGTCTGATATAGAATAAATAAATAAAAAAAATAAATAAAAATAAATCAAAATGAAATTAATAAAGCAATTATGTCTTTGCAAACTCAAAACAAATCCATGACTGATATCAGAAAATGAAGACTCTATTGACTTAGTACTTTCAATTGAATATTGTTTTAATTAATCTGTTTGTAACATCCCATTAACAATCAATCAGCATTTTCTTGGTGTTCAGAGTCAAAGTGTACACTCTCAAGTGGTTATAACTCATTTTTGGTCTTATGATCTTTAATGGTTAAAAAAAACTGTATCTTAAATTTTGCTGAAATTTTAACTAGCCAAAAGTAAATTTTCAAAGTTTCCCAAAAGCATATATTATAAAGAAGATTAACAAAATATACAGTAACAGTTCTAGCCGAAATGTATCAGATTTTGTGGCAGGTTTACCTGGCTTTTATTTCTATCCCTGGTAAAAAATTTCTTAAATACTGAATCACACAAGATGTGAAAAGTAGCCCTATGCTGAATGTGTTGGTCAGTCATTCACAACTTTCCTCTCCCCAAGTAGCCGTGTCTTGAGCAATTCTTTCTTTGCTATTTTTACTGTAAGAGATGTGCCTAGATAGCAAAATTTGTTGTTGTTGTTGTTGCTTTTTACATTTTTAAAAATCATATTATTGTAAAGAAAAGGTTAAAACATCTTTATAAATTTCTTTCTTTCAAAATTCTTTGTATCATCATGAAGTTACATCAAAATTTAGCTAGCCCTTAGTTAAAATATAACTCAATCAGAGCTGTCTTAAAAGTTTCAAGCCTCTGACTGACTTATTTTCAATTCTACATAATTTAAGCAGAAAATATGTAAAGTGGAAAATATTAATTTTATGCACATTAAAAATGTGGAAGTCCAAACAAAATATATAATCTCCGTTCTTTGTATGGATCTCTTTGTTGTCATCAGTATACAATATTAATTTGAACTGTAATTTTTTTTTTTAAAAAAAAGTTATCAAATGACATTTTATTGGTTATATAGAGTGGTTATTATTCATTCATATTGTTGTGAGAATATTATATTTATATATTTTTACATACCATATATAGATATATATGTATATATATGCACAATATTTATTTAATATTTATTACAGAGCATGTAACTCTTATCATGTGATCCATTTGATTTTCATGATCTTAAGGTACCAATAGAAATTCCATCAAAGTCAAGAAAAAATAAAAACATTCAGGGATATTTTCCTGTGACAAATCACTTAATTTAAGCAGTGGCCTTTCGTCCAAAATTATATTTAATATTTTTAGCTCACCTGAGCACAAAGTGCTCAAGTGAGCTATTGTGGTGGGTCATTGTCCGGTGTGCGTCGTGCGTCGTGCGACGTGCGTCGTGCATCGTGCGTCAACTTTTGATTGTTAACACTCCTGAGGCCACAATTTAAGTGCAATCTTAATCAAACTTTCTCAGAATGATCCTCTTGATAAAAGCAAGCTCAAGTTCGTATATGGGCTATGTTGGGTCAATAAGTAGGTCACTAGGTCAAATTGTAGAAAAACCTTGTTAACACTCCTGAGGACCCAATTTTAGTCCAATCTTCATCAAACTTAGTCAGAATGATCATCTTGACAAAAGCTAGCCCAAGTTTGTATATGGGCCATGTTGGGTCAATAAGTAGGTCACTAGGTCGGATTGTAGAAAAACCTTGTTAACACTCCTGAGGACCCAATTTTAGTTCAATCTTCATCAAACTTAGTCAGAATGATCATCTTGACAAAAACTAACTCAAGTTCGTATATGGGCCATGTTGGGTCAATAAGTAGGTCACTAGGTCAAATTGTAAGAATACATTGTTAACACTCCTGAGGCCCCAATTTTAGTCCAATCTTCATCAAACTTAGTCAGAATGATTCTCTTGACAAAAGCTAGCTCAAGTTCGTATATGGGCGATGTTGGGTCAATAAGTAGGTCACTAGGTCAAATTGTAATAAAACCTTGTTTACACTCCTGAGGCCCCAATTATAGTCCAATCTTCATCAAACTTAGTCAGAATGATCATCTTGACAAAAGCTAGCTCAAGTTCGTATATGGGCCATGTTGGGTCAATAAGTAGGTCACTAGGTCAAATTGTAAGAATACCTTGTTAACACTCCTGAGGCCCCAATTTTAGTCCAATCTTCATCAAACTTAGTCAGAATGATGCTCTTGACAAAAGCTAGCTCAAGTTTGTATATGGGCGATGTTGGGTCAATAAGTAGGTCACTAGGTCGGATTGTAGAAAAACCTTGTTAACACTCCTGAGGACCCAATTTTAGTCCAATCTTCATCAAACTTAGTCAGAATGATTATCTTGACAAAAGCTAGCCCAAGTTTGTATATGGGCCATGTTGGGTCAATAAGTAGGTCACTAGGTCAAATTGTAAGAATACCTTGTAAACACTCCTGAGGACCCAATTTTAGTCCAATCTTCATCAAACTTAGTCAGAATGATCATCTTGACAAAAGCTAGCTCAAGTTCGTATATATGGGCCATGTTGGGTCAATAAGTAGGTCACTAGGTCAAATTGTAAGAATACATTGTTAACACTCCTGAGGCCCCAATTTTAGTCCAATCTTCATCAAACTTAGTCAGAATGATGCTCTTGACAAAAGCTAGCTCAAGTTTGTATATGGGCCATGTTGGGTCAATAAGTAGGCCACTAGGTCAAATTGTAATAAAACCTTGTTAACACTTCTGAGGCCCCAATTATGGTTTAATCTTCATCAAACTTAGTCAGAATAAATTTCTTGACAAAAGCTAGCTCAAGTTCTTATATGGGCCATGTTTGGTCAATAAGTAGGTCACTAGGTCGGATTGTATTAAAACCTTGTTAACACTCCTGAGGCCCCAATTTTAGTCCAGTCTTCATCAAACTCAGTCAGAATGATGCTCTTGACAAAAGCTAGCTCAAGATCGTATATGGGCCATGTTGGGTCAATAAGTAGGTCACTAGGTCAAATTATAGAAAAACCTTGTTAACACATATGAGGGGATCCATTTTAGACCAATCTTATCAAACTGGCTCAGAATGATGCTCTTGACAAAAGCTAGTTCAAGTTTATATATGGGTCATTTTGTGTCAATAAGTAGGTCACTAGCTCGAAATATAGGAAAAAATCTCTTTTAAGAATAGAAGCTCCAGTTTGCCAAAATCAAGCTGAGTGTACATCATTTTCAGGTGAGCGTCCAGGGCCTTCATGGCCCTCTTGTTTTAGTTTAATTTCTCTTTTCTCTTTTTTAATTTTTGACCAAAAAATCTCACTACTGTGTGTTGATTATCAAATAGTGGAAGAGTTTACTCTTTTTAACATGTGATTTATCAATTTTAAGATTTAAATACTATAGAGTGGAACATTTTATTTTTTATTAAAATGTTAATTTTGTTTGGTGAACAACCCATTAGTAATCGTTGAATGTTAAAGGTCATGTTCTTTATTAATTTTGAACTTGCACAAAAACACAAGTAATATGACATGTGACGTTATTCACTAACATCATGAAACAATCTTGATAAGAATTACAAGCACTGTAATATCCAAAGTTGTTGAGATTAAAATTAAAGTGAATTTAAAAGATTCTATACTTCTTACATTCCATTGTATAGACAGCTTGCTCGGAAAATAGTAAATTCAATTTACATAATGTAAAAAAGATATTTTATTTTTTAAAATAATAAAAAAGATATGAATTGATCTGTTATACTATGTTGTAAGATCTGTTTAAAAATATAGTTGATATTGTTTTTTAACTAGGAAATATACATGTATTTTCAATGTTGTTTGTCAAATAATAACTTACATATTTATGGCATTCTTTATAAACTTTTATGACAATTTAGTTTAAATTGTAATGACAAAATAGATTAATATCCTATACATTGTTTTACCAGATTATGTTGTAATTAGACTGATTGTTTTTGACATGAAAAAACACTATTTTAAAAATGTTTTGTTTGCATAAAAATACCTATCTTACTAAATTCTTTTTTGTTCTATGTATATTTAATGTTGTTAGATTGTTAGCACTAAACCCACAATGAGTAGACTTTAAGTAACTTATTAAAGGGTTGATTTTAATAAATAAATAAAAAGAAAATTTGTAAAATCAATATCTCTCCTGAGAAATTTGTCTTTTGAGACTTTAAAAACAATATGTCCCGCGTTAGGTTAGGGCCTAGTAGACCAGATGATCTGACCCATAGATACATCTTATGAATGTCCCATATCACATAGAGGCCTTTCGGACTAACTGATTGGACCTGAAGCAACATTTTGTTGATCACAAAAAAAGCTCACTGCATAGGTTAGAAGCCCACTTTAGTAGGTCCTTGTGTTTAAAAGTTTGTCAATTTGCTTTCTGAAGGTCGGTGATTTTCTCCTGTACTGTTCACCTCAATATAAGTGAGAGAATCTTGCCGTGGGCGTATGACATGATTTACTCCTCTTCTCAAATTTCATCTCAAGTAGGCTTGACATTGTGGAGTATTCTCGCCATTAATAATTTTTCTAAGTGCAGTGTATAGATAAAAATTTCTGTAACCTCAAATATGACTGGTGACATCTTAATTTACCAAGTAAAATATTTAGGCATTTAAAAATGTTTCAGAACTCGCAACTCAGCTGAGGTCTGTCCATCTTAAGGGGGAAATTATCATATTGTAATAAATGATTGTTAAAGCTATATTTTTCTATGCAGATTTCTTAATACTATCATAGTTACACCTAGAGATACCTCTTGTGTAGCATATTATATGAACTAAAAAGTGCTTGTTTTTATCATGTTAAGACTTCATTTCATCTCACATCTGGGCAAGTGTGCAAGTTGTTTAAATATGTATACAATATGAGAATTGCCAGTGTGCCATGTGATAAGAACCCCATTATGTTTGTGTTGACTATTTTGCAAAACTTTTACACTGCTTTTTATGGAAAAGAGTTAACTTGAGCTATTCATATCCAGTAGAAATAATAGTTTAGTACAAGTGTTATGGGGTATCACATTGTGTGTTGGTGACTCGATTGTTCTTTGTGTATCAAGCTAGTATATTATTCTATTCATTATATAAGACTTAAAGTTATTAGCTAATTAGCATTCTGGAAGAGTGTGTATATAGGAGATTAATCAATGTTTTGCATCACTAGTTCCTAAATAGAGAATCTGTAGAATATCAAATTTGAGAATGGATTCTAAAATTTTTTCTTCAGACTTTTGAAACATTTTCTTTTTTATTACCTACCATCTGAAATAAATTAGTCTGAAATTTCAAATTCGAAATCTGAAATTTTAGATTCAAAATCTGGTATATACACATGTACATGTATCAAGATGTGACATGTACATGTGTCAAGGCGTGATCTTGCTTCATTAATCTCTGTTTTGTGATATGGTCTAATGTTCCAATATTTTTTTGTGCTTTGTTTTTTTGTTGTGTTTACACAGGAAACATTCCATTATCTGGAAACCATAATTTTTAAACATATACATGTACTGGTATTGTAAATCAGGAAAATATCAGCGAGAATTGTAAATTAGGAAAGCGACATACTTTTTTTTACAGATGATCATTTGATGTTTATAGCAAATTCATAGCAAATTCAAGTGAATTTTATTAAAATTTGGCATTTGCAAAAAGTTTTATTATCTTATTGCGCATGCAAATCCACAAAGATGAAAAATTTTCATATTTCCAGTATAAAAACAGTTTGGAAAAAATTTGGAAATTATCTGAGTGTATTTAAACCATATTAAAATATGTGTTGATCTTTTAATGATTAAATTTATAAAGTTTCTAACAATTTCATGTTAAAAGGCCCAAATATGTTCAGTTCATTTCTCAATGACTTCAATGCTACTAAGTCATCCATTTTCCAGCAGAATTGATTGTGACAAACTGTCTGCAACATGTAAGATATTGTTGATGGCTGTTGGCACTAAGTTCGCAAATTAATATGTGCCATCTTACCTTCTTTTCCTCTGACTTTTAAAAAGTTTTTAATAGCCAAAATTGCATAAAATTAATCTCTTATTTGATTTCGATCCCTTTAAAATTTAATTATAAGAATTGTATCTTTTTCCATTCTTGTCATATTTTTCATATACAATTTCTATATACTGGTAGTTTTCACATACTGTCAATATGGTTTCCATATATTTTTGATATGGTTTTAACTTTATATATACATTATTTGGTTTTCATACCTTTTCCAAATGAACCCTATAATCAAGGATTCACCATGTGTACTTTACATATTTAGAAAATCTATTGAAATTTTCCCTTGTATGAGGACCTTTAACTGTAGGAAAATATTGTTTGTCATGTGACCCAGAGATTTTCAAATTGATGACATTAATTTACAATCACTATTTATCATGTTTTTTGGAACATATGTCAGTTTCCTATGGCAATCACCTGTATAACAGAAATAAAAAAAAAATTCTTTTTTCTGCTGTTTGATGATTTGTGCCACTGCTTTGGGTGAAGTTTTGAAAATCCTTACATTGTAGAAATCCGGTTTTATGGTGTTTTGGTGTGTGTAAAAATGGAATTGTGATCTGGTTTGTAACTCTTTTAGGATTATGTGGTTGTTAGGTATTATATTTATTATTAGATTGAAATAATTATATATGTATTTATTAATATTTGCTTAAAGCAGATAATTTAGTTGTATCTTTTAAAAGTTTTGGACAATTGAACATGTATTTGGTGAATTGGTAGTTAGAAAACTAGTAATTCCAGTTTTTAGATATTTCAGGAATATTTTTTTTAACTTTGGCTTTCAGATTACTTAATTAATATTTTGACAAAATTTTAAATATGAATTGCATTAGTAAATATCATTGGCTATTTTAGACCTGATTTAGATCATTTGATTGAAAAAGACATTCAAATTTTTAAATGATTTTGAAGACATCAAAATTGTATTTTTATTACAAAATTAATTGGACATTCTGTTACTTGAATTTGTCACCAAATTGATATACATGTATTAGAACATTTTATTGTGAGATGTGGATGTTTATACACTAGCCTCCCAGCAGGTAATGTTAATGTTATCACCATTTTAAGTACAGGTATTCACACAACAAATGTATTTATACATGTAATTCACATTTATAAGAATTACACAAGGAATTATGTTGTTTCTAACTTTTCAATCTGGTTGTTGTCGACAAGAATTCTATTTTTAAAATAAAACCACTTTATCACTTCTATCATGTGTTATCTTGTGTATATTATAGCGATTCATGGTTTCATCTAGTCAAGATTAACTTATATTAAGACATAACTAGCTATTGATTATGTTACTGAAATTCACATCTTTGCATTTAGTTGATGGCAATGATCAACAAGTGTTTGTAATTGCGCAATGCCTAGGAACAATGACACATTGACACAAGACTTTAATATATCCCTGTCAAGAGTGGAGGAAATTAGTATTTTTTGCCATCCATCCTTCTTTTTGCCATGGCCTCAGTGATAGAGGGGTCTAAAGTGCTTGCTTATGGACCAAGTGCCTTAAAGCACCTAGGTTTCAAATCCCAATTGGGCAGATTCTAGTGGAGAAAGTTTGCTTTCCAAAAGTAGGTTGTTTTTTTCCAGACACTTTGGTTTACTCCACCATACTTGAATAGAACACCTTTAAATAAGTGATAGAATCTTGACAAGCATAAAATACCACTGATCCAATCCAATCTAGTTCTTTCTTCTGTCTATCTGTCTTACAACTACATTTTCTACTACTGCAAAAATATTGAAAGACTTGTCTTTCAACTATGTTCAACATTGTAGACATATGTAATTGTGTATTGTTTTATTGTTTAAAGTTGAAGAATCTTGTTTGGAATCAATTCTTTTGTGAAAATTATTTCTCAACCAATATTAAGTCCTGTTCAGACCCAGCCAGGGTTTGAACCCCAACCTCCCACATACAAAGCAAGCACTCTACCAATTGACCCACCATAGTGGTAGCAATTTTATCAGCTACTAGTACATGTATTTGCTAGTAAAAGAAATACAACTCATTAATCTTACAGACAAACCTATGCAAAAGTTTGTAACTGTGTTCTGACTAGTGTTTCTACTTATATGTCGAAATAAAATGTATGCACTAACGTCAATTATTAGAATGCAAGTACACTTGCCTGCAGTGTCACGTAAGAGCCAATTGTAAGTGTTAAAACTGAAAATACAATGTCTATTATTTTCTTGTTGAGTTCTATTTCTATGTTTATCTTTTAAACTAAATTGGTAGATAAATCTTTAATGGCAACTCATCTGGTATCTGCTATGTAGAGCAGTAATATTGAATCTCAGACTGATATAGTGAAAACAAATTTTAATAAATTTATTAGGGTTTTATATAGTGACCTTGGATTTTTGATAGACTTGATGGATATAAATTTATATTACCATCTGCCAATGACCATTCATACGGAATTTGGTTCTTATAGGCTTGGTTGTATCAAAGGAGAAAATGTTCAAAGATTTAGCTAAAAATAGAAAAAGAATCGAGTCGACAAAAAATTATACAGAAAAACTTGAAAAACATCTTTAATCTGTTACCTACCTTAAATTTTTTAAGTTTGATAAAAGTTGGTTGAAAATTTTTTATTTGTTTTGCTTTCTATAGAAATGGCTCAGTAGTTTTAGAAAAGTTTTTTTTTTTTGAAAAATTTGGCTAAATGTTAATACATCCCATTTCCATATTTTGTAAAAATTTCGTTTATCAAAAATGTTTCATTACATATGTTAAATTTCCTGATATTCACTTTCAATAATATTTCAAATCTAAACAAATTCAGTTGAAAAAGTAAATCCACAACGGGTATTTTTGTGTTCAGGCTATTTATAGTAATGGTGACTTTTTTTAATATCACCTGGTACAAACTACAATCTAGGAATCTTCAACACTATATTTGGTTTCAGCTGATCCAGTATTTTTTTTAGATTATTTCAAAATTGGATAAAAAATAGGACATTATATGTAATAAATAAAACTTATTTGTTTAATTTAAGTTGGATCAATAATTGCTTCATCAAAGAAGATCAAAGTTTAGGCATGGATAGATGCAGATACACAGTTTGACATACCATAATCACAGCTGGCTATAGCTGATAGAGCTAAAAGTCTTTCTCAAACTCGCAGCCATAAGACTCTAGATCTTTAGCCTACATATAACCTTGCTTCCCAACGTATCTTCTCTATTCAAAATAAAGAGTTAACTAAAATACAAAACCACCCATGATATATTATACATATATTTTTATTTATAATAAACAAAATTAACATAAATATTATGTATAATAAACAGAAAATAAATATAATATATTTTGCACTTCAAGAGATGAACAAAAAATGCATTTTTTACATGTATATTATACATGTATTTAAGTATGACCAGAAAAGTTTAAAAATAACAAAATAATTGATTTTTATTTTCAAAATGTATTGCAAAAATAGACAAAAAAAAATTGATTTGATCAAACATGTACAGTAAAACTTGTGCATAAAAACCATCTAAGAAATATGGACATGTGGTGTTTATTAAGAGATTCTTCTAGGTTAAAATACAAAGCAAAATGACCTTCAACAAGTGGTCTTAATGAGCAGGTGTTTTTGCAAATAGGCAATTACTTCAACAGGCTTTACTATATTGGACTACTTACTACTATCAGTTCATAATTGTTTGTCATATACATGTACATATTTGGAGAACAAAATTCTATAGTTAAACAAAATCATTCAAAAATATCAAAAAAAAATGTAAAATTAACTGACCTAATGGGGAAAATAGCCAAACTTACTCAAAAAGTTTCTTTAATTCTGTGCATATAACAATTTTTTAATGTTTTCAATGAGAAAACAAATTCATCATGTCCAAAATCTTGGGTGAGGCCCAATTGGATCATTGAAGGCATTAAATTTCATTTTTTTTTCCAAAATCTGTTCCATGTACAGAAGAATTCAGAGAAGATTTTTTCATTTCAAAACATATTTTGGTTAGGTCAATATTTTCAATTTAATCTTACTATTATTTTTATGAGGAAAGTTTTGAATAAAAAAAATATTTAGAAATAACCAGGTGACAAACATGCAATTATGGACCAACAGTAAGTACTACTTTATTAGGCATAAGTAAGAAGAGAGTAACTGTGTGGGAAACGTCATTATGTTTTTAATGATTTTACCATTTTACTATCTTCATATTTTTCTGTGCAGCGATAACTAGCTTTTGTGACAGTCATAAGGGGTGAGTATTATTATCATACTGTTTTAAGAGTATTTAAAGCTTCTTTAACTTTACCAATTTCTTAGTGACAATAAGTCTATTTTTTATAAAAGCCAATAAAACTAAAACCTCTGCAGAAAAGCTAACACATCCAACTATATCAGTAAAATCTAGCATATCTAATTATTATTTATTTTATTTATTATATATATATATATTTTATTTTATTATATAATGTATAATGAAAGAAGGATGGAAAAATTATATCATGAATATTTCAAGATGTACTAGTACCGGTAAGCAAATTTTGTCATGTAATTGAATATTATGTTTCAGTATATATGAATTTATGCATTATATCTGTGAATAGCGAATATCTATGTTCATGTTTGTTGTTAATGTGTAATGTTGAGGCTTAAAGAATTATTTAAAAAAAAAATTATTATTATTATTATTATTGTTATTATCAGTAAGAACATGGTATTTCATGGAAGTTAAACATTTTATTTTTCAAATTCTTAATTTAAACTTACAGTAACCATTTGATTAAGCTTACCAAACAACAATCAATCAAGTCAATAAAAACTTGTTAAGAAGCAACAAGGTACATTTAAATTTTGAGCAGAGATTGAGACAGTTTGAACATAAATATATTATGGTGTGTGTGTGTGTGTGTGTGTGTGTGTGTGTGTGTGCGTGCATGCATGTGTGTGTGTGTGTGTGTGTGTGTGTGTGTGTGTGTGTGTTATAATACCAATAATATGAAATTTTGTTTTGATTTATTTAAATACTGTAATCCTAACTTTGGCTTGATAAAATTAAAAAAATACTGCAGTAATAATACCATAAAATAAACAAACATGATTTAATGTTGATAAAAAACAAACAATGTTTAGGTAAACATCAGTTCATATTGCCATGAAAGTTTTAAATACATGTATATATTCTTATACATCATGTACACACAATAAATAATAAATATAAATTCAAAACACATTTGAATTAAAAAAATAAATACCAGATCCATAACTGAATCATATGTGTTCAACCTGCCAGGATTACACATATATTGACAATTGATTTAATAAATTTTAAAAAATCATGAATAATAAACAAAAATATAAATTTGTAATTTTTTTTATAACTGGAAAAACACACTACTGAACAAGAAATGAATGCTGAAAATTTTTAACTACTGAACTGTTTAGAAAGTGGTGTATTGCTTTGTTCTTAGGTGATATAACTTCCACTTTCATGCAAAGCACACCAAATGAACTTTTCATATAAGTGTACTGGTAAAACCAAGATAAAATTTTAAAAACCATGAAATTCAAACACAGTGCAACCTGTGAAAAATGAACACTAAAGTGAAAAAAAAAATAGCAACAAAGGTGTATAAACTGAACTATTTCAATATTTCATTTTATTAATGTGCCACTGTTCTACCATTCTACAAGTGACTACTTTGTGTGAAAGAATCTAGACTGGGGAACAAAAGATCATTCCCTCCAAAATACCAACAACTAATTCACTACCAGTATATAACAGAATATTTGATTATAAAGGCTTTTATTTGCACCTTTGGCTGAAAATCTGAATTTCTTTCAAAGGACTGGATTGGATTGGATTAAGAGCTTTAAGCCCTAGCCAAGAATGATGGAGGAAACCGAAATGCCTGGAAAAAACATTGACCTTCTGTAAGCATACTGACAAAATTTCTCACACTTATTAAGGATCTGCTCGAGTGAGACTGAACCTAGGAGGTGAAAGATGCTCTGATCTGTAAATGCTTGCTTTAGACCACTTGGCCACCAAGGCTCCTCTTTTTATGACATATAAAGGTAATTTTTTCAACATGAAGACTGCTGATCCACAAAAATTATAAATTTACAGGTTTTTTCAACAGGCTATTGATTACAGTAGAATGTTGTAATAAGACCCCAGGGCTAGAAGTTCTAGATATAAATTCCAAAACTAAAAGATTATCCCCCAGACAATTAAATTCTCCAGCTACTACTCTCACGGACTAGTTATTCTTTTTTCTACACATTTTAGAAAGGCAACCTGTACTGTAATATTCAAATGATTTATTTTTTCAAAATTGAAATGTCAAATAAAATCTCATATAAAATACTTATACTATATTATAGCGAACAATCTTCTCTGGAAGACTTGAAAAAAAAATCTCTTTTTATCGTAAGAACAAATATGGATGAATAAGAAATCTTGGACAATACATAGATTTCAAAAACACCAAATCCCTGAAGCTCTATAAAAACGTTTTAAGTTAAAAAATAACAAAAGAAAGCAAGCAGCCACACCGACCTGCCTGGGATAATCGAATGCCATTGTTATATGTCAAGTAACGTTTAAAAATACCTTTAATCTTCATATTTACCCAACTATTAACCCTGTGCCAAGCATAAATGTAGAAGAATCAAATTACAAAAAATCTAAATAAATTTCATTTCATCAAATGTAAACAGTATGCGACATTAAACTGCAGTATCGTAAAACTGGACTCCATTAGACTAGTGACAATGACTGTTTTAGTTATACAGAGCATTCAATAAAAAATAAAACAATGTCAAGTCATTCTGTAATTATAATTATGTGTAAAAAGGATTGAGAGATTACAACCTTGGAATGAATGTAGGAATAAGCCACTACAAAAAAGATTTAACACGTTTTTTATTCTTA
The DNA here is from genome assembly GCA_029721355.1 of Tegillarca granosa. Classification (NCBI taxonomy): domain Eukaryota; kingdom Metazoa; phylum Mollusca; class Bivalvia; order Arcoida; family Arcidae; genus Tegillarca; species Tegillarca granosa. The sequence continues at coordinate 10,070,516 of CM056607.1, forward strand.
GTCTATCTGAAGAACCTGTTAACCTGATACAGAGGGTGAAAGGTCACAAAATTTGTAAGTAACCACAAATTTTTAAGTCCGTGCATAAAAAATAACCATAAAAAAATAAAACAACTTCAATGTGAAGTACATGTATGTACATGCATGTATTTCTATTGTAATTTACACTGAAATGAAAATTAAGTATTTTGAGCAGATTATTTCTTAAGTTTAAATATTCAGTAAATGTATTTGGTATCAAACTGTTTCAAAAATTCAAAGAAAAAACTTAAAAGCCACTATAGACTCTTTGTTATATTCTCAGAAGGCTTAGATATTTTATACAATGCAACATGAAAACTGGACAATGCATAAAACAAAATAACTGTCTTAATCACAATATAAATTTTTTAAAAAATATCATTACCGGTAATATTTCTTGTTTAGTTAAGTTGTATAAACTTAATACCAGTCTGCTTCAAACACAATTTTGTCTGTCCAGAAATTATTTCATTTTGACAGGCCCCTGTATCAAAACTACCAGATACTAGTGATCAATTACTATTTCGTTTATGCATTTTAGTTTCAATAACCACTTTAAAAACTTAATAAATGTGAAAGCCCCAATATATTATTACAACCTAAATCTTTTTTTAACAGTCCTGGAATTCCAAAGATATTGAAATATATGATCTTTAGTTTTACAAACGTATAACTTTTTTCACTTGAGGTTCGTCACATGTATTATTTTGATGCCAAAACCAATGTCCCCATTTTTTTGCTCTTGCAATTTTTGCACTATTACCTTTAACCCAATTATTATTAATAATATAAGGTTTCAATTGTTTTCTTTTTTCTTCTGAATAATCAATATACCATTTTCCATCTATATATTTATCAGGAGATAAAATGCCAAGCTTTAGATATTTATATTTTCCTTCTAAGAGGTTTGAAAAATATACTTGATCATTGTGATAATCTGGAACGCTCTTTGATGCCGCATAAGATGAAATCTCATTATATAGCTTCCACATCATCTGAGAAAATTCATTATAAAATTTCAGTGTATCTTTTGTAGATTTTAAGAGCTGAAAACCTCCAAGGTAGCCATGTTTATGTGTGGGTTTAGCGACGACAATGTCGCTATTATTAGCATGACTTTTTATGTCCGGAAGTGGATTTTCAAGCCATAAACAATCTGTTTCAAAAAGTAGTAGAGTAAAACCATGTTCAAGTAAGACCCTGATTATTTGTGTTCTTAAATGCATCATCTTTACATATCCAACTTTACTATATTCCTGATCGCCATGGATATCCAATGTAGCAATGTAAACAGCAGCAACATCTGGCCAATAATGTTTGATCATCTTCTGAGAATTTTTATCAGTTGTTATAAATAGCACATGTTTATGAATCCCAAACGGTTTTACATTACACAACCAGCTATTTGTCATCGTAACAAAGGCATCATTAACCATAGCTAACAATACTACACCAGCATTTGTTTTTATTTTATCAGCAATATTTATCAACGTCTTGGTATAATTCTCTTGTTCTAACTTAATGAAAAATCGGCCATACTCTGTCAGTTCTGAAGTGTTTATTTCCTGTAAGACAGGTGCTACTTTTGAAACCTGTTTTTCAGCTTTATACACATTCAAATATATAAACATTCCTGCTAAAATAAGGGCAAATAAAAGTATTGTCTTTATGTTCCATCTAAATAGCTTTTGCATCCTTAAAACTGTTTAATATCGAAAGATTGACACCATTCATCAATTATAATATCTGTACCTGGAAAATAAAAACCAAGAGCATAATATAACTTATAAGTAAGTATTCCATACAGTGTGATTCAGGGCCAGTAGATAAAATACCAAGTACAGTGTTAACCATTTACCTTTCAATGGGGATGCAACTCCAACATTCCTGGTATTGGACTCACAAACTCATCAGTATTTTTATGCACATGCAACCATGAACAGAATGATATTGGGTTGATTATGTGATTCATTTAAGCCAATCACTTTTTAGAGAATCTAGTCACAGGTAGGATAATTTTAACACATTATATATTTTATAATCATTTATTCATATTAAATTTACAATTAAAAACCAATTTATGTCATGTCCCAAGTCAAAAAAAAGTCAAGATCATCTTCTCTATAGACACATGTAAAACCAGCTACATGCTGTAGAAAATACCTCCACTGTGATTGGTTGATTTTCATTATAAAACATGAGCTAGCACATCACAAAAAGGTTCATTTGCTTACCCTACATCTATGTCATTGCCTTCTTGATCACATTTTTCAAGTTTTGGATCAGACCAAGCCAAGAAAAAAATCAATAAAATCTCACACTAAATTAGACAAATTATGAGTTTTACCAGTGACTGATTGATTAAATCATTGAAGCCTCTTTATGCATGGAGTTAAAGAAATTTTATTTGAGGTAAAATGAAAAAGCAAGGGATCTAAAATTTCATGTTAATTAATTACTGAATTATTGAATCAGTACTGGATCTGCTTGTTTTAAGTTACATTGATAATATTTATCAAATTTTCAGGGACTGAAACAAAAAGCTCCCACACTAAAGATGAGTGGTTTTCCAACTGAGGTACCCAAAATGCTATATTATTAGGACTCTGTAGAAAGACTTTTGATATTGTTGTACTCATTTTTATAAAACAGCACTGCGTAAGAAAAGTAAAACTGTTTTGCTACACTCTCTCTAACTAGAAACACTTGAAAGAAAAAGGCCAGGTCAAGAATTGCTGAGCTATACAAAACCAGCCGGCTTGTAGCCATATCAACAAATCTGATACAACCCAGAACTACTACCAGAGGACATGATAGATGGTACCCAATTCCACATTATAGAAGTTAAGTTTACAAACATTCCTTCTTTACTGCAAACCACTACAGTAGCTCAGTTGGAAGAGTGCTAGCTTCGTATGTGTGTGGGAGATTGTGGATTGGAACCCTGGCCAGGTCTGACCAAGACTTGAAAATTGGTAGTGACTGTTTTTTAGCCAAGCACTCTGCATTTTAGAAATATAAGTCAGAGGGTCCTTCAGATGAGACTCTAAAAACCGATGACCTGTGTCAAGGCAGGTGTGGGGTATCAGGTCAATTCGCCCCCACTTCTTGCAAATTCGCCCCCATGTCAAAATCGCCCCCCCCCCTTCAAATTTGCCCCCACTTCTTGAAAATTCGCCCCCCAACTTTTATTGAAATTTTACCTTTTTTAAAACTTTTCTTTTATTATTATTAATTTTATTTTACCTCGAATATGCCAAATTAACACTGTTAACATATTATTTGTAAATATGCATTGTGTGTGTTGCAATTTATGTCGAGTATTCATAATGCATTGACTGAATTCACACATAAGACAGCCCAGGTGTGTTGTGATTACTGTAATAATTTATATTGAAATGGTGATTATCAAAAGTCCTTTTTTACGATTATTGCTATTTACCTCTAACCACCAACTGTCCACAGTTTCAACTTGGACAAATATATGGAACTATTAGAAGGTACTAGATGATAGCTAGTGAAATATTGCTACCATCCACTACCGTCTGGTAGCCTCCAGTATTTAGAGTTGAGTTAAGTAATGGTGTTTAACTCCCAAGTCAAAAATATTTCACTTATAATGAGACAACACCAGATATCATAATGCTGAGTGCTTCGCAGTCTTGGACCTTACCTTGTCTGGGTTCGAACTCACGACCTCCCACTTACGATGTGATTAGTCTGCCAACTGAGCTACTGCATTTAGACCTACTACCTTTGTCGCTGATGGAGAGCACAGGTACCAGGGGAATTTACTTGAGCATGTCGTGATAAATCAACTCATAAGTCATTACTACAAAATGAATTTTAGAAAAAAATGGGGGCAATTTTGTACGTGGGGGTGAATTTGTTGAAAGTGGGGGCGAATTTGCGCGAAGTGGGGCGATTTTGAACAGGGGCGATTTTGACATGGGGGCGAATTTACCGTGGGGCGAATTGACTTGAATTCAGGTGTAGCATGTTAAAGAACCATCCCTGTACATTGCCCAGAGTGCACTGCTAAGGTCAAAATTTCTGTCACTTCACCAATACCTGGTGACGTCTTGATATAATGGAAATATTGACTGAAAAGTAAAACCCCATTAAATCTAATCAAAATTTTAAATCTTTACTACAACATTTAAGCGCTGGAACACACTTAACCATCTACCTACAGCAGTCATCCAAACCCGACTACTGGAATCCTTAAGCATGAGCTAGCAGCGATAATAGTCCGTAAATGAAATGACCCGTGATGACTTATATTTTAAACTGCATCACAACACTCTGTAAATACCATGCTTACCTTCTGATATGCGCACCAGTGTGAAAATATCTACTGCACCTGGCAATTACAGCAGAAAGAAAACAGGCAAAGTCGCCCGTCGCTTGGTCACAAGTTGGTGAAACGACTTAATGCTTGTATTTCTACTGTTTGAAATCCGTGGAGATATCACAATGTCCCTACTTTGAAAGCATAATGATCTTAACACTTGCAAGATAAGGTTTTAACAAGGTCTAGCGACAAGACAACGGAAAGTGTGCGAGTTGTCATCAAACCGGATACAGCTTAAACTCGAGTAAGATAGGCGTTTTCCTATCGCTTAATTAACGTATCCTTGTAACATTTTACCCGTTTTAACGTAAACAACATTGGCCAAAGCATACTAAAGCATACATACATCTACACTGTCATCCATAAATAATGATAAAATTGTATATAGATTAACATATACATGTATTTGAATTATAATCATTTTGTAAAATTCATTTATAGGATTGAAATAATGTAGTTTAATATTGCATCAGCATTTTTTCTGCTATTTGTGACTAGAGCAAGATTATTAATCACTATGGATTTATCTAAGGACAAGTTTGTGTATGATGTGAGAGTGTGTATCATGGCCTGCTGTTTACTTGTGCACACTCAGGGCAACTTTTTGGAAAGGTGCTAGCTCACCAAGTAATATGTTGCAGACAAGCATACCATCCAGCCCAGTTCTAACCTAACACCAGTGAACCAGTCATTTTTTACCTCCTTATATCAAGCACCATGGGAGGAAGCAACATTTTAAACTTTAAAGCTTATGTAAAGCCTGGTCAGGGTTCAAACACACAAGCTTTCACTCTCAAGGCAGATACTCTACCACAAAACCACACAGGTGGCCCCATTCAAATAATGAATATTTTGCAGTATTTGAAAGTGATAACTTAATATCTAAATGTATACAATTAAGTTTTTTTCTTGAAAGAAACAACTTTCTTGAATTTTTTCAATTATGGGGAGAAGTATAAAATGTGCAAAAATATTTTTCCAAGATAAAAATACCATCCATCCTGGGGTGACTCCATGTGGGAAAGTTTGTCAGTTTGCTTGCCAAAGGTCAACAGTTTTTATCAGGGTCGGTACTACAGTTTCCTTCAAAATTTCTGAACTGAACACCTTCACATAAAAATATAATCTTGACATGGGTGTAAAACACTTCACTTACCTCACTATAGCAGCTTTAAACTTCACATCACATATTGGTTAAATTTAGACTTTATTCAAGGTCAGAAACAAAACAGAAGCATTTCTTTTTTTATAAAATTTATTGTAAATTCTTAACATCTTGTGTAAATATATTTGAATAACAATAAAATTTGTTGATAGCAAAAATGGACGGATACACATGTATTAATAAAAACAAATACATTGTAATCAATCACCCTTTGTTAGATTTTAAATTTCACAAATAAATAAATAATAAATAAATAAATAAATAAATAAATAAATAAATAAATGAATGAAAGAATGAATAAATAAATAAATAAATAAATAAGTACAAACTTAAAAAAAAAAATTTGTTTAAGAATTTGAGCACTAACTTGGGTCCAAAATTTTATATCTAATCTGCATATAATTCTGCTTCAAACAATGGTAATCTTGACAAAATTTAACTGTTATAGCAAAGATACCTTTTTAAAAGTTGATTTTACATACAAAGTATAGAAGAAAATTTAAGGTAGAGAATGGTATATAGTTGGAATATGAGCAGTTATATCTTTAATGCTTGAAAAATTGAGTGAAACTCTTTTATCTATCAATTCTTAATATTTTGAGCTCTTTAATTATTTCAAATTAATAATTTTAAATTATTTACAATTTACACATTTAAAAAAAGATTTACTGCTCAAATTACAAAGCAATTTACCATTTATATAAAAACCATAAAGCCTGTATAAAACTTCAAAACATTGTCAGTCTCTTTGTCAATTAACAAAACCATACTAGTTAATAAAAGAAGATAAATGTTTTTAAGAAAAAGAAAATTCAATAAAACTTTTATTACAACAATCAACGGATGCCTGACAAAATGTAGGTTGGAAGTAAAACAAAATACAAAAATATTCTGAATTATTGAAAAGAATAAGCAGTGTATGAGTTTCAATATAGCCTGTAGTGCATGTTTCATCCATGACTGTTGAATATGTATACATTGGAAGACAAACATTATCAAATTGATCAAGATGCTACATGTACATAATGTATATAAATAAATAAATTAGATGTGCTGAGCTGTTTTGTTTAAAATAGAAAACAATTATTAACATTACACTACATATAATGGGACTAGACTTTAGGCCAAGTGCTGATGGATACCAGGGCTGATGGTCCATAAGATTCGTGACAATGTAGTTCCATAGAAAGATAATTGTAACTGTTTATCCATTGGCATATACATGAAATCATAAGTTCCCACTCACAATTCTGCGTAAGTTACCTGACACAACTTTTTGTAGGTATCCTGACACAATTTGAGCAAGTTCTCTGACAAAACCAAGTTTTCCCAGGGTATCAAATTAAACATTGATCCATTATAAAGTGTGCATGTATTCAGATTTATAACTTATATAAGCTTTCATTTTTCAATATGTTTAACTTTATGGCATAATGGGCATTTTTTATATTATACAGAAAAAACAGATGCCTCTATGCTGTTTGGGGCTTTAAGAATAAACCCTCCCCCATATATTATACTTTTTAAGCTAAAGACTAGAGATTTTTAAATTACATAATTATATCTCCTTCCTTAGTTGACTTTTGTGTTATGGCCTCTTTAAAAGTCATGTGACAGTTTTCAATATAAATGAACAATAGTCTCTGATAATGAAAAGATACCATAAAACAGGAATTATCACATGATAGACAAAATTTGTTTTTAACATTGTTAAACATTATCTTTTGCAAATAAAAACAAATGATCTCTGAAATTTGTTAAACACAGCAAACAATTCAGATAAAAAGATCTTTTATATTTATCTTGAATAAGCAAAGAAATCATAAACTTGATCAGTTTTTGAAACCTAAAATCAATTTGATCAAAAGCTTCCCTTCTTGTTTAATAACTAAAGTCCACTTATGTCCTTTTTCCAACTTGGAACAGCACTGGAGTAACAATTACAAAACAAATGAAAGTATGATATTAATAAATTTGTACTAAAATCCATTTTTAAGTTCTTTAGCAGCTCTTTCTTCTCTCCATTTCTGCATCAATTTCAGCATTTTTTCACTCTTATCTGTCTGTATTTCTGGTTCCATATCTTCAAACTCTCCTGGAGCTAATATATGACCAAATACCTTCTCCTGTAAACAACAAAAACAAATTGTATGAGAATCAAAACTTAATAAATTGAAAAATGGATGAAGCCAGCAGTTGGTAGTACTTTGCTTGCATAATTTCAGTTTTCTCCAAACACTCTGGTTTCTTCACTATCATAAAATGAATCCCTCTTTAATCGAGAAAGAATCTTGACTTGGGTGTAGAACTCCATAACTCCACTTTAATCTATTATGTGATGTAATAATATCCTCTATGTTTATGAATAAACAAATAACATCCCAATCAAAATTTTTTCATTAATATGATGATGTCACCTGCTTTAAAAATACCATAGGTGAAGTTACAGAAATTTACATCTATGCAGTTCTCTTATGGCAAAAAACACAGAGTTCTTTTCTGATTGCCAAGCCTATTATGACAGAGGACACAGTGATATGCCAATGAGTAAATCATTTTTAAAAGTTACTCTTGAGTTAAAGAAATTTTCATTTAGTGCAATACTTCTTCAGTTTTAAAGCATTTAAGATTGTTCAACTTCAAGACATTCAATTTAACAATGCTCCAGTTCAAGACATTAACACTGCTCCAATTCAGGGCATTAAATTTAACATAACCTGATTACTCCACCTTATGTAAGGGTATTGACAAACTGTTTCACTGGTACATCAGTTTGACTTTAAAACACAACATACACATTATCAACTTTCTATGACAATCTGATATGATGATAATAAATGACATACCTGAGCCCGTTTGATATCCTCTACATTCTGTTTCAGATAACCTTCTGTATCCTTATCTAAAGTCTCTCTTTCATTGCCTTCACCATGTGCAACTTAACAAAGAAATAGAATATATTTATAATTTATATTTTAAAGCATGCCTACAGTAAATAATTATCTTAAAAATAAAGGGAAAAATTAAGAAAATTATAAGATCTTTCTTGGAAGTACCTTGACACTATTTCAGTGCTAGAGTATCTTTAAATACAATAAGATTATTCAATATGTTATACACAGCAGTACAGTATGGTGTTGTAGTGCAATACGGTGTAGTACAGTACAGTATAGTAGAGTTCAATAGTACATGCTGCATGCTATAACAGATTTCTTTTTAATAAGTAGTGCATTTTGAGACCATTTAAGTTCATTATTTCTAATTAAAAATGTGAATTTTTAGCATTTGTTTGTTGTCCAACTGTGAAATGTGAAATGTTTGACTTGATATGACTTAATCATAATTGACTGGATGAACATTTCTAATAAAACCATCAAAACACCCATAGCCATACAATGGATCTGAAGCAGTGACTAGACCATTGACATAAATTTTGTTGTGGCCTATTCCGAATTTCCTCTCATCCTAACACATGTAATGCCTGGCAGCTACATGTATGTGTAAAAACACTTACATGTACTGTATAAAAAAACAGGGACTTTTCGATACAAACTGTTGTTGGAAGGGGCCCTGCCTCATTTCACTTTAGGCTGAAAATATTGGTTGAACTGTAGAAAAGTTATTAACATTGTTCAATAATGGATGGTTTGTCTTCCACAATATTTATTTGTTTCAAGATGATCACCGCTGGTTTGAGAAAATTGGATTGATTTCTTCAGTGTTGATGTTTGCTTACCGTTTCTTCCATTTTCAAAACAATACTCTGTGACCTCTAAAAAAGTTCACATTGAAACATTTTGGAAGACAAATCCTTCGCCTAACCTATAGGTCAGTAATTTTTCTACAGTTTCTCTAATATTTTCAGTCAAAACTGATATCTGGCGATGCCTCTTCTAACACTGGTTGGTATCGTAAAATCAAAGATTTTGATAAAGAAATTGTTGTGACCCTACACACAGCCAGGCATTTAGCATGTTATGATAAGAGGAAATTTGGACTAGATGTGGCCAGACCCCTTATAATTGCAAAATAACATAGAGGAAGTAAAGTTAAGACCCCCAAAAAAAGATATAAATGGCATTAACTGATCTATTATTACAGGAATGGGTGTTGTTGAATCAAATCTACAGACTGTGATCAGAACATTATTTTACAACTACTCTAAAAATAATCCCAGACTGTGTATGAGAAGAAAATAATTAAAGAATAGAAATGAGAACAGTAAAAGAATCTTTAAAAATAAACTTGTCAACTTGTTAATTTCTAAAATATATTGAAAAACAAGCCATAGGGATTAAAGATCATAATGGTAATTGTAAATCATGATGACAATCTCAAAATCTTTATTGACTTAATTTTTACATTGTATCATTATGAACCCATCATTAATTTACCAACAGGTAGTGACATTATTAGTGAATTTTTTTTACCGAGGCAACTGCCTTGATTGCCTCAAACATAAATACAGTACAGTACAGTACAGTACAGAACAGAGTAGAACAGTGCATTACAGCATAGTACAGTAGAGTATAGTAGATTACAGCAGTACAATACAGCACAACACAGTACAATACAGTATATTACAGTATAGAAGAGAGCAGTATTATTTAGTAGATGCACAGTTTAATACAGTAAAGTACAGCTTAAAACAGCATAGTTAAGTACTGTACAGTGTAGTAAAGTACAAGACAACACAGTAAATGCACATACTTATTTCCATTCCATGTGCTACACGATGAAGGAAATCAACCATAATTTTGTTTCTAGCAATAGCTGGATCCTCTTGTGGTGTGGGGGTCCGGATATCTTTGATGGATGGAAGACGAACTGGTGAAAATCGAGATGCTCTACTGGGAGGTGGTGCAACCAAAAGTCGACTGAAACAATTTACCATATGTGTATTAATTTGAGTTTTTTTACATAAATTACCAAAATGAAGATCTTATGAACAGGTATGTTCTATCAACTGACAAAAAAATGAAAGCTGAAAAAATTCTTACCAATTAAATGTACAAGAACTGGTAACAGTTGTAATGATATATGTAAATTATTTAACAAGTAAAATCAACATCATGTAAACTGACTGATTTAAATTTATAAAATGCAAAAGATTATAAAAGGGCATTGTCTATAAATGGCAACTTCTGCAGTTTAATTCAAATGCATCAATTTTTAAGTGAAAGTATGAGATTTTTTTTAAAGGTCTGCCAGTTTTCTAAAGTTGTACATGTATATACATGTAAAAACCAATTGTAGTTTGAACTGCCTCTAAAGGTCTGCTAAATGTTAAATTGTATACAATTTAGTCAACTGTTCAAAGGATGCTTTAACCTGTTGCATATGGTACAAGTTTGACTGATATAATGTAGTAAGTGTTTCAGTGCTCTCTTTTTAACTGAACTCACCTCATCACAAATTCTCTTTCACTTGCTTCAGATGACACGGGTGATACCACAGTGCCCTGAACAAAATTAAATAAGAAAAATCAAGCTGAATAACCTTGCAACTCAAAGGAAATTCACAAAAAAAAAATAAATAAATAATAATAATAATAAAATAAAAAAATTGTCTAAAATAATATCCATTTCAATATACATGCAAATTTTTTTTTCAAGATTGAAAATTTCTCTTGAAATACATGCAAATGTGACATCAAATTGAACAAAAAAGCAAAACAGTAAATGAATCAACATGTCTACTCTACAAAAATGTTAAAGGATATTTTATATTAAGTGAAATATGAATGAGTTCTATTGGCTAGCATTTATAATATTTAAGTCTGTAAAGACACTATAAGGTCATCAAGTCAGTGCTTATCCAAGATTCAGTAACAAAAAAAATTAAAACAAATAAAAGAGAGAGAGAGAGAGAGAGGTAGGTTCAAGACTCCATGTTAAATGAGACATCATCCAATAATAAGATTAACTCTAGCATACCAGCAGGTATTCATTCTTTAAGCCACTGGACATAAACATGCCTTGCTCAAATCTATTCTAATTCCTTGCTTGGGTTCAAACTCACAACCTTAAAATCTCAAGCCTGCAGCCTTAATCATCAAATTACACATTTCTTTTTAAACAGTAAATCTCTCTCTCTCTCTCTCTCTCTCTCTCTCTCTCTCTCTCTCTCTGTTTTGTTTTTTTTTTTTTGTCTATTAATTCTTCACATGATAAATTTTCATGATTGAATATTAAAACAAAACTACTTACTGGTGTTGCTGATTTCTGTAATGCAGCAATCTGTAGTTTTATTTTTTCAATTTCTTCCTGTGCTCTTCTCTCTTGTTCCATAGTTTTTCTTCTTTCCTGAAAAAGTTATGTTTCACACTGATTACAAGTATTGTGTATAAGACCTGAAAGTACCAACTGAAATTTGGTTCAAAATTTAGACCAGTCCACCAAACTTGTTGAATATGTCATACTTTGTGGATTCTCTTATGCAATTATATTCTTATAAATCATCAATATTTGAGATTCAAATCAGTTAAAAGTTCAGGTTAATTACAGACACTGGCTGCAACAGTGCTTCAGACATAAATTTAAAATCAAGGGTTAAATATAAACATTTATGATACAGTTTAAAAGATGTTTTTAAAATTTAAAATTAGACTTTTTCAAACCTTAACTACTGTAAAATCACAAATATTTGTGGGGGATTAAATTTCAATTTTTTCATGGGTTATTAAATGTCATCGAAAATTTTTATTACCAGTAACCATTGCCCTCAATGGGATTTTTTTTCCACAAAAATTTCTACTAAACAGAATTTTTTAAACAGGCAAAGCCATGAAATTCTAACCCAACAAATATTAATGATTCTACGGTAATAAACAAGATTTTGAAAAGTAAAATTTCCCTTAACCTCATCTAATTGATCTTCTAGCTTCATTCTTTCCTGTTCCACTATCTGTTGATCTTTGGCAGCCATACGTAAAAATTCCTCCTCTTCTTCTCTGCAAAAAAAAAAAAAAAATGTAAATTACAAAATAGAGAAATGAACATGTAAGTATTGCTTCACTTTCTTTTTTTTCAGGTGTAACAGTAATATAATGACTTATTAGGTTCTATTATTTTCATAAACAGAATGTTCAAATTATTGAAGTAATACAGAAACAAATGGAATTTACTGAAGGCAATGACAAGATTGATAGGATTAAAACAAAACACTGAAATCAACTCAGATTGAAAAACCTTCAAAAATCAATCTTTATCACTTGGCACATGTAATGTAAGGTAAACGGAATAAATCATTTTTAGTTTTCACCACCAGCTGATTGAAAAACAAACTATACATATTAGTGATCAAACTAACAGCTTTAATGCAATGTTAATTTTGCAGGTATGGGTACCAGGACCTAGAGTTTTCAAAACGTTTTAAAGAAATGCTGTAAAATCAACATTGTGGAACCAGTCTTTAATAAAAAAAAAAACCTCTGGATGAATAACACAGGTTTTCTGTAAATAAACTTACATTAACATAGTATTATTTAATCCTACATTTTCTCCTGATATTTAAATGCAGTGCCATACGTAGATGATGTAGAGGTAGTAGAATTTACCAACAACTTTAATATTAGTAAATATCATGGTGGACTATACTTGCAGTATGCAAATCTCTTTTCTTAGCAAATTTCTACTAACTATCAACACATTTTACGTCACATAATTAACTGATTTTAAAATGAAGTATTTTCACCACTGAGTTTTCCAGCACAACACATACATGTATATTCCATAATGTTTGTGTTGATTTTCATTTCCAAAGAATGTGGAATATGTTTATTGCATTTCATTTTTATAAGAAAAAAAGTCAAATAACTTTTCACATAATGTTATTGATAATGCATTCTATGGCAGTACTAATGAACTATGGTAGGTTAGACAAATACATGTACATGTACCAACACACAACATTTTTATCAATATCTTCATCCATGTAAACAACATAATTATTTAAATAAAAAATCACATATACTTCTATTTTTATTATCTACAATCTCTTTCAAAATTAGTTTTTCAAAAATATTTTAGTCAAACAAAGCATTTTATTAAGACAATTGCCAATACACAACAGCTTACTCTATTTCTTCTTCATCCCTGTTAAACAAAATTATTATTTAAATAAAATGGTTCTAATGTACAGAACAATAGTACAAATATGTAAGTCAAATTACTTACTAATCAGTATAAAGGTTGATACTTAACTATGGTAAGTTGTAAGCATTTAGATATATCAGAATTCCAAATTTTAATACTTCCGATTTGTCGAGTGAAAATCCTTCTTATTTGGTTTTGTGAAATTCTGATACAATAACGTCAGAAAATTTTATGAATGAAAATATTTGTTGTCATAATCATATTTTAAGTAATTTGCAAAAAGTAAAAGTTTTTTAAGGTAAAGGTGATATCCATTAAAACAAGATATTTTAAGAAACACTGCACATGCACTGATATTTACGTGTATATACGCAGTCATGTAAATGTTTGAATAATGTTTTATTTAAAATGCCTTTCTTTGGAAGGGGTCGGTTGGGGGGGGGGGGGGGGGATATGGACTGATAATCCTTCTTAATAGTACCAAACACATGCTAACTAGGCCTATCCTAAAATTGTGAATGCCATCTAAACTTTGTTGTATACCTGCATGAGATATTTAATCATATGTTTCTAATAAATTAGAAGTTTGACTATCTGAAGACACCAATATCTACTACAAATATTACATTCTGTACCTTTTCTCTCTTGCTTCTTTTCCTTTCTTCATTTGTTCTACATCTCTTTGTTGTTGGAGTAATCTGAAAAAAGGTTTTTTTTAATCAGAGAAATCCCTATATACAGGCTTAACTACGTGTGAAAAACTAGTCAACAGATGAAATACCCGGTAAGTCTGCATCTAAAAGAAATCTCAGTATCTGGAATTATGAGATTTACTTTTTTCTTTTAATTGATTTTTAACAAATATTTTTCTGTGTTCAAGAAATTTATTTTTAAGAATATTTATTTCAGGAACTTTTAAAATAAAGTTTATTGATGCTCATTACAATGATTACACAAAGGTATGTCACATCATAATGATAACAATGTACATCACAATTCTTCAATGTACATCACAGATTCTGACTGTCTTCTTAAAACTTTCACAATTTATAATGAAATTACAACTCTTAAGTGGTACTTGGAGCCTAAGTGGCCAAGTGGTCTTTTTTCACTATCTAGGTTCAAATACCACTCCATAATATCTTATTGTAAGAATTTTTAAGTTGGTCAGTTTGTTTGCTGAAGGTGAGTGGTTTTCACTCAATACTTTGGTTTTCTTCAATATCACTGAACTGATTGCCTCTAAATACCGGTACTCTGTTTGGTGTATTACATTATTACGACACTCTTCTCTAAAAGGTACATGTTTAATTTCTGTTCATGTTCAATGATGGCACTAAACCTGGATTTTATTCAATGGTTTTTAGTGTCCTAGCCAAGAACAAAATTCTTTTATTATGTCTCCCTATATTTAATAGCCTCTAACCAATGCTATATGCCAATTTTAAATACAAAAAATGATTTTACAGTGTCATACCTACAACTGAAAGCATGATTATTCAAGGACTTTTTCCAAAAAATTACAGTGAAATACGGTACTAGATATTTCATAAATTTTAGAAACAAAACATTACCTTTCTCTTTCTGCCTCTCTTTCCTCTCTAGCTTTTCTACGATCTTGTGGTCGTGTAAAAGGTGGAATCACTTCATTATACCAAGCCTTCCATGGGGGATGAAGAGCTGTTAATTAAAAGAAAATACAATGCATAACATCTTATTTGTCAAATGAACTGCTTTAATACTGTGTACTATTACTTTTTGTTTTAATCCCAGTTTTAAAAGTTATACTTTGTTCATATACAGAAAAATTATGTGTTAAGACCTGTTATTTAATTTAATGTTTTTTATTTTTTTAAATTGATTATTTTTAAATCAAGACATTGCCAGATGTATTCAAGTCAACAGAAAAAATTGCTCTTTAAGACTTGGATTGTAAATATAAGAAGAACCTCAAAATTCAACATTATTTTAAGAACAAAAACATATAAGAATAACAAAATGATATATTAATACATGTATACACAGGCATGACTAAAAAGTTACATTCTCTGGCTGTCTGGTGGACTGGTCTTAATTTTGCTACTAACCTTGTGTTGGATCAAGTACCGGTAAAACAGAACTGTCATCTTTCCTCAACAATTTGAACAAGTCATGATAAAAATGATGAGATACCTACATATAACAAATAAATCTCAAAATTATACAAGTGGAAACAATATTTAAGTATTATTCTTTGTTTGTAATCAATGGACTCTGATTTAGTTTGAGTGGGTCTCACCCTAATTTAAATAAACTGTATAGCAGGTTATGTAAGTATTAGGGGAAAATTAATTTGGATTGAAAATGTTAAAATTTATTTTAATCAAGTTAATAATGTTAACATTTTCACTCATGTTAGGATCCATTATATGAAACACTTATAAAATGACATGGTCAACATCCCTTATTGCCCAACGAACAGCTAAAAAATTGAGAACTTTAAGTTAAGCTGGTGACATCAGAATATAAATCAAACTGAAAAATTAAATCGGATTCATTCACTGCCAACAGCCATGCCATACAAGAGATAAGGATAGATTTTTTTAAATCAAATTTCTAAAATAAAGAATTAAATTCTATTTTTACAAATATAAAATATGTCATTGAAAGGTACCATAATCCATTAGATCCACAAATTATTCAAAAATAATAATTATAAGATCATAAAACTGAATTTGGCCTTCTATGACTTTTTTGTTCATTAAATTGTATAAGCTTAACAAAGTTTAATATCTTTACAGTATGGGAGATATGACAATTTCAAAGTGGTATGCATATTATGTATATTTAATACACCTGTAATACCAATTTTTCATACCTCATACTGATACTGCTCAGGACTTAATCTTTTCGTTTCATATGTCATAACTTGAATCATTTGCTGTGCCTAAAAATACAATACAAGCATACACGTATATCAGCAAACTGAACACAATAAATATAACTGTAGATAGCCATGTTTTAAATATTTTGGAGAAACACGAGTATGATTAATAACAGCGAATATGAGTTCCTGACAAATACATTCAAATATTTTACTGAAAAAATCAACAATTCAGTATGGAAATATATGAACTGCATTAAGTTTTTCAATGCATAATAAAATGCACATTTTTTCTTAACTATGCTTCACATGAAAATTGTAATACTTGGTTCCAAGATAAAATCTTAACTTACATTGAAATTCACAGGAAAACTACTGCTAGTTTGACCTACCAAAGATTTTTTTTAGAACAATGATTATGTAACTCTTTATTGGAATGAACAATCTGAATTGCACCAGCCCATATATGCTTCTGACCAAGTATCATTGAAATCTGTCCAGTAGTTTTGGAGGAGAAGTTGAAAATAGGTGTTAACGACACACACACACACGCATTTACACATGCCGCGCCATGCCAAAAGCTCACATGACCTTTCGGTCAGGTAAGCTAAAAATTGATAAATTCTGCAGTTGTGTTGTCTTACTAAGGTACCGTAGTTCAATTCTTTAAAAAATTTTTAGTCAGCTTGTAAACATAAATACAACAAAAAGATAAAAGTTGCATATTTAAAGAAAAACAAAGTACCTTTATGTTTTGAAATATATTTACGCATTTTTTTTTTATTTAAAATAAGTCATGGACAATTTATTTTTAAGAGGAAAAGTGAAAAATGTAATGATAAGCACCTTACCAGACAAGTTGGTCAAAAATTAATGTCAAGCCTTGATAATAAACTAATGACAAGTATAAAAAAAACTTACATCAGTACATTTTCGTAACTTTTCCTTAAGTAAACCAATTGTCATGACTGCTACAACTGGAATCCATTCATTACCAAAATTAGGAGTATCCAAACCAATCATATACTGATCCCATACATATAATAATGTATCCATCTTCATAAATCCTGAAATAATACATGACTGTATAAATTGACAGTTAAATCAAAAGATCTCAAAACAAAAAATCACAAGAAAAGTTAGTTTTGGTCTCTGTAAAATCCCCCAGAAATATTGCAAACTATAACACAGAAAACAATGCATATGAATGGGGTGGAGTAGTTTCTTTTTGCCCCAGTCAAGATTCTTACTCATTTTCAGATTCCATCCTGGAATACTGCAGAAAACCAGGTGCACTGAGAAAACCACTTATTTTTGATAACTAAAATTTAAGTGGAAATATCTCTCACTTTTAAAACCTGTCAGAATGAGATTTGAATCAAGGTGATAATTGGTCCTTGTGATTCATAAATGTGTGATTAGACCATTCAGCTAACAATGCCACAACTAGGATGATTAAGACTAGTCCCAATGTGCATATTATACCTTATACTGGGAAATTTAGCTTTTTTGAAATTTTCGTAAAATCAGGAAGTATGATAATGTTAACATGGCACTTTTAATAAGGCACTGTTTATTTTAGTGTACTATGCTCATTTAGAGACCACAGTACTAACATACCCAAAAATCCTAATATAAACATTTAAAAAAACATGTAAAAGAAACTGCACATGATAAATAATTTTTCGCTGGTCAGAAGACTTAAGAGGGAGACTAGTAACAATGGAAACCTAGTCAATCAAAGTGAAAGAATGTTTAGAACATTAGAAGCTCCAGTTAAAAATAGGAGAATTAGCAAGTATGGAATTGGTCCAATTACATTTTTAAAAATATGAGTGAACCCCATCAAAAAGCTAAGTACTTATACTTAGTATTAGTAAAATGGCAATGCATATGCATATTATACTGCATAATGAACCATTCAATTTAACATTTTCCAGAAACAATAATTTAATGTCCTTGGCAACATTTTAGGAATCAATTATTCCAATCTTACAACTAAAAGAATCAATATTCCCACTGTAACTTTCTTCTGATGAAGATTATCATTAATACAAACCAACAAACATAGATCTTGTCATAGGTCGTAGAAGTGCAGTAAGTCCATCCATCAGTACTGTAAAACCACCTGTTTCTGTGGCAACAATTTTATCTGAAATAGCATAAATATGTTATACATGTAGTACAGTAGTACTCTAGTATGTTTATTTTTTCGAAATTTTTGACAAGTACTGGTATATTACTTAAACAAAAACAACAAATGACACAAAAAAAAAAAAGAGTAAACTATCATAAAGAAGATTTCTTCTAAAAGTTAGTTTTAAAGAGTTATCTTCTCTTGAGTCATTATACAGTTATATGCAACAAATTAGGAAATTCTAAAAAGTAAAACAACATGAAAACATGAAAGTAAAAAAGTTAGCAAATACATGTATTTAATTCAAATATAATTCACTTGAATTTAAACTGTCTATCATCTGACAAAGTGAAAAATTTAATATAACTATAAAAAGTTGCTTTTTCTGAAAATTAAGTTAAATTTACAAATTTAATATAGTTACTTTAAAAATAATGTGATATTTTCTACATCATAACTACTGTACTTTGGCCTCGTTAAGGTTTGCTACTTCATAAACATATACACACCTTTGTCTGGTATAAATCTATCTATTATAAGTTTAGCCGTATCTGGGTGTTTAGTCTGTAATAGTTTGGCACATTTGTCAATATAGCCAGCAAATTCTTCATCATGTAACTACAAATAAAGAAAACAGGTATATAGTGGAATCTGTCTAAATCAAACTCTGAGTAAATTGAAAATCTCTAAACTATAATGTACTTTATAAGGAAATATCATTCATAATACAAGTATTTTAATATAAAAATCAATATAATCTGAACATTATCATCAGACTGGGGATAGGTTTTCTGAAAATTCATGTTTTTTTTCTCTTATGTACACTG
Organism: Tegillarca granosa; assembly: GCA_029721355.1. Taxonomy (NCBI): domain Eukaryota; kingdom Metazoa; phylum Mollusca; class Bivalvia; order Arcoida; family Arcidae; genus Tegillarca; species Tegillarca granosa. The sequence continues at coordinate 10,089,979 of CM056607.1, forward strand.
GATTATTACACAGTAATGTCTGTGTGTGAAGATTAATGTAACTCATTTACCAGTAGGGAGGTTTAACCATGGCTACAAAATGTCAACAATGGTTTTCTCCCTTTATCATCCATAATTAATGATGAATATTGACATTATTTGCATCACTTATAAGAATACTTGGTTTAATTCTAAATTTTTTTTATCCCTTTCATAAATTAAGTTGTTTTTCAAGTAATGATATGGCTTTACAATTTGAAGGATGGAATCATTCTTTCTTTATTAGTTATCTTATGTCAATGTTGGATGTCCTTGCAGGATAATAAAAATGTCGGCTTTTTTTTTTTTACATGAACTTAAAATTTTTGTAACTACGCAACACATGTTGTTTACAAAGTTGTACTGGGTGATTCATCCATCATTTGTTATAATTGTGGAATACTATATCTTTGCCATCACTTTTAATTTAAACAACTACATGTATTCCATGGAAGTTTCATTATTCTGGAAAAAATATCTCTCTTAAATAATGTTTATATGTTTTTCAAACCCCTTGTGTATTTTTAACAAAATGAATGTTATTTTAATAACTTTAAATTAAGTACCTGTTATATACATGTACTCAGGTATAACTGTATGTTAAATTTTAATCAAAAGACATGTAATAAGACTGATGATATAAACTAACCTCTGACCCTGAGTCTATGACAAATAATGGTCTGCTCTCCATATACGTAAGGAACTGTTCTACTAATTGTGTGATTAATCTACCTGAGGGTGGCTCTCTCCTGTAATAAATATATAACACAAATATCTGTTAAATTTTGATGTGCCATATGTGCAGATATCATTCCTCATCAGTGAGACTAGGGGCTAAAAAGATTGACAGATAAAAAACATAAGCCAAACAGTTGAAAATTAATGAATCTTAAGTTCCAAAATTATATGAATCCAAATCCATATAAATTTAAACAAGAGGCCCAATAGGACCTGTGATGCTCAACTGGCTGCATATGTAAGACAATGTTTGTTTTTGATTGTAATGCTTTTTAACATTCAACTCAAGAATATTTCACTTATACGGAGACTGTCAGTTTTGGAAATGGTGGAGGACACTGGAGTATCGGAGAAAACCACGACCAAGCAGCAAGTTAACTGACAAACTTTCAAAGATGAAGTGCTAGCACCACTGGGACGTTAATGTGCAATGTCAGGGGTGAGAGGCGCTGTGATCCGTAACATCGAATGCTTAAGACCACTCGGCCACTGTGGCCCTTGTAAGACAATGTGATGTGGTTACCATAATTGGTTCATTAACTAAAGATGGGAAATAAATTGAGCTTATGACCATTTTTTGCTTCAATGAAGCCTACTTTGCAACACACATGCAGGCATGCTTCGCTATGCCATAAACTCAGCTGGGTTTAGCCAATTGAGCTTACAATGGATCCACAATGGCTATTTTTTGGTTTTTTTATATATCTAGTAACAACGGGCATCTTGGACTGGTACAAACTTTTTTCAGGCCGATGTAGGAACCTTCCACACAAAATTTGGTCCAATTCGCCCAAGGGTTTTAGAGGAAAAGATTTTTACTAAATATTACACCTACTTTGCATATTTCTTGAAAATTGGGTCAATAAAAATTTTCTCAGAAAAAAACATTATATATTTTGAATCCCACACAGTATACTTTATATATTTAAAATTTAAGCTCTATTGGTGGAAAAAAAGGATCCACAATGGCCTTTTTTTTCTTTCTATTTTTAGTTACGACAGCCATCTTGGATGTCAGGCAGGGTTACCTGGTACAACCTTTAGTCATGCTGACATAGGGACCTTTCACACAAAATTTCATTCCAATTGGCCAAGTGGTTTCAGAGGAGAAGATTTTCAAAGATTTTCCTAAATATTACACCTAATATGCATAATTCTTGAAAATCAGGTCAACAAAAAATTTCCAACAAAAACCGGTTAAATATGTTTAATCCCTCACAATATACTTTGTATATTTCAAATTTGAGCTTAATTGGTTGAAAAATGGATCCACAATGACCTTTTTAGTGTTTTTTTCTATTTATAGTAACAGCTGCCATCTTGGATGTTGGGCGGGGTCGCCTGGTATAAACTTTAGTCAGGCCAACATAGGGACCTTCCACACTAAATATGGTTCTAGTTGGCCCAGTTGTTTCAGAGGAGAAAATTTTCAAAGAATTAATTAAATATTACACCTCATTTGCATAATTCGTAAAAATCGGGTCAACAAAAAATTTCTCAGAAAAACCCGTAATATATGTTGAATGTCCCGCTATCTACTCTCTACATTTCAAATTTGAACAAAAACGGTTGAAAATGACTCAACAATGGCTATTTCTGTGTTTTTGCAGTTTATAGTAACAGCAGCCATTTTGGATGTCGGGTGGGGTCGCCTGGTACAAACTCCAGTCTACCTCACCTAGGGACCTTCCACACCAAATATCGTTCTAGTTGGCCCAGTGGTTTCAGAGAAGAAGATTTTCAAAAAATTGATTAAATATTACACCTCATTTGCATAATTCGTAAAAATCGGGTCAACAAAAAATTTCTCAGAAAAAACCCGTAATATATGTTGAATGCCTCGCTATCTACTCTCTACATTTCAAATTTGTACAAAAACAGTTAAAAAATGACTCAACAATGGCTATTTCTGTGTTTTTGCTATTTATAGTAACAGTGGCCATCTTGGATGTCGGGCGGGGTCGCCTGGTATAAACTTCAGTCTACCCCACCTAGGGACCTTCCACACCAAATTTGGTCCCAATCAGCCCAGTGGTTTCAGAGGAGAAGATTAAAGTTTACGCATGCACGCACGGACTCACGGACGCACGCAAAACAATGCCATAAGCTCAGCTGGCTATAGCCAGTTGAGCTAAAAATGAAGATGGCTGAAAATTTTGCTAAATGGTATATTTAATAAGTAACAAACAAAAATAAAAAGTCTGAATTCAATCCACATTGAGCATGTTATCTTTATATATTGGATATTTTTCTCAAGCTTATTTATAGACAATCATGATACATTTTTAAATACAGTTTACTTTTTTTTCTGTTAAATGATACAAATAATGCAAATCTATTGGTTGTAAATGTGTTTAAAATATACAAAAAAATATATTTCCACCAGTAAAAACTGTACCATTAATACCGATTGGAGTTGAGCATTGGTGCTTGAAAGCCTGTTTAAGAATCTCTCCCTGGTTTTAAGGTACTCAGCTCTGGGATGATGGAGAAAACCTGAGTACTCAGAGAAAAAAATTGACCTTTGAGAGGTCAACTGACAAGTAGGATTTACACCTAGGTTGTAAGACAAAGAGGTTCTGTGATCTGCAAACTTGTGCTTTAATCCAATAAGCCACCAAGACCCCCCCCCCCCCCCCCCCTGCAAATTATAAGGTGGTCAGTTCTTGTGCAGTAGGGAAAACCTAAATATCTGGAGAAAACCAACTTTCAGCAAGTGTACCAAAAAACTTTTCTCACACTAGGATTTTCCAGAGTCAAGCTTAAACTTAGTCACTAAGAGTTACTGTGACCTGTAAAGTCAGCACTTAGACCATTTAGCTACCGAGGCCCCAAAGTCTACAGAATTGTCACATAACATGGTCTAATTGTTGTTTGCTTTTTCTACAACTACCGGTATATTTTTATATACAAACCTTGGTATACTTGGTGCTGATACTTGTAAAAATGGTATTACTAACAAATGGTCTACATCTCTTAGTCTAATTCTTGTTTTCTTTTTGGCATGATAATATGACAGTACAGCTTTCATTCCATAAAATATACCTGTATGGTGAAAGAAAATAAATTAGACATTAGTCTTATTTTGCATGAAAGGATTATGAAATAATGGTGAAGCACATGGTCCCCTGAAAAGAGTTTCTCCAGAATGAAAAACCATAGTATGTGTTTGTCTATTTTGGAAACAATAACATTCTCCAATATGAATTTGCCAATTATAAACTTTGTAAACATTCTGATTGGACAAATTATCTTTTTGTATACAACAAAAGACTGGATGACTTTCAGAACAGCTTAATGCTACAAAAGGTTTATCCTTGTGATATCAAAGATAGAGTACCAGTTAAGTTGTCAGGGAATGTTTGTCTGGTGGAACTCTTTTTTTAAAAAAAAAATAGAAGTACAGTTTTTGATTTTTGTAATTGTAAAGTACAGACTGAATTCAGCTACCTGCAACTAAATACTATTCTCAATTTGAATCCTGGCCCAATCAAAAGAAAAAAACTTTTATTTTAAAAAATTCCTTTCTGCCTCAGACAATTTCACATAAAAATTGAACATATCAAATTCGCGAATCAAGCCTTCAAATAAATCCAATTAATTTTACTTTTCTATTTACATTAAAAATAAAATGCAGCAAAAAACCATTTTAAGTTGAGAAAAAGTTAAATGAAAAGTATGTCTGTTGTGTTGAGTTTATTTCAGTCAATTACATAAGAACTGCTACAAAAATATGTTGTATTTATATATTGAAAACTACAGTATAACCTGTGTATAAAGTCTACATAGGGGACTGAGCAAAAGTGGACTTAATAGACAGGTGGTCTTTATATAGAGGGTCCCCTATATGTTTGAGTAAACTTAGTGTTTAAAATGGTTAAAAAAGTGAAAATATGCAGCACCTATTAAAAACTTATTAATATAAACATTAATAAAGGTATTTTCATTTTATTTTTAAAAAACAGATTATTCAGAAATAATTATTTTAAAAAAAAACAAACTATTTAAATTTGATAAACTGTACATCAGAAAAAAATTATTTGGTTAAACTCTACCTATTATATACACTTGACTAATTGTGTCTTTGTTGTTATAAGAAGCAGCAAAGGTGTCACAAATTAAACAATTATATTAGATAACATAATAGATAATAATGGGTATTTCTACCTTTATATCTGATGGCTTCAGTTGTTGACATGAAAAGTATGACTTCATATATTTTTCTTCAAAATTTTACGTAATATCAGTCGATACTGTAGTCTTTACAACAGAAGATTTTTAAACTATGTAAGTAACTACATTGTATTTAGTGTGATCAATAATTCATATTAAAATTATTTATTGCCAATCTTCATACATCACAGTATCAAAGAAATGTGGCTGATATTTACTGCAATTTGGGAAATTATAAAATTTAATAAAACATTATATTAAAGAAGTGGACTTTATAGACAGGTTCTGTAGTCATTTGGGACCGAAAAGGGTGGACTTTATTCGCATTAGACAGGTGTATATATATTTCTTAAATCAAATCATCTGTAATGTCAAAAATACAGGATGTAGTTCTACCCATATTTTATTGTGATTTTGAAATTGAGATTTAAAAAAAAAATCCACACCTACAAATAGAAATATACACATTAAATATTTTAATACATTATCTAACAAACCTGTAGAGCCTCGTAGTTCAGCAAACGAAGATTCTGACTGTAATATTTGTTCACATCTCTGTGATATTTCATAATCATACATAGATATAGCATGTCTGGGATTAACATTTAATAGGTCTATGTAGGCTTTACGAGCTGAAATAAAAACAAAGGTATAATAATCATGATAATAATCTGCGTAAAAATAATCTTTAAGGGTCTCTGTGCCCAAGAGGTCTAAAGTGCCAACTTATTGAATCAGAGCAACTAATACTGTCTAAGATTGAATCCCAATTGGGCAAATAAAATTGTTGGAAAGAATGTCAATTCATTTGCCAGTGGTCTTTAATTTTTCAAGGTATTTCAGTTTCTTCCACAACCCCAGAACTGACCACCTCAAAATAGATGATGAAACTTGACTTATGGGCATAACACAATTACTTTACCCCATTAAACTGTTTAATGCAAGTTAGGACTGTCTGTCAAAAGTAACCCTAAAATAATTCTTTATTAAAAGATGAGTTGAATGTATGTTTAACAAATTTAAATATTATATATATGTAAGTCAACAAAAATATTGATGCTGCCTCAATATGTTAACAAAGTAGCATCTGTTACAGACTGACAGTTAAAACCAAGCAAAATACTATAAATGTATGTTTAAAGTTTATCTTCAAATTACCAAAAACATAGTCTGAATTCACTCTGACCCTTACACACATAACCTTTGTGTAATACATATTTGAATGCTAGGGTTAGAGAGGACACACAGCTTTTGATTTGAAAATAGAAGAAGAGGTTGACAAACATCAACATCAAAGAAATTTATCTGAATTCTCAAACTAATGGCAATAACATTTTGAAATATATAAATATTTTGGAAGACAAATCATGCAACTATTGACCAAGGTACATGTAAGAACTTTTCTACCATTCCACTTATATTTTCAGTCTAAAGCAAACTGAGGTGGGCCCCTTTAAACACCAGTTGGTACTTTCAAATTGGTACTAGAAAATTCTGGGATTTTGATATAAAAATTGTTCTCACCCTACACACAGCCGCATATAGTGTGTAAGGGTCAGAGGAAATTTGGACTACCAAAACTACCAAAAACCATATGCCTGTCTCATTTGTCTAACCATTATATATACCATTATGACATATAAAAGTATTGAAACATAGCTAGTGGAAATGACTTGTACACATACCTACACTGTTGGACAAGAATAACCTCCATGCTAGTTGTCGTATAGCCAGTGGTAGTGACTTGTTTAGACAAACTGTTAATTTAGATTTCATTTCAGTATATTTTTTCATCAGAGTTAATGCCCCTTCCTCACAGTTTTCAATCAGTAAGTCAGATTTACTCTCCATCGGTTCTTCAACCAGTAATTTATCAGCAACATCTGCATTTATCCCTTCATCTAGTTTATTTGATACTGTTTTATACAAGTTGTTATACACTGAACCTGTGAAAAAAGATTTATTATATTTTATTTAGAGTATAACACCTTAAATAATATTGCTTCAATGGCTCAGTGGTAGAGCATCTGCATTGAGAGTTGGAGGTCATAGGTTTGAACCAAAGCTGGGTCATACTAAAGTCATTGAGATACTGCTTTCTCACTTGGAGCTCAGCATTAAGATGACAGAAAATCAATTGGTTCATTTGAGTGGTATGCTTTTCAGCAGTATGCTATCACCTTTCTAAAAGGTCACTCTGAGTCTGCACTAGTACATGGTAAACAATTATACACACTTGCTCATCACATGCATACAGGAACTTGTTCTTAGATCAATCCACACAGGTGATTAACCTTGCTAATGGCTGAAAAATTGCTAATAACTGAACAACATTACAACTAACCAGTCAACCAACTGTCAAAAATCAAGCTTTTAGCTAATTTTTGTGTTTAAATAATAATTACTGTATAAAATTTAAAAAAAAAAAAACAAATACATGTATGCATTTCACATGTAAGAGTTGTTGGTTCATTTTTATATAAATTTTCAATTTTAATATTTTTTAAATGTGTTTCAAATACAGTCCTTGCAGCCAGCCTTAATATGTTAACCTAGACACTCACATTCTTCTATGCACTTCTAAACAGCATCAAGTATGTCATACTTGTTGTATTCTTGGCCCTATCTTTTTCAGCTATTGCTGAAAGGTTCAAAAGTTTACCAAAGTGATTTGAACCATAAAAATGCTGTATGGTATGGAATCAAATAAATCTAAAACTGCTTAAAAAATGGCTTGGTTTTCTTTTAAGATATGACATAAACATATTACATGCCTACTGAACATTATATGTTGTATAATGCAGGGTTCGCTCTGCCAATGACCAATTTAAACAACTGCTAATTTGATAATATCTGACTCTAAAAATTGATTTTGGTTAATATTTTTGCTCCAAAATTTCATTATTATTATTATCATTACAAAAATCTTTGAATATTTTATACACATTGTGACAAGAATGGAAAAAAAATTAAAAAATTTATTCAGTATTTCGAACTGTTTAAAACATACAATCACATCTTGGACAAACATTTTATGTTGTCTCTTTGTTGCTGACACTTACTAATTTACAAGTACTTTTTGCTATCAATTGGTTCATAATTTTTACAGTTGACTAAATTTTGGCCTTTACTTTTCAAGAGCCAGGACTAACCATGACATTGGGGTACAAAGTAAGGAGGACAATAATTGATAACTATCACTTTCATCTCCTCATCCATTTATATTTTTAAAAAGGTATACATGATTTGTGCAATTATAAAATACTTACCTCCCTCAATAGCCTGAGTTGCTCTTTCCATGAACATATCTTTTTCTGATTCAGACAAGTCACTGAAAAACTGAACTCCAGCTTCCTCTAGCTGTTGTTGTATAGCATCATGTAATTCTCTCAAAAATAAAGCCCATTCCTATTTAAACAAAGCATAAAAATAAAATATAAATATCTTATAAATGTTATCCGTTAATATAGAAATAATAAAATGCAAAGTGAACAGAGTTAGTTTTTATTTTTTATTTATTTCATTTTATTTTTTTTTATATAAACTATTTTTTCCTTGACAAATAACTCAATACATGTAAGTACTAAGTAGGATGTTTTTAAAAGAAGTACAGTGAAGTGAAGAACATGCTTCAAATAACAATAAACCTTCTTCTACAGCTGATGTAGTCATTTTATTGAGGCATTTATTCTATTATACATGTATTTCTTTGGATTTGACATCTTTGTTAAACTATAAGTTGCTAAACATGCCAATATATGGACTATACAGTGCCTCACTTGATCATGCTAGGTTTTAATCTCATCAGTACAGATCCTAGTGTTCTAGGATAGAGTTCAGGAAAATTGACATTCAAATCCATTTGATTGGGGATTTCAATAAACTATATAGATACATTAAGACTTCATTGTTTATAAGCCATTGACATCTTTACCTAGTCTAATTAGTGAAATGAAATAATTATTTAGAATATATACAAAATAATAAACCACCATTAGTGGCAAAAATGTGCATAGAACAATTTGCTGCGTGTTCTACATCTAGGTTATGTCAACAATCATAATAACCACGTTGTCAGTTTTGGGATAGTGGAGGAAACCAGAATGTCCAGAGAAAACAACAGATCAATGGCGAGCAAACTGACACAGGTCAATGGCGCGCAAACTGGTGAACTTTCTCTCAATATTTCAAGATTTTTACTGTAGAGAAAAAGTTTGTAACCTTTGATTCGCTTATTTCTCCCTTAACTGCCAAAAGCCAATTTGGGTACCCACCAGCCGCCATTTATAAACAATGTTTGATGTGAAGCAAGTTTGAGAAACGCCTTTTCATTTGTCACTTCAACTCATTTGTCCAATCAATTCTTTTGTTAGATGTTGATTTTAGTGTAAAAATTAGAACAAATTATTGCCCCTTTATCACATTCACAGATTAGAGAATAGATGTGAAATAACGTCTGTAATTTTACGGATTAAGAAAGTCGATCAAGAAAGCAAAATGTCTGCCGTCAAAGCACTTAATCCGAGAGCTGAAGTTGCTAGGGCTGCTCAGGCCCTTGCTGTGAACACAACGGCAGCCAAGGGACTGCAGGATGTCCTCAAGTCTAATCTGGGTCCAAAAGGAACACTCAAGATGTACGTATATATCTCTGAATTATTTTAGAACCAAACTTTTGTTGATAGAATGTTCCCGAAACCACGTGTTTTGGACAAGTTTCAACAAATCGTACGAACAAGAAAATGTCTAAAATTGAAAATTGGTTGAATACGTGTATTATGAACATTTGTTGAAATTTATCAATTTTATCGAGACATTGAAAATGTTAAATTTTAAATCCGTCAAATCATGCTCCATTAATACACACCACCCCCCAATTTTAAATTGTCTTGTTTATAACAAATGTTATAAATAGGTGATATTTACATTTACCGTGTGTTTTACCCATATTCTCTGTATGAAAGACTCTTTTTGTAACCTCCACTAAAATTTTAATTTCAACTTAAATGTCCTTAAAATGCTTGTCATGTAATTTTGATCTATTCTGTGAAAAATAAATTATCTAACATTTTTACAATTTAATGGGTGCAAAAGGAAGTCTTACCTGTATTAAAACCTAATCAATTTTTTGAAGCAAAATTCTGTGTCCAAGGAAGTGTACTTGTTCAATTAAATTTATATTAACTATAATATGCCAGACATGCCAGACAAGGTACAAAAACATAGTGACCAAGAAAAGGACGAAACAATTTTCGATTTTAAAAAAGGAGAGCTACAAAATTGTTGACTGACAAATAAACCAAACAATTGAAAACAGTACCAACATCACAATGTAGAAAAATTGAAATTGATATGATGCAATCAACAAAATTGAAAACATAATGTATTATATCAATCACCAAAATGCCTTTCAAATAAGGCCAATCCTATTTAAATGGTAGATTCTCATCCAGGTTGTACCTAAATTTTGGGGCCGGTGGGAGGGTTTAATTTTTTATACAAAATCTAGCACTCTCACATGGTTGACATCCACATTGGCAATAGGGTCTTTTTTGTCTATATCGCCGCTTATTTAATTATTGTACACCTCCACTTACTGTTGAGTGTCTGCTTTATTAACCGCGTACCATGCCCGTAATTCTTTTTGACCACTGGCAAGATGCAAAATTAAGAAAACCATGCTCTATTTGTAACATGTTCGAAGCTACTTTCAATTTCAACCTCGCACTTCTGGTTTTTACGGGAGTGCTTAAAACCCTTTTCTGAAACGCCACTGACTCGACATAACTCCAGAACAGACTTTGAATATGCCCAGGATCTGAAAGGAAAATAAAATGACTTTGGGCAGCACATTTTCAGTGGGGCGGGAGGGATGAGAATCTACCAATTAAGTTGAATTGGCCTAAGTAAAAAATCATACAAAACTGTACAAAATAGGAATTTGTTACTCGACAATGTTGTGGCTGCACCAAACCTTTATACAATCAAATTAAGACTGAACTGCACTGGAATACAATGAAACAAAATTTAAACCAGATTGTTATCTCAATAATGTGCATGTCCTGCAGAATTGTGATAACAGAGCACAAGGCAGGTCAATAACAGCTAAAATGCCTACATTCAAGCAGATTCCAGTAAGTTTTATGTGACCAGTCAATATGGTATAAATAATACACTGGCCGATAGCAAGTATTGTGTTGATAATATATTTCATCAATTTGGTAATCAGTGGCTGTATGATCTTGTGTTATCACAATTTTTCAGTATTGAGCAGGAATTTAAAATTTAAAAAATAAGAGATCATCTGGTTAAGGATAGGCCAAAAAAAAGTTGTGTTTATAGTTTCCAAGGGAACCCTATTTAAGTAAGCCAACCCCAAAGTTTTTTTTCTTTTAAATTTACCATTTTTCACTTTAATAGTTAATGACCTTAATGAAAGGTGATTCATCATTAATTTTCAGGGAAAATACCAAATTTTGGTAAATTGGGCTAATTTATTTCCTGGCAATGGAAGTTTGTCCCAGCAAAAAAAAAAACCAAAAAAACAAAAAAACAAAAAAAAAACAAAAAAAAAAAAATTGCCATACTTATTGATTTAATATTTTTTCAGGCTTGTGTCTGGATCTGGTGATATCAAATTGACCAAGGATGGAAATGTTCTACTTCATGAAATGGTGAGGCAAATATAATGGTGAATTTAACAAATCATTTGTTTGAATTATGACAAAAATATTGGCTTGTTAAAAATTTAATCTATCTATGCTTTCAAATCCCGTTTAGTGGATTTTTTTTCATTAATGATTATTCCAAAGTAACATATGTATGTTTAATCATTTAACTGAGAACATTGGGGTATAACAGTCTGAAACAAAATCTTTTTTTTCATTAGAAACAGGCTTTATAAAATTTCCTCCAGTAATTTGTTACTGTAATCCTTTTAAAGCTGTGACCCTATGTGATATTAGTCTTAATGAGGATAATTATCCATCCTTAAAACATTCATTTGTATAAGCTATTACATTAGATTTTTAATCTGAAAAAATAGATTAGTACAATACAGTTTTGTTAAGTGAGAAATATTTAATGGCATGAATTGTAGTCTTGTAAACCAAATTTTGAAATATATAAAATTTTATTTTTAACAGCAAATTCAACATCCCACTGCATCCTTGATTGCTCGTGTTGCAACAGCTCAAGATGACATTACTGGTGATGGAACAACGTCTAATGTACTGATTATTGGTGAACTTCTGAAACAAGCCGATATTTACATTTCTGAGGTGAGTATATTCAAATAGTTTGTGAAGAACTATATTCGAATGTTTGAAAGGCAATACTGATTCAACCAGTCAAGACAAGTGGCAAGGAAAAATCCATTAGGCCAACCAGAGTTAAACCCATAGTGGTGAAACGCTTTGGGTTTAAGGGCTAATGCCTGTACTATTTGATTACCATGGCCCTGGCAAGCATTCACGTTTATTGTAAAAGTTTCATGATTCAGCAAAAGAATAATTCACTTTTCTAAACATCAGTTTAAGCTCACCAAACAAAAGTGTAGAAACCTATCGTTACTTTCTGGCTTCTAGTCCCCTATATACAATGTTTAATGTTTTTGTTGCTTTTTTTCTTTGAACTATTATAGTCATATTGTGGACTTCATTATCTACATTGTAGTCTCCCAACTCTTGTAAACTTAATTTGCATGATACAAAAAATAAATAATGCTAATATATAAATAAAAAATAAAAAGCTATATACATGTAGGTTTAAAAGAGCATTTTTTTTATCTATACATTTATACACACATGGCTACAATTCTGTTTGACTTCAAGTACTTGAACAGTACCTCACTGTTTTTGAAATATTTGAAACTAGAACTTATTTCTATATGTCTGAATTTTGAACATACAACTTAAAGTCAGGTAGGCATTTTTATATGTGTTAAATTATTGCTTTTATTTATTTATTTTTTTAGGGTCTTCATCCACGTGTTATAACTGAAGGGTTTGATTTAGCAAAAGCCAAAGCTTTGCAGGTAAAAACTATTTTACAAAATTGTTTTATGCTTTGTTGGATATGGAAAAGCATGCATGAAACAGTTTTATTTTTATGAATAAAACATTTCTACATTCCAGTCTTAAATTGAATTACTAAAACAACAAGCTACATTCAGTTTACTTATAAAGGATGTGATGGATATTTTTATCAGAGATATACTTGCTCTTTACTAAACATTTTATAGAAAGAGATTGCACTTCTTTATCTTCTCACTGCTGAGGTTCAAATCTCTCTGGTCGATCTTTGTATGTGAAAGTTTGTCAGCTTGCTTGCTGTAGTTTGGTGGTTTTTTCCAGGCATACCAGTATCAATTCCTTGAACTGATGATAAAATACCATTATTTCTCTGGAATTCACTGAATTTCATTCTACTTATTTTGTTATCTAAAGTTACCAAACCAAGCAATTTAAAGTGACACATCAATGTTTTGGTATTTGAAAAATTCAGTTCTACACAGTATATAAATGTTTTTTTTGAATGATTTGTGTTTGGTTTGTTAGATACGTGCATATCTGCATGTTAGAAATTTGCATGACTTTAAAAGTTCTTTTGACTGCAAAAAAATATATGTATTGATAAAAATTTAAAATTCAGACTGTATATCTCAGACACTTAAAAGTAAATGTGGTTTTTCATCAAGTTCCACATATCAATGAAATGACTATTTGAAATTGATTTTTACAGGTCCTAGATGAAGTGAAGATTTCCAAGGAGATTGACAGAGACACACTGATACAGGTTGCCAGGACATCTCTTAGGACCAAAGTACATAGTGAATTAGCTGATGTACTGACTGAGGTAAATGATACTAGAAACTACGAATCTGTTGTTTTCCATGTTGAAAATATGCATGAAAAACATGATTAGGGTCACATGGAAAACAAGCAATTTAGATGAATAGAAAATGTATGCAAAATGTGTGAATTTAAGGAATCAAAGGAAATTTGTTTCTAAATAAACATTACAAAGTAAAATCAATATTATGATTTTGGATGTTTTATTTCACCAAACATTTATTCTAGGATTAGAATTTTCTTACTATGATTATAATTTTAACAGTTCTATCCCACTGTTGAATTCTTTTTTAGCATGTTGTTGATGCTGTGCTGGCCATCAAGAAAGAAGGTACTCCCCTAGATCTCCATATGGTGGAAATTATGGAAATGCAACACAAAACTGACATGGACACAATGTAAGTCATATAGGTTTATTGATTACTGGTATTTATGATTAATGTTAGTGTGAGCTGAAATTGGAGATGTGTCTTAAATTCAGATCAGACTTTTATCATCAAATTTTTATTGCAACAGAATGTTAAACATGCTTATGACTCGGAATGAACTCATTCCAATTTAAAAAAGTGAATGAATGGGATAGTTGTTACCTTTGAGTAGTAAAATTAGAAATTGTCATTTGGTTGTTGGACAGCATTTTATGAACCAGAGGGTGTCTGATTTTAATCATTTGTGAGTATTAACACAGATATAAGGATAAACATATACTTCCTGAGGATCTGTAGTATAAATGTAAATTCTGTGTCTTTCCTTGTAGATTGGTACGTGGTATAGTCATGGACCATGGTGCCCGTCATCCAGACATGAAAAAGAGGGTTGAGGATTGTTTTATATTGACCTGTAATGTCTCACTTGAATATGAAAAAACGTAAGTAATTTACTCTGAAAAGAAAACTGAATTGCTATAACCAGAGATGTTTACAAGCATGTCAATTTTATGACCAAAATTTCACTAGTTAATTAGTAGCTTTTTTTGGATGAAAAAGGCTATTCCCTATATTTGACATTCAAATTTCTAATTTAAGTTTCTGTTAGGTTACTAAATCGGAACTTAAATTTGGTAAAAAGAGGTATACTCATAAAATCTTTTCCTATTGCTGGTTTATAATAAAACCATTTACCATTACCAAAAAGGAGGATTTTTATATAAACCTGTGAATAGTGTAATTTCATCTCTTGAAGAACATCAACCATTTACCATTTGTAAATTTTTTTGTTTATGTATATTAACTGTAATCAGTATCAGAACTGACATATACTCTTTTTTTTTTTTTTTTTTTTTTTTTTTTTTTTTTTTTTTTTTTTTTTTTGTAGTGAAGTGAATTCAGGATTTTTCTATAAAACTGCTATTGAAAGAGAAAAGTTGGTCCAAGCCGAAAGGTCCTTCATTGATGACCGTGTCAAGAGAATTATAGCTCTGAAGAAACAAGTCTGTGAGGGAAATAACAAAGGCTTCGTAGTCATCAATCAGAAAGTAAGTGATGGTGTGTTGTGTGTCTGTGAGAGAAATAATAAAGGCTTTGATGTAATCAATCTTAAGTGATGGTGTGTTGCTTGATTAATATGACAGTAGGGCTGGACATTAACTTTTAACCCCTGGACAGATACAAGTTAGAACTGTGAAAATACTTGAAAACATTTTGGCTTAAAATTAATGTAATAAAGATCAAATTGGCACTGTTAGACTTGTGTAGATAAAACCCTGAGTAAATGAAAACCTGCGACTCAAATCTGAACATTTTAACGATGGAGAATTAACTCCCTCTCTAAGTGTAACCTGAACAGAAAAGACAAAAATGGGTTGTCTTTAGAATGTATCTCTGTATAATTGAATATACACATAATTTTATTTGAAAATTTGATAATTCTTTTTGTGATTTATATAGCAGGTACAGATGTTCTAGTCTTGATTTCCCCCCGAAAAATCATGATCTTTATTTAATAAATTTTTCTACAGTTGCTTCCCTTTCCACATCCAGATTTATTCAAGTAATTTATTTTCATTTTCAAGGGTATTGACCCATTGTCACTAGATATGTTAGCTAAAGAAGGAATTGTTGCTTTAAGAAGAGCAAAGAGAAGAAACATGGAAAGGTATAACTTAAACCTAAATTATTACATATAATTCAAAGCTAGATTAACATGTATGTGTATATAGCATAACTTTGATAATTTTAACATTGTTTTCTCCTTGAAGAATTTTGTCTTTTGACAATTAAGTCTTTTAATCCAAACAGTAATTTTAAACCTTTCACATAGGTCTTTAATTTAAATTGACTATCAATTACTTGAATTATTTTAAAAATCTATGTGTTCAAATTGTCTTTTATAATAACTTAGTTTTGTAAAAGTGTTACTTGCCTAAATGATAATTTTTCAATTTTTTTTGGGGGAAATTTTTATTCTCACAAAATACCTATTTTTAATACATGAATAGATGAGCAAGTATTAAAATTTTAATTTATTTTATAGATTGACTCTTGCTTGTGGTGGATTAGCTATGAATTCTGTAGATGATTTGACACCAGACTGTCTGGGTTATTCTGGACTTGTTTATGAACATGTGCTAGTAAGTATGACTGATGTAGACTGTAGTAAATTGATAATCAGATATCACTCTATCATATACAAGTAGTTTTTTTTTCTGCTATTCTAGAAAGAAAAAATATATATAAAATTGATTTTTCGCATTGCGAAATGTGTGATATCATATATGCAATTTTATGCATGTTAAAAAAGAAATCCATTTTGATTAAATTGAGATTAGATTCTCAAAATTTTTTGAAAAATTTTGTCAATAAGATTATGAGTAGATTTAAAAAAAGAAGACTCAAGAATCAAAAGAGAAAAGAATCAGAAGAGGGGTTACTGATGGAGTTTAGCCATTAACATATAAATTAAAGGATGTACACGTATATTTGGAATAAATTATTTTTACACCAAAATGATGAAATTTTAGAATCTTGATTTGTCGGTATTATTTTAAATTATTTTCTTAAACTACCTTTTTTGTTATTGTTGGTAATTTTGTATTTACTAGGGAGAAGATAAATACACATTTATTGAAGAATGCAAGAATCCTTTGTCTGTTACCTTGGTAATAAAAGGTCCCAACAAACACACAATAACACAGATCAAAGATGCTATCCATGATGGTCTCCGAGCTGTCAAAAATGCAATAGAAGATGGTATGTTGCTTAATAATATTAACATTCATAGTATGAGAGTCGGATTCTTGACTTATCCACTTGTTAAGACAAGTATAATTTCAGTTTAAACCATTGGGTTTTTTGTTCATTTGTCACAGCACCAAGTTAATTCTTTATTAAGTATATAGATACATGTACTTGATTTTGAATTGTGCTGGATTCTTGGATTTAATGTAAATATCAATAATCACATTTGACAATGTTGTGAGTCATGTTTTTATTTCAGTTTCACACAATACTGTATATATGTCCATATATTTGAAATTTTTGACATGTTTAATATTTAAGTTTTTTTATTCCGTTATTATTGAAACCTGAAGGAGTAGAAGTGATTTGATCAATAAACCACATACATGTATATTAAGTTATAAAAAAGTTCACTTCCTACATAAAATGTCTTATAGTTAAGACACATAAAGCACACCTTTAGTTACATGCACAATTTTTTAACCTGACAATATTTACAACACAAAAATACTACATCATCATTTTAAAAAACTACCTGTATACTGAATTTTGAAGAATACTAATAGTAATTATTTGTGTATTTTACAGCTTGTGTACTTCCTGGAGCAGGTGCTTTTGAGATAGCTGCTTATCAAGAATTAATGAAGTATAAAAATGAAGTTAAAGGAAGAGCAAGATTAGGTAGGCCAGGACAAATGGAATCTTGTCAGCTGTGTATTTAGATTTGAATAGTAAATCCACAATCATGACTCCTTTCCATTCCTTGATCATAAATTCCAAGGTTGTGTAGTTTTCCAGATTTACTGGCTGGTATACAGTTCAATTATTCCTACATTAGCTTGAACACCAGTATCTGTGTCTAGTTATAAAAAAAATTAAATGGACTAAATTTGCAACTATTGAAGCAAAAACATGATGTCAGAGTTAAAATTTAGTCAGTTTGCTTTACTGAAGGTCAATAGCTTTCTGGTACTTCGATTTCCTCCTTAATTCCAGAACTGTTGCCTTGGTATAAGTGAAAGGAAAGTGGATGATGTGCATCACAAATTACTCAATCCACTTTTGCTATCCAAAGATGATGTAACCTTCAGTTCATGTGCTATAACAAAAGTGATTTCACTCTTAACCAATTAGTCTGCTGTTAAAAATGTCATCGACTGATATATTGGTTGTCCCAATAGTACTTATATTAAATTATCTATTTTACTGATTTTGATACAACTTTATTTTCAGGTGTACAAGCCTATGCAGATGCTCTGCTTATCATAGTAAAGGTTTTAGCTCAGAATTCAGGTCTAGATCCACAAGAATCTATAGTAAAACTACAAGAAGAATATACAGGTCCACAACAAGCTGTGGGTCTGGATATAAAAACAGGTAGGAAGGATAAAGGGAGTCATTTAAATGGAACCCAATTGTCATTTGTTTGTGTTAAAACACTTTGTTTTTAATCATAAAATGACTAAATTCATGTACTGTAGAAACATTAATATTTCTTTGGCTTGAAATTTCGTGGTTTCGCCTTTTTAAAAAATTTTGTTGGTAGAAATTTTCGTGGAATTTGTGTTTTGTGAAAATAAATCCCATTGAGGGCAATTGTAATTAAAAATTTTCGATGACATTTAATTTCATGGTTTTCAGTAACCCACGAAAATAACAAAATTTAATCCTCCGTGAATATTTAGGATTTTACAGTATCTTGTATTTTAAATAACATTTATTTTGGCAAGGGCACCGCAAGATAATTATTTTCATGATTTTATCTTTGGATTACAAGAATTAATTTAAAGATATAAATGCAAGTAAATTAGCAAGAAACTGAATAGAATCAAGGACCAGTTGTTTGAAACTTGAGCTAAATCAGCGGACCAGTAGAAATTCATTTCTTGTATTCTATACAACTTTTTGTGAAATTTTTTTTTAGGAAAACTTGAACAAACTGTCTAAAAATAATTGATTCTATAATGATACATGTTTATTGATTTTTATTTTGTTAATTACTTGTTAACATAATGAAGCTTTGAAGGAATGTGTCCTGATATTTGGATACATGTTTATTGATTTTTATTTTGTTAATTACTTGTTAACATAATGAAGCTTTGAACAAATGTTTCCTGATATTTGTCAATCAGTAATAGTGGGACTACTGATAACTTATTTTAAATAAACAAATCTTACGTAATCACATTTAGAGCATTGACAGCATAAATGTATATATAAAAGCATGCTGTTATTTATGAAATGTGGTATTTTGATGTGTGTCTGTTGTAGGTGAAGCTTTAGTCCCTCTAGATGCTGGTATTTTAGATAACTATAGAGTAAAGAAACAGTTACTTCATTCTTGGTAAGAAAATTTTACTTATATTTGGCATGTTTATTCTGTATCTATCATAAAATGGAGTAAAGATTTTCAATTTTTGTGTTTATAGTCAGGCTTGATACATAAATGAATGATTAACTTTTCTTTTACCAAGCACTAAAATATAGAAAAGGAAATTGCACTGTACTTTGGATAGAACCTCAATTGAAGCCTTTATCAGCCTGAAAAAACTTACTTTGCTCTTTGCCATAGGCACAAGACAATTATAATTTTCTACAGATTCATATATAACTCTATAGCTGGTAACTTTTCGATGTACATAATAGTCAGATATTCTTAACATTGATGTGAAAACCGTTTCACTCACTACTCAAACCTTCATGGTTGGGAATGCCTTAAAAGTTTGTGTTGTTTAAAAATGAATTATGAAAATATTCAAGAAATAATGACTTACATGTATAATCAAAGTGTTAAATTATTTTTTGAATTTTATCTTTGCTGATAGTTATTTTTTGAATTTTATCTTTGCTGATAGTACAGTATTTTAAATTTTACTTTCAAGTAATAAAGGGGGTCGGAATACGATTGAACCAGCATTGTTTTGATTCTTGTGTATTAATGTTGTTATTTTTTGTATTTACTATTCAACTGCAAAAATAAAATCAACTGAATTTTAAAAAATCCACATGTTACATATTCGATATCATTATGGGACAGAAAAAGATATACAGTGAAATTAACACAGTTGTTCTACCTGCCAATAACTTTAAATGTGCAATATGGGCAAAAAAGTTTGAGGCTTTTTTGGGGTAATATAATGTACCTACATGTACAGTAGAACTTCGATGGCTTGAAGTCCAAGGGACTTCAACTAAATATTTGAGCCATAGGGGCGTTCGAGCGATCGAACATCGAGATATGATTGGAGGTTCACATTCTCTTGTTTACAGAGCGTCAAAGAATCTTTAAATTTGTTTTACATGTAAATAAAGGTCAAATAATGAAAAGTCCATTATTTATCACAAAATATTTTTTAAAAAAATTCATAAAGAATAAAATGTCCCAATTTAAAATACAAAATTCATTTCAAAGTACATGTTGACTTGCAACTGCCGTATGATGTTATTTGGCTACGGGGTTTGAATATGACACTTTATTTTAATTTCAACAGGTGATGATACAAAATAAACTTCCTTTATTCTTTAGTATACATGTACTGTCATATTATAAATTTTTGAATTTTCTGAATGAAATATTCAAAAATTTATAATGTGACAGTACTATACAGAAAAACAAAACACACAGTTATTACCGTCAATTTACCAGTCGTTTTAATCACAGGAAATAACTATAATACACATTACAATACACATTCCAAGGGCATGTACATTACAGATTTCTGATGTGCAATCATAAGGCACGAGCAACTGACGTGTTTTAAAAATAGCGATCAAACACTTCCACGTGTCGTAATCGGATTAAGAAATTAAAGAACTAAGCATATCGACATTTCATAATTAGGTTAATAATGAATGAATGAATTAATTCATTCATTCATTCATTAATGTCTAGATTAATCGTTTCGTTCCACTCTATTACAGTTGATGAAATCTGTAATATGGCTTCAGCTTGTGTTTTGTTTACAATGACCAGGACCACATGTCCTTCTGACAAAAATTGTATTCGAGTGAAAGAAGTTGAATTTTCACTAACTTTATACTTTTGAAAATATTTATTGTTTGAGTGAGTGGGGGTATTAGAGTGAACGAAGTTCGAGCCATCAAGGTTTATTTACATAGGATATAATAGGAAATTGGTCGGGACCAACAGATGACTTCGAGTTATCTGGGGTATTTGAGGCAACAACGTTCGAGCGATCGAAGTTTTACTGTATTTCAGTTATCTGCCTATTCCATTGTTTGATATCACTTTAAATCCCTAAGTATAATTTTCTTTCTACTTTCAGCACTGTCATAGCAACTAATTTATTACTAGTGGATGAAATAATGAGAGCAGGAATGACGTCACTGAAAGGATGACAACCGTTTTGTATTTATTTATACATTTTTTGTACCCGAACAATTTTCATTTATATAAACTGTGTTCTTTAAATGTGCTTGTCATTGTATGTGAAAAAAAGAAAATTTTACCAAAATATGAAACCAGACTTTATAATATAAACTTTATTATTTGAAATACAGTAATTTTAATTTAAATCTGCAAGTGTTTTGATGTCACAAAAACAAGCAATTTCCAGAATACATCAAGCAAACTAACAGGCAATATTTCATGTTTCAGCTTACAATAAATTTTGTATAATTATGATTTGTTGTTTTAAGTTGTGTTTTATAAAGGGACTGTAACAAAAACCTGTTTTATTCAGTAAAAGTTAAATAAAACATAAATGTTTATGAAACATTTTCTGATAATTCAGTGTTCATTCCCTTTACTTGACCGATTATCTTCAAACCCAAGGCTTAGTCAGGTGATTAAAATGGTGTTTTTCACCCCAGGGAAGATAATTTAACTTGTATAGAGATGGATTCTGGGATGTTGAAGGAACTAAGAGTGCATAAGAACCTCTTTCAACATTAGGTGTAGGATTTGGCTCCAGGTGGTGAGAGGAGACACTTAGACGTGTAAGCTTAATATAAACAATGTCAATGATGTTTCCAGGACTGAAACTTTTAAGTTTATGAAAATGATTTACCTTGATCATTATAAAAGGTCACAGTGACCTTATAAACTATAATAAAGCAAAACATTTAAACATAAAACAAAGTCCCATGACACTCTTAGTGAAGCTGGTTGATCTTCATTAAAGATCAATGGGATCTTTAATCAAATAAAACATTTAAAGACTTTTCGAGCCAATAACATACAATGTAGAAGCTACATGTATTGCACCAGTGCATGAGGCCCCACATTTTTTATATTTGTTGTCCTTGGCCCTTGAAGATTGCAGTGATCTCATGAAGAAAAGATTTATAAATATAGCTTTCTATTGAATTAAAAGGTCTAGAAAGTGAAATCTGTCATTATATCTTCAGTGCTAATTTCTCTGTGTAGAAATGTTGGATTTGGTTCATCTTCATCTTTGATAAAATTCACAATGACAAGGCTTAGAAGCTTGAAAATTTATATTATTACTTGTAAGTAGTACATGAACCCTAAGGTAATATTCCCGGCCGGGTTAGACCAAGACTTGGAAAACAAAATAACTTCTTTCGCCAAGAACTCGGTATTTAGAAACGAAAGTCGCGCGGTCCTACGGAGGAGACCTTAAAAACCGAGGCCCTGTGGCACGCTAAAGAACTCTCCCTGCACTTTGCTCTGAGTGTACTGCAAAGGTAAAAATTTCTGCAACTTCACCTGGTGACGTCTCGATTTAAGCGAAATATTTTTTCCTGATGCAGAGACAAACCAGTCATTCTGAAACACAATATCACTTGTATTTGTAAACTAAACATCCAAATCTCATCATATCGGGATAAATACCATTTGCTATTTTATATCTCTTTTCTCGTTTATTAATATTCACTGTTAAGATGTTAAAATTTGGTCATTTCTTTGAACAAAACGTCATATGAATTTGTAATTTGAAAATATTTTACTAACAAAATATAATATGCGACATGTGGCGTAATAATGGGCGAGATAACGGATGGAGTTTTGGTCAGATTTTTCAGACTCCAAGACCTCTAAGTTGATAAAATTGTTAATCTTTAATACAATTCATGTTAAACATCAAATTAGATTTACCATGTGCATTTGATAACATGGAGGTTGCATAAATCGACGATTTGACAAAGTACATGCAAAAGTGTAACATGATGACGTTCAAATGTTGATCTAGCCTAAGACCTCTAAAATTCAAGCCCCGACGCCTTATCCTCTAACACAACTATCTCTCGATAGACAATACTAATGACGAAAAAAAAAATCAAAGTTATGACATATACGCTAGGGAACGCCTAGTGATTTTCGTTGTAATGCACAGATGTATTGAAGAGTTCATGGTGACCGTCTAGACAAACAAACCAAAACGAGCGACGATTAGTTATTTCTTTACGATTTTAGCTGTGGTACATCCCAATTAAACTTTTTCAATACCTTCTCTGTCCTGGAAATCCCTCGTGTATTTGAACTTCAGATGCAGAAAGTTTTGATCCTTGTGTTGAAGTAAAAGCGACGGCTTCATGTATCGTCAGACAAAGGTCATGCATATATTGTTGTCATTGCATGAAATACATTATATTACTCAATGAGAGTTTTAAAGACACAAACACAGTTTCACAGTTAATGTGTGGAATGTAGATAAAAATGTCATAGCGATAACATGGAATGCGGCACTTTGTAATTGGTAATAAAATGATGACCGATTTAATAAAAAAAACCCCATCTATTCAGCTATTTCAGATTACGCACCCCACTCTCTCTCCACCACTGCGGTAGCTCAGTTGGTAGTGCTCGCTCCGTAAGTGGGAGGTCGTGGGTTCGAACCCAGACCGGGTCTGACCCAAGACTTGAAAGTGGGTAGTGGCTGTTCTTTCGCAAAGCACTCGCCATTACGAAATGAAATTCACGGTTCTTTCGGATGGGAACTTAAAATAAACGAGGTCCCGTGTCATTGTGGGCGTGGCACGATAAAGAACCCCGGTGCATGTTATGCCATCAGCGCAACGCACAGGCAAAATTTCTGCAATTTCGCCTATAGCTGGCGACGTCTCGAAATAAGTGAAATTTCTTGACTGGGACGTTAAACACTATTACTCAACTCTCTCTCTCTCTCTCTCTCTCTCTCTCTCTCTCTTCGTCTCAAAATGATATATTACTGAACTGAATCTAATACACTTAAAACATAATAAATGTTTTGTATATGTTTGTATACATCTATTTAAGCCTCAAACATGAAATCATAATAACTAGTACATTTGTTATATATTTAAATCCCGGCTATATAGATTTGTTTAAGATGTATCAAACATGTACAATAATAAACTTGTAATAAAATCCCTTGTATGTCAATGGACAAATATTTAAGTCAGTTACACAAAATGTATAAAACGTTGTTCTTTGAAATGATACACAACTTATAACTTATTTAACGTACAACGAATGTCATAAATAGAGAAGTAAGTATGATTTTACACACACACACACACACACACACACACACACACATTTAAAAAAGTTTTACACATGGTAGTTTCAACTAATGTTTTCATCCATGCATGGACTTTTCAAACTACATGTACATGATAATAGTTAAATTTTATATCTATCTATCTATCTATCTATATAAATATATATATATATATATATATATATATATATATATATATATATATATATATATATATATATATATATATATACCCCGTTTTAGATTTTTGTCTACTTTTAAAAACTCCAGTGCCCATTTTTACCTAAACCAAGATATATTTGACCATTGAGGACAAAGTTTCAGCTTGATAATATGGAAACTATTGTATAATGTGTATAACGAGCGTCTGTTGCTTTGGTAACATAAAAAATCGAAACGTCTTGAAATCAACATCTCTTAAACCGGACCTCAACGAACGAAATGACAACTTTTCAATTCTAAAATGTAAGACCAACCAGAGTAGTTTATGTTATCAATTATAAATTTTATTAAATATTTTTCTGTCGACTTTATTTAATTGATTTATATTAATAATATAACTTTTAAAACGGATCTATAATGCGACGCCAGTGTGTCTTTCAGCATTTGTCGAACTGTCGAATACCATTTTTGAATGCCATATATCAGAAGTCCATGAATCACTTCAAGTAATTCATGGACTTCTGTAATTCATGGACTACTGCATATATACATGTACCATTTGTGAATGTATTTTATAATTAAATTAAAAAGTGGTGTATGACACATCTGCCGGTCGTCCCCTGTAAAGTCCGTCTACTCGTCATACATGTGCTTTAGTTTTCGAGTACCTTAATAACCTTTGTTCAAAATTTACGATTTTTTTAGAGAAAAATCTTTGACATTCTGAACATTATCCCCAAACCAATAATTCTCGTATAAATGACAAACGGTTTGTTAATGACATTGAGGAGTTTTTAAGTTCATTCCATTTACAGTAAGACTCTAAAAACTTGATCGCATTTTGTTTAATCAATTATAATTGGAAAATAATATATATGCACTAAACTGCATTGACATTTTTGTCAATTCTTCGTGTACTCAACAAGAAATATTTCATCGTAATGCCATTATTGATGTATGTGAAGTAATATGAATTGTTAAAGCCTACAATAGAACTGAAGGACAACTAATTAGCAATTTTGTACAAAACAGTGCTACTATTTAAATAGGGCCGTGTTATAACCACCTACCGGTAACAAAAACAAATATTTAATATTTCTGTTTGAATATAGTCTTATGTTTAAACGCTAAATTGTCCTAAAATTGATCTTTTTGTGATGCAAAGTGTAGATCTAGTAGAAGTAAGTTATAATCAATTATGTAAATATACTCAATATATATTTGCTTTGTCTATGTTAGGTGGTAATACAAAAATGGGCTTCAAATTACTTTAAGGTGGCGCGTTCTTTCTTATTGATACATAACAGATAAAAAAATCGTGCGACCTAGTACGAATATAGAATTTTTATTGGTTGCTTGCCTAGAACGGCGATGAAACTTTTTAGTTTAATATTTCACTCTCATCGAAGCGGTCAATTGTCAATAAAATAGAGTATGTAACAGAAGTACCTGGAAGAAAAACAACCTTCTAAAAACAAACTGACAAAATTTTCGCCCTAAGTCCCCGCATGGGATTCATACCATCTGATTCTTAAGTCGACGCTTTACTAACTACGGTTGCTCAGTTAGCGGAGTGCTCGCTTCGTATGTGGGAGGTCTGGGATTCGAAAACTGGCCGAGTCTTACCAAGATTGAACATAGGTAGTGACTGTTCTTTCGCCAAGCACTTAGCATTTAGAAATAAAAGTCACGGTTCCTTCGGATGGGTCTTCAAAAACCGATACCCCGTGTCACGGCAGTCGTGGCACATTGGAACCCTCCCTGACGATTGTCCTAAGCGCAGTGAAAAGGCAAAATAATCTGCCACTTTACCTACAGCTGGTGACGTCTGGATATAAGTGAAATATTCTTGACTGGGACGTAAAACCCCATTAAAATAATCAAATATAAATCAGCTTTACTAACACCCAGTCGTCTAAATCCTTTTATTGAGTTTCTACTTGTTTCTTGAAGCCATATATTAATTTAATGAACTAAAACACATTGATTTATCAAAAATTGACAGCAACTATTGTGTTCAGTTATTTAAAAAACAAATTCTGACAAAAATTTTCAGTTTATTAAACAATTTTTATTAGAATATTGTGAGTTTATTTGTATTTCAAATGGCTTCTATATTAGCTAGCAACCAACCCATCTCAGTTAACTTATTCTTCAAAACACGTAAGAAGCACTATGGTTTCTTCAATCCAATAATAATAATAATGATAATAATAATAATAACTAGAGATTGTAACTGGGATACCAGTTACGTATGATTCCCCACCATCCATAATCTATATATTGTCTAAAATATACACCTGCTGATGGACTGATCTCGAGATGGATTGATAGTATCCATTACTAGTAATCGAAAGCTGACTAAGAGAAAGGACAGAAGACAAGTAAATTTAAAGTTAACATCGAATTGTACAATTATAATTCGAGTAGTATTCATTTTAATATATATTTTCATTCCCTCATACCCCATTGTTTTTTGTTAAAAGAAACCAATTGATCATGGGAGTCCAAATCTGCATGTATAAATTTATAATTCGAAATGTATGTAAATTATACAAGTTTAATAGATCAGAATCATGCGTTCTGTCTTCTGACATAGGTCCTATCCATTAAATTGGCAATTCTATTAGCTGGTGTATTTTGATTGGATAGGTATTCAACTTTGATTGATAGCAAATCTATTTCACAAACTGTGAGGTGTTTAACCAACAAATTTGATTGACATGTGTCATGACTGTGAAGTAGCCATAACCTACATATTAATGGATAATTGATAAAGAGATTAAAGCAATTATCCATATCAAAACATGTAATAATGCTATTGAATTTGTTTACAATTCTTTGAATAGGAATTTAATCCTGTAAACCTGCCTTAAGAAATGAAATCAAGTATGCCATAAGATAGTGTTTCTTGACTGAGGGTGGGTGTTAAGAATTCTGGCTTCCCACCCCTACCCTCTCTTGAAAATGATTTCCTGGAGGTTTTTATCACTCTTTTCAAAAGTCCATAATGAACAAGAAAATATACAGATGAGTGGAAAGGATTTTAACTATTTAAAAGCTATACATGTACATAGCACCACCCACAGTGGGAAATGACCTTAGGTGCCCTTTATTAATATCACTCTATTCAACTTTTCATAAGGAACCAGAAAATACATAAATTAGGGGTGGGGATTTCAATAGTTAAAAATTAACTTAGCACCACCCAGCCCTACCCTTCAGTGGGAAAGGACCTTAGGTGTCTTTGATTAGTGTCATTCTTTTTATTTTATCATTAGGAACCAGAAAATATATACTTTAGGGATGGGGATCTCATTAGTTTATGAGTTATGACAAAGCCCTATATATGGTTTTATAGCACACCGCAAAGTGTTTAAGGAAAAATTGGTGATTTTTGTTTTTAAGACACCATCTTCCTGTCCCTCACCCAATAAATACCCATGGATGTAAAACTTTAATGGTGCAGGAACCTATCCTAAAATTTTGAACGAGAATGAATGATGCGTTTAACTTGTTTGGCAGTGCTGATAAAAATTTGATATATTTTTAACAATTTCATACATAGTAACTGAGAATTTATTAAGAACAAATTATGTATGTGAGAAAGAGGTTAGTCACTTAATTAACATGTAGTTCATTAACATTCAATCATTTTTGTTTAGCGCTTAACTGTATACATTAATTCAGATTACCCATTTTTTTCGGGCGCTCATATATCTGAGAAACTGAAGAAGAAAGAAGAAGATTCTGTAAGAGTTATCTCTCTTTGTACGTATTGGACAGAAAGATGTTTGGTATAAAATTACGCAATTTACACGCACCGACCACTGAGCCGTCGAGATAGAAAAAAATTTGATCATTTATCCATATCTACCAAGATAGCAGATTGTTGGTACCAAATTTCATCGAAACCCATCATACGGTTTCCGAGTTCTGCACCGGACAATTTTAAGGAAGAAAAAAATTATAAAAATAATAATAATAATAAGAAGAAGAAGAAGAAGAAACAGAACGAAAACAATATGATTCCCCACCTTTTGGGTGGGGAATCATAATAATAATAATAATAATAATAATAATAATAATAATAATAATAATAATAATAATAACAACTAGACATTGTCAATGAGCAGGCACACTGACAAACAAGTCTCCCACCACCGAATTTAAAGAGAGAAATAACTGTTTCATAAACTTGAATATGTTGTTGTAGTGGGCAATAAAATTCGATAAATATAGATCTTGTTTGCGAATTGCGAAAAAGTTAACACACCTTTAGATGATGCTAGTTATCTGCAGAAAGTTTCTTGAAAGTGGATACGACTTTCCATTCCTGAGAAAAGGGTCGGACAAAATTTGGGCTTCGAAAGGCGGAAGAAAAATAATAGGAAGAAACAATACAAAAACAATAAGCCCCCACTTTCGTGGGTGGGAGAATTTATAATAATAATAATAATAATAATAATAATAATAATAATAATAATAATAATAAGTGAAATGATTTTGAATGAACGTAAAACACCATTACTCGACTTTACGTACATTTTCACTTTATATACTAGTAACTGTTTATAGTTTGGGGAAGGGCCACCTTATTTTGTATGATGAATTGTAAGTGTTTTAGTGCTTTTCATTCTATTATTGTAAAGTATGAATTACTTTATAATGGTCACGAAATTTTGTCGTTGTAGGTTTGCAGTATAATTAGCATCCAATATGATAATAGTGTTCGTCAAGGGGACGATCTGTCGAGCAAGGGATTAAGTGTAATATTTCTCTTTAAAACCGGGGATAAAATTCAGTTGTAAGGTAAGAAAGGAATATGTTTTATTTCATCTTTTAATTACTGGACACTGTTTTAGGTCTTAGGAGTTATTATTGAAACATATTTATTTTTAAAATTTAAAATTTCAAAATAAAAATAAGGGATGTATGGCCTTTTAATCAAATTTTATTTTTAAATATATTCTTATAAAAAATAAGCAATAAGAGAAGGAAAGGCCTGGTTACAAGTACCTGTTGTATTGAATAACTTGACAGAATCAATAATCGTGACATCAAAGTTGTAAATTTTGGGTTTTGTTACCAGGTAAGTGTCATTTTGTGTATTTGTTTTTTATCGATTCCACCCGTAACACTTTAAAGATAACATTTTTGAAATCTCCTTGTGGAGATCAAGATTATCAGATCGATCTCAGAATATATGTTAGATCTCGTAATCTTCATAGATACAAAAACAAACTACTTATAATGAAACACCGGAGTTGATCCGTCAAGACTAACGCTAAAGGATGTAAAAAATATTATATAGCAAGTATTCCGACTTAAATAAGAACAGGTAAAAAATATAAATAGGGGAAAACACGATAGTATTGGGACTTTTCTCATTTCTCTTAAAGACTGAAATTTGATATTGTGAATAATAATGCATATGAACATGTAATGTCTTTATTTAAAGTATTTCTGTTAACAAAGCAATCTTCTGTTCATCTATAATTATGTAGAAAGTGTGAAATTCTTAAGGAATATAACAATTGTACGAATGCCGAATCATATCTTCTTTTACATTTTACTTTTAGAAAAATAATTATATGGTATTTAAACATTGTTCAAAATTGAATGAAAAATTACATAATGATAGTTTATAAAAGACCTCGCCAGTAAGTTAGTTAGGGTTTTAAAAGACAACTTGGGGAAAGTACATATGTATATATATATATTTAATGGTAATTTTACTATGATGTCTTGATAGCGAAACTTGTACAGGTATATTCATTTTATTGTTTGCTCATTTCATCTTTCATCACACACACAACACACACACACACACACACACACACATGGATACACCTTGATTAAAACCAAGTAGATAGAGTGATAAATGAAAAACACGGAAGTATTCTGTTTCGTCGAAATTTCAGAATTTTGCGAATGTTTTTAATAATAATAATAATAATAAAATAATAATGATAATTGTTAAATAGTGTGTGTGTGTGTGTGTGTGTGTGTGTGTGTGTGTGTGTGTGTGTGTGAGCGGACTTTCTTAATGTTTAAATCAAATTGAAATGTTCGTTTTTAACAAGGAAAAAAATCAGTCAATGTATTCTTTGCTTTTTTTTAATAAATTTTATGTTTCAAGAAAAACGATATCACTTAGTTAGCTAGGATACAAGAAGACAAACAAGAGGAATATGTTTATTCCTAGATTTTACATCCTGGCATTGTGATCACCAATAGGAGGAGATAAAACCCAATCTCAAGTCGTTTGATTCATTTTTACCGTAAGAAGATCAATAAAAATCATTTTCTACTTTCACACATTTCTACTAAAGACTACAACAACTGGCATTATGTAAAGTGGAAATTAAAAGTCACTATTTTATTAATTATTTTCAAAAATTAAAAGAACGGCAAAAGTTGTTTCCAATTAATTTCTGTCTTCTTAGCAGAAATAGGGGATTGGATCCGGAGTAATGGCGATACTCAATCCATCAAGGGTTTGTTACTTATAACCTTAGCTTTTTGATTTATTTATTTAAAAAATCTCTCTCTCTCTCTCTCTCTCTCTCTCTCTCTCTCTCTCTCTCTCACACACACACACACACACACACACACACACACACACACGGTCAATACCTAGACCTTATTTGGCACTTTTGCGATGCGTTAATTAAAGATTGGAATGAGTTCGTGTAAAAATAAATACTCTATAGGACACAAATGTTACATGTGGTGACCAACGTCTAGCTATGAAATGATTAGATTATGAAACTATCGATTGTTTTTATTAACAAGGTCAAGTTAGTTCAGATAACATACAAAACTATTTGATAATTGTGTCAGTTTTTAATCCTCATAACTTTTTATTTTAGTTTAAAATATACTTTTTAAAAACTATATTTCAGAGGAAACAGGCGTAATTACCATGAGTTCGATGTACTATAAGGTGACTCCAGCTGCTAAACCGGTTCCAGTGTACGGGTTCAAAAAAGTGTCTGCAAAAGAACTCAGTGACATAACGGAACGTTTGGTTCGTACAACATATAATCGACAACTGTCGACAACCGACGAACAACGACAGGTGCATAATTACGAATATTTACGAGAACAAGCGTTATGGAGACGAACCCCGTCAGCATGCGTAAGACGAAGCTCTGCGCCGGCGTCAAGATGCTCGAGCGCGAAGAGAATGTCTGATAAAGAAATGAAGCGACTATTACGACGATTAATGAAACCTACTAAAAGCGTTGTAAATGCACAGGCTGATGTAGGAGAGAAAAACCAGGACGAGAAATTAGGGAGAATAGTCAGAACAAAAGATCTGGATGAAAGGACAACAAAGTCGGTGATGAGGCTGAGCCGTCCTACAACAGCTTCAAGAGCCAAATCAGCTACCTGTCACCTGTGTTACGAACATGAAAACAAAAGCCAAAGTGATCCACTGGATGCGTTTGATTATGATTATATGGACGATAGGCTTGTACCGGAAGAGGAAATGCATTACATTGTCGGTAGGATGATGGCGCCAACATGCGTTAGTGCAGGTTCACACAAGAAATGTGCAAAAACGCCTGTTTATGTAGACGAAGTTAAAATACGTCAAAATCTACCACTTGTAAGCGGATTGGACAGAAGTAGAAACGTGAATGAAATTGTTGACCGTTTATATCCGAAACCAAGATATAGAATGACCCCGATGGCTACACCAGTGACTGTATATTAACATTATAGTGTTCAAATAATTATTCAAAACAGTCAATTCTCTCTTATAATACTGCAAAATAAATTTTCTGACATAATCGACGAATGGTTAGATTGTACATGAATGTTTGATAAATTTCTAGAGCTAAAAGACGATTGACAGTGTTCTATTGTTTAAGTGTTAGAAGATGTTAGCTATTTCTAAATATCGAAAACGATTAATTAATTTATATATTTATTTGTTTATTTATTTATTTTGGATAAACGTTTTTTCTTTATATACTATGACAAAAATTACTTTACAAGCCAACTGTTGTTTTACAACTTACATACGCTCGCTAGAAACAACTGTTTTAAATAATGTTCCATCATACCAAAAGAAAAAAAAAAGCAATTTTTCTTAAATTAAAATATGTAGTAATATGATCTATAAATCTCACTGTTTAGTTTTATAGTTTTAATCTGAATAATAACATATATCTGTTTTAACGTATTTTCGTTACTGCGTGGTTTCCTCACTACTTCAGTAAGAAGTACTGACCATGATTGCCATGTCGCAAATGTATGACGTAAACAATTACGTAACTTAATTTGTCAATAAACCATAGTTTGTGATAATGAACAAATATAAGGCCTACTTTCATTTGAATTGACAAAGTTAAATATATTTGTAGCAACATACAAAAGTCTACTACCAAGGAAATATACGTACCGAAGATACAGTTATATGTTGAAAGCACCATTCCTTATAAATGTTTGCGATGTCAAAAGCGTTATCCTTTTCAAATATGGGCGATTACAGACACCACTTTTAGAGTCCACACACAACTTGTTACGTTTTAATACAATGTGCACATTTGTAGAACTCAAATGATTCATTTTTCTGAAAATTACTGAGTGGAGTGGAGTGGAGTGGAGTAATGGTGTTTTACGCCCCAGTCAAGTTTTTTTTTTTCACTTATTTGGAGGCGGTCAGTTCTGGGATGGTGGAGGAAATCGGAATGCCCAGAGAAAACCACAGACCTTTGGCAAGCTAACTAACAAACTTTCTCACACTAGGATCTGTCCCGAGTGGGATTCCAACCAAGGCAGTGAGAGGCAATGTGATCCGTAAGCGAAAATTACTGAGATCCTTAACCTTTTACTTCACTTCAAATGTTTCTGCTTTACCAAATTAATTTTCAATGTTATATTAGCAAGCTAACTAACAAACTTTCTCACACTAGGATCTGTCCCGAGTGGGATTCCAACCCAGGCAGTGAGAGGCACTGTGATCCGTAAGCGAAAATTACTGAGATCCTTAACCTTTTACTTAACTTCAAATGTTTCTGCTACGTATTACTAAAAAAAAAGCCCCACTCACATTGCCATAACACAAAACGTGTTTATAACGTGTTTATCTTAGTTGAATGGTGGCGTCACGATATCGGTGAAATATTCTTGACTAGGACGCAAAACACAATCGTATCAATCAATCAACAATTTTTAAAAATATACAATTACTTGTATTGGCTGTTTTAACAATTTAATTTTTAATTCAATATTCCATCAAAACAAAATAGAGTTTTTATGACTTACACGTAACTATCATCAGATTGTACGTAAACCTGTTGTTATGATTACATTACATAGTCTGGAGGACAGGGATATTATCATTATCATTATTATAGTTATTTTATACAATTTTACTTTCATACCCAAAGGACACTGTAAAATAAATGATTCATTCTGCTGATTTGAGGTAAAATCACATTTATTATTTTATGAAGAACTGAATGACACGGCACAGGTGTTACCATCGTCTCGACGAATATATAAATAACGGCGTAAATAGCGACATTTTACATCTGGTACCAGTAACAGCTAAATTCTAAAAGGTTTGTATTCATCCTAGTTCTAACAATTTTAACAGTTTTTTTTTCAAATTCATAACATAATAAGATTTGTAAAATTTTGGTTTGTAAAATCTTTGGATATTGGAATAACGTGTTTACAGACCCATGTAAAATAAAAACATGGTTTCTCTGTGCTGCTTCTTATCCAATGAGGAAGACGAGTGAAAACGAATACAAATATATTAGTTTTCAAGAGATAATAAATAACATAATAATTATATTAAGATGAGCATTATATAAAGAGTTTAGTGGCTCTAGGTTGTAAAACAAATCTGATTATAAAACATCACTGTACCTGAGGGCGCGACACCACTGCTGTTACGTTGTCAAAATCTTGCATGTTCCTTTACATTAGTCGAACGTTACTTGTTCTAGCAGTATAAAACATTTTTCAGTTTTATTTACTTTTCACTTTTTTGGTGTAAATTTTTTTACACATCGGGAGCATAAACATGGTGCTAACGGCTAGTTACGGCCCTGAAATGTGTTAATTTATTTTATGGCATTAGAAAATTACCTTATAATAATTATATTACAGATGCTGAAAGCTGCCATTTTAATCTGTTGTTTGAGCGTATTGCTTTTAGTACCAATGGAGTCAAAACCAGTGGACACTGGTTATTCCTGCATGGACACAAGACTTCTTCTTAACTGCTTACAGCTGAACAATCAAAGGGTCCACACATGTTTAGGACTTTGCGCAGCAAATGACGTGGGATGTCAGAAAAATTGTTGGGAAACACAATACGGAAGGCTTGGAATGTGCATCACCCTGGAGTAATTAATCTAAATGAATTTTAAATTACGTTTAGGCGAAAAACCATGGATATTAAATATTGTATTTCATTTAAATGCAGAAAAAATACAAAATAAATAAAACAATAAATATCGTCAACAAAGTTATTTTTTATTGCGAAAGTTTTTACCTGTTGATTAATCATTAACAGGTTGCACTAATATAATCAAAAAAAGTCATTTGACGTTTTGAGATTTTTGAAATTTTTTAAATATTTAAACAACAGCAAAAACAATGTGTGATCACTTGAAGAATAATCGTGGTTGTACAATGTATCTCAATTTTATTCTTTTACTTTGTTAGGTCTCTATATCATTATTGTTGACAGATACCGTAAAGCGGGTTATTTTATCGGGGCGAAGTTTTTAGCTCACCTGATCAAAAGTCATGTGAGCTTATGGCATAGCGCAGCGTGTGCATGTGCGTGCGTGTGTGTGTGCATCGTTAACACATTTTCGACTTCTCCTCCGAAAGTACTGGGCAGATTTCAATGAGACTTGGCCAGAAGCATGTCTGGGTCGGTGCAATTTAGATTTGTTTATTGCGTTGCCATGGCTACCAAAACTAGGTCATGGTGACCTAGGGGTGCAAAAATCTTTAAAAATCTTCATCTCCGAAACTAATGATGGGAGAAAAAATCTGATGTGATATTTGGCTTTTCTAGGATCTTAAGCCTATAGTTTGTTCATTTCGTGAAATTCGGTCGAAAAATGGGTTACGCGTTTTTGCGTTTAATTTTAAAAATTTCGTAAAATAGCTTCAAATTGAACAGATATTGACATGGGGTTTTCAGTTTTGACTCTTTCTTAAAATAACCTTCAAAATGGGGTCAAGGTCAAAGTTCAAGGTCATGACCTAGTTTGTAATTTTGCAGTTTTCGGCTATTTTCTTCCAAATTTTAAAGATATTTAATTTCTAAAACATTGTTACAATGTTCAGCATGACAAAATAAAAAAAAATATGCATGTAGGAGTTGTTGCCCCTGAAATGTTTTTTTTTTTTTGCTCATAAAAACTAAAATTGTGCATTAGCTTGAAAACTATAAACTTTTTGCATATATATTAGAATATTGTAGGTATTGAAATGATGATCATTAAGATATATGACTCAAGGTCATACGTTCCAAGGTCATAGGTGCATAGGTGCATAAAAAGACTCAAATTGTTAATTATCTTGAAAACTTAACTTTTTGCATAGGCATATATATTAGAATATTGTAGGTATTGAAATGACGATCATTTTGATATATGGTCCAAGGTCATACGTTCAAAGGTCAAGGTCATAGGTGCATAAAAAGACTCAAATTGTTAATTATCTTGAAAACTATTAACTTTTTGCATGAGCATATGTATTAGAATATTGTAGGAATTGAAATGGTGATCATTCTGATGTATGATTTAAGGTCTTATGTTCGAAGGTCAAGGTCATATAGAAGCATAAGATGACTCAAATTGTTAATTATCTTGAAAACTATTAACATTTTGCATAGGCATATATATTAGAATATTGTAGGTATTGACATGACGATCATTTTGATATATGACTCAATGTCATACGTTCCAAGGTCAAGGTCATAGGTGCATAAAAAGACTCAAATTGTTAATTATCTTGAAAACTATTAACATTTTGCATATGCATATATATTAGAAATTTGTAGGTATTGACATGAGGACATTTTGATATCTGACTCAAGGTCATACGTTCAAAGGTCAAGGTCATTGGTGCACAAAAAGACTGAAATTGTTAATTATCTTGAAAACTATTAACTTTTTGCATGGGCATATATATATTAGAATATTGTAGGTATTGACATGAGGACATTTTGATATTTGGCTCAAAGTCAAGGTCAAGGTCATAGGTGCATTAAAAGACTGAAATTTTTTTATTATCTTGGAAACTATTTACATTTTTTTATTGGCATGTATATTGAAATATTGTAGGGATTGATATTGCGCTCATACTGATATACGATTTAAGATCTTACATTTAAAGGTCAAGGTCATAGATGCCTAAGAAGACTCGAATTGTTAATTATCATGAAAACTATTAACTTTTTGTATAGCATGTATATTTGAACATTGTTTGTATTTTTGCAAATGATTTTGGCCATATCCTCAGGTTAGTGTTAAGGCCCATGGGCCTCTTGTTACGATTTTGACAAGTTGAAAATAATTTTAGCGTATTTATTTTGTCGATCTACAACAACTCACTCATGGTTGATTGGTACACAGATATTTTTTTCGTTTTTTAATTTTAATTTTTTTTTATTTTTGAGATTTTAATACTGCCACTAAGGTATATCAAAATTTGCACACCGCGAAAATATTCCGCTATACGGTATATGATGAAGTTACGTTAGTATCCCGATGGAATTTTTTCTTCTCTATAAAACTAACAAGATAGACAGATTCAATAATACAAAAAGTACTGAGCAATTTCCTATGTCTTGGTGAATAAAAACAATCTGCTGAAAATTTAATATGGGGAATCGACCGGAGTTGAAATAAAATGAAAACGTGTTTAGGATGTGAACAGTTAAACAGCACCTATCTAACAAAGGTGTTCTCATGAGAAGGATACAATCTGTGACATGTCACTCTGTTATTATA
The DNA here is from genome assembly GCA_029721355.1 of Tegillarca granosa. Taxonomy (NCBI): domain Eukaryota; kingdom Metazoa; phylum Mollusca; class Bivalvia; order Arcoida; family Arcidae; genus Tegillarca; species Tegillarca granosa. The sequence goes on from CM056607.1 coordinate 10,127,565, forward strand.
AATTCATATTTGTCAGTATTTCGACAAGTCAAAAACAACATTTGTGTTTGACATTGATGTAAAATCACATGCTTAATGTCAAAGCCAACACTGACAAAATATACACACGTTACTTGCATTTATGACATTTAAAACTTTATAAAATTCAATAATGCAATCAGTTACATCATCACACAGTGATAAACCATGTAATATTTAATACCATATAATTTATTTTGTACATATAAATTAATTATGCCAAATTGTGAAAAAAGTAGTTTTCATTGGTTTGATCGGAATAAATTTGGATTTCTAACGAAATTCAAAAACAATATAATGCAACTTATAGTCATTTGGCTTTCGGGGAACTTTTGTGTTATAAACAACTTCATCAAAATGTAACACATGACAAATAATAATTTTTTTTATAAACAAATTATGTCAGAACGAAAATAGGGTAACAACTTTGTGAACTCAACTCCATCCACAGTTTTCAACCAAAAACCTTGAAACTTTACAGAATGTTTTTATTTATATTGAAGATGTGCACCTGAGTTTATGGAAATATTTCAAGATTTTCTTCCCTTTTTTACAGACTTTGAAACTTAGTCACTTTTAAGCAACTTTTAGAACGGGGGTACCTACTTTGTGAACTCAACTCCTCCTACAGTTTTCAACCAAAAACCTTGAAACTTCACAGAATGTTTTTTCCAGACTTTGAAACTTAGCCACTTTTAAGCAAGTTTTTGAACGGGGGTTCCAAGTTTGTGAACTTAACTACTAATAATTAAAGTTTTCAACCAAAAGCCTTGAAACTTCACAACAGACTACCATTCCCATATTGACCATATATACTCATCAAATACAAACTGTCATACTGGTGTTCTAGAGGCCTATTGGAGTGATCATAAAAGTATTTGGATTGCAAAATGATATAAGCTGGTGAGTTACACCGATCTTTCACAGGAATTTGAAACTTTGTTGAAAATATTGCTTAAAACATCTTAAGCCCCTGTAACACTAGGACATAGTAACATAAAGTTCCTGATGCATCTTAAATTATAAATAAACCTAGCTGGAACATAAACAATTCCATTGTGGATAAATGTTTAGCTTAACTGGCTTCAAAGGATGTAGTGAAATCTTTATGCCATTACATCCTACTGTGACAGGTTTTAAATTTCAAATCCTTAAAAAAATAGGATTATTATACATATATGAAAGAAAACTACAAAAATGTTTATGTTTTAAAAGTCATTGGTTTGTTAGTTACTGGATGAAAGTGTGGAAAGCTAGTGCTGTCACCCTGTTGCCTATCTGTCCTGTACTGTCCATCTCATCCAGTCCATTCCAATGTAAAGTTTCT